>CAOLHI010000286.1:0-575000 GCA_948474755.1 Ctenosaura bakeri
GGATTTTGCCGATCGGCAGCTGCGAGAGAAAGGCAAGTTCCAGGTGGCCACTGATGCACTTAAGAGCCGCGAAACCTTCCGGCAGAGCTCAGCCGACATTAGCACGGACAGCCTGGACTTGAGCATCACTGAGGAAACGCAGCCGCTCAATTCCACGAGGTACTGGCCCCCAAAGGAGGCAAACATACCTGAGAGGTCAGGCTTTTGACAGGATCTTGTCAGCAGCAGTGTGTGAGTGTGTGTGCATGCATGTGTCCGTGTGTGCGTGCACTTGGCTGGAATGGATCAAAGCAGCTTCTTTAATTTTATGTGGCCCTGTTTCCTTTTGCAGTGTTTTCCCTTCCAGCCCCATGCAGCCTGATTTGCCATGGACTAGGGCCCAGCTGCTCTGCTGTCCCTGCCCAAGCATGCCAGGCTTCTTCATTCGGAGCCCAGGACAGAGGAGGATCCTTGGGGACATGGGCTCTGAGTGCACAGTAGGGGTGGGGGTGGAGAGTGCAACATCTTTTCTTCTGTGGTCTTCAAGACAGCAAGAGCCCTGTGTGCTCCCTGCAAAGCGCCCGTGATCAATCAGGCTGATCTTTCTTGCTCTCTTTTCACAGCAGGAGGACCCGCCGTTCCCTTTCCGAAACAGGAGCAGCAGAGTCATCCAAGGCGTCCCAGCAGCTGCCTCGTAAGATGGAGTCCCTGGAGAGCCTCTATTTCACACCTATCCCCACACGTTCCCGGTCCAAACTGGAGAACAGCGTGGGCTCCACGGGCGACGTTTCTTTTGAGTCGGAACGCAAGACTCTTTCCAGTCGACGGCGCACCACACAGGTCATCAGCATCACCATGACCAAAGTAATGTGGGGTCCACCTTGGGTGGGAGCAGAGGCATGGTGGCAGCACTTGCGGCCACTCATGTGCAGATTTTCTCTTCAACAGCCAAATTTGTCCCACATCTTTGGCTTCCAGAGAAAGAGTCCCTATTACCTGGTCAGGTGGGGGGAGCAGCAAGTGTCCCCAGCTGGGCAACATTGCCAGACAGTTCTAGTGCCTCCTAGAGTCCTACACCCCTAGAGTTGGAAGAGGCCCCAAGGGCCATCCAGTCCAACCATATTCTGCCGTGCAGGATGACACAATCCAGGCTCTTATCCCGACAGATGGCCACCCGACCTCTGTTTAAAAAACCCCCAAAGAGGGAGACACCATCAGACTCCCAGGCAGCAGTGTATTCCATTTTCAAACTGCTTTTACAATCAAGGAAGTTTTTCCTATGGCTTAAGTAGAATCTCTTTTGCTGTATTTTCAATCCATTGTTCCATTGTGTCCTAGTCTCTGGAGCATCAGAAAACAAGCTTGCTCTGCCTTCCATCTGACATCCTTTCAGTTATTTGAAGGTAGCTGTCATATTGCATGTCTGTCTTCTCCAAGCTAAACATACCCAGCTCAGAAGGCCTGATTGTCACCTGGTATTCACTGGCAAGCTCCCATCCAATTAACTAACCAGGGATGGCTTTACTTAGCTTCCAAGATCAGATGGTGTCTTAGGGTTGGGTCATAAATTGTGTGCTTGCACATGCTGACCGTAGGGTGGCATTCCTTTCCTGCTGAGGGATGCGGGCTATTTGCTGAAACAGCAAGGCACCTGTAAAGGGAAACTTGGAAAACGGAGGCAGGCCAGTGTGAGAGCTTTCCTTTTCCTTATGCTTACCCTGCTGTGCTTCTCCACAGAAACGAGGTGCTGAGGTCGAAGCCCCCAACAGTGCCAACGAGTCTTTCTTCAGCGTGCAGTCAGCGGGGTCCCAGACTTCGAGCCAAGAGAGCGTCAAGACCCGCCTGCGCTCTGCCGCCGCTTCCTCCACCCACTCCCTCACCAGTCTCCCCTCTCAGGAATCCCTCAACCGGCTGAGCGCCTCTTCCCCCAACGACACAGCCAGCAACGCTGCTTTGATGAGCCTGCCTGGCTACCGGCCCGCCACCCGCAGCTCTCTGAGACGCTCGCAGGTCGGAGGGGCTAGCACCGGTGAGTGCTGAATGTTGGATATGAGGGCCTGGAGCCCCATGCTTTCTGTAGATGGTGGCTCCTAGGGATGAGCACTGGCTTTAATCCTTTTAAAAACTCCAACTTGCTAAGAGCCTTTCCAAGGCCCTCTGGCAGTCCCAGGAGTCTCTGTCTTCTCCCCGTGTCCATCGCTGCCCTATTGGCAGGGAGTGGGAGCCTTTTCTCAGGGTTGATGAAAGGAGGCATCCATATGATTGCCCATTATCCTCCAGAGACAAGCATGCCATCTTGTCTCACCTCTTCTCCTTGCCTGTGCCTGGAGAGGAGCTTTCCCTTTTCATTCCTTGTTCTTGCTGAGAGTTCGTCTCCTTTGTCTTTTTATTCTGCTGAATTATTCGTTGTCATGCTACTATTATTTGCTACTTTCTTTGCCTATCTAGTGGTGTATTCTCTGGATTTGGCACTTATGTAGTCCTGGAGATTTAGTAGACTGTTCCTTTTGATGCTTCCTTTCCCTTTCTCAGGCCGCCGCAGTAGCAGCTTCTATGTTGGTACCTGCCATGACGAGCCTGAGCAGTTGGATGAATGGAACCGCATTGCGGAGCTCCAGCAGCGCAACAGGGTGTGTCCACCTCACCTCAAGACCTGCTATCCTCTGGAGTCCAGGGTGAGGATGTGTGCCAGATAAACAGAGTCTGAGTCAGAATGTGCTGCATCCCAGAAGTGTATAGCTTGGGAATAAGCATTAGGGAGGATGGAAGAGGTTGAGGTGAAAGTGGGCTAGAACTAGCTGAAAGGAGGCCTCCAGTTGATTGAATCCTAGAATCCTAGAGTGGAAGAGACCCCAGGGCCATCCAGTCCAGCCCCCTTCTGCCATGCATGAAGACAGAAAGCACTCCTGACAGATGGCCATCCAGCCTCTGTTTAAAAACCTCCAAAAAAGGAGACTCCACCACACTCCCAGGCAGTAGTGTATTCTGCTGCTGGACTGCTTTTACTAATGTTTAGGTGGAATCTCTTTTCCTGAAGTTTGAAGCCACTGCTCTATGCCTAGTGTCTGGAGCAGCAGAAAACAAGCTTGTTCCGTCCTCCATGTAGAATCATAGAGTTGGGCCAACCAGTCCAACGCCATTCTGACATGCAGGAAGACACTGTCGAAGCACCGTGTTTGACAGATGGTCATCCAGAAGGAGCAGACTCTGC
The DNA here is from genome assembly GCA_948474755.1 of Ctenosaura bakeri. NCBI lineage: Eukaryota > Metazoa > Chordata > Lepidosauria > Squamata > Iguanidae > Ctenosaura > Ctenosaura bakeri. Next base: position 3,191 of record CAOLHI010000286.1, read on the forward strand.
CACACTCCTGGGCAGCAGCGTATTCCAGGGTTAAACTGGTCCTGCTGTCAGGAAGCTCTTCCTAGTGTTTAAGTGGAATTAGGACATCAACATTGCCTTGAGTTAAGCAATGAACTGAATGGAAGACAACAGATAACCATTGTGGATATTGGGCCACTTGCTACGAGTTTTTCCTCTATGGAGCCATGTGTCTTTGACGTCTAGAATGTGTGACTTGTGAAAAGTATTAACTAAGAGTAATCTTAAATTTGAAAATGGGGTCTGTCAAAAACAACCTTTCTCTCTCTTAGCCAAAAACATGCTTGACCTAGTGAAATGTCTGCATGGCTTGGCCAGGGTTGCATACAAATTTCTGTATGTTTTGGCTGCTTTGCACCATGAACTGTTCTGGGTAGAAAAGTTGTCTGTCATTTAGAGGAGGAAGTGCTGGTTTTGTCGGGAACTAATCATTTTTGCAGCCCTGTCACTACCCCAGTTAATAGTAATGGTTGAAGCACTGCCCAAAGAACTTTAAAATCATATCAGTCCCTGGGGAATTTTGGGCTGTAATTATGTAAGCTTATTAATATTCTCCTCTTCACAGCAGTTTGCATAGTTCAAAAGTTCCATAGGGTTAGACTGGGCTGCTATTCCTCCATCTGTGTTGCTTCTCCACAGCCTCCTTTCTGTCCCAGCTATTTGCCTCTGCCCCAAAATTCTAAATACTTCAGAGCTCCAGACAGCTGTTGCCTTGTGCAAAGTAACAAACCTGTGGCATTCAAGTGAGTGCAAAATAGGAGTGTCCTGTGGGGCATGCCTCCCATGTGGCACTTCCACAGAACTGTGGTGTGCCTGGACTGTTGTCGTTCTTGTTGTCCTGTGGGGTCTTTTCCTTTTCTGTAAAGGGCCACTGGGTAAAGGTGCCTGCTTCCTTCCTTCCTTCCTTCTTCTGCCCTCCCCTCTCCCCAGCCCTCTCAGTCTCTGACCACCATCACGGATGAAGAGATGATGACAGGCGATCCAAAGGAGACGCTCCGACGTGCTACCATGCTGCCCTCACAGGTTTCTGAAGGCCCCACCACTCGCCGCAGCACACTGAGCTCACTCTGGGCTGCAGGAGGCGTTGCTACCCGGCAGCAGAGGAAGCGCATTTCTGATGAATCCCAGCATGGTCCAGGCACCCCTGAGGTGAGTTGCAGCGCTGCAATACTTCGAATGGGCGTAAGAGCCGTGGGGCAGCTGCAAGAAGGCTGTGGCTTCAGGCCTCTCAAATCAGATTAAGATGCTGCCTCATGCTGATTTGCTTGTCTTTCTCCTCTGGAGCCTGTCAGCATCTCGCTGCTGTCTCAGCTCCCTTTTTTTGGCTTTGCCTGTGAAGAACTATAGCCTAGAGAGGGTTGATGGGTGCAAAGAGAGGCAAGTGGACCGTGATCAAGTCTTAGTCCCAACAGGAATTTTTCAGGTTTCATTTGGAATATACCAGGAATGGGAGTTCCTTTCCCCTGATTTACTGCTCTTCTGTTCATTAAGTGTCACACCTTGCTTCTCAGTCTATGAGGAAACCCCCCAGGGCTGCTCTTCTTGCTGTCTCCATTATTTTGGGGGTCTCAGAAGTCTTGGTGTGCATTTGGAGAGCCTTCCCTTTCCCATCCTTGAAGTGGCAGGATTAGAAAACTTCTCTAGGGTGGAACCAGGCATCCTGGGTCATGGTATTGGTACAATTTCTTTGAGCAGAAGGAACGATCGTGAGACTCTAGTTGTCCCTTTGTTTTCTCTCGTGCTTCTCCATGGCGTTTTCCTTTTGGTATTTCTCAAGTGTATGGGTGGGGGTGGGGGAGACATTTCAGGAGTTGTTCACTTCCTTGGACCACAGAGCTTTTGCCCAGTGTCCTGAAGACCTGACTCTCCCTTTCCTTTCTTCTTCCTTCTCTTCTTCCTCCCTCTCTCCAGTCCAAGAAATCTGCCAGCTGCTTCCCACGGCCTCAGACACCCAAAGGGCGGACTGAGGATCGCAAACAGAGCAGTCACATGGGAGGCAAGAAGGCCAGAGGCCAGGCGACCGAAAAACAGCAGGTAAGGAAGCTGCACAGAGGCTGCAGCTCTCAGGGAGAGAGGCCCACATGGTCTCCTACGCAAGTGCAGGCTGGAAATGCAGCATGCTTAACATCAGCACATGCCTTGAGCCCCTCCTCTCCAGTAGCAATTGTACTTTTGTGAGAGGAGAGACTGTAAGGAAGCCACAGCTTTACATATTCAGTGAATGCCTTTGCCTGTGAGGTTCAAGGAGCATGCGTGGGGAGAAGGATGCTGAAGTCCTCAAGCAATCTTGACTCCTTTCTCTCCCCAACAGTCTGAGAGGCGTCAGTCCTTGGCATTCAGCATTCTGAACACACCGAAGAAGTTGGGCAACAGCCTTCTCCGCCGTGGGGCAAGCCGTAAAATGACTCCCAAAAACTCCCCCCGGACTGGCACTCGGAGATCCCCGAGGACATCTGCATCCCCAAAGGGCAAGGTAGGAATGATGGTGTGAGCATTCATGCCACTCTTCATCTCATAAGTCCTTCCAGAGCAGTGGGACAAGAAACAGTTGACCAGTGGGGCAAGCATTTTAGCGTTGCGGGGAGAGGACCAGCAGCAGCTGGGTGGATGTTGCACGAAGCGGATGTGTCAGGGTGGTGCACATTCGTTCTCGGCGCTTGGAATATTTGGAGGAAGACAAGGGAGGAATGATTTTATAGCAGGGAAAAGAGCCCCTTGCTCTCTGTAGAGGAAGTATGCTGACCTTCATTGATCTCACTGGACTTCTAGGTGACCTTGAGGCAGCACTCCCACCTGAGGCTCCCCCACTGTGGGTGTGTAGTCTCTCTTATTAAGGTAACCCATCTGGACCAGACTGGGCTGGCAGCAGGTCTGCTGTTTTGTCTGGTCTGTTTCAGGGAAAGGCGGCTGTGGTTCTCCTAGCCCAGCAAAATTGTGACCCTCCGGATGGTGTTGAACTGTGGCTCCTAGCATTCCTGTCTCTTGGCTGTGCTGCCCAGGGCAGATGGAGTTGGCTGTGCTTGCCCCACCCAGAGCACAGAAATAAGAGTGCCGTGTCTTGTCTGCTGCGTGTCCCCTGAATGTAAGGCAGCTGCCTCAGGTGGCAGTGGTCTCAGGGCACTGTTGAGGCAGAGGGGAGCCATTCCCTCTCCTGTCACTCCCACAGGGTGCAATCCTGCAGAAAATTCTTGAATCCATGCTCCATTAGGCAGGAGCGGGGGGCTGGGCAAGAACAGAGTTGAAGTGGAGTCCTTGTGTCACTCCCATTTGTCTTTGCGCAGAGGAGGCTCCGGGAGGGACGGCACCCTGTGAGGAGGGCTACCAGAGATGCCATTTGAATCTGCCTCCACTCCCAGCTCTCTTTTGGCCTTGGATGCCCCCCCTCCTGCCAGCTATCTCAGAGAGACCCACCCGTACTGACTACCCCATTCTGTGTGTTCTTTTGTTCTCTCACAGGCCAACTCCAGGACACTGAGAAACACAAAATTCTAATCTCACCTTTCCTGGCTGGAAAAGAACCCTCCCCACCCATCATCCAGCACACCGTGCCTCCCTAAGGAGAGGGAGGAAGGCGCTATCACCACCACACCCCAGCACTGCTGCCACCCTAGTCACCCGCCGCCTTGCCCTCTTGCTCTCTTCTCTCTCGGCTCTCACAAGAAGGTCCAGGATGCCCCCTCCCCAAGAGGATGCCACCTAAGGCATTGGCATCCCCTCCGCCCCACATCCTCATTCACGCAGTTCATGGGTGGTGCTTCAGACCAACCTGGAAGGGTGCCGTAGAGTTTGTGTGTGTCCGTGCGGACGCTGGGCATTGTTGCCAGTGAAGTGAGACATTCTCCCTCATCCATTCCAGGCTCCAGCCCAGTCCAGAATCAGACGGGTTTGGCAGAGTTGGACAAGGTGACAGCAGTAGCAACAGCAGTATATATTGCAACAGGAACTGGGATTTCCCCTCGTTTGCCTGTGTACCTGGCATTTTAAGGACCGTGTTGGAGGGCTTTCCCTTGTGTGAAGCAAGGCTTCCCCACTTCATGCCAGCAGTGCCCCTTTTCCATTGGGAACGTGAGGGAGATATTAGCATTCATAGTTGACTTCCTGCAGCATTGGGCGGCCGGGCAGGGGGCAGCCCTCTATTCTTATGTTAACCCCCACCCCCTTCCTGCAAGTCCATCGCAGATGGCAAAGCTGTCCCTTCCCTGATTCCTTTCCTGTTGAAACTCTCAGCTGCGAATCAAGAAGTGCTGGACTGAATGAGATAAAAAACTTTCAGGCAAAGACACTGAGAACCAGCTGCCTGTCCTTGGCCAGAGAGGGAGGAAGCTCCTTGCTCTCCTGCACAAACATGGCTTTTTTTTCACAAGAGCCTTGTGGCTGTTTCCTGACAAGGCCAGCACCGCTTGAGAGCTGGGGTGGCTTTGGACAAGCAACACCATCATCATTTTACCTGGGAGAGCGGCAGAACGAGGGTCTTCTCAACCAGTGTTCTTGGGAGGAGGTGGGGAGGGTGGCAACCATCTTAAAGGCCTCTTGCTGGAGGGTGGGGGCAGGAGGCATTGCTTTGTACAGGCTGGGCATACCCCTTCCCTTTATCCCACGGGCTTTACTTAGCTGTGTTGCTTTGTATTGTACTCTGTAGGCACTGCTGTGGGGGGAGTCTTCAGTGCAGTGTTCCTCTGGGAGGGGGCAGCAGACGGATTGGTTTCTTAGCTGTGCCGGGGAGCTCACTGGGGCCCTTAGCCAGGGCGGGGCGGGGGGACAGATGGCTGGAGGCTTTGGTCTTCCGAGTTGAGACACAATCCAGAAGGGTGGTCTCCTGGACACCCCTGTCAGAGTGAACAAGAGCTGCTCAAAGGCACAATGCCAGAGCACAGCTTTCCTTCATTTTGATGGGGTTGCTCCCTGTACCTGGAGTTCAGTCTCAGAACCCTTACTCGACGAAAGAGGGGCCTCTGCCTTTGACCCTGGGGTATGCTGGGGGCTCTGTTCCCTGTGAGAGCACTTGCTCCCCCTTTTTCTGGAGGGGTCTCCGTTTCTTTCTTTCCTTCTCTTGTCTTCCTCTCTCTCTCTTTCTCTCGCTCCTGCTGGGAGCAGAATTCCCCCGGCTGGTGGAAGAAGACCAGAAGGGCTGAGCTGGGTTCAGGCTGACAGTTTGTGGAGTTCAGTCTCCCTGAGCTTCAGGGTTCCAAGTCTCGAGGCAGTCAAGGAGGCAGCCTTGCTAGAGGGAGGGGAGATTCCTCCAATTGGTTGCCCCAGTGAGCTGTTTCCCTGCCTAGGGAAGGGACGCTGCCTGAGGGTGCCCCCCATGTGCAGCCCTCTAATATTTGCCTTTGTAGAGAGTTTAGCAATCAGATGTGTCATTTTAAATAATGTTTCTACTTGTAAATAAACGGTATTTTTCTCCCAGCTGTGGCTTGTGAGTGGCGCTGCTGTGCAGTGAGTTCCTTGGCGTGCCTGTCAAGTGGCCAGGCTCCTTAATGTTTGTGGGGGGAAGTAGGATCAGAATGGCAGCTTTGTTTCCAGGGCAGGGCGGAATATTAAGCTGAGCCTGGCTTAATACGGGCACTGCCTGTCCTCTGTTCCGTTTGTGCTCTTTAGGGCTGCGGGTAGCATTTGGAGGGAAGCAAAAGTGCCTCGGGGCTTTTGCAAAGGGCATTTTCTACAATGCTTAGATTCCCACCCATTCCACAGGCAGAAAGATGCGTCTTATTTAAAGAACGCTTGAATGGGCAGAGAGCAGCATAGTCATGGCCTCTTCCTGATTTCTGCTCTCAAGAAGATGGAATATTTGTGTCAAAAATACCACAACACCTTGCAGACCTGCCCTGCCAGTCTCCAGAGGGGGTGTTTGCCAAGTGGAGACGCTGCCCCGTTGTTCAGGGGTGCTTCACACAGCTCCTCCCTCGCACGCCAACCTGCAGCCCCACAAGCAGTGTGACCAGAACTGCGCACGCTTGGCCGTACCTCTTGACCATGGAGCTTACTGGGTGTCCCTCTTCCTCTGCCTGGCATGGGCTGCTCCTCAGATTCTTGGGCAGAGGTGGGCCTTCTTTTCCCAAGCCCTCTTTGCTGAGAGAGTCTTGGCAAAAGCAGCGGAAAATGAGAGCAAAGGGAGCAGATAAGGCTGGAGCCCCTTCCCTGGGAAGAAAGACTCTGAGTATTTGAGACTTTGCAGCTCTTTAGGTGGGAAGGGGTAATAGGTGAATGGCCTGTGGTGCACTGAGATGCGGTCTCCAGAATGTCAATACTGTTAAAAGCCTCCCGGCCATAAAATTCTCAGAAGAGACGGCCGAGGATGAGAACGGGGAAAAACAACAGACAATGGCCCATGAATTCAAAATACGGTTATCGCAAGATTTTATTAAACAGTGCTGTCTGGTGCTCAGAGCCATGGGGAGGAGTTTAAAATCCCAAGAACGGCCTGTCGCAAAGCCACTTCCCCATCTGCCTGGTGCCCCATTCCTCCTTCCTTGAGGGCAAACCCTGGCTCCCAGGCTTGCGCTGCTGGAACGGCTGGACTGGAAAAGGCCGCCGGCTGGCAGAAGTAGACAAGGAGATGGAGCACGAGGAGGTGTGGGCAGCAGCCAGCGTGGGCACAGCTATGCCTTCATCACGGTCTTGGCGCTTTTGCATGTTCGTTCTTTGGCCCCTTGTCCCTGCAGAACCAGGAAATGTAGAAATACGGTTGGTTATGGCCTCAGAGGCCGACAGATCCATGGCTCGTGTAAATTGTGAGGCAGGGCCTGATCAGATGCAAAGGAGGGTTGATGGATGGATATTAAGCTGCCTTGAGTCCCAGTTTGGTGGGGGAAATAACAATAATGGTGACCATTCTAATTTTTTTTTATTAATAATAACAAATTCATTGTTGTCCCACCTTCTTCCCAAAACTGATACTCAAAACTGGTTGAAAAGACAACAGTATAGTTAAGCTAGTGTTATAGCTAGTGGACGTGTGCGTATGTGTGTTCTGGGTACAAGAAGAAAAACAGGTGGGCTGTTTTTTTTAGAATAAGAGGGGCAAAAAAGGTCAGACAAAGCCAAACAGCTTATAGGCCAGAACAGGCATGAGCCCTGGTGGCGCAGTGGTTAAATGCCAGTACTGCAAGCCACAAGCCACAAGGTTGTGAGTTCGATCCTGCCGGGCTCCAAGGTTGATTCAGCCTTCCATCCTTCCGCAGGTCGGTAAAATGAGTACCCAGCTTGTTGGGGACATGTATAGAAATGTTTCGAAATACATGCTATTTGTAAGTTGTTCGCCGCCTCGATCCATATGGAGAGGCGGGATACAAATAAATAAAAAATAAAATGAGCCCAAGATCTATGTAGTGCGGAGAGAGAGCGTCCAGGTTCAGTTAACAAAGTAGATGTATTCTTGGAATGTTTGGTAGCAGAAGCAGAAAAAACAGGAAAGGATAGGGACAGGCTGGCTACAGACACAAGAGGGAAGAGCAAATCCGCCTTTCAGCAAACTTTCTATTGAAAACTAACAAAGACGTGCGTGTGAAATGAACCCAGCTAGATCTGATAAACCCTTAAAGAAGGAGACAAAAATATTTTGAATTCTAGAGACCACCTGAAGGTTTCTTCCAAAATTTATCCGGAGGTGATTGTCTTTTTCTTTCACTAGCCTCCACGTTTCATAATGGTTATCGTTTTAGTGGGCAAATGTACAGATTGGCCCTATTCTAACCCGCTGGGAATAGCTGATGAGACAGGCGTGCCTGCCGTCTCCCTTTTTTTCTGTGTTTCCCCCATCCCTCATCCTCCCTGTGTCAATGCTGCTTTAAAAACCCCTCCAGCTAGACAGGACGAGTAGGAAAGGAAGGACTGCTGGGTATAGGAAAGACTTAAAAAAAAGAAGCTTCTTTGTTAATGGAGTTACATCTGCAGCCAATTCTTGGCAGCCAGCAGAGCTGAGCGAAAAGTAGCCAAGCCCACAGTTCTTGCAGCTTCAGTTGTGTCAAGCAATGGGCTCCACGTCCTCCACCTGGGAATCCGTAGGTCTACAGGTGGGGTCCCGGGGGGACGGGGTCAGTGGCCTGTCCTGTCCCAGCTCTCGGCAGGAGGCCAGACCTACGAGTCTGCCTTTGGGAACTGGTGCAGACTTTAGCTCCCAGCAGTCCTCACCACCGGCCATGCTGGCCAGTAAGCGTGATGGCAATTGCTGTCCAACAACATCTGGAAAGGACTACAGTTCCCAACCTACTTGCTGGTCACCACAAGAACCAGCCCAGGGAATCCGTGGGATTTACAGAAGTGTTGCATTGAGCAGTTGATGGAGCGGGTCGACTCAGGACCAGCAACTGGATGTGGGCCAGAAGTGAGAACCCTGCAACCCTCCAGATCTTGTTGGACTGCAATTCCCAGTGTTCCTCACCATTGGCAGTGCTGGCTAGAGAGGGACTGGGAGCTGCAGTCCAACAAAATCTGGAGGGGCGAAGATATTCCCACCTGTGGCCACATCTAACAATCCATCAATTACTGTTAGCAAAGCAGCAAGGCAATAGATGGGAGGCGATGGAAATGCTAGTCTGGGAAGGCCTGTCGGAAGAGATCAGTCTTGACGGCTCTTTTAAAGCAGTCAAGACTGGTAATGTGCCGGGTCTGTTCCAGCAGGCCATTCCATAGCTTGGGAGCGACAGAAGAGAAGGTCCTCTGGGGAACCGCAGCCAACCTAGTTCTGACTGGCTGCAGTAAATTCCTCCCAGAGGACCTTAATGTGGAATCTCCTTTCCTGCAGCTTGAATCCATTGCTCCTTGTCCTGGTCTCTGGAGCAGCAGAAAACAAGCCCTCTCCTTCCTCTACGTGGCATCCCTTCAAATATTTAAACATGGCTCTCATGTCCCCTCTTAGCCTTCTCTTCTGAAATGATTATTCAAGGCGTCACAGCAAGCTACGTTAGGCTCTAACAGCGAGTTCAGGGGAGTGGGTAGCTGAGTCAGATCGCTTACCACCCTGAACAGCTCTACTGGACGAGAAATCGCAGGCGCAATACGTGCACAGAAGAAGGTCTTCTTCGCTGCATCTATTGCCACTCTATAGGAATAAAGGAATTCTGTATAGCGTGTCCTGTCAGATAAGAGTCCAGATTTCCGCCAGTTGTGCTCTAGTCGTTGTCCGACCTGCTTCATATTCCTGAGTTCTACTGTATACCAAGGATTATGATTTGAAGCAGGCCGGAAAGGACGCTTGGGAGCAATCGTGTCGGTGGCCCTGGTAAGATCACAATTCCAGGTATTAACTAGGGCTTCCACAGGATCACCGGCGATACCAACCATAAGACCCTCCAGGGCTTTCTGGAATCCAATAGGTTCCATTAACCTTCGAGAGCGGACCATTCTAATAGGTCCACCACCCCTGCAGGGGTGGATAGCAGCCATAAGTCTAACCCTGACCAGGAAATGATCCGTCCATGACAAGGTGGTAGCGTTTGTTATCTCCACCCACGGCTGTGCCTGTTCCGTACTGAAGACCGCATCGAAGGTATGACCTGCACAATGTGTTGGCCCAGAGACTAATTGGGATAGGCCCATGTTATGGATGCCATGAACTCCTGAGCTGCACCTGTCAAACCGGTCTCAAATGGGATATTGAAGTCACCCAGACCCAGAAGTCTGGGCGACTCCAACACCAACTCCGACACCAGCTCTGTCAGCTCGGCCAGGGAGTCCGATAGGCAGCGGGGTGGTCGGTACACTAACAGAATCCCTAGACTATCCCTCGCCTTCAGGCTCAGGTATATACACTTGAAGTGGTCCGTTTTCCGGACAGGTATCCTGGTCAGCGTAAGACTGTCTTTGTAAACCAAGGCTACTCCGCCCCCCGCCCACTTCCCCTTACCTGCTCACTGACAGAGCATCTGGCTGGCAAGGCCTGGATCCAAGTTGTACCACTATCATCTTCCAGCCAGGTCTCTGTAAAGCATACCAGGTCAGCTTCTTCATCCTTATAAGGTCATGGATGACATGAGTTTTCTTTTTCATTGACCTGGCATTGCACAGGAGCAAGGAAAGGTTCTGTGGGTGCTTTGGTTTGCTCTCCAGACACCTTGGGGTAGCAGGGCGAACGGAAGGTGAGAGAGGTATTAAACATCTATCTCTCCTTCCCCTGTAATGACATTTCGCCCTGCTATCACCGTATCTCCCTTTGCCCAGCACAATACTTATTGTCTCTCCCCGTTGTTCATCTATAACAGTGGTTCTCAACCTTCCTAATGCCGCCACCCTTTAATACAGTTGCTCATGTTGTGGGGACCCCCAACCATAATATTATTTATTTATAATTTGCAATGCCTCCCCCACCCCCCCGGCAAAGGCTGCCTCGCCGGCCAGGAACAAGGGGGGTGGGTAGGGAGGGAAAGAGGAACCGCACGTCTCCTCGGGAAAAAACTCCGAGAACCCCCCCCCGGGCTCTGCTTCTGCTTCGCTCTCGATTCCGCTGGGGGGGGCAGTGTGGGAAAAGTTTCCAGAGCGTCGACCCTGGCGGGGGGAGGGAGGAATCCCAGTGCCTTTGTCTTTTGCACTGGGCGCAGCTGGGCCCCCCGGAAAAGCGCCGCCTTCCGGCTCCCCGGCCCTTCCGCAGCACCCCCTCCATGGTGAGTGGGGCAGGGGCCGTGGCGAGGAGGGGCCTGCCCCCCGTGCTGACGCCGCCCCCTCCAAGCTGGCCCGTCAGACGGGAGGTTCTCCCGGTAGCGGAGAAGGGGAGCGATTTCAGTCCCTTCTGGACGAGGGGCAGGAGGACGCGAGCGCGTGGCTTGCGCTTGCGCACCACCACCGAGGAGGGAATGGAGCCTAAGACCATCGGAAATACGTATTTTCCGATGGTCTTAGGCGACCCCTGTGGAAGGGTCATTCGACCCCCAAAGGGGCCGCGACCCACAGGTTGAGAACTCCTGATCTATAACATCCAACTGCCCCCCATCGTGAAAAAATACCCCCTGCTTGCTCACACCCCCACCCACTCCTACCCCCCTTCCTTCCTCCCTCTCTTAATTATAAAATCAGGGGGAGAGTGCGGCCAACAACAGTAGAGGCTGCCTTTGATGTTTCTTGCTTCCTTCCACTGTCCGACCCCATTACAGTGACAGAGGAAGCCTCTGGTGTTCTTCTCCCTTCTCCTGTCTGTTCCCTTCTCAAGGCCAGGCAGGAGAGCATGGCCAGCAGCAAGAGCCTCTGCTGACGGATTCCATCAAGGGCTTGTTTTCTGCTGCTCCAGAGACCAGGACAAGGAGCAATGGTTTCAAGCTGCAGGAAAGGAGATTCCACCTGAACCTCAGGAAGAACTTCCTGACGGTCAGGGCTGTCCGGCAGTGGAATCTGCTGCCTGGGAGTGTAGTGGAGTCTCCTTCCTTGGAGGTTTTTAAGCAGAGGCTGGATGGCCATCTGTCGGGATTGCTTTGAGGGTGTTCCTGCATGGCAGGAGGTTGGACTGGATGGCCCCTGGGGTCTCTTCCAACTCTACATTTCTATGATTCTATGATTCTATGATGCGGCTGCCCTGAATCCACAAGACCAGAGCTAGGAGAAGAACTGATGAAAGAACAGATCCCACGTCTAAAGAACGATACATGTCTATAATTTACAAAAGTCGAAAGAGCAGAACGTCAAGAAATGAATTGTTGAAAAGTGGGGGACATCGGTAGAGTTTAGGCATCCAGAGAAAAGGGGCAAAAGGTCCCCGGGAAGGAAGGTGAACACTCGTGCAAGACAATCTCTTGGTCTCAGCAATTTTCAACAGCTTCTGCAATGCCAGAAGGTTGAGGAGTGAAGGCAAATTTCATGTGGTGGAGGAGAATTCTTTTGGGGTGCAGCACCCTCGTTCTGGTGGTTCAGGGGCCCAGCCTTAATGTGGCCCCCTGGCCTTAGGCCAGGACCTGGAGGTTTAATCCCATGATGGCCTACAAATGGAAGGAGGGGCAGTGGATGGCCTTCCTCCCTTTTCCTCCAACCGCCACGGCTTGGCTCCTCCTTACCTGTCTGCACATGGCTTTGCGGCTTTGCTGCCACTCCCACTGGGGTCTGGAGTCTCCCAGGTGATGGCCTTCCTGGCATGGCCAGCCGGGTCCAGGACGATGCACTCAAACTTTCTATGCAGATCCTTTGGTGCCAAGGAATAGAAGACCAGCTCCCGTGTCAGGGAAAGGCTGGTGCCGTTGACCTTCTCTCTGCAAGGAAGTAGATGGACAGAAAATGAGATGGAGGGGCAAAGAAGGAACTGGAGGGGAGAAGGGAGTGGCAGGCAGGCAGAGCAGACCCCAGGTGTTCTGGTGGCTCTGGGTACCTTTTCAAAGGGTAGCACAGAGATTTGGGCAGAGAGACCCTAGCTGAACCTTTGGCTTGTCACCACTAAGGCACTGCACTTGCAGAGAACTCAGGATACGATTTGTATCCTGCTTTTGAAATGGAATCCAAAGTGGACTGCAGTGCAAGTTAAAACCTAAAAATATATGTGGAACAAAAGTTTAAAAGCTTCAAACGATCCTATTCATAGAATCATAGAGTCGGAAGAGACCCCAGGGGCCATCCAGTCCAACCCACTTCAGCCATGCAGGAACACCCATCAAAGCATTCCCAATAGATGGCCATCCAGCCTCTGCTTAAAAACTTCCAAAGAAGGAGACTCCACCACACTCCACAGAGGCAGCAGCAGATTCCACTGCCGGACAGCCTTGACCATCTGGAAGTTCTTCCTGAGATTCAAGTGGAATCTCCTTTCCTGCACCTTGAATCCATTGCTCCTTGTCCAAGTCTCTGGAGCAGCGGAAAACAAGCCTGCTCCCTCCTCAACATGACATCCCTTCAAATATTTAAACACGGCTCTCATGTCCCCTCTTAACCTTCTCTTCTGCAGACTAAACATACCCAGCTCCCTCAGCCGCTCCTCATAGGGCTTCATGGCTTCCAGATCCTCCACCATTTTTGGTCGCCCTCCCCTGGACACCTTCCAGCTTGTCGCTTGAAATGAGGTGCCCAAAACTGGACACAGTATTCCAAATGAGGCCTAACCAATGCAGAATAGAGAGGTACCATTACCTCCCTTGATCTAGACACCAGGCTCCTGTTGATACAACCAAGAATCGCGTTAGCTTTCTTGGCTGTTGCATCACACTGTTGACTCATGTTCAGCTTGTGATCCACCAAGACTCCTAGATCCCTTTCACAGGTACTGCTATCCAGCCACGTGTCCCCCATCCTATATTTCTGCATTCCATTTTTTCTGCCTCAGTGCAAGACCTTACATTTCTCTCTGTTGAAATTCATTTTGTTAGCTTTGGCCCAGTTCTCCAATCTGTCAAGGTCTTTTTGAATGTTGATCCTCTCCTCTGGGGTATTAGCATCCCAAATTGGTATCATCTTCAAATTTGATCAGCATGCCCTCCCTTCCTTCATCCAAATGATTGATGAAGATGTGGAATAGCAGCCCTGGGCCCAGGACAGAACCCTCTGGCAGCCCCCAAAAGTCACTTCTCTCCAGGATGAAAAGCAGCCATGGGTGAGGAGCATCCTTTGGGTTTGGTTGGTCAACCAACCAACCAACCAACCAACCAACCAAATGTTAGAAACAATCATTTAAAAGCTATTAAACACAGTAAATATATGTTTTAAAAAAACAGCACACCCATTGCACATCTTTCTACCCCACCCAATTAAAGCCTGAAAGCCTGTTTAAATAAAGAGATTTTTGCTTGTTGGCAGAAAGCGGGGGGGAGCCTCCTCCCTGGGCCTGGATGCAGCCACCAAAAAGGCCCCGTGTCTTTACTACACATGCCTGTGAGAGGGGTGGGTTCAAGAGAGGGGCCTCTCCTGACAATCTCAAAACTCAGGAAGATTCGTGGAAGAGTTACAGTCTTTGGGATATTCTTTTCTCCTCTCCTAAGCAAAACCTTTTCCTTCCGAATCAGGGTGGGCGGCTTCCAAGCTGTTTTCCCTGTACCTTAGAGGTTTGCTTAACCTTCTTGGCTCCCCCTCCCCACATTTTACTCCCCCCAAATGGCACCTCAAGTGGAGTCGGTGGGGGTCCAAGGAAGGCATCCACCTGGGGTGCACCAGCCGCTCTTTGCCCACCACTCTTCTGACTGCTACTAGTTTGAGCCATTCATCAAAAAAGATCTTTGCATCAGGTGTCTTTTTGTTAAGGGAAAGAATGAACATATATTCAAAATTTATAGTCCTATGAAAAATGTAATTCTTTGCTCAAATGCAAGTGTTCTTTTCTTTTCTTTCTTTCTTTTTTTTCAAGCAACATTGGTGAAAAATTAAGTGACTGCCAAATTTAGGCTTCAGTGGAGATGCATTTGAAATCCTAGAGCGGGAAGGGATTCCCCAAGGGCTTGTTTTATCCGGCCCCTGACCTGGCAGGAATCCCCAGTTCAAGCAAGAAAGCAGAAGTGGCCATCCAACCTCTGCTTCAGGATCCCCAGGTCTAAGTTCAGCAAGTGCAAATAGGGAATGCTTTTGGTGGGGTTGGCAACTTAATTCCAGCTGCAAATCTATCCAAAAACAGCACTGGGCTGAAAAGGTTATTGTACACTTTGTGCTTGGAATGATCTCAATCTCTGCACCAAGGAACCCAAATTCTCAATCTTACTCGAGCTGCTTGGATTGTTTTTTTAACGCTTCCCTCCTAAATACCTTAAAGCCACCAGATCCTGCCTGATTTTGGAAGCTGAGCAGGGTCAGTCCTGTATAGGATTTGGGTGAGAGTCTGCCAATGAGTCCCAGGTGCTGTAGGTGTGGTTTTAGATCAGTGGTTCTCAACCTTCCTAATGCCGCGACCCTTTAATACAGTTCCTCATGTTGTGGTGACCCCAACCATAAAATTATTTATTTATTATTTACAAAGGCCACCTCGCCAGCCAGGAACGGAGGGGGGCGGGCAGGGAGGGAAAGAGGAGCCGCGAGTCTCCCCTGGGAAAAAACTCCGAGAACCCCCCGGGCTCTGCTTCTGCTTCGCTCTCATTTTCGCTGAGGGGGGCAGTGTGGGAAAAGTTTCCAGAGTGTCGACCCTGGCTGGGGGGGGAAAGAATCCCAGTGCCTTTGTCTTTTGCGCCGGGCGCAGCTTGCCCCCCCAGAAAAGCACTGCCTTGCGGCCCCTCAGCCCTCCTGCAGTGCCCCCTCCAAGCTGGCCCATCAGATGGGAGGTTCTCCCGGTAGCAGAGAAAGGGAGCGATTTCAGTCCCTTCTCAACAGGGGGCAGGAGGACACAAATGCGTGGCCTACACTTGTGCACCACCACCGAGGAGGGAATGGAGCCTAAGACCATCGGAAATATGTATTTTCCGATGGTCTTAGGTGACCCCGTGAAAGGGTCGTTCGACCCCCAAAGGGGTCCTGACCCACAGGTTGAGAGCCACTGTTTTAGAGGAAGGAACTGGCAGATGCACCTCTGTGGATTTGTGGGCTAAGAAAACCCTAGGAAAATCATGGTGTCATCATAAGTCAACAGGTGACTTCAAGGCAGAAACATGCGCTTGTATAATCCTGTTTCTCTTTCCAGCCATGGGGAGCAGAAAGGCCGTTCTGTTCCCATTGTCTTGCCATCCTGCTCCCATCCTGGATGCTGAGGATTTAACTCATGTTGTCTGTGTGCACCTTCAAGTCCCCCATTGACTTAATGTTGAGCCAAAGAATTCCACAGGGCTTTCTTAAGCAAGGAAGGCTCCAGTGGTCTTGCCATTTCCTTCCTCTGAAACAGAGCCCATGCCACCTGGGCTCCCTTCCAAGTCCTAACCAGGGCTGACTGTGCTTAGCTTCCAAGATCAGAGGCAATGTAGGGTATTGCTTTTTCTTTTTCTTTTTTTCTTTTCCTACAAAAGGTACCTACCTCCCCAGCAGAGGTGTCGCTGCAGGGAGGGGGACTATGAGGGCATATCCACCACCGAATCAAGGATGCTGCCCCCAGTCAAATTTGAATTCCCTTCCCAAATGTGTAGCCTTGCAGTAACTTCAGGCTTCAACTGAGCTTTTAGAAATACAGTTTGGTTATCCATGGAAAAGGGCCATCCAAAGGAATGCAAATATAGCAATTAAAAGAGACCTTGATGCCAACAATTTATAATACCTCACTTTCTGCAATGCTGTAAATTTGGGGAATCAGTTGAGGACCAGAATGCTTCCTTGGTGGGTCAGTACCCTAATTTTGGCCCCCCTCCCACTAGACCCCAATGATTAAAAAAAAAAGGCAGGGGGAGGGAGCGAATGGACAGGGCAGTCCCTTTGAGTCTGATTTAAGACTGACCTTTTGTGGATTTCAGCCCACATCTATGAAGTCTCATGCTTAAACATACTGGTCTTAAAGATGCTACCAGACTCCATCATTCCTTTTCCCTTTTAATACTGGAACATATCAACATGGCTATCTCCTTGAAAACTCCGCTCCCAAAAAATTAAGAACAAATCACAAGGAAGGTCCCCAGTTCCTTTCCCCGTCAGTACCAGTTCCAGCAAATGTGGGATGCAATTGCAAAATAATCCCCAACCCCACTTGAAGGATTTTATTTCAAAGGTGGGGTGGGGATTCTGTGATCCCTGGCCCCATGTTGTTGGACTGCACCTCTCATCATCTTGGAAGGCCTGGAAACCATGAAACTGTGGCTTAGGGAGATGGGTATGTTTAACCTGGAGAAGGTTAAGGAGGGGGGCATAATAGCCATGTTTAAATATCCGAAGGGAGATCATATGGCAGATGGAGCCAGCTTGTTTTCTGCTGCTCCAGAGTCTAGGACACAGAGCAACAGCTTCAAATGTCAAGAAAAGCGGTTCCACCTAAACATTGGGAAGAACTTCCTGATGGTAAGAGCAGTTCAGCAGTGGAATACACTCCTGCCTGGGAGTGTTGTGGAGTCTTCTTGCTTGGAGGTGTTTTAAACAAAGGCTGGATGGCCATCTGTCAAAGGCAGTGCCTTGATTGCGTCTTCCTGCATGGCTGAATGGGGTTGGACTGGATGGCCCTGGGGGGTCTCTTCCAACTCTAGGATTCTACAATTCTGTGATCCTTAGCCATCCTAGCTAGTGGTGAAGGATCACAGGAGCTGCAGCCCAACAGCATCAGGAGGAGCCAGGGCAGAGCTGCACGGTGAAACACTGCATCTTTCCCTGGAAGAGTTTTTCCTGCCAAAATGGTGGTTTAACCCATGTTTTGACTCAATAAATGCCAGGGGAGGAGAGAGAAGGGTAGGACTGGGAAACGCAGCCTCTACTCACACGGCGTCCTTCTCCCTCACCACATCCTCCGGGTAGACATCTTCCACAAACGTCCCGTTCACCAGCCAGTAGATGATGCCGCTGCTCGGGTAAGCTGAGTAACCTTTGCAAGACACGCTGAATTTTTCCCCTAAGAAGGAATGGGGGAAAGAGCAGGGGGTTAAATCACACGTACGGAGGTTGGCGAGCCAGCGTGGTGTGGTACTGTACTGTAGTCCGAGGGTTGGACTAGGACTCCAGGAGAGGAGGTTTCAAATCCCTGCATGGCTGTGGAAACCCACTGAGTGGCTTTTGGGAAGCCATGCGCTCTCAGCCTCAGGGGAAGACGGTGGGCAACCTCTTCTGAATGAATCTTGCCAAGAAATCTCTAAGACAGACAGTAGGGCGCAGTGGTTTGGTGCTGAACCAGAGCTGTGGAAGACCACTGTCTGTGATTGTTTGAATCATAGAATCATAGAATCCAAGAGTTGGGAGAGACCCCAGGGGCCATCCAGTCCAACCCCCTGCCATGCAGGAACACCCTCAAAGCCCTCCCGACAGATGGCCATCCAATCTCTGCTTAAAAACCTCCAAAGAATCATAGAATCATAGAAATGTAGAGTTGGAAGAGACCCCAGAGGCCATCCAGTCCAACCCCCTGCCATGCAGGAACACCCTCAAAGCACTCCCGACAGATGGCTATCCAGCCTCTGCTTAAAAACCTCCAAAGAAGGAGGAGACTCCACCACACTCCATGGAGGCAGCAGCACATTCCACTGCCGGACATCTCTGACCGTCAGGAAGTTCTTCCTGAGGTTCAGGTGGAATCTCCTTTCCTGCAGCTTGAATCCATTGCTCCTTGTCCTGGTCTCTGGAGCAGCAGAAAACAAGCCCTCTCCCTCCTCTACATGGCATCCCTTCAAATATTTAAACATGGCTATCATGTCCCCTCTTAACCTTCTCTTCTGCAGACTAAACCTGATTCCCTTCTCAAACATGGAAACACCAGGTGACCTTGGGGGGGTCACATTCTCTCAGCCTCAGAGGAAGCCAACAGCAAACGTCCTCTGAAGAGATAGAGTCATAGAGCTGGTCTTGCTCTCGTGGGTGGTAGAGAAGGTTGAACTTACCAAACAAAGGTTTGTAGATGAGGGGAGAGGAGATACTTGGCAGCAGCTTTCCTGCAGAATCTGTTAGAAAAAAAATAATATGTTGGAGGAAAAGAGAATTTAGGTGTCAGCTCCTGGATCTTTCCCCGTTCCAGATAACCTGAGGACTGGAAATACTTGAGACCATTGCTGGAAGGACTTATGACCCAGGCAAACGGTCTCACTAGGAAGGAAATGGGTTAAGGAGGAGATTGTCAAGCTGGGACAAGTTCAGAGAACAACCTAGATATTTAAAGATCTGGAAACCAGCCCTTATGAGGAATGACTGAGAAATTTAGCCTGGAGGAGAGAAGACTGAGACACTGTTGATTCATGCCCAACTCATGATAAACGATCATTGCAAGGTCCTTTTTGCATGCACAGTAATCCTTCCACATTGGCTAGGGTTAGGGGCATAGACCCCTGTGAAAGTGGGAAAACCATGAACAACTCTAGGCCCTCCCCAAAAAAGCATGATCGCCATATTCAACCCACTGTGGATTCCTTTGATTCCTTCCCAAGGCAGAAGTGGGGGGCTGGAGAAGCTTCCGGCCACCTCCGCTGCCACCCCACACCATTTTTATTGCAAGCCTCGTTGGCAGTTTCTCCGTCTCACAAGGCTTGCAGTCCCTATGAAGAATGGCCCAGGGAGGCAGCAGAGGGGACAGCAAATAATCCGCGGATAATCAAATCCCCAAAAGTGAAACCCACAAATGTGGAGGGCGGACTGTAGTCCTGCAGAGCCAATTATCCCCCTGACATACATTTGGTTTCTGTGACCTAAATGTAAAATTTTGCATTGCTATTGAATGCCATTTTATTAATTTCAGCCTTGTTTCCAAGTTTATCAAAGTCCTTTTGAATGCTGCTCCTATCTTTCCATGTGTGAGCTACCTCTCCCAGTTTTGTATCCTCGGATTTCCTCCACCCCATAGAATCATAGAAATGTAGAGTTGGAAGAGACCCCGGGGCCATCCAGTCCAACCCCCTTCAGCCATGCAGGAACACCCTCAAAGCACTCCCGACAGATGGCTATCCAGCCTCTGCTTAAAAACCTCCAAGGAAGGAGACTCCCAACACACTCCATAGAGGCAGCAGATTCCACTGCCGGACAGCCCTGACCGTCAGGAAGTTCTTCCTGAGGTTCAGGTGGAACCTCCTTTCCTGCAGCTTGAATCCATTGCTCCTTGTCCTGGTCTCTGGAGCAGCAGAAAACAAGCCCTCTCCCTCCTCTACGTGGCATCCCTTCAAATATTTAAACATGGCTATCATGTCCCCTCTTAACCTTCTCTTCTGCAGACTAAACATACCCAGCTCTCCAAGTCTATCCTCAGAGGGCTTCATGGCTTCCAGGCCCCTCACCATTTTGGTCGCCCTCCTCTGGACTTGCTCCAGCTTGTCAATATCCTTCTTGAATTGGGGTGCCCAGAACTGGACACAGGATTCAAGATGGGGTCTCACCAAAGCAGAGTAGAGTGGTACCAGTACCTCCCTCGATCTAGACACCAGACTCCTATTGACTCAGCCAAGAATCGTGTTGGCTTTCTTGGCTGCCGCATCACACTGCTGACTCGCGTTCAGCTTGTGGTCTATGAAGACTCCTAGATCCCTTTCACACGTCCTGCTATCCAGCCACATGTCCCCCATCCTATATTTCTGTATTCCATTTTTTCTACCTAAGTGTAGGACCTTACAAAGTCCTTTTGAATGCTGCTGCTATCTTTTAATGTGTGAGCTACCTCTCCCAGTTTTGTATCCTCGGATTTCTTCCACCCCATCATCTAAATCATTGATAAAAGTATGGAAGAATTTCGGCCTCAGGACAAAACACCGTGGCACTGGGCTTGAGACCTCCTTTTATTTGAAACAGAGGCACGGATGGTAACTCTTTGAGCACGGTTTTCCAACCAATTATGGATCCTTCTGATGGTGTTTCCATCTGTTCCATATTTAGTCAATTTGCTAATCAACATAATAATGGGGGACCTTACAAAATGCTTTGTTGCATTCCAGACGAATGACGTCCACAGCATTCCCACCATCTACTTTAACTAGTGACCTCATCAAAAAAGGATATCAGGGCAGTTTGGCAGGATTTGTTTTTGGAAGACTCATGTTGGCGCCTACGGATCACTGCATTGCTGTCAAGATACTTGCACAAAATTGCTGTGTAATCTGCTCTAACATTTCTTTTATGGTACTGAGGTCAAGCTGACTGGCCTGTGGTTTTCTAGACCTCCTTTTTTTGCCTTTTTTGATGAGAGAATCATCATCATAGACGAAGGAAGACTCTTTTCTAATATTCCAGAGGACAGGACTCAAACAAATATATTCAAATTATAGACAAGGCATTGCAAGAAGGAGAGAATGATTTCAAAGAGATTTAACAAGGAGATTAGGAAGAATCATCGAAGGAAGCAATTCCCTAAGGAGTATACAGCAATCAAATAACAGACTTTTTTGTGACCTGCCTTGCTTTGAACAACAGTTCCCAGAATCCTCCAGGCAGCATGGCCATGTTGGCTAGGGGATTCTGTGAGTTGTAGTCCAAAAAAAGCAACACTGTCATTTATGCTCTGCATATATTATCTTTAAGAAGTACTGAAGTTGGAAATAAAGGCAAAGAGAAGTCCCCCAAATGAAAGGACCTGTATTGGGGGCAAATGTTGGGGGACCCCCTCTCCCACGCCCAGCCCCTAGTTTGCCTTACCGGTCCCTTGGAAGAAGGTGGAGCTGCAAAGGAGGGCTAGAAAGAAGCCACGTCCATTGTCTCGGAGGCCTGAAAGCAGAGGAGAGCAGAAGGACGGGTTAGGAGAGGTCAGCCTCAGCAGCATATCTAGGGTGGGGTAAGTAGGTCATGTGCCCTGGGCGCCAATGCCAGGAGGGTGCAAAAAAAGCTGAAGATTTAGTCGAGGGGGAGGCATATGTGGCCCGAGAGGAAGGGGCGCAACTTCCATGCTTGCCCTAGGTGCTGTTTATGCTCGATGCACACCTGTCCGCGTGGCCCACGGGGACCCATCCAGACCAGCTGCTTGATGCTGGTCCCTAAGGCGCCCCTTTCCAGATGCAGGGAGTGTTTATAAAGATTGGTTTATTCAGTGGGGAGGGAGTATCCAGGCATCGTCCTTCCCCACCCAGCGTCTCTTTCGACAGAGGAACCATGAACTTCCTCGGAAAATGGGCTGACTCTCCTTCATTTGAGGAAGAAGTTAAGGGGCCAGCTCTGGAATTTCCAGCCCTCAAAGCCTGGGCCCCCTTCTCCCGTCCTCAGGCCAAGGGGAGGAATCATAGAATCATAGAAATGTAGAGTTGGAAGAGACCCAGGGGCCATCCAGTCCAACCCCCTGCCATGCAGGAACACCCTCAAAGCAATCCCGACAGATGGCCATCCAGCCTCTGCTTAAAAACCTCCAAAGAAGGAGGAGACTCCACTACACTCCATTGAGGCAGCTGATTCCACTGCCGGACAGCTCTGACCGTCAGGAAGTTCTTCCTGAGGTTCAGGTGGAATCTCCTTTCCTGCAGCTTGAATCCATTGCTCCTTGTCCTGGTCTCTGGAGCAGCAGAAAACAAACCTTCTCCTTCCTCTACGTGGCATCTCTTCAAATATTTAAACCTGGCTATCATGTCCCCTCTTAACCTTCTCTTCCGCAGACTAAACATACCCAGCTCCCTAAGTCTATCCTCATAGGGATTCATGGCTTCCAGGCCTCTCACCATTTTGGTCGCCCTCCTCTGGACTTGCTCCAGCTTGACCATGTCCTTCTTGGATTGGGGTGCCCAGAACTGGACACAGGATTCAAGATGAGGTCTAACCGAAGCAGAGTAGAGTGGTACCAGTATCTCCCTCGATCTAGACACCAGACTCCTATTGATGCAGCCGAGAATTGCATTAGCTTTCTTGGCTGCCGCATCACACTGCTGACTCATGTTCAGCTTGTGTTCTTCCAAGACTCCTAGATCCCTTTCACACGTACTGCTATCCAGCCACGTGTCCCCCATCCTATATTTGTGGATTCCATTTTTTCTACCTAAGTGTAGGACCTTACACTTCTCTCTGTTGAATTTAATTTTGTTAGCCTTGAGGAATCTCAAGGTGAAAGTACTGCCTTCACAACACTGTGTGTGGGTCTGTGTTTTTTCCCTATTTGCTAGACATGTTCTTAACCTGTGGTCTGCATACCCCTGGGATTTGCAACATCCTCACAAGGGATCCATGAAGGGGCAAAGAAATGTTATGAACTTTTATGGTTAGAAAGAAAAAAAAGAAAGAGAAAGACAGACAGACAGACAGACACACACACACACATTGATTTTAAACAGCAGGAGTTTGTCCTCAGTGATTGATATCATTGGTGCAAAGTTTCATTAAAATATCTCAAACCATTCAAAAGTTATGAAAATAACTGCTTGATAGCAAAAAATGTGCACACCGCTTACTGCTTCTGCATGCACTGAGAACATGGAAGAGAAAGGCACCGAGTGGCTAAGAGAAAGCACATGATATTTGTTGCTCCTGTGCATGCAGCCAGAAGCCCATTTGGTAATAGGAGCTCTTGCGCTTACTTTATCTCTCTCTCTAAATCGGTGAAAAGGAGGTTCTCCATCACCTTGCTCCGGGAACACCCCCTTAGCTAAGGTTTCTGTTCATAGAATCATAGAATCATAGAAATGTAGAGTTGGAAGAGACCCCAGGGGCCATCCAGTCCAACCCCCTGCCGTGGAGGAACACCCTCAAAGCACTCCCTTGGACAGATGGCCATCCAGCCTCTGCTTAAAAACCTCCAAAGAAGGAGACTATCATACTCCAAGGCAGCAGATTCCACTGCCAGACAGCCCTGACCGTCTGGAAGTTCTTCCTGAGGTTCAGGTGGAATCTCCTTTCCTGCAGCTTGAATCCATTGCTCCTTGTCCTGGTCTCTGGAGCAGCAGGAAACAAGCCCTCTCCTTCCTCTACGTGGCATCCCTTCAGATATTTAAACATGGCTCTCATGTCCCCTCCCAACCTTCTCTTCTGCAGACTAAACATACCCAGCTCTCTAAGTCTATCCTCAGAGGGCTTCACGGCTTCCAGACCCTCCCCATTTTGGTCGCCCTCCTCTGGACTTGCTCCAGCTTGACCATGTCCTTCTTGAATTGGGGTGCCCAGAACTGGACCCTGTTGTTATTTCCAAAGAGGAAAATCCTTTCTCCCTGTGTGTCTTTGAACGACAAGCCATGAGCGACGGTGGTTGGTACTTCATGCATTGCACTCAATGCCATCACGGGGGGGGGGCATCTTGACGTCCCAGATTTCAGCCCAGAAACCTCAGGGACTGGAATGATTCTGTCCTGCACCCTAATTGTTGCACAAGACAACGGAGCCACAGTTGCAAATGGAGATGACAAAGGTCTGTGTCCAGCACTGAGCTCTACTGTTGCCATCTGGTGCTCAGTCCTGCTGTGCCCAGTGGAATTTATTCCCCTTTTTCCTTTTCTTGTCCATGGCCCTTTCAAATCGTAGCTCCATTGAAGGTTCTTTGGACATCTGTCCCAGACTCTTTAGACACCTCCCATTTTAACTCCCCATTGGAGTTGATAGAAAGTGTGCCTTCAATATCTCACTTTTAAGAAACTCCCATCCATCATGAACTCCCTTCTCTTTTAGTATTTTGGACCATGGTGTCACACTGCTTATCTCCCTAAGTTTGCAGAAATCAGCTTTCATAAAGTCTAGAATATGAGCGACTATGATGATCCTGGCGCTTCCAGGACCTCCACACACCAGGTAAAGTGTGGACAGGTGAATCATAGAATCATAGAAAGGTAGAGTTGGAAGAGACCCCAGAGACCATCCAGTCCAACCCCCTGCCATACAAGAACAGCCTTCAAAGCATTGCCGACAGATGGCCGTCCAGGCTCTGCTTAAAAACCTCCAAAGAAGGAGACTCCACT
This sequence comes from Ctenosaura bakeri, assembly GCA_948474755.1. Classification (NCBI taxonomy): domain Eukaryota; kingdom Metazoa; phylum Chordata; class Lepidosauria; order Squamata; family Iguanidae; genus Ctenosaura; species Ctenosaura bakeri. The sequence goes on from CAOLHI010000286.1 coordinate 27,475, forward strand.
ACACTCTGAGGCAGCAGATTCCACTGCTGGACAGTCCTGACCATCAGGAAGTTCTTCCTGAGGTTCAGGTAGAATCTCCTTTCCTGCAGCTTGAATCCATTGCTCCTTGTCCTGGTCTCTGGAGCAGCAGAAAACAAGCTTGCTCCATCCTCAACATGCCATCCCTTAAAATATTTAAACAGTCCCCTCTTCACCTTCTCTTCTGCAGACTAAACATACCCAGCTACCTGAGCCTTTCCTCATAGGGCTTCATGGCTTCCAGGCCCCTCACCATTGAGGTGGTGAGGTGGTGGTGGGAGGGCTGCTGATTTCTGGCACAATTGCCCCACCTACGGGACCTGGACAACGTCATGCAGGTACTGTCCTTCTCCCATCCCCAGTGTGGGATGATGATGTCCTGTGCTTGTCTTCCCCTTTCCACTGCATAACAAACTCCAGGCGAGCATGGTCCTTCCCACCTAAGGATCCCCCACTTCCACCCCATTAACCAGGTCATCACTGTTGGTTAGGATAAGATCTAAAACAGCTCTCCCCCTCGTTCCCTCCTCCACTTTCTGGACAATGAAATTGTCTGCAAGGCAAGTGAGAAGTTTGCTGGACCTGATAACTCTTGGTGGAGTTTAACGTCAGCAAATATCAGGATAGTTGAAATCTCCCATTACTACTATCATAGAATCATAGAATCATAGAATCCTAGAGTTGGAAGAGACCCCAGGGGCCATCCAGTCCAACCCCCTGCCATGCAGGAACACCCTCAAAGCCCTCCCTTTGACAGATGGCCATCCAGCCTCTGCTTAAAAACCTCCAAGGAAGGAGACTCCACCACACTCCGAGGCAGCAGATTCCACTGCCGAACAGCCCTGACTGTCAGGAAGTTCTTCCTGAGGTTTATTTTTATTTATTTATTTGTATCCCGCCTCTCCATATGGATTGAGGCGGCGAGACAACTTACAAATAGCATGTATTTCGAAACATTTCTATACATGCCCCCAACAAGCTGGGTACTCATTTTACTGACCTGCGAAAGGATGGAAGGCTGAGTCAACCTTGGAGCCGGGTAGGATCGAACTTACAACCTTGTGGCTTGCAGGACTGGCATTTAACCACTGCGCCACCAGGTTCAGGTGGAATCTCCTTTCCTGCAGCTTGAATCCATTGCTCCTTGTCCTGGTCTCTGGAGCAGCAGAAAACAAGCCCTCTCCTTTCTGAATATTTAGTTCTTCTTCGTGGTCTCTGTGCCTTCATACACTAGGAGCTTTAGCGCCTGCGCGGTAGCGTTCGGAAACTTCTAGAGCTTGTTCGCTTGGCGGGAACCCCTCCCCCACGCCGGTACTGCGCATGCTCCTCCCGCCGAGCAACGGTCTCTCCTCAGTTCTTTCTCGTCCGCCGCCGCGTACGGAAGGTTCTTTAGTTTGTTCCTCTCACGTCGTGCTTGGCTGCTGTTTTTTCACGGTTTTACGGACTTTCGGACTGTCTTTGACCTCTCTTTCGGACTCCCCCTTCGGCTTTCGTCTTTTTGGATTTCGGAGTTTGGCGTTTCTTCGTCTTATGTCCGCGCTCTTTAAGAAGTGCGTGTCCTGCGGCCGCAAGGTTGCCCTCAACGACGGCCATAAGGAGTGTCTCTTCTGTTTGGGCGAGTCCCACAATATCCGGACTTGCCAAATTTGTAGGGATTTTACTCCCCAAACTCTTCGCAACCGCTCCGCGAGACTCAAATCTTTTTGTTGGGAGCATCTCTGCGGGCGATAGACGAGACCTCCACTTCCAAGATGGCCGACAAGAAGACGACCACGCCATCGACGGTATCGGCGGCTGCCGTTCCGTCCACCTCGTCGGTATCGGGCTCGGTACCGGCGAAAACGCCGATCTCGGCGTTACCGAGGATCCCGAAGCTGTCGGCGGCTGCCAAATCAGCAAAAGGATCCTCGACGGCGAGGAAGGCTGAGGCTCCCCTTACGGAGACGCCTGCAAAAAAGCGCCCTGCTCCGGACGGAGGCAAGGGCAAGGAGAAGGAGAAGAAGAAGAAGAAGAAGGAAAAGAAGCGCTCCCCGGCTGGGGACGCTCAACCTCCTACTCCTCCTCCTACTCAGCAGCCTTCCAAAGGGCGAGGCGAGTCCGTCGACCTCTCGGAGGATGAGATCGAGGACGTTCCCCAACAGCGCCCGGACTCGCCTGTGGCAGACCCTCCAACCCTGGTGGAGGAGCGCCACCGCCCTCTTAGCCGTCGCAGGTCGGCCGACCTGCAGCAGAGAGAGCCCTCTGCTTCTCCGGAGCGGCGTTCGACCTCCTTCAGGTCCCGGTCCCGCTCTTCCGAGCGTCCGGTGGCCTCGCCGCCTCCGAGGGAGCAAGAGAGGAACAACCTCGCTCGTCTGCCTCAAGATACACCTCGGCGTCCTACGTGGCCAGGTACGCGAGGGAATCTGAGTGGAGAGAGCGCCCGGCCTCCTATCGGTCCCATTCGCCATCGTACCGGGATCGGTACCATCGTGGCCCGAGTCGCTGGGAGACCTTCCGGAGGTCCCGGTCACCTCGTCGACAGCGCGAATCGCGCTCGCCTAGAGGGACGAGGCTCGGTACCGTCGACGCCGAAGCCGATCTCCGTCGGACCGCCGCTCCTTCAGCCGCTCTCCCTCCCCTCGATATCATAGGGCGAGGGAGCCTTCACCACGGTATCGGGCGATATCGCCACCTCCTAGGGTCACGGCGACGGCGACGCGCCCTACGGAGTCGGTGGTGACTGAGCGGGCTACGACGACGTCAGCCTGCCAGACTACCCCGGTCACCACCAAGAGGGTGAAGTCCGTGGTCAGCCATCCCAAGCGGGACGCTGCTGCTACCACCGCCCCGGCTGCGGAGAAGCCTAGGAAGGCAACACCTGCGGCGACTACGAAGGAGCCGGAGAGCGAGCGGCGAGAGGACTCACCGAGCTCGGAGTCGTACGACTCGAGTGCGGAGTCTGAGGTGTCTGAGGCGGCCTCCCAGGAGTCTCCTCCGTTGGGATTCGGGGACCCCATGCATTCTGCTCCAGAGGACGTCCACCAGTTCTCTGCGATGCTGCTCCGCATGGCCACTACCCTCGGCCTTAAGATCGCCGATGCGGAGCCGGAGGATGACGATCCAGCCTTCTCCGTTTCGAGGAGAAGCGACCTTCCACGGCCCCGCTGCCTCTCCTGCCCCGGGTATCCAGACTGGTGAAGGCCGCCTGGGATAGACCGGCCTCGGCTCAGCCGATACCGCAGCGGTTAGAACACCTCTACAGGGTGCAGAAGGATAACGCCGGTTATCTATTTAATCACCCTGCACCGAACTCTGTGGTCGTCGAGTCCGCGCAGACGAAAGGCTCCGGCAGGCAACACACCACCCCGCCGGACAAAGAGGGCAGGAAGTTGGACGCCTACGCAAGGAGGTTCTATTCGGCTGCCTCCTTGCAGATCAGGCTGTCCAACACTCAGGCTTGCCTCGCGGCATACCTGAAGAAGGTGCTCGATCGCCTGCAACCAGCGATGGAAGCGGTACCGGAGGACATCCGCCAGCCTCCTCCGTGATCTTCAATGAGGCTATCTCCATCGCTCGGCACCAGATGGCCTCCTCCCGGCACGCAGTGGAGATCGCCTCCCGGGTCATGGCGGGATCCGTCGGCCTCCGCCGCCATGCTTGGCTTCGACCGGCCGACATCCAGGAGGACACCAGAAGGAGGATTGAAGATCTCCCCTTCGACGGTGAAGGCCTATTCAATTCGTCCACAGACGAAGCTTTGGACAATCTCGTCAAGGCGAGACTGACCGCAAAAAAGATTGGGCTACAGCCGGCCACGCAGACCCGCAGGGCCTCCACCTTCCGACCATCCTGGCGACGATCTTCCACCTCGTCGTTCCAGCGTTCGGCCCAGTCTGGACAGTCGAGACCGTCCTCCGGCTCATCGGCCAGACGCACGATAGGCGGCGCCCGCCTTCGTCGAAGAAGTCCTCCTCCGAGACAAAGTCTCGGTTTTGACGTGTCTGGCAGGACCCACCAATACCCACTCTTCAGCCTACCATCAGCGCTCGGAGACCGACCGACTCTCGCTCGACACCTAGCGGAGTGGCAGTATGTCACTACGGACTCTTGGGTGCTTTCCATCGTCCGTCTTGGCTACGCCATCGAGTTTCTCGATATTCCTCCTCACGGCGTGTACTACTCCACGCCGTCGAGTCCGGCCCTCCTGGAAGAGATCCAATCCCTCCTCCAGAAAGGGGCGATCGAGCGGCTCCCGCAAGAGGCCAAGACCACCGGCTTCTTCTCCAGGTACTTCACGGTACCGAAAGCCGACGGTACCCTCCGGCCGATCCTAGACCTCAGAGGGGTGAACTACTACATCCGCCCCAAAAGGTTCAAGATGGTCACGATACCGTCGATCCTACCCTTCCTACATCGAGGGGACTGGTTCGCCTCCATCGATCTCCGAGACGCATACTTCCATATCGCCATTCGCCCGCAGCACAGACGGTACCTCCGCTTCGCAGTCGACGACACCTGTTACCAGTACAAGGTGCTGCCGTTCGGACTCTCGACTGCCCCAAGGGTCTTCACCAAGTGCATGGCCCCGGTGGTATCCTACCTGCGGACGAAGGGCGCTTCCGTCTTCCCCTACCTCGACGATTGGCTGTTGGTGGCGTCCTGCAAACAGAGACTTTACCACGACGTCCACATGACGTTGTCACTCCTGACCCGCCTTGGTCTACGAGTAATCCGAAGAAGTCCCACCTCGAGCCGGCGAGGATCTTGGACTTCATCGGGGCGACGCTCGACTCGACCTCCGCCAGGGCGTACCTACCAGAGTCTCGAGCACAAACCTTGATCCGGGCCGCCGCTCACGCTCGTACGGCCCCGACGTTATCTGCGAGAAGCGTCCAGCAGCTCTTGGGCTACATGGCTGGACGACCGCTGTGACATACCTCGCCAGGCTGAGAGCAAGACCTCTTCAACACTGGTTCGTCCGCATATTCGACCCCCTGCGAGACGAACAGACACTCCGACTGCAGCTGCCGGGAGACGTCCGCTCATCCCTCCGATGGTGGCAGTCGCGACGCAATCTCATGTCAGGCATGCCTTTCCAACAGCCGACACCGAAGGTGACGGTAACGACCGACGCCTCCCTGTATGGATGGGGTGCCCACTGCGGCGATCTCAGAGTCCGCGACAGATGGACCGACGACGAGACCGCTCTCCATATCAACGCGCTGGAGCTGCTCGCCGTCTGGAAAGCCCTACGGGCGTCCGCCATGCCGTGGCGGGGCGCACGGTCCTGATTCTGACGGACAACACCACCGCCGTCTGCTACATCAACAGACAAGGTGGACTCATTCCACGACCCTGCTCGACATCGCGCTCGGCCTGTGGGAATGGTGCATTCGCCTGCACACGCATCCCGTGGCGGTTCACCTGGCCGGGCAGGAGAACACCACGGCAGATGCCCTCAGCAGAGACACCTCATCCCATCACGAATGGTCTCTCTCCGGAGAGGCGTTCGACTCGATTCGGGACCGCTGGGGCGAACCATCGATCGACCTCTTCGCGACCAGGGAAAACGCGAAGTGTCGCCGATTCTGTTCCAGAGCGGGCCACGATCGTGCCTCCATCGGGGACGCTTCCAGTTTCCGTGGACCGGGGAACTCCTCTACGCGTTCCCGCCGTTCCCGCTGCTCGGCCGGACGATATCGAAGATCCTCGCCGACCGAGCCGACGCGATCCTGGTAGCCCCGTACTGGCCGAGACAACATTGGTTCGCACCCCTGCTACGAGCCGTGCGAGACGACCTGCTCCGGTTGCCACCGACACCGGACCTGCTCTCCCACTCCGGCGGCCGAGTCCTCCATCCGGACCTGCCACGCCTGGCCCTCCATGCCTGGAGGATATCGCACTAGACGATCCCGTGCTCGGTACCGTCCTCGTCGCGGCCAGGAAGGAATCCACCCGTCGCAACTATCAATACAAGTGGCGACGCTTCCTGACCTTCGCTAACGAGAGGAGTGAGCCGGTATCGCCCGCGGGGCTCTCGACCGTCCTGCACTTCCTCCTGCACCTCCGACAACAGGGCCTGGCGTTTCCATCCCTGAAGGTGTATCTCTCCGCGATCGTGGCATACCAACCGCCACGATCTGCTGCCTCGGCCTTCTTCAGGAACGATACCGTTAAGCGGTTCCTGAAGGGACTTCACCATCTCTACCCGCCGGTATCGCCGCCGCTACCGCCGTGGTCCCTCTCGCTGGTGCTCTCGCAGTTGACGAAGCCGCCCTTCGAGCCGATGGCGACCTCGGATGACAGGCTCCTGACAATGAAAACCGCCTTCCTGGTAGCGGTGACCTCAGCGAGGCGAGCGGGTGAGATCACAGCTCTTCGTTCCGATGAGCCCTTCATGGTCTTCCACAGGGACAAGGTGGTCCTGAGACCTGACATCTCGTTCCTGCCAAAGGTGGTGTCCAGTTTCCATCTCAACCAGGACATCATCCTGCCTGCCTTCTTCCCGAACCCGACGACACCGTTGGAGCGGTCCCTCCACTCCCTGGACGTGCGTCGGGCATTGGCTTTCTACAAGGACAGGACTGCTTCCTTCCGACAGACGCCGCATCTCTTTGTTTGCTATGGGCGACGTCGGAGGGGCCTAAAAGTGTCCACCCAGCGCTTCTCCAAGTGGGTGGTAAGGACTATTCAACTGGCGTATGAGCTCGCGAGGAAGCCTCCGCCAGTCCTGCTTCGAGCCCACTCCACCAGAGCTGTGGCTACTTCTGCGGCCCTCCTGCGAGGAGTTGACCTGCATGAACTCTGCCGTGTGGCGACCTGGTCCCAACCATCGACCTTCGTGCGCCACTACAGGCTCGACTGCCGGTCGCGCAGAGATGCCCGGTTTGGACGTGAGGTGTTGGCTTCCGTGCTGTAGGACCTGACCCGCCGTCCGACCGGTAAGCTACACAGTCTCCTAGTGTATGAAGGCACAGAGACCACGAGAAGAAGAACAGGTTGCTTACCTGTAACTGTGGTTCTTCGAGTGGTCATCTGTGCCATCATCACACCCGCCCTTCCTCCCCTCTTTCTCAGGTCCCTGTAGGTTCTACGGCGGACGACAGAACTGAGGAGAGACCGTTGCTCGGCGGGAGGAGCATGCGCAGTACCGGCGTGGGGGAGGGGTTCCCGCCAAGCGAACAAGCTCTAGAAGTTTCCGAACGCTACCGCGCAGGCGCTAAAGCTCCTAGTGTATGATGGCACAGATGACCACTCGAAGAACCACAGTTACAGGTAAGCAACCTGTTCTTATCTGTCCTAGGAAGGTCTCATCCAAGTCCTCAGTCAGTCTGGCTTGGAGGTCTGTCGTAGACATCACTATGTTCCTCTCCCCCTTAATTTTTACCCAGGTGCTCTCAACCTGGCTCCCTGGATTTAAGTCATGGATCCCTTCACAGGTGTAAATGTCCCTGACGTACCGTGCTGCTACCCTTCCTCATTTCCTGCTTGGCCTATTTCTCCGAAATAGGTTATTTCCCTCTTTCACTACTTTCCAATCATGAGTCTCATCCCACCAGGTTTCAGGGATGCCTATTATACCATAATTACTTTGGTGTGCTACTCATTCAAGTTCGTCCTGTTTATTTCCCAGGGTCTGTGCATCTGAGATCGTGGGTCTCCCTCGCTGCTTATTTAGGGTCATTTCCGCACTAGAGTGTTATAGCGCTATGATTCCACTTTCAACCTCCTATGGAATCCTGGGGTTTGCAGTTCCGGGAGGGGCCGGCCGGCCCCTCTCGGAACTGCAAACCCCAGGATTCCATAGGAGGTTGAAAGTGGAATCATAGCGCTATAACACTCTAGTGAGGAACTGGCCTAGGTGTCCTTCCCTCCCACTGTGGGGTCCCTGTTCTCTTTGCCCCATTCTCCCTATAAGATTTGGACCGGTATCTCCAGCACCTGATAAGCTCCTGCTCTCAGGCATCCTGCCTCCTTCCCCCTGTTCGTCAACTTCTTTAACAAGCCTGAGTGCACCCAGAGCTTAGGCAATGCTGACCTTCCCCCTGAAAATCCTGGCTCCACGTTGGGTCCCCTCCCTTGGTGGTTTCCCCCTTTCCCCCTTTCCCGCATCTTCCTTCTTGTGCTCCATTGCGGGTTCTTTAGACATTTCCCTTTTTTCTTTCCTGCTGGAATTGCTTGGAGTGCAGCTATTGGGGAGGGGGTACAAAACGAGGGGCAGTGGCCCCCAATAAGAGCTCTGTCACCCACAAATGCAATTTCCCTCCAGCCCCTAATTCCTAGTGTTCTGGGGCCTGGGGCGTCTGACACATAGAAGTCTTCATCTCTTTGCTGTGTTTCCTTTCCCCCGGGTCACTTCCCTGCTGCCCTTTTAATTTGGGTGCCTGCATTGTGTTTCCAAATGCTCGTCTGAACTTTAAAGTTATTGCAGATATTGTTGTTTCATTGCAGTCTGGAGATTCGAGGCTGAGGAAGGTTTTATGGCTGGGGGAAAAACGATGGAGCCAAACTTCCTATTAGCAACCTGTGCGTGCTGTTCATCCCCGGCCATTAGGAAGGAAGCGGGGAGGGGGGCCACGACGGCACAGTTCATTTTCCTTGGCCCGCTTCTGCCCAATATAAGCCCTGGGCACCTGTCCTTCAATATAAGCCCTGGTGGTGCAGGGGTTAAATGCCGGTACTGCAGCCACAAGGTTGTGAGTTCGATCCTGCCGGGCTCCAGGTTGACTCAGCCTTCCATCCTTCCGCAGGTCGGTAAAATGAGTACCCAGCTTGTTGGGGCCAATTAGCTAAAATACATTGTAAACCATACATGCTATTTGTAATGTATAATGTGTTTCATGTTGTTTGCCGCCTCGATCCGTGTGGAGAGGTGGGATACAAATAAATAAAATCAAATATTATTAAAAATATTAATATGTATTTCCAGCACCTTGCCTGCAGGGAGGGCACGTCCACCCCAGTCCCGCTAGCCATCCACAGGGAGCTGGAACATTAGCCAGCGGGGTAGCCTGGCTGAAATTTGTTATTTAGGGCCCAGTTTGGCCACTTTCTGCAAGGAGTGCTAAAACCCATCTTCCCCTAGAATTGGAAGGTTTTCTATGGGATAGATCTGCATCAGTTACCCCTAGAGCTTTCCCCATTGCAGTGGTGTAGGTCTGGTGCCAAGTGAAGTCTTGGGGAGCCCAGTTCCAGATCAGAACTGCTCGGTCTCATGAGTATTTGTTTTAGGACCCTGTGATTTAGATCACTGAGAAATACAGGAAGCCCCCACCTTTTGGCACCCTGTAATCTGGCAACCTGCTGAACATGAGTCAGCAGTGTGATGCGGCAGCCAAGAAAGCCAATGCAATTCTCAGCTGCATCAATAGGAGTCTGGTGTCTAGATCTAGGGAGGTACTGGTACCACTCTACTCTGCCTTGGTTAGACCCCATCTTGAATACTGTGTCCAGTTCTGGGCACCCCAATTCAAGAGGGATATTGACAAGCTGGAGCAAGTCCAGAGGAGGGCAACCAAAATGGGGAGAGGCCTGGAAACCATCCCCTATGGGGATAGACTTAGAGAGCTGGGTATGTTTAGTCTGCAGAAGAGAAGGTCAAGAGGGGACATGATAGACATGTTTAAATATTTGAAGGGATGCCATGCAGAGGAAAGAGTGGGCTTGTTTTCTGCTGCTCCAGAGACCAGGACAAGGAGCAATGGATTCAAGCTGCAGGAAAGGAGATTCCACCTGAACCTCAGGAAGAACTTCCTGATGGTCAGGGCTGTCCGGTAGTGGAATCTGCTGCCTCCATGGAGTGTGGTGGGGTCTCCTTCCTTGGAGGTTTTTAAGCAGAGGCTGGATGGCCATCTGTCAGGAGTGCTTTGAGGGTATTCCTGCATGGCAGGGGGTTGGACTGGATGGCCCCTGGGGTCTCTTCCAACTCTACATTTCTATGATTCTATGATTCTATGAACCTGCTCTTTTGACCTTCCAAATTAAGGGCAAGTTCCATTAATTTGACGGAAGTTTTGCTCTCTTGGTGGGTCCCAAGTGAGTCCTTCATGCCCCCTACCGTACAATGCGTGACTCCTGCTCTCCAACCAATTCCATCTTCTGACAGCACAGGGCTGGTCCCCAACCTGCCAGATCATTGGGGGAAGCACATGTTGCTTCTTCTGTCATGAAGGCTTACCTCCTTTTCCAGTGGCATATCCAGGCTCAACGGCGCCCAGGGCAAGTATGGAAGTCACACCCGTAGGTGCTGCCGCTGCTCCCACCACCCCGGCACCGGGCCAGGAAGGACCCTTGCATGGGCAGGGGGGTGGGTGGGAGAGAGGGGGCAGTGGGCAGGGGAAGTGATGGGCAGGGGGGCTGCTGCTGCTGCCGCCTCCCACCACCCACATTGGGCCAGGAATGGGGGGGGCAATGGCAGGCCGGGCCCAGCTGGGAGGGTGGGGGGCTTTCTGCCTTTTTGCATCCCAGGCATTGGGGCCCAGGGCATGCGCCCCAGTTGTCCCACCCTCGATATGCCTCCGCCCTTTTCTCCTTGAGAAGCTTCCATGGTTTAATTTGGTTCTTCAGATCAGTCTGAGCATCTTTGGAAGGAGGTGACAGCTTGTCCCTAATGCTAAGCTACTTTGGGAGGCAAATATTGTCACCCACAGTCATTTTCTGGAGGAAATATCTCTTTTAAGGTTTTTAATTTCACACTATGCTTACTGTGCTCCAGTTAGCAGTGGGGGTCTGGAGGAAAATTTCATTTCAGGGTGGGGCAGAGTTCTTATTTGAGGGGATAGTGCCCCCATTTTCCCACCCACCCATCCCTGGTAGCTGCACTCCCCAAACTAAACAAGGGACAATTTAGGGGCTTGGATTATCGGAGGACTCTATATTGCATTAGTGAATAAAATCACTGAATCCCAAGCTTTTCCTAATTGGCTGAAAATAAAGAAAACAGGATCTAAAACCAATGTCATTCTGGTTTGTAATGACTCTGGGACAATATGGGTCTGTAATGATTCCATATTGCATCCTTGCTCATGCTCTAGTGCATATGTAAATATGAAATGTTATTGATTCTATTTTAATTATCTTGTCTTTTAGAATAATACCTATTATTATTATTATTATTATTACTATGATATCATCATCATTGCCCCACTTTCCCCCCAAAATTGGGACTCAATGTGGCTCACAACTTAAAAACAATACACTTAAAAAGATATTAAAAATGAATATTAAAACAGAATGCAACTATTTACAATATTAAAACAATTACCCCTCAGTAAAAGAATAAAATACAATTTTTTAAAAAATATAAGCAGCTCTTAAAAACAGCAATTAAAACAATGCAGCACCTCCTGACCAATTCTATGCACCCTTTCTGTTTGGAAAGCCTGTCTGAATAAGGAGGACTTATCCTGCCACCAGGTGGAAGGAGGGTCCATTCTAGCCCCCCTCAGGAGGGAGCAACAGAGTTTCGGGGCAGCCACCAAAAAGGCCCCGTCCCCCCAACCGTGCTTGCAATGGCGGTATAGACAGAGCTTGTGTGATATTTGGGACTTAATGCTACGGGGCTTCATAAACTCGATATAGCCAAGAGCCCCGGCAGGTTTTAATCTACTCCTAATAATTCCCCGTTTCTTACACACACACACACCACATGCTTTCAAGACAACAGAACTTCCAAGACCCCTGACAAGGAGAGCTCTCGGTTAGGGGATGTAAAAAGGGCATTTCATATATTAATTAAATTTATAACCTGCCAGCCTTCTGACATGGGACCCCAAGCAGTTTGGAGCATGGATGAAAACCAAAGCACACGTTGAAAGAAATAATGGAAAACATTAAAATAATTAAAACAACCTAATTGCTTAAGCTACCATATTAAAACCTAAAAAAATAACCTAATGGCCTAAGCGACCGTATTAAAACCTCAATATCTGAAAGCAATGGAAAACATTTTAAGAACATGCCCATCATGTTAAAAGTACAGAACATCTCCTTGTCCACTTAAATACCTTTTCTACATAGCCAGATAGTTGCCAGGAGTCTGTTCAAGGGAGAAGGTCTTTCTTTGCTGGGAGAAGGATAGCTGGGATGGGGGTCCGGGGGAGACCCTGGCTTTGCCTGGAAGGGGATTCCATGCCCCGGGAGCAGCCAGCCAGAAGACCCTCTTCTGTGTCCATAGGGGACTGGGAGAAAGATTTCCCCCGAGGATCAGGCAGGCTTAGATTTGGGGGTCTTGTGTGCCTTCATTTCCAGCTAACGGCGACCCTAAAGCAAACCAATCATGGGGTTTCCTTGGCCAGATTTCTTCAGGAGGGCTTTGCCTGTACCTCCCTCTGAGGCCGAAAGAGTGTGACTTGCCCAAGGTCACCCCGTGGGTTTCCATGGCCAATGAGGAGTTAAACCCTGGTCTCCAGAATCGTAGCCCGTGGCTCAAACCACTACACCCCTCTGCCCCTTGCAGACTTAGAATAATAGAATCATAGAAATGTAGAGTTGGAAGAGACACTCCAGGGGCCATCCAGTCCAACCCCCTGCCATGCAGGAACACCCTCAAAGCACTCCCAACAGATGGTTGTCCAGCCTCTGCTTAAAAACCTCCAAGGAAGGAGACTCCACCACACTCCGAGGCAGCAGATTCCACTGCCGGACATCCCTGACCATCAGGAAGTTCTTCCTGAGGTTCAGGTGGAATCTCCTTTCCTGCAGCTTGAATCCATTGCTCCTTGTCCTGGTCTCTGGAGAAGCAGAAAACAAGCCCACTCCCTCCTCTACCTGGCATCCCTTCAAATATTTAAACATGGCTCTCATGTCCCCTCTCAACCTTCTCTTCTGCAGACTAAACATCCCCAGCTCTTTAAGTCTATCCTCATAGGGCTTCATGGCTTACGTGGGTAGGGTGTTTCCCATAGCATGGACCCAACCCATCCTGGGCTTCGTAGGTCACGACCAACACTTTAAAACTGAGATGGGACAGAAGGGGATGCACAGCCTCCCTACCTGTAGCCGAAAGCATCTTTTTTGGTCCTCTTGGCAAGCGAGCTGAAGAGGCCGAGGTGAGGAAGAAGGAAGCATTTTATAGGCTTCCCCCACTCGTTTCTTGAGTCAGCTGGGGAAATCCCTTTGTGTCTAAAAATAAGTTTTAAAAAATTGGCAAAAAATTGAGAAAGAGACTTAGTTCTGGAGTAATTTACTGGAAACAATCCACCGAAGAAAGTTCCCACCAGGGCAGTGACTTCTTTGAGATGCCGTGAGAGTGGCCCTCCTGCTTGCAAAGGGGGGGGTGCGGAGAGCCCTGGGGGGTGCAGATTGGGGGGTCCCCTTCGAAGGGCCTGAGCCTGCAAACCCAAGGAAAGGGAGAGAGGGAGCAGATGCCAATTTAGCCAAGGGTACGTGATGGAAGAACTGGCCACCGGCAAAAAATCAGAGAATCAGATGGACATCCAGCCTCTGTTTAAAAACCTCCAAAGGAGGATTTAGTCTGCAGAAGAGAAGGTTAAGAGGGGACATGATAGCCATGTTTAAATATTTGAAGGGATGCCACGTAGGGGAAGGAGAGGGCTTGTTTTCTGCTGCTCCAGAGACCAGGACAAGGAGCAATGGATTCAAGCTGCAGGGAAGGAGATCCCACCTGAACCTCAGGAAGAACTTCCTGACGGTCAGGGCTGTCCGGCAGTGGAATCTGCTGCCTCGGAGTGTAGTGGAGTCTCCTCCTTCCTTGGAGGTTTTTAAGCAGAGGCTGGATGGCCATCTGTTGGGAATGCTTTGATGGGTGTTCCTGCATAGCAGGGGGTTGGACTGGATGGCCCCTGGGGTCTCTTCCAACTCTACATTTCTAGGATTCTATGAGGAGATTCCACCACCCTCCATTGAGGCAGCAGAAAATTCCACTGTTGCACTGGTAGTGGAGTCATGGAGTTCTTGCTAATGTTTCGGTGGAAACTCTTTTCCTGTTAAGCATAGGATCGTAAGAGCGGGAAGAGACCCCCAAGGGCCATCCATCCCAACCCCCTTCTGCTGTGCAGGGGGACACCATCAAAGCCCTCCCTTCGGCAGATGGCCAGCCGGCCTTTCCTTAAAAACCTCCTCCAAAGAAGCAGGAGACTCTACCGCTCTCCATGGAGGCAGCAGCAGATTCCACTGCAATTAAACTGCTCTTACCCTCAGGAAGTTCTACCTAACGTTTAGACGGAATCTCTTTCCCTGCAGTTTAAGGCCATTGCTCCATCGTGGCATAGGCCATTTCTACACGAGACTGTTATAGTGCTATGATTCCACTTGCAACCTCCTATGGAATCCTGGGGTTTGCAGTTTCGGGAGGGGCCGGATGGCCCCTCCCGAAACTGCAAACCCCAGGATTCCATAGGAGGTGAAAGTGGAATCATAGCACTATAACAGTCTCGTACAGAAATGGCTATAGTCTCTGGAGCAGCAGCTGGATAGGATGTGTCCTTGGACCCACTATCCACTCTTTCAGATGCCACCAGATTCCTTCTTGGGTTTGCTGCTAACAGGCCAATGCACCAGAAGGGATCCTGAAGGACATCTAGCCCAACCCTCCAACAGCGTAGGAATCCTTTGCTGAAGCAGCTCTGAGAAGGGACTGTCCAATCTCTCCTTAAGAGCTTCCAACGCAGGAGAACCCATCGGCCTCTGAGGCAGTCTGTTCTGCTCTCAGACAGCTCTGGCACTCAAGAAAGCCTTCCTTTTAGTCAGAATCTCCTCTCTTGCCATCTGAGTCCCCTGATTTGTGTCGCATCTTCTGGAGCAAAAGGAAGCATGCTCTTCCCTCCATCTACAAAACATTCCTGCAAATATTTAATGACTGTCACCTATCCGTCTTAGACTCATGAAATCTTAGAACTGGAGACACCCGAGGGGCCATCTAGTCCAACCCTCTTCTGCCATGCAGGGAGACACCATCAAAGTACTCCCTTCGGCAGAGGGTCATCCAGCCTCCATTTAGAAACCCCTGAAGAAGGAGGAGACCACCACACCCCATTGAGGCAGCGGCATATTCCACTGTATTCAAATTGCTCTTAACATCAGGAAGTTCTTCCTAAGGATTGAATCATAGAATCATAGAAATGTAGAGTTGGAAGAGACCCCAGGGGCCATCCAGTCCAACCCCCTGCCATGCAGGAACACCCTCAAAGCACTCCCTGTGACAGATGGCCATCCAGCCTCTGCTTAAAAACCTCCAAGGAAGGAGACTCCACTGCACTCTGAGGCAGTAGATTCCACTGCCAGAGAGCTCTGACCATTAGGAAGTTCTTCCTGAGGTTTAGGTGGAATCTCCTTTCCTGCAGCTTGAATCCATTGCTCCTTCTCCTGGTCTCTGGATCGGCAGAAAACAAGTCCTCTCCCTCCTCTACGTGGCATCCCTTCAAATATTTAAACATGGCTATCACGTCCCCTCTTAACCTTCTCTTCTGCAGACTAAACATCCCCAGCTCTCTAAGACTATCCTCATAGGCCTTCATGGCTTCCAGGCCCCTCACCATTTCGGTCCCCCTCCTCTGGACTGGCTCCAGCTTGACCATGTCCTTCTTGAATTGGGGTGCCCAGGACTGGACACAGGATTCAAGATGAGGTCTAACCAACGCAAAGTAGAGTGGTACCAGTACCTCCCTCGATCTAGATACCATACTCCTATTGATGCAGCCGAGAATTGCATTGGCTTTCTTGGCTGCCGCATCACACTGCTGACTCCTTTTCAGCTTGAAGACTCCTAGATCCCTTTCACACCCACTGCTATCCACCCATGTGTCCCTCATTATATATTTCTGCATTCCATTTTTTCTGCCTAAGCGTAGGACCTTACACTTCCCTCTGTTGAATTTCATTTTGTTAGCCTTGGCCCTTGAGTGGAATTTCTTTTCCGATGTTTGAATCCATTGCTCCTTGTCCTAGTCTCTGGAGCAGCAGAAAACAGGCTTGCTCCATCCTCCATATGACCTCCCTTCAAATATTTGGCTATCACGTTGCTTCTTGACCTTCTTTTCTCCACGCTAAGCATCCCCAGCTCCCTCACCCACCCCTCAGACACGTTCCACCTTGTCAACGTCCTTCCTGAAACTTTGGTGCCCAGAAGTGGACACGATGTTCCAGGTGAGGCCTGACCAAAGCGGAACAGACTGGTACCACTTCTTTTTTTGATCTGGATACATGATAAATCCATCTGAACAGGGCTGTGTTCTTCTATTCTGTAACTAATTAACATGAATACTTATTGACTTTTCCAAGTTGCATAGCATTATTTGTCCCCATTTATCTGGAAAGATTTTGCCTTTCTTCCCAGAAACTGCACACATAGAGTCGCTGAGCCTGCTTCCAGTTTCCTTATGCCCACTTATCTGGTTTTTAGAATGCAACTGGATGTTGTTTATGCCTTTCGATGACCTCTATTGTTGCAGCCTCATGCTTAGTCCTACTGTCTTCTGTTGGACTTTATTTCCAGGAAAGCATGCATAGAATTTTATATCAAGTCACTGTGAATGAAATGAAACAGAATGTAAAGGACAGCAGATGCTGAGTGGACCGCTTGCCTCTCTTGGCTCCCACAGGTCGGGTAGCAGGAGATGCGAGTGACAAGATGGAGTGACGGCTGCCAACCTGGCCGCTGCAAAGGAGAACGAGACAAAGGGGGGGTGGAAGCAAAGCTGTCTATGACTGGGAGTTGTGTTGGCTCTGCATTGCCTACAGGATCAAAGGCAGTCGGGGTCTGCTTCTCGGACACCAAGGAGAGTGCCACTGCCCCCGTGGGCACCCCTTTGGGGCATCTCGTTGCCCGCATGGGGAACGGGGCGCTGGAGCAGAGAGGCCTCCGGTCTGAGCCAGCAATGTTCTTCTTAGAATCACAGAATCCTAGAGTGGGAAGAGACCCCAAGGGCCATCCAGTCCAACCCCATTCAGCCAGGCAGGAAGGGCGCTTGCCATCCAACCACTCCCAGCAAACAGCCACCCAGCCTCTTTTTAAAAACCTGAAAAGGAGGAGACTCTTCCACACTCCACGGAGGCAACATATTCCTCTGTTGAACAGCTGTTACCATTTTTTTTATTTATTTATTTGTATCCCGGCTCTCCATATGGATCGAGGCGGCGAACAACTTACAAATAGCATGTATTTCGAAACATTTCTATACATGCCCCCAACAAGCTGGGTACTCATTTTACCGACCTGCGGAAGGATGGAAGGCTGAGTCAACCTTGGAGCCCGGCAGGATCGAACTCACAACCTTGTGGCTTGCAGTACTGGCATTTAACCACTGCGCCACCAGGGCTCCTTCAGGAAGTTCTTCCTATTGTTCAGGTGGAATCTCTTTTCCTATGGTTTGAAGCCGTTCTTCCATAGTGTCCTAGTCTCTGAAGCACCAGACATCCCTTCAAAGATCTAAAATGGCTATCCTAGAATCATAGAATCCTAGAGTCGGAAGAGACCCCAGGAGTCATCCAGTCCAACCCCCTTCTGCCATGCAGGAAGACACAATCCAAATCCTGCCTTTGAGAGATGGCTCTCCAGCCCCTGCTTAAAAACCTCCAAAGAAGGAGGAAACTCCACCACACTCCATGGAGGCAGCAGATTCCACTGCTGGACAGCTCTGACCATCAGGAAGTTCTTCCCGAGGTTCAGGTGGAATCTCTTTTCCTGTAGTCTGAACCCATTGCTCCTTGTCCAAGTCTCTTAAGCAGCGGAAAACTAGCCCGTTCCCTCCTCCACATGACATCCCTTCATGTCACCTCTAAACTTTCTCTTCTACAGGCCAAACATACCCAGCTCCCTAAGCTGCTCCTCCGAGGTCCTCATGGTTTGCAGGCCTTTGGCCATTTTGGCCACCCTCCTCTGGACACTGTCCAGAACTGTGGTGCCCAACAGTGGACAGGATTCCAGGTGGGAGGTCTGACCAAAACAGAATAGAATGGAACTAGCACTTCCCTTATTGTTATCTGTACTGCCTATCCTAGAATAGGTGTGCCCAAGAGTGTGGTCAAGATGGCAAAAGCTATTAATGAGGAAGAGAGAAGCCAGCAGATGGTGGTAGAAGTTTGCTTTTGCCTGAACCTCCTGGGAAAGACAAGATTCCTCCCCCTCCTCTCCTCTTTCTGCGGCTAATTAACCGAGTGCAGACACTTTTTACCCTTTGTTATATAAACTCTCTTATAAAAATGGAAATATTTGTATAACTAATAAAAATATCCAGAAAAAAGACCTTTAACTGGAGTTTCTGGGCTTTGAATCTGTGACTTTCTGCATATTAACTTTGTGCTTTGCTACTGAGCTGTGTGCAATCGCCGGGCAATGCCAGGGTCTGTGTGCTGCACCTCAGAGGAAGGTAAGAGCAAACCACAATTTCTGAGCATTTCTTGCCCAAGGAAACCCTATGAAATTCATGGTGGTCACCATATGCCAACAGGTGATGGGAGGGCACACGTGCACATTTCGGAGACCTGCTTCTTTGGCAGGTCACCTTGAACAGAAGGTTGAAAGCCACCGCCTGTGATAAAAGATGCACATGCATGCACTGTTTTCAGGTTGGTCTTGGATTTGCGGGTGTGCAAGGGGGGCTGTCTTGCAGTGCTTTTGTTGGTGGCTGTACATCCCAGCTGTGCCCTTGCTCTTGCATTCCCCATCATCCCCAATCCACTGCTCTGTACCTGTAGCTGCACCAATGATTTCAAAAGCTCCGGAAAATCCCCAGAGTCCTTTTGGAGAACGTTTTGTTCTTAAATTGCTGTTGTGACTTCCCTTCTTTATCCACAATGACACAGTTCCTCCTGCTGGAGAGGGGGCGAGTGTTTTGCTTTTGCTTTTGGGGGGCTTCTGCTGTTGCGTCATTCTGACACAACTTCACAGTGCCGAGGTGGCCGGCCACGGGAGTCCACAGACGTCTCTGACTCAGACCGACATGAATCTGTCATGCCAAGAATCTGAATTGCTCAGCATTATTTGGGACTGTGAGAAGAAACAGAAGCGCACACATACACACACTTCCTTCCCCACAGAAGCCTCAAATGTCAATTTTGTGCTTTGGGGGTACTTTCATTCTGACTGAAGTCTCTTTTATACCGGTCTAAGCACACATATCTTTCAGGCTGAAATGTCTTGCTAAAACAAAACTTCTTTCTCTCCCTCCCTCCCATTACTTTGGCAGCAGTTTCTAACCCACAGCTTAACGACAGTCTTGCCCAGCAGTGGCTCCAATGTTAAAAAGGCAATAAATGTGTGCTGGCTTTTAGTCCAGACTTTAAGGGAATTGTCCAATGTGCTGAATCTGTTTTGGGCATTAGAGTCTTCTATCTTGGATAGCCCCTTTAAAGTGCAGGCTAAGACCTGGAAGGGATGCACAGTTACTGTAGTTTCTAGCCCGGACTTGTGGGATATTAGATATCATTTTGATATCAATAATTTGACCTTCTATACCTATTCCTCTCCACGTGCTGCGAGGCCCCCGGACAAGCATGCAGACAGGCACGGCCGCTAATCGCTGAAATATTCAAAGCAAATACAGGCAGGCCAGAAATAGCCAGACTGCCGCTTTTAGGAGACCTCAAGGCACCCCAATTCAAGAAGGATATTGACAAGCTGGAGCAGGTCCAGAGGAGGGCGACCAAAAGGGTGAGAGGCCTGGAAGCCATGAAGCCCTGTGAGGATAGACTTAGAGAGCTGGGTATGTTTAGTCTGCAGAAGAGAAGGTTGAGAGGGGACATGATAGCCATGTTTAAATATTTGAAGGGATGCCACGTAGAGGAAGGAGGGGGCTTGTTTTCTGCTGCTCCAGAGACCAGGACAAGGAGCAATGGATTCAAGCTGCAGGAAAGGAGATTCCACCTAAACCTCAGGAAGAACTTCCTGACAGTCAGGGCTGTCCGGCAGTGGAATCTGCTGCCTTGGAGTGTAGTGGAGTCTCCTTCCTTGGAGGTTTTTAAGCAGAGGCTGGATGGTCATCTGTCGGGAGTGCTTTGAGGGTGTTCCTGCATGGCAGGGGGTTGGACTGGATGGCCCCTGGGGTCTCTTCCAACTCTACATTTCTATGATTCTATGATTCAAGGCAAGTACCGTATTATGTATGCATGCTACTTCCAAAGGACTCCCTGCCCCGAGCAGGCAGCTTGACAAGCCGAATACTCATCTGTCAAGCACTCTGCATTTGCATACTGGCTACTCTATTGACAATTTGGTCTTAACTCAATCATGCAAAATTCTGACCTTTCGGAGGCTTTGTCTCCAGCCCGAAACTCATTGTTGTCCCCAAGTACGGACTAGCCTGCAGCCACATTTTCCCCTATAAGAACCCCTGACTTTGAGCGCTTCCTCGGATCGCTCCTGGCTTCCATCTGGCCTTGCTGCCGCTTTGCTTGGTGAGTCTTCCCCTCAGTCCCACATGCTGAGAAACTTCATTTCTACAAACTTCTTCTTCTGACTACCTGGGCTTCAGGACAGGCGTAGTATTTCCCATATCAAACCTCCTCTAAAAATCCCTCTATCCCACTCCAACCTTTATTTCTATAGTTCTCTGTGTGATTGTGTTGCATACTCTTGTTTGGCTGTATTTTAATAAAGACAACAATTATTATTCTACTTCTGTTTGCTCCTTGACTCGGCCTGACCCCGTAGACATTGGGTGAAAGATCTCGCTCCGTTGCCCTGCCTCTCGTAGTGCTAGCTTGTGCTCATAGAATCATAGAATCATAGAAATGTAGAGTTGGAAGAGACCACAGGGGCCATCCAGTCCAACCCCCTTCTGCCACGCAGGAACACCCTCAAAGCAGTCCGGACAGATGGCCATCAAGCCTCTGCTTAAAAACCTCGAAGGAAGGAGACTCCACTACACTCCGAGGCAGCACATTCCACTGCCGGACAGCCCTGACCATCCAGAAGTTCTTCTGAGGTTCAGGTGGAATCTCCTTTCCTGCAACTTGAATCCATTGCTCCTTGTCCTGGTCTCTGGAGCAGCAGAAAACAAGCCCTCACCTTCCTCTCCATGGCATCCCTTCAAATATTTAAACATGGCTGTCATGTCCCCTCTTAACCTCCTCTTCTGCAGACTAAGCATACCCAGCTCTCTAAGTCTATCCTCATAGGGCTTCATGGCTTCCAGGCCTCTCACCATTTTGGTCGCCCTCCTCTGGACTTGCTCCAGCTTGACCTTGTCCTTCTTGAATTGGGGTGCCCAGAACTGGACACAGTATTCAAGATGGGGTCTAACCTCTTTTGACTAATTCCCAACTTTGTAATTCGGAGCGCACTTAGGTATCCCTCACGGGACCCCCAGAAATCAGGGTAACAGCACCCACCAGCTGCCATCGGTTGTCCGTGCCATCGTATTTCCGATTTCCGTGTATGGTTGTGAATGGTGAAGGCAGATTTTCAACGCATTTGAAGCATGGTGCTGGAGGAGCGTTCTGCGGATGCCATGGACGGCCCAAAAGACCAATGAAAAGGTTCAAAACACAGCACCCAGGTTGCTTTAAAAGTGGTTTCTGTTGATCTGAAAGATCAGCGATGCCAAGAGATCGTGGGCTAAATGGCCGTCCCGTCCACACTGTTCAGACTTAGCTTGTTAATCAGGCGAGGAAAATCTGTCTCTCACGGGCATTGCTGGAGCTTGTGTTTCCGTCAGTGCCAGGCACTCAAGGAGAGTGTTGCACACTTGGGATGCCCTCTTCTGATTCTATGGGGCATTGGGAGGAGGGACCAAGAAGGCCATGCCTTCTCCTTCCTCTCCAGTTGTTGTTGATTGTTGTTGTTGTTTTTTTTGTATAATTGTTATTGAACGTTTATCTTGAAAATAACCCCCCCACACACACACACTTCCATGCTTAAATCTTCCAGTTGCCTCCATGGAGTGTGGTGGAGTCTCCTCCTTCCTTGGAGGTTTTTAAGCGGAGGCTGGATGGCCATCTGTCCAAGGGAGGGCTTTCATGGGTGTTCCTGCATAGCAGGGGGTTGGACTGGATGGCCTTGTGGGGTATCTTCCAACTCTGTGATTCTATGATTCTATGAAATTGCTTATTTCCATTCCATTACAAACATAATTCCCATCTGGGCACCTCATTTCAGGAAGGATGTGGACAAGCTGGAGCAAGTCCAGAGGAGGGCGATCAAAATGATGAGGGACTTGGAAGCCATGAATCCCTATGGGGACAGACTTAGAGAGCTGGGGATGTTTAGTCTGCAGAAGAGAAGGTTAAGAGGGGACATGAGAGCCATGTTTAAATATTTGAAAGGATTCCATGTAGAGGAGGGAGAGGGCTTGTTTTCTGCTTCTCCAGAGACCAGGACGAGGAGCAATGGGTTCAAGCTGCAGGAAAGGAGATTCCACCTGAACCTCAGGAAGAACTTCCTGACAGTCATGGCTCTCCGGCAGTGGAATCTGCTGCCTCCATGGAGTGTAGTGGAGGCTCCTTCCTTGGAGGTTTTTAAGCAGAGGCTGGATGGCCATCTGTCCAAGGGAGTGCTTTGAGGGTGTTCCTGCATGGCAGGGGGTTGGACTGGATGGCCCCTGGGGTCTCTTCCAACTCTGCATTTCTATGATTCTATGATTCTATCTTGCACAGAGAAGGACAGTTGCATTATTTCTTCTTTGATTTCTTATACATTTATATCCTTACCCGATCCAATACTCTTTTCCATTCTTTCTCAAAGTTCTGGATAGATTTGTTCTGCAAAGAAAATGCTAACTTTTCCATCTCTATCATATCCAGAACTTTTAACTTCCGTTCTTCTATATCAATATGCTTCTTTTCTTTCCAGTGCCGCGCATATGTCAACCTTGCCCCGGTTATTAAATATAATAATATCTTCTGATGACTCCTCTTTCCTCTCCAGTGGAACATGCCATCGTGGGGGAAAGAGGAAAGTCCTCCCCCAGTGGTCATATTGGCATTGGCTTGCGAGGTGGTGGCTAAATGGCCAATGTGATTTCAGGCAGCATCATAGAATGCTAGAGTTGAAGGAGAACCCAAGGGCCATCAAGTCCAACCCCGGCAATCCAGGAACCCACATCAAAGCACACCCAGCAAATGGTCATCCAGCCTCTGCTTAAAAACCTCCAAAGAAAGAGGAGACTCCACCACACTCCATGGAGGCAGCAGCAGATTGCACTATCAAACTGCTCTTACCATCAGGAAGTTCTTCCTGAGGTTCAGGTGGAAACTCTTTTCCTGTAGTTTGAATCCATTGCTCCGAGTCCTAGTCTCTGGAGCAACAGAAAATAAGCTTGCTCCATCTTCAACACGACATCTGTTCAAGTATTTAAACATAGTTATCATGTCACCTCTTAACCTTCTTTTCATCAGGCTAAACATACCTAACTCCCTAAGCCACTCCTCATAGGGCTTTATGCTTCCCAGGCCCTTCACCATTTTGGTTGCCTTCCTCTGGACACGCTCCAGCTTGTTCACATCCTTCCTGAAATGAGGTGCCCAGAACCGGACATAGGATTGTTCCAGATGAGGTCTAACCAAAGCAGAATAATAAAGTGGTATTGTTATTTCCCTTGATTTCAATGCTATACTCCTATTGATGCAGCCCAGAATCACATTGGCATTTTTAGCTGTCTCATCACACTGCTGACTCATGTTCAGCTTGTAGTCTAGTAAGACTCCCAGACCCCTTTCATGTGTACTGTGGTCAAGCCAGGTGTCACCTATCTTATATCTGTGCATTTCACTCTTTCTGCCCATATGTGGCACCTTGCGCATCTCTCTGTTGAAATTCATTTTGTTAGCTTTGGTCCAGCAATACAATCTGTCAAGGTCATTTTGAAATTTGATCCTGTCCTCTGGGGTCTTAGCAACCTGTCCCAGTTTGGTATCATCTGCAAATTTGATGAGCATGACCTCTATGCCTTCATCCAAGTCGTTGATGAAGATGTTGAATAGCAGCCCTGGGCCCAGGACAGAACTCTCTGGCACTCCCAAAAGTCACTTCTCTCCAGGATGAAAAGCAGCCATTGGTGAGGAGCACCCTTTGGGTTCAGTTGGTCAATCAATTCCAATCCACCTAACAGTAGCCCTGTCCAGCCTGCATTTTACTAGCTTCTTTGCAAGAATATCGTGGGGGACTCTTGTTAAAGGCCTTGCTGAAGTCACGATTTATCCACAGCATCCCCCTCATCCACCAAGCTTATAACTCTACCAATCTGAATATAATGTCTAGGTCAAGAGTAGTAACTGTACCAACGTGTAAATATTTGAAGGGATGTCATATGGAGGATGGAGCAAGCCTATTTTCTGCTGCTCCAGAGACTAGGACATGGAGCAATGGCTTCAGACTTCAGGAAAAGAGATTCTGCCTCAGCATCAGGAAGAACTTTCCAATGGTAAGAGCAGTTTGACAGTGGAACCTGCTGCTGTCTCTATGGAGTGTGGTGGAGTCTCCTTCTTCTTTGGAGGTCTTTAAAGAGCGGCTGGATGGTAATCTGTCGAGTGGAGTGCTTTGATTTTTGCCTTCCTGTATGGCTGAAGGGGAACAGACTGGATGGCCTTTGGGGTCTCCTCCAACTCTGTGGTTCTACGATCTCTCTGTCTGTCTCTCCATCTTTTCTGAAAAGAAAACAAAAAACCGGCCGGAGCAAGCTCACTCTCTGCTGCTCCCGAGACTAGGACGCTATGGAGCAATGGCTTCCTGTGTCCTGAATCTACCCACCCGGCTGTATCCATGAATGAGCAGCACATGAGAAAAGGAGAACCTTGGCCTTTCTAGATTACTTCTAGGAAAATAGGAAGCTGCCGTCATCTTGAGTCATCCTGCCTAGAATTGGTTCGTGCATCTAATTATAACCCTCTCCCACGATCCCCTTTATTTTAAGTCCCCGAATCTTCCCCGCAATTGCAAACCTTGATCACAGGGGAAGAGGTCCCTCAGCAGCTGGCTTTCTCTTCTTTTGGTTCCCCTTTCTGTGCCTTTTCCTGTCCGAATATTCTCTTTATTAAAAAATGAGGGGAGGGGGAGAAATGGCCAGAACGGTGCACTGTGAACCTTTATGGTGAGGACTCACAAGGTGGGACCTTGTTGGTGGCTGTGGAACCCCCTCCCACGGCAGGCTCAGTCGGACCCTCCCTCTGGGGAAAATGGGGCAGGTGGTGTGGAAGGGGAAATGCAGCACAGGACAGGTAAAGAGGCGGTGCAGGAATACCTGGCTCCTCTCCATGAATTCAAGCCCCCAGGGCCAGACGAATTGCACCCAAGGATATTAAAAGAACTGGCAGAAGTCATTTCTGAACCCCTGGCAAGAATCCTCGAGAGTTCCTGGAGAACAGGAGAAGTCCCAGCAGACTGGAGGAGGGCAAACGTCGTCCCCATCTTCAAAAAGGGAAAAAAAGAGGACGCAAACAATGACTGTCCAGTCAGCCTGACATCATTACCGCCCTTTTTGCATGTTACCTGTTTGCGTGACGGGGGAGGGCGTCTCGCGTGAGAAGCCTCGTCCAAAACGCCGCCGCTCCCCCTCCTTCCTACCGCAGGTCGCTTCCTGTTTGCACGACCGTCGCGCTAGCGCCCTGCCTCTTCCTTCCGCAGCGCAGTATGGGAGTTGCAGGCTGCGCTGGGGGAGGAAGCGCTACCTGCCCGGCTCGCCGATGCACCACACGCAGGTAAGTGCGCAAGGGCACCGCGAGCATTGTGCGAGCGCGGGGCATTTTCGGCTTAAAGCTGAAAATCAAAAAATGCACCCGTGCCTCGCTTCAGCCTCATGAGGAGCCCTGGTGGCGCAGTGGTTAAATGCCAGTACTGCAAGCCACAAGCCACAAGGTTGTGAGTTCGATCCTGCAGGGCTCCAAGGTTGACTCAGCCTTCCCTCCTTCCGCAGGTCGGTAAAATGAGTACCCAGCTTGTTGGGGGCATGTATAGAAATGTTTCGAAATACATGCTATTTGTAAGTTGTTCGCCGCCTCGATCCATATGGAGAGGCAGGATACAAATAAAAAAAAAATGAGTGCCGCGCAAGTGGGAGTGCGTTGTACGGAGTGATGCTCCCATTTGCATGGTGCTCAAGGGGTGCTTGCGCTAGAAAAAAAACGTGCGAAAAGGGCCCAAGAAAGGTCCTAGAGCAGATCATTAAACAATCAAATCTGGACAGGGCTACTGTTAGTTGGATTTGGAATTGGTTGACCGACCGAACCCAAAGGGTGATCACGAATGGCTGCTTTTCATCCTGGAGAGAAGTGACTTTTGGGGGTGCCACAGGGTTCTGTCCTGGGCTGCCATTCAACATCTTCATCAATGACTTGGATGAAGGACTAGAGGGCATGCTGATCAAATTTGTAGATGACACCAAATTAAGACAGATTTGACAGATTAGAGAGCTGGGCCAAAACTAACAAAATGAATTTTAACAGGGAGAAATGTAGGGTACTACACTGCAGCAGAAAAATAGAAATAGACAGATATAGGGTGGGTGATACCTGGCTTGAAAACAGTACGTGCGAAAGGGATCTAGGAGTCTTCATGGACCACAAGCTGAACATGAGTCAGCAGTGTGATGTGGCAGCTAAAAAAACCAATGCAATCCTCGGCTGCATCAATAGGAGTATGGTGTCCAGGTCAAGGGACATGATGGCACAACTCTATTCTGCTTCCATCAGAGTCCACTTGGAAGAATCCTGTGTCCATTCCTGGGCATCACAGTTCATGAAGGATACGGACAAGCTGGAAGGTGTCCAGAGGAGGGTGACCAAAATGGTGGAAAGCCTGGAAACCATGAAGCCCTGAGAGGAACAGCTTGGGGAGCTGGGTAGGTTTAGCCTGGTGAATAGGATGTTAACAAATGACATGATAGACATCCTTACATAATTGAAGTGATGCCACATGGAAGATGGGGCAAGCTTGTTTTCTGCTGCTCCAGAAACAAGGACTAAGCAATGGATTCAAACTCCAGAAGAAGAGATTCCAGCTAAACATTAGGAAGAACTTCATAATGGCAAGACCAGTTGGGCAGTGGAACATGCTGCTTCAAAATGGGGTTGAGTCCCCATCTTTAAAGGCTTTTTAAGAAGGGGGAGATGGCCATCTATCAAAGGGAGTGTTGGGATTGTGTGTTCCTTCACAACAGAAAGGGGTTGGACTGGGTGGCCCTTGGGGTCCCTTCCAGCTCCAGAGTTGTTGTTTTTTTCCTGGTCCCACCATTTCCCTCTAGACCAGGACAAGGAGCAATGGCTTCAAGCTGCAGGAAAGGAGATTCCACCTGAACCTCAGGAAGAACTTCCTGATGGTCAGGGCTGTCCGGCAGTGGAATCTGCTGCCTCAATGGAGTGTAGTGGAGTCTCCTCCTTCTTTGGAGGTTTTGAAGCAGAGGCTGGATGGCATCTGTTGGGAATGCTTTGATGTGGGTTCCTGCATAGCATGGGGTTGGACTGGATGGCCTTTGGGGGTCTCTTCCAACCCTAGGATTCTATGATTCTATGATTCTATGATTTAAAAGGTGTTCTTCTGTGGAATCTCTTTTCTTGTTATCTGAACCCACTGGTTCCTGTTCTAGTCCCTGGAGCAGAAAAGGACAAGAAACTCATCCCATATTCCACCTAGAATTGCAGAAACATAAAATGATTACACTGAATACTATCCCAGGCCACCCAGAACCTACTGGTTGATTGCATTGATTACAAACCCCCCCCCCCAAAAGGATAGAATCACAGAGCTGGAAATCACAGAGCTGGAAAAGTTTGCATGGACCATCCACTCCAAGCCCCTTCTGCTGGGGCCGGAGGACATGGCTGAAGCCCCCTGAGAGGTGGCCATGATCCAGCCTCTGCCCAAACGCCTCCAGAGAAGGAGGGGCACTCCCTCCCATGGCCAAAAAGCTCTTAGAGTTGATTCTTCCAATTTTTTAGGCTTATGGAGCCTAAAAATTATACCACGTAATTATACCACGTAATAATTTTTAGCTTCCTGGCGCCACCCCCTGCAGAAGCGGTGTGGTTTGCCAGTATTGATGCTGTTCCCCATTAGCCAAGGCTTGTAATTCCTAGCGTGGGATTTGCCTTTGGCCCGGCTGGCGGCTACTATCCGGGTGTTTTCCCCGAAATTCTCCGCCACCCTCTATGAACCAGAGATCTATTTCCTCGTTACTCAGAGCCGCCACATCCCGCTTCATCAGCACAGGAATTTTTAACCACGCATGCAATCTGGAGAGAGGGAATTCAGGACTCTTTACAATCCTCTTGCGTTTTCTTCCTCCAGGATAACACCGGTGCCACGTACAACCGTGGCTACTTAACAGCCGAGCACCAGCAAAACAGAAACCCCACTGCGTCTGGTACAGGTCCTTGGGGCATCCCCCCAACCCAGTTTTTTAGCAGACCCCCTTCTTTGTGCGGACTGTCCAGAGACGACTTCTTTTCCTGCCTCATGTACCCACATGAGCCATTTGGCAAAAGACCACGTGGGCCACACAGAGATCCTGGGTGACGTTGTTGGGAAAGCGGCTCACTTTAGCCACTCGGTTCACATTTTTAGGGAAGACAGGAGGGGCATGAAGAAACTGAGTGAAGAAGTATTTGGCCTTGCTCCCCCTCCATTTCCTGGTGACACTCCCACCATTTCCTGCCCGGAAGCCGTTCCCAAAATGATTGCATCTCTGCTGACCATCTGTGCAAGAAGGAGGGAGCAAGGCATTCAACGGGGTGTCAGGTTGCTCTCTACACTCCCTGCAAAAAATAAAATAAAATAAAACACTAACCTGTTGAATGGGTATTCTTTCCTAATTGCTACTTTGCATTTAGCTATTGGCCAAATGAGGCTACTTTGTATCCAGGCTTAAGTCAGGCTAATTGCTGCTTCGTTGCAATCCATAGACTGCCGGCTGTTACACTGTGTTTTATGGTGGAGGAGAACAGGAAATGGAAACAAAGGCCATTTCCACGCTAGACTGTTATAGTGCTATTATTCCATTTTCAACGTCCAATGGAATCCTGGGGTTTGCAGTTTCGAGGGAGCCTCAAACTGCAAACCTGAAGAATCATAGAATCGTAGGAAGGAGAGGGCTTGTTTTCTGCTGCTCCAGAGACCAGGACAAGGAGCAATGGATTCAAGCTGCAGGAAAGGAGATTCCACCTGAACCTCAGGAAGAACTTCCTGACGGTCAGGGCTGTCCGGCAGTGGAATCTGCTGCTGCCTCCATGGAGTGTAGTGGAGGCTCCTTCCTTGGAGGTTTTTAAGCGGAGGCTGGATGGCCATCTGTCACAGGGAGTGCTTTGAGGGTGTTCCTGCATGGCAAAGGGGTTGGACTGGATGGCCCCTGGGGTCTCTTCCAACTCTAGATTTCTATGATTCTATGATTCTGTAGAAATGTAGAGTTGGAAGAGACCCCAGGGGCCATCCAGTCCAACCCCCTGCCATGCAGGAACACCCTCAAAGCCCTCCCTTGGACAGATGGCCATCCAGCCTTTGCTTAAAACCTCCAAAGAAGGAGACTCCACTACACTCCATGGAGGCAGCAGCAGATTCAACTGCTGGACAGCTCTGACCGTCAGGAAGTTCTTCCTGAGGTTCAGGTGGAATCTCCTTTCCTGCAGCTTGAATCCATTGCTCCTTGTCCTGGTCTCTGGAGCAGCAGAAAACAAGCCCACTCCCTCCTCTACATGGCATCCCTTCAAAATTCCATAGGATGTTGAAAATGGAATAATAGCACTATAACAGTCTAGTGCAGAAATGGCTCTAGCCTGGCAGTGCTGGGATGTTATGAGAAATGAAGCACTGTGGAGGTAGGCATAAAGAAATATGCACAAAGGGTCCCCTTGGTCAAGGGGGTATGGGGTTGCGGCAAGCACCAGCGTGGGAAAATGAAGTGGGGAAAGCCACATGAGGGGGTTTATGGCTGGGACCACTGAAAGCTTAGCCCACCTAAGCTTGCACTGATCACCTATAAAAGTGCATATTGTATGTACCTTCCAGTTTCAGCAATTTCTGTGGAAGCGTGCTGTGTTGCTCACAGAATTATGGAGTTGGAAGAGACCCCCCCAAGGGCCCTCCAGTCCAGCCCCCTTCTGCCATGCAAGAATTCCCAATCCAAGCCCTCCCTTTGGACAGATGGCCATCCAGCCTCTGCTTAAAAACCTCCAAAGAGGTCATGCGCATGAAATAAACTTCTGTCTACCCCAGAGTGTGGAGTGTGGGTTAACCAGTAGGTGACAGTGGCCAACACAACCTTTCTGCACTAGGCTGTTATAGCGCGATGATTCCACTTTCAACCTCCTCTGGAATCCTGGGGTTTGCAGTTTCGGGAGGGGCCGGCCGGCCCCTCCCGAAACTGCAAACCCCAGGATTCCAGAGGAGGTTGAAAGTGGAATCATCACGCTATAACAGCCTAGTGCGGAAATGATACTACTTTTCAACCCCTGGCATTTGCCTTTTTAAAAAGCTATTCCTTTTTCGGTGTTAAAGAGAAATGACACTTTATTTATTTTATAATGTTTTTATTAAAGTTTAGTTACCAAATAAAAAAGGAACAAGTGGGTCACATCTTCTTTAAACGTATCCCAACTCCCCCACTTCCGCTTATATTTCTCCAGTTGAACCTACACCATTTCTGTTTACATAAAAGAAGAGCCATTGCATTTCTGTTATCAATAAAAACAATTACCCTTTATCGTGTTTCCATACCTCTACATCTTATAAACCTATGTCTTTACCCAGTCCAATACTCCTTTCCATTCCCTTTCACAATTTTGCATTTTTCCAAAGAGGATGCTAATTTTTCCGTTTCTACCATCTCTAAAACTTGCAACTTCCGCTCTTCTGGATTGAAATGACACTTTAAGAGAGTAAATTGAGATTAAGTTAATAAGAAAATGTTTGCCCTTGTTTTTTTTTGCTCGGGATGGCAAAGTTCTTAATCTAACACCAGCACCCTCAACCACGGCAGCAGTACTAGCCATAAGCCGGGTACCAATACCGCTACTCGTACGATTACTACTTTTGGTGAATCCAGACTGATTAAAAAATTCCAAATTCTGTTCCTGCTCCTTCTCAGTTTTGTGCTAGGCTGGATTAAAGCAAGCTGGTATGAAAAGTCCTTGCTTGTACCAGGAGCTGATGGAACACGTGATGGGAGAAGCAAAACCTTTCTGGATCCCCAAAATAAAAGCAGAAAGAACAGGAGCAAGATCTGGGTATTTCAGAGATGCTCCCCCATAACGGCCAGGGGTTCCCTAAGTCAGTGACAAACGTGTCACCAAGAGGTGTTATAGAATCATAGAACTGTAGAGTTGGAAGAGACCCCAGGGGCCATCCAGTCCAACCCCTGCCATGCAGGAACACCCTCAAAGCACTCCCTTTGACAGATGGCCATCCAGCCTCTGCCTAAAAGCCTACAAAGAAGGAGACTCCACTACACTCCGAGGCAGCCGATTCCACTGCTGGACAGCCCTGACCGCCAGGAAGTTCTTCCTGAGGTTCAGGTGGAATCTCCTTTCCTGCAGCTTGAATCCATTGCTCCTTGTCCTGGTCTCTGGAGTGGCAGAAAACAAACCCTCTCCTTCCTCTACATGGCATCCCCTCAGATATTTAAACATGGCTCTCATGTCCCCTCTTAACCTTCTCTTCTGCAGACTAAACATCCCCAGCTCTCTAAGTCTATCCTCAGAGGGCTTCATGGCTTCCAGGCCCCTCACCATTTTGGTCGCCCTCCTCTGGACACACTCCAGCTTGACCAGGTCCTTCTTGAATTGGGGTGCCCAGAACTGGACACAGGATTCAAGATGGGGTCTAACCAGAGCAGAGTAGAGTGGTACCAGTACCTCCCTCGATCTAGACATCATACTCCTATTGATGCAGCCGAGAATTGCATTGGCTTTCTTTGCTGCCGCATCACACTGCTGACTCAGTGTGGTCTATGAAGACTCCTAGATCCCTTTCGCACGTCCTGCTATCCAGCCACGTGTCCCCCATCCTATATTTCTGTATTCCATTTTTTCTACCTAAGTGTAGGGCCTTACACTTCTCTCTGTTATCACGGTTATGATAGGTCTGGTGAGAGCACTAGATATCCTTTTGATATCAAATCATTTGGCCTTGGCCTGACCTTTCTCTACCACTCTACCCCATGTGTCTGCAGAGGTCCACTGGACGAGCACATACAGGGGCGGCCATTAATGGCTGTACATTCCAAACCTCATTCAGGCAGGCAACTTAAGCCTCTCCATCGCTTTAGGGAAAAACCTTCTTGCAAACTAGCTTTGCTCGGTGTGTATCTTTACAAAGCCGCACGGCCAAGAGCCGAGCTATTCCTTTATGTCGGACCATCTGCATACTGGCCTTACTATTGTCATCCAGCGTTAAGCCCATCATGCGAAATCTGACCTTTTCCAACTCCTTTGTCCAGCTCCAAATTTCCTTTGTTCTCACCGAGCATAACACAGCCTGTAGGTAAAATCCACCCTATAAATTTCCTTTGTTCTCACCAAGCATGGCATAGCCTGTAGGTAAAATCCACCCTACAAAATGTCTCCATTTTCGGGACTTCCTTGGAACACTTTGGACTTCCATCCCGCCTTGCTGTCGGTCTGTCCAGTGAGCTCCCCTCCACGAACCGCGCTGAGCTTCCTTCCCTGCAACCCCCTCTTCTCTCCAGGACTACGAGACCAGGGGTCGTATTGCCCATTCCCCAAAGCTCTCCATTTCTATCTCTCAGTTAGTTAGTGTATGCCGTGTCTTTCGTGGTGCTTGTCTTCAATAAAATATTATTTGTTGCTTTAAAACCTTGTCTAGCCGCTCTCTGAGCTGACGCCATATACATAGGGTTAAAGATCCTAGCTGGAGTTACCCTGCTTCTCGTTAGCTTAAGAGAGTGCTCGAGCTTAATTTCCCCCATCTTGTGCTTTTATTTGGTTATTTGGGCACCCCTCCCGGGACCCCCAACTTACAGGGTAACAGAGGTACACATTTTTTCCTGGTTTGTATTCACAGTCCAGTCCCTCTGCATTCACCAGCTGAGAGGAGGGGTGGGGGCTGTGAAACTCCCCCCCCAGTCCCCTCTCACTGGGAAGCAGGAATGGGGGTCAATGGGGGTCTGTTCCCCTGTGAATTGAAGCAGCTCACCACATTTCCACAGGCACACCACTTCGTAAGAGGGATTGTGAGGCTCTGGAGCAGGTCCAGAGGAGGACAGTCGAAATGGTCAAAGGTCGGGAAGCTCCAAAGCCCTCGGAGGAACAGCTTAGGGAGCTGGGGAGGTTCAGCCTGGAGAAGAGGAGGTTGAGAGATAACACGATAGCCACGTTTAAGCATTTGAAAGAATGTCATGCGGAGGACGGAGCAAGCCTGTTTTCTGCTGCTCCAGAGACCAGGACAAGGAGCAATGGGTTCAAGCTGCAGGAAAGGAGATTCCACCTGAACCTCAGGAAGAACTTCCTGACGGTCAGAGCAGTTTGATAGTGGAATCTGCTGCTGCCTCCACAAAGTGTGGTGGGGTCTCTTCCTTCTTTGGAGGTTCTTAAGCAGAGGCTGGATGCTGTCTGGCAAAGGGAGGATTTTGATTGTGTCTTCCTGTGTGGCAGAATGGGGCTGAAATGGCCCTTTTGGGGTCTCTTCCAACTCAAGGATTCCCACCTCCCCTCTCATGAGAGATCTCTGGCACAA
Organism: Ctenosaura bakeri; assembly: GCA_948474755.1. Lineage (NCBI taxonomy): Eukaryota > Metazoa > Chordata > Lepidosauria > Squamata > Iguanidae > Ctenosaura > Ctenosaura bakeri. The sequence goes on from CAOLHI010000286.1 coordinate 61,043, forward strand.
GGGGGGATTATGACAGGGACCCCACCTCAGCCTGTCACAATGGGGATTGCTTAGGGGAGGGGGGGTGGGAATGTCAGTCAGCCGGTTCCTGATTGACAGGGGATGAGACCCACCCCCTAATCACCGTACATCCCATGCATCCAAAACTGCCTTAACAAATTCCAGCCATTAATAATAGTACAATTAGTACTATTGCTAATATTAGAAATGCAGCACCTCTTTTAACTTTGCTCGGGAGTGGCTTTTTCAGGGGACTCACGTCAAATGTCTTGCTATTATTAGCCACAATGCATTGGCATAGCGTAATTTTCTGCAGGTAGAATTACACAGTTCTTAGACCCTTAGAACCTTAGAGTTGGAAGAGACCCAAAGAGGCCCTCCAGTCCATCCCCCGCCTTGGACAGACGGCCACCCAGCCTCTCTTGAAAACCCTCCAAAGGAGGAGGAGACCCCACCACAACCCATGGAGGCAGCAGCAGATTCCCCTGTGGAACAGCTCTGGCGGTCAGGGAGTTCCTCCCGATGCCTGGGTGGAATCTCTTTTCCTATAGCTTGAATTCATTGAATCCTAGGGTTGGAAGAGACCCCCAGGGGCCCTCCAGTCCAACCCCCTTCAGCCATGCAGGAAGACACAATCAAAGCACTTCATCCCCACCAAGGTGGGGATGATGATTTTGCAAAACGATTAAGATTTGCACCCTGTAGAAATGTACTCTTGGTGCCATAGAATGGAATGGAATAACAGTGGATCTATTTTATACATGTGAAATGACCTTTCTATCATAGAACGATAAGAGCCAGAAGAGACTCCAGGGGCCATCCAGTCCAACCCCTTTCTGCCATGCAGGAACCCACCTCAAAGCCCTCCCTTGGACAGATGGCCATCCAGCCTCTGCTAAAAGCCTCCAAAGAAGGAGGAGACTCCACTACACTCCATGGAGGCAGCAGATTCGACTGCCGGACAGCCCTGACTGTCAGGAAGTTCTTCCTGAGGTTCAGGTGGAATCTCCTTTCCTGCAGCTTGAATCCATTGCTCCTGGTCCTCGTCTCTGGAGCAGCAGAAAACAACTCTCTCCGTAACATGACGTCCCTTCACCTATTTAAACATGGCTATCGTGTTGCTTCTCAGTTTGCTTCTACATTACAGGAAAACAACAGTAAGGGTTTTCACCAAATTTGAATCAGAAAATCCTCCAAGTTCTCTGACTTACCATATAGTCCACCTGGTGTGCCCCCCCAAATACTGAGTAGCAAGTCTGGTGGTCGAGCGGGGCGGCCCCGTTCTCTCTCAAGGGCAGCGGAGACTTACATGCAATGTAAGGAATCTAAGAGAGAGGCACTCCTCCTCCTCCTCCAGGGCAGCTGAAAATCAACAATCATTAATGATGGTTAATCATTCCTCCAAGTAATACTGGATTTCTAGAGCTCTTTGTAATGAAAAAGGAAACTTTCATTATTCATTAATTCATGCTTCTTAATCATTAGAGATGGGGACAAGCTCCGGGTGTGGGGTGGCAGACAGCATGCGCTCCACTTAAGTGGTTGGCATTGTGAGCTTTCTCTCTCTTTTCTTATTTAGCAATGGCCCAAATGTTCCTTCCTCCTCCTCCTCCTCCTCTTAGGAAAAGTTTTCCTGGAAATTCAGTTTCTTCCAATAACCACAACAAGCTCAGCTGGCAGCATTATGTCTCCATTTCCTGTGGCTTCAATTGGGGAATTATGTATTAGCTGATCATGACGATTCAGCCTCCATCTGGTTTAATTAATGACTCGAGAGCAGGCTTCCTAGAAAGACAGGATTTCCAGGAAAATTGCCACAACAGGCCCTGTTCCTTTCACACATCCTTGTGCCTGGAAGACCCAGAGTCATCACTGATTTGGTTCCGGTGGGATCTGCAGAGTGGCTGGACTTTCCAACGAGCCACCCGTACCTTGGGCAAGAGCCACCCGGCAGGTGGTGGAATGACAGCCATGCAAGGAATCATAGAATCATAGAATCCTAGAAATGTAGAGTTGGAAGAGACCCCAGAGGCCATCCAGTCCAACCCCCTGCCATGCAGGAACACCCTCAAAGCAATCCCGACAGATGGCCATCCAGCCTCTGCTTAAAAACCTCCAAGGAAGGAGACTCCACCACACTCCGAGGCAGCAGATTCCATCCCTCCGGAATTTCTCAGAGGAAGGCAGGGACATGTGTGGCTAATCCACGTCAGAAAGTGGGGGAAAGTTATGAATGAGGAAGAACGCATAAGCTGGGAGCGGCTGCAGCCGTCGGCTTCTGCTTGACCCTCAGCTGCAAACTCAGTTCAGAGGACCAGAGGTTTGCTTTTGTTTTTCTTATGGGCTTTGGGCTCTCGGCATGGAAGGAATAAATGAGATTTGTAAGTGACACTAGGATATCAGTCTTCACGAACAATTGAATAAACCAATTTGAACGTAATCTTTTTTCCTGCAGGATGCAATCGACCTTGTGAGGTTGTTTAGATAACCCAGAGAGCATAATGGTTGAATCATAGAATCATAGAAATGTAGAGTTAGAAGAGACCCAGGGGCCATCCAGTCCAACCCCCTGCCATGCAGGAACACCCTCAAAGCACTCCCTTTGACAGGTGGCCATCCAGCCTCTGCTTAAAAACCTCCAAAGAAGGAGGAGACTCCACCACACTCCTTTGAGGCAGCAGATTTCACTGCTGGACAGCCCTGACCTTCAGGAAGTTATTCTGAGGTTCAGGTGGAATCTCCTTTCCTGCACCTTGAATCCGTTGCTCCTTGTCCTGGTCTCTGGAGCAGCAGAAAACAAGCCCTCTCCTTCCTCCACATGGCATCCCTTCAAAGATTTAAACATGGCTATCCTGTCCCCTTCTCTTAACCTTCGCTTCTGCAGACTAAACATCCCCAGGTCTCTAAGTCTATCCTCAGAGGGCTTCATGGCTTCCAGGCCCCTCACCATTTTGGTCGCCCTCCTCTGGACTTGCTCCAGCTTGTCAATATTCTTCTTCAATTGGGGTGCCCAAAACTGGACACAGGATTCAAGATGAGGTCTAACCAGAGCAGAGTAGAGTGGTACCAGTACCTCCCTCGATCTAGAATAAGCTGGAACGTGTCCAGAGGAGGGCGACCAAAACGGTGGAGGGCCTGGAAGCCATGAGGCCCTCTGAGGAGTGGCTTAGGGAGCTGGAGAAGTTCAGTCTGCAGAAGAGAAAGTTAAGAGGGGACATGAGAGCCTTGTTTAAATATTTGAAGGGATGCTATGTGGAGGAGGGAGGGGGCTTGTTTTCTGCTGCTCCAGAGACCAGGACAAGGAGCAGTGGATTCAAGCTGCAGGAAAGGAGATTCCACCTGAACCTCAGGAAGAACTTCCAGATGGTCAAGGCTGTCCGGCAGTGGAATCTGCTGCTGCCTCCATGGAGAGTGGTGGAGTCTCCTCCTTCTTTGGAGGTTTTTAAGCAGAGGCTGGATGGGCATTTGCTGGGGTAGCTTTGAGCATGTGTTCCAGCACAGCAGAATGCGGTTGGATTTGATGGTTGTTGTGGCCTCTTCCAAATCTCTGTTTCTATGATTCTAACGACTGACCCCCTGGTCTCTCTGTTTCTCTCACTCCCCTCCCCATTCTAGCCTGGCACTGTGTAACCATTATACCTCACTGCCTTCTTTAGTATGTCTTCACAACACCAGAGAATGTGTGCTTGGCTCCACTTTACAGGAAAAGGGACGTAGTTCCAACCCTGATGCAAAATTGCTCTTGCCAAGTGATGCAGCGCCTTCTTCCTGTTTCTCCAGAAAATGATGAAGCGGAACAAGTGCTGCTTGTAAAACCCCCCCAAAAGGTCAGACCGTAGCCACTGACCTCAAGGAAAGCAAAAATAGGAAAGCAAGGTAGCCCCACGGCACGGACACACCCAGCCTGGGCTAAGAGGGGAAAACCTTTCGGACTTCTGCCTTCCCTCCCTCTGGACCTCAGGCAGGAAACGGCCGGGGCAGAGACGGGTGTGACCCCGAAGGAGACACAGTTTCCATGACATGTCAGAAAGGTCATCAACACACTGGGTGTCTTCCCTTCTTTTTATATCACAGGGACTGAGCTGTCAGACCACTAAATCACCATGGCTTCCAGCTGCAAACAAAAGGGGGTGTGTAGGAGAAAGAGAGAGAGAGAGAGAGAGAGAGAGAGGGCTATTTCCGCACTAGACTGTTATAGCACTATTATTCCACTTTCAACATCCTATGGAATCCTGGAGTTTGCAGTTTAGGAAAGGGGCCTCAAAGGTCATCCTCAAAGGTCATCCTCAAAGGCCCCTCCCCAAACTGCAAAGCCCAAGATTCCATAGGATGTTGAAAGTGGAATCATAGCGCTTTAACAGTCTAGTGCGGAAATGGCCAAGGAGAAAGAAAGAGGGACGGGTGTCTCCCCTTAGACCTTTTCTTGGTGCAATTCCACTGTGTGGACAGACCTTTTCTGGGGGTTAAATTTGGCTGCCCTGCAGACTCGGGCCTTTCCCCGAACAGCCTTCTTTCTCTCGTACCCCTCCTGCACGGACAAGCTGGACAAAGTTTTAAGGAGCAAACTTTTAAAAACATCTTTCCTTTTAGAACTTCCCTTTTTTGGACTAGGCGTCTTCTTCCAGCACCTGATACAGCGATACGTCTACAAAGTTTGTAGAGAAAAGGTTAAATCAGTTTATCATGACTAAGAATCATAGAATCATAGAAATTCAGAGTTGGAAGAGACCCCAGGGGCCATCCAGTCCAACCCCCTGCTATGCAGGAACCCCCATCCAAGCCCTCCCTTTGACAGATGGCCATCCAGCCTCTGCTTAAAAACCTCCAAGGAAGGAGGAGACTCCACTACACTCCATGGAGGCAGAAGCAGATTCCCCTGCCGGACAGCCCTGACCGTCAGGAAGTTCTTCCTGAGGTTCAGGTGGAATCTCCTTTCCTGCAGCTTGAATCCATTGCTCCTTGTCCTGGTCTCTGGAGCAGCAGAAAACAAGCCCTCTCCGTCCTCTACGTGGCATCCCTTCAAATATTTAAACATGGCTATCATGTCCCCACTTAACCTCCTCTTCTGCAGACTAAACATACCCAGCTCTCTAAGCTTTTAGAAAAATTCAGTTGGAAAATTGTAGAGCAAGGCCGTTAGCAATATTTCCTAAGGACTGGAAACCCTTATAGGTTTTTTTTGTGAAAAGAAGAAAATGACTTGGTAACTTTTGGTTTTGAAGATGAGAAAGAACAGGGTATTGAAAGAAGTGAGAGGTATGAATATGCCTACATAACCACCAAAAGGAACCCTGGAAACCATTTTTTTCCTTCTTTTTTCTTTGTTTTGTTTATTTTTTATTATATTGCATTTCAAAAAATGGAATACAGAAATATAGGATGGGGGACACGTGGCTGGATAGCAGTACGTGTGAAAGGGATCTAGGAGTCTTCATAGAGCACAAGCTGAATGTGAGCCAGCAGTGTGATGCGGCAGCCAAGAAACCAATGCAATTCTTGGCTGCATCCATAGGAGTCTGGTGTCTAGATCGAGGGAGGTACTGGTACCACTCTACTCTGCTTTGGTTAGACCCCATCTTGAATACTGTGTCCAGTTCTGGGCACCCCAATTCAAGGAGGACATGGTCAAGCTGGAGCCAGTCCAGAGGAGGGCGACCAAAATGGTGAGGGGCCTGGAAGCCATGAAGCTCTAGGAGGATAGACTTAGAGAGCTGGGTATGTTTAGTCTGCAGAAGAGAAGGTGAAGAGGGGACATGGTAGCCATGTTTAAATATTTGAAGGGATGCCACGTAGAGGAAGGAGAGGGCTTGTTTTCTGCTGCTCCAGAGACCAGGACAAGGAGCAATGGATTCAAGTTGAAGGAAAGGAGATTCCGCCTGAACCTCAGAAAGAACTTCCTGACGGTCAGGGCTGTCCGGCAGTGGAATCTGCTGCCCCAGAGTGTGTTGGAGTCTCCTCCTTCCTTGGAGGTTTTTAAGCAGAGGCTGGATGGCCATCTGTTGGGATTGCTTTGAGGGTGTTCCTGCATGGCAGAAAGGGGTTGGACTGGATGGCCTGTGTGGTCTCTTCCAACTCTATATTTCTATGATTCTATGATTCAATTTTCTAACTCCTCCCCAAATCTGTGTAACTCTTAACGTATTTTTTTAAAAATTCTTAACGAAGCTCACACACATAGACACAGAGGCATATCGGGGGGGGGGTAACTGGGGCGCATGCCCTGGGTGCCAATGCCGGAGTGGGTGCAAAAAAGCCAAATCCCCCCACCCTTCCACCTGGGCCTGCCCCCCCCCCTGCGAGGGTCTTCCTCGGCCCAGGGCAGCAGCAGAAGCAGCACCAGGGGTGCAACTTCCATGCTGGCCCTGGGCGCTGCTGAACCTATACAAGCACTGCACACAGAATCCTGTTAGTGGATTAGGCAGAGAGAAAAGTGGCTTATGAATGCACAACACCCTTTTTGGACATTTCCTTCCTCTTTGAGACCCCCCATCCAGCCTCCCCCTATCAGATGCCAAGCCTTGGAGGGGCTGCTGCTGCTGCTTCTCAGTGGGAAGGGAGGCGGCAATTCAGAGGAGGAAGAAGTGGATGCTCTTGGTTCCAGGGGGAAGGAAAAGGACGGTGCACTCTGTCTGGGTTTCCTCCTCCCTATGAGCCCAGACCGGCTGCGTTTTCCTCCTCTGAGCAGCCTCCGTCTCTTCCCATCCCTCAGGCAGAACATGGACTTAAGATCTTTGCATTGCAATGGCCGAACGGGATCTCAGCCGTGTGGTACCGCTCTACTCTGCTTTGGTTAGACCCCATCTTGAATCCTGTGTCCAGTTCTGGGCACCCCAATTCAAGAAGGACATGGTCAAGCTGGAGCAAGTCCGGAGGAGGGCGACCAAAATGGTGAGAGGTCTGGAAGCTGTGAAGCCCTATGAGGATAGACTTAGAGTCTGCAGAAGAGAAGGTTAAGAGGGGACATGATAGCCAGGTTTAAATATTTGAAGGGATGCCACATAGAGGAGGGAGAGGGCTCGTTTTCTGCTTCTCCAGAGATGAGGACAAGGAGCAATGGATTCAAGCTGCAGGAAAGGAGATTCCACCTGAACCTCAGGAAGAACTTCCTGACGGTCAGGGCTGTCCGGCAGTGGAATTGGCTGCCTCAAAGGAGTGTGGTGGAGTCTCCTCCTTCTTTGGAGGTTTTTAGGCAGAGGCTGGATGGCCATCTGTCAAAGGGAGTGCTTTGAGGGTGTTCCTGCATGGCAGGGGGTTGGACTGGATGGCCTCTGGGGTCTCTTCCAACTCTAGATTTCTATGATTCTATGATTCTACGAAACACTACGGTGGCATCCAAGACAGGTACTGTGTAATGCAAACTGAATGAAACTGCTAGTGATTATTTATGTTTTGTTCTGGCAATGTCAGATCTCATCATTAAAAACTAAAACCACCAAGCACAGAGAAGGACAAGCCCTGCTGGAAGAAAATCAGCATGGCTTCTGCAGAAAATAATAACCTCCGCCTCAGTGTAGGGTGGTGGTTTCAGTGTCCGACTCCCACTCCAGGAGACCAGGGTTTGAATCCCTGCTCAAGCATGGAAAGCCAGTGGGGGGCCATTCACACTCTCTCAGCCTCAGAGGAGAGCAAAGGCAATCCTCCTCTGGGCAAACCTCGCCAAGAAATCCCCCTGCCAGGTTCCCCTTACAAGCACCATAAGTTGGAAACCACCTGAGGGGACACAGCGGCAGACAACAAAACCTCATTAACCTTTTGGTGCTCTTTGAAAATATCTGTGGACAAGAGTGATCTCATTCCGGGAAAGGGATTTCCATCCCTCAAAGGAAGCTCCGTCCAAAAGTGAAACAGAACGAGAAAGAAGCCACCGGCATGAGACGGAGGAGCCATTCGTAACGGCAACGCTCTTTGCCATTTCCAGCAAGTCGTCCGGACAGGACAGAACTCTGTACGCGGCCCCTTTCCCTTCTCTTCCCGGGCTGCAATTCTACCAGCGTTTGGACTGCAAGCTGCATGGAGGCAGAGACCTTTTATTTTCTTCTCAGAGAGCTGGGGATGTTTAGTCTGCAGAAGAGGAGGTTAAATGGGGACAAGATAGCCATGTTTAAATATTTGAAGGGATGTCATGTTGAGGAGGGAGAGGGCTTGTTCTCTGCTGCTCGAGACCAGGACAAGGAGCAATGGATTCAAGCTGCAGGAAAGGAGATTCCACCTGGACCTCAGGAAGAACTTCCTGACAGTCAGGGCTGTCCGGCAGTGGAATCTGCTGCCTCGGAGTGTAGTGGAGTCTCCTTCCTTGGAGGTTTTTAAGCAGAGGCTGGATGGCCATCTGTCGGGAGTGCTTTGAGGGTGTTCCTGCATGGCAGGGGGTTGGACTGGATGGCCCCTGGGATCTCTTCCAACTCTACATTGCTATGATTCTATGATTCTCAAACCATCCAAAGCACCCCATTTGCTCATGCTGATGATGAATTCAAACAGCAGTGAAAATGAGACATTCCAATAGGAATGCCTTTCCGGCCCACCACAATTCCGTTAAAGTGCGTAAAAACTTAAAAGAAAACAAAAGTCATTTAAAAATAAAAAAATCTGATGGGCACAGAAACCACAGAATATGAAGTCATTTGCAACCTCTGAGTCACTGCATGGAGTCACCGTGACTGTTTTATTTGTTTATTTTTCTTCCAAGGAACTCTGAAATACTTCCAGGACACAGAGTACCGTTTGAGAAAAAAGAAAGGTAATCATTTCAACCACATCGTTCCACCGGACTCCCCTGTAAATTTGTCCATTCCGGCATACAGTTCAGACACAAGTTAACCCACGAGTACCTTGGGTAGGAATCTAAACCAGGGAGGGAAATCATGTGGGTTTCCCCACCACACACAAAGAGCCTGTTGGACCACAGCTCCCAGCACTCCTCACCGTGGGCCATGCTGGCTTGCAGGCTGCTGGGACCTGCAGTCCAACATTCTCTATAGGGTTGCATGATTCCCACCCCCATCTAAACCATCAGAGAAGTCTTCCAGTTCAAGTCCATCTTTCTTTTTGGCATGAAAAAGGTTGCTTTAGAAAGGACGGGGGGCACCAGCCACACGGTGGTGTGGAAAGACCCCCAAAATACTCTATTGCATTCTCCCCCCAACTTTTTTTTTTTTTAAATTCTTCAGCAATACCCAGTGCTCTGGGCCTGCTCGACATGCGCGGTCGGCACGGATGGGGTCAGTTTCATGTTAATTCAGCTGCAGTTCTCTCTTCCTAAAATGCTCTTTTAAAATGGCTGCAGGCTTTGGGTCCTTTAAACCTGCCAAAGTCTCCTTTTTCACGTGGGAGGTACCTCGTGAAGAGACCAGAATATCTCCGGCAGAAGGAACAGCAGCCGCCGAGTGGACATGGATTTAGAAAACTAATAATTAAGGAGAGAGGAGGGAGAAGGGTGATCTTTTTATATGTAAAAAACACAAACTACGTTGAGATGAAGTGGAGCTTTGGAAGAGCAGCTACACCGACGGCACTTCCTGAAAACAAGCAATTATTTCCCGCAACGCCCGCAGAGGTGGAAATAAAAACAAAACGGCAAAACAGCCCTTTGGGGCCGCCTCCGACTCTTTCTTTTTATAAAAGTGACTGAACACGCAAGGTGCTCCCGGCCAACCAAGGAACTTTTCAGAAGGAGAAGAACAAGCAATGTGATAAAATTTATTACATGGTTTTAGAAAAAGTATTAAGCCACGCTATGACTTTCGAAAGATCTCTCCAAAAGAAAAGCTCTTCGTCGCTAATCACTTGTTTGTGGATCAAAGAACACCGTTGTTAACCACCCAAATTGTTTGGGAATGTGCAAACAGACCCTTATTTTTTTCTGGGACGGGGGAAAGCAACCACGATTGCAAAACAGGTAGCCAAAAGCCATTCCTCAGACACCCCTTTTTCACATTCCTTGAGTGATCTTGCTTGATGGGTGTGGAGAGTTCTCGCCACAACTGACCCAGCAGCAGCACGTGTCTGGCTCCTTTGGGCCCCTGCCCGCCCTGAGAGCCCAAGAGGGGCAAGATCCGTGGGCAGCTGCTCACCTGCCAAGGCTGCAACACCTGAGCAGAGAGTCCTCCGGAAGAAACACTGCGCTCTGACAGCAAACAACACTGGCCCAGCAGGGTTGCCGTCGTTTTGAACACAGAACCCACGGCAGACTGTGACTTGTTCAAAGTGAGATGTTTTGTTTTTCCCTGGCGACTGCAGAATTGCCAGGGAGGGGTTGCCAGAGTTGGAGCCCCTCTTCACTGGGCGGGTTGATTCCTCACAGCACGCACCAGGCCGAATGTCTCGTGCAAGGCGAAGGAAGACGCCGGGGGCAAAGACCATTCTCAGCTGTGACCGAGCAGAGCAGCCTCTGCAGTCCAAGGGCAGGCAGAGAAGAGACAAGGGACCGAGGAGATTCCGTCCTGCTTGCCCTCAATTGATCATTAACGTAACCGACTGGCTTTGGCTTTGGAGAGCTAGTTCTAGCAGCCGCCCCATCTCTTCTTCCCTGGGTGGGAGGTCCTCCCACAAACGCACTTGGATAGGGCCGGAATGCAGTGGGGGGCGTAACCTGAAAAGGCATCATGGCAAGCGGTTGTTTCGCTCTCAAACGGGAGACTGGAGGTTGAGCAACCGGGACGTGTGGGATTCACAACTCAGCAACTTGCCTCTGGTCTCCCTCCGGCCTTTCCTCTTGTGGAGCAGACTGGTTGGTCACTCAAAGGTTATCAGGGAAGGCAAGCAGGGTTCGCCCTGGGTGAAGTTTGCACACCCACCTATGCGTATGTTGGTTCAAGATCCAGGGACGGTTACTCACTGCTGAGGAGCAGCTTCTTGCACAACACAGCCTCCTCCATATCTAGGGGGCTATTCAAGTCTCAAGCTTGCAAGTGGCAGTATCTAAGGGAGTTCAGTCCTTCAGCAAACAGCCACCCTCGTTTCTTAATACCAGTTAAAATGAACAAGTTTCCAGGGTATGAACATAAGAAGGTAACCAAGGCAGCGGGCGAAACCAGGAAGGGGAGGCAGGTTGCTCCGACGGCTGCGCACTTGGGTATAGAGACTGTCAGATATCCATGTGCTGAGTTTGCAACGTACTCTCCCTTTCAGCCAAATAGGAAACAGACAACCAAGCTCTCTCTCATCCCTGCCCTGAGAATCAAAAGCATCTAACGTAACCCCTGTTGGAAAGAAAACTGGAAAACCGTATCTTCAAAAGGATGGTAGAGCTCGTCTCCCACAACAGGGTTCAGTGTGCTTGCAGAAGACAGCCAAGGTGTACCCAAACCCACAATCACGAGCAGAAAGGATGATGGGTGAGAAGAACGCAGAAACGAAAGGAGAGGGTGCCTCCACAAGGCCAGCATCTCCCATCTGAGCCAGGGCTGGCAACACATTGTGTCTTCTGACCGACAGTCTGGGGAAAGGAGAAGCCAAGGAAGAAGAAGTCTCAGGCTGGGGCTTTTATCGTCTTGACAACTCAGAGAGTCTCTCCCTCCAAACGGACCACACAGTGCAACTTCTCCCTATGGCAGTGCTTTGCCTCCGACTCCTTTCTTCTGTACCCGGGTGACACGCGATGGAGAGATGTGGGGGGAGCTGGATCCAGGCCCCACTTGCCATTGCACATGTTCCGTGGAACACACGAGCACACAGAACGCTCACGCTTCTCTCAGCTGCTGGTCTGGCTGTCACAGGGAGGCCGGGGAAACCAATTCAGCCACAAGAGATCGTGGGGCCAGACCGTAACGGGGCAAAACAGTCTCCCTAGAACCCGGCTGAGGGTGTTGCTGAAGAAATTCTTGTTTGCTTTCCTTGTTCTAGAGCAAAATGGGAACTAAGGAGCAGGGCATCAGACGGCAGCAGAGGGCTGAGGGAAAAGAGAAACCTATTTTCCTTTTTACACCAGCAATAAAAAGACTTTAAATATGCTCATTAAAATAATTATTTTCTTTTTTCTTTCTTTCTTTCTTTTTAAAAAAGACTCTTCCCCCTCCTCCCAACCCCCAGGCGGCACAAGGCAGCCTTGGTGGCATTCCCCTCGTGCCAAGTCCTTCCCTCGCGAGCCAACGGAGGAGCCACGCCAGGCAAGAGGCCACAGTCCTGAGAGGTAAGTGATTTCAAAAAAACCGCATCCCCGTTGGGTCTCCACGCCATCCCTCTGCCACACGCAGCTCAGCGGGCGCAGCTCCCCGGCCAGGCACGTGCTGGTCGAGGAACCGGGAGCGGGAGGTTGGGGTGGCAGCGGCTACTCCAGTCCCAAGATGTAGTTAATGCCTTGTACCAGTCCTATGATGACCGGCTGCCAGGCCACCAGGTAGCGCAGCCAGTCTAGCAGCTGACCGTACATGACGTGGGGCCGCTCCCAGCTGGGGGAAGGAAGAGTTAAGGAAGCCCCGGAATGGTCCAGGATGTCTGGCAGACCCCACCCCACCCCACAATTCAAGGACATGGACAAGCTGGAATGTGTCCAGAGCAGGGCAACAAAAATGGTAGAAGGTCTGGAAACCATGAAGCCCTATGAGACACAATTTAAGACAGCTGGATATTGTTTAACCTGGGGAAGAGAAGGTTAAGAGGGACATGAGAGCCATGTTTGAATCACTGAAGGGATGTCATATGAGTGATGGAGCAAGGTTGTTTTCTGCTGCTCCAGAGACTAGGACACTGTGGAGCAAAGCCTTCAAAGTTCAGGAAAAGAAATTCCACCTTATATTTTAGGAAGAACTTCCTAACTGTAAGAGTAGTTCAACAGTGGAATATGCTGCTGCCTCAATGGAGTGTGGTAGAGTCTCATCCTTCTTTGGAGGTTTTTAAAGAGAGGCCGGGTGGCCATCTGTCAAAGGGAGGGCTTGGATGGTGTCTTCCTGTAGGGCAGAAGGGGGTTGGACTGGGTGGCCCTTTGGGGTCTCTTTCAACTCCACAATTCTATGAGATCTTCTCCAGGATAAACACATCCATTTCCTGGAACTGCTCTTCAGAAGGCCTGGTTTTCAGATCTTTTCTCATCTTAGTTGGCCTCCTGTGGACACATTCCAGCCTAGAGCAATGCTCCAGGAAACCTCTGGCCTGTCTGACCCTCCTGAATCCCAGGGGGGCCAGCCAGGAAGAGCACAGAGAGGGCTTGAAGGCAAGGTGAAATCTCCCCTCTGTTTGCCCCTGGCCTGGCCTGGACGGCCCTGGGGTCCCTTCTAGCTCTATGATTTTAGCAGTGAGCCTGCTGAGAAAGTACCTTCCTGGCATCTGCCATTTATGTACCACCCTTCCCCTCTCTCGCCACCAGACTGAGTTGGGGAGAAAATGGTTCTTCCAGCTTGCAGTTAAAGGGGCTGGGCATGCCACTGATGGACACAAGAGCCAATCAATCCAAAGTGGTTTCCTTCCCTGCTCAGAGCAGTTTTTCCAATGTGAAACACTTGTCTGTTTTCGGTGCCAAGGACATTTTAGGGGCTAAACCTTCCAGGCAGAAGCTTCCTTCCCCCTCTGCGGATAGCCAGCCAGCCAGACAGCAAGCCAGCCAGCCAGCCAGCCAGCCAGCCAGCCAGCCAGCCGAGGCACCCACCCGTGTTGGAGGAGACCTTCAGCTGCAAAGGAGCAGCAGACCAGGAGGCTGGTTGGCAGTTGCCCTTCTAGACTGGCAACTGCTCTCCATTCTGGTTCTGGAGCTGAAAGCATCTTAAACCACGAGCCCTGGATAAAAGCCCTAGCCCAAGCCCAAGCCCAAAACAGAGCTGGTGGCAAGTCAAGGATACGGGTTGCTGAACATCCGCTTGAGGTCCACCTTCTCTTTGCAGTAGGGGCAGGTCTGCTTCTTGCCGACGATGCACCAGCCCCGGATGCAGAACTCGTGGAAGCTGGAGGAACGCCGGGAGTTAAGGATTTGGACTCAGGCAGCAAGAAAATGGGCCCCACCTTCAAAATTCATGTCTAGCATTTTCAAAACAGACTAATTCACAATAACAGAAGAATAAGGAGAAAAAAGAAAAGGGGAAAAGACAAGTACTAACCAGCAGTTCTACACCAGTGGTTCTCCACACCATGCTTTGTCCACTCTGGCCTAGAGGGTCCCTGCAGCCCCTTCCCCTTTGCAACAAAGGTTTGGTCAACGCAAACCACACACAAAACAGATGCCCCAAAGTCTGAGGGAAGGAGGGCGTCAAAGATCCCAACAGACGCCAGCCCTGGAGCTCACCAGCCAGGCACCAGGAGTTCAGACCTCAGGATAAAAAGGCTGTCTTAGTGTGCTATCAAGGAGGTCGGCAAACCCTGGATTCCACTTTGGAAACTTTCCAATAAAATAATTTCTGTATAAAGTTTTGAATGTATTTGAATATAATATCTAAGCAAAAGGTGCCAAGTCAGGTAACGTTAGCCCTGGAAATTTTTCCAGAAATTTTTCTGGTTTCCCTTTTCCCAGAAAACACACATCACTGGTGGCAGCAGGAAACAACTCGTGGCCTGGGGAGGGGCCGCTTTATCCCTTTTCACAATGCAAGGATGAGAAAGCGACACTGGGAAAGTGTGTGTGTGCATTCCCACAATGACAGGGCACTGGAGTCACAAGACAGAAACTCCTGATGTGTCCACACCCCATGGTCAGTTGTCACTTGCCCCCAAGGTGCTTGTGACAGTAGCTCATCCCCACCCCTCTGCCCTGCCTCGGTTTCTTTTGAAGTCACTGACCGCTCCCTCTTCTGTGCCTCTGGGCCACTTCTGGTTCCTCTTTCTTGAACCCAAGGCCACAATTAGACAACAGGAGGAGGAAAAGTCAGGGGGCGTCCAATGAGACTCGCAAGAGCAAAATGAGACACACACCCCAACGTGGTCTTTTGCGAGCTGAAACAAAGGCAAATGCTACCTTGGCCTCCATTAACAGAAGCACCGTTTCCAAGCTGAGGGAAGCAACAGAGAGGCCCCCTATATTCTCTGCTGGTCAGGCCTCATCTGGTGTCCTGTGTTCAGTTCTGCGCACCTCATTTTGAGAAGGACAGAGACAAGTTGAAGCAGGTTCAGAGAAGAGCAACAAGGATAACAAGAGAGATTACAGAGACCAAAACCTATGAGGAGAGGTTGGAGGAGATGGCCACGTTCAGCTTGGTGAAGAGAAGATTGAGGGGTGACACAGTGGTCCTCTTTAAATACCCCACGCCCCCCTCCCAGAGAGAGAAGATGGGGCAGGCCTGTTCTCTGCTGCCCCAGCGAGAAGGACCAGGCCTAATGGCTTCAAGCCATGGGAGAGTAAATTTTGATTGAGCATCAGAAGGAATGTCTTGACAAGGAGAGCAGTTGGGAAGTGGAACCAATTGCCTAGAGAGGTGGGGTGGTCCCATTTTTGGATTTTTTCCAAAAGAAGCTGGACAGTTACCTGCTGGGGATCCTGTGCTGAGCAGGGAGCCAGACCCAGTGGCCCCGAGGCCCCTTCCAATCCTGGGTCAAGCCCTGTGGTGGGGGGCACTTAAAATTAACACCATTCTGCCAGTAAAAGGTTTATGAGTTCCTTGCTCAGAAATTTCTGCAGTTTTGATTTTGATTCTGAGGAAGGAGGCCTTAGGAGTATCTCTAGCTAACAAAAGACCATCGTTCCAATGACTTAAGGTGTGTCTCCTTATTCTCTTTCACAATTGTACAATTCCACTAATGAATGGACACAGCTGGCCCACAAATGATGACTCTGCTACTAAGCCCAAAGGCCACGCCACCCTGCCGCTGATTGTGCCACCTTGCTGCCTCCTCCCAATTGGCAAAGGGATGGTCAGCCCACCAGACAATGCTGAACTGCAGCTCCCTCCATTTATGCAGCCAGGACTGATGGGAACTGTAGTAAACCTGTAAACCTGGAGGGCTGAACGATCCCCACTCCAACCGAGACAAATGAATTTAATTTGGTGGTCTCTATATTACTCCGCACCACCACCTTTTGGCACTTCGCTAGGCTTTCTCAATTCCTTTAGTGTCTGGTTCCAAATAGCTGCATTTTAAGTCCAGAACAAGGAATAAAGAATTCAAAGCCATAGCTGTGTTAATCAGAATCAGCATGCCAAGAGGTTTTGTAGTACCTCCGAGACTGAAAGAAGTTGGTAGTGTAAGCTTTTGCAGACTTAAGTCTACTTTATCACATGAACTTCACTCCATGCATCTGATGAAGAACCACTCCTTATGAGGAGCAGCTTAGGGAGCTGGGTCTGTTTAGTCTGGAGAAAATAAGGCAAAGAGGCAACATGACAGCTATGTTTAAATGTTTGAAGGGATGTCATATGGAGGATGGAGCAAGCCTGTTTTCTGCTGCTCCAGAGATCAGGACATAGGGCAATGGAAAGAAAGATTCCATCTAAGCATTAGGAAAAACTTCATGAGGGTCAGAGCAGTTCAAATACAGTTGGGATTATGCTGCTGCCTCAGTGGAGTGTGGTGGAGTCTCTTTCTTTGGAGGAGGTTTTTAAGCAGAGGCTGGATGGCCATCTTTCAAAAGGAGGGCTTTGAGGGTATCTTCTCGCATGGCAGAAGGGGCTTGGACTGGGTGGCCCCTGGGGTCTCCAAAGATTGTATGAACCTATGATTCTAAATAGACTGAGGCCATTTCCACACTAGACTGTTATAACGCTATGATTCCACTTTCAACATCCTATGGAATCCCTGGGGTTTGCAGTTTCGGGAGGGGCCAAAGGCCAAAGGGACTCCATAGGATGTTGAAAGTGAAATCATAGCACTATAACAGTCTAGTGTGGAAATGGCCTCAGTCTATGAAAGCTTATGCTACCAACTTATTTCTCTCAGTTAGTGCAAACAAGGATAAAAAAGCTATGCACCTTCTCCCATCTATTTCCATGTTTGGCATGCTGTTTTAATTTTTTCTTTCAGTCATAACCCAGGTGTTTTCAGCCCTGTTTCTGCACTCTGAAGTCCATTAAGCAAGGCAGGAGGAGTTCAGTTAGGCTCTAAGAACACGGGTCCATTTAGGCGAGTAGTATTTCTTTAAGGCAGGCAGCAGCCTCTCCCTAAAACACAGAAGCCCTTCCTGGCAGATCCTATAGTGCTGCAGCAGAAACCCCATCATGCTATTAGGACTAGCAACGGGCACGGAATGTCACACGCGCTGAGGTTTTGCAAAAAGTCCAGATGATTAAAGGTGGAGAACCTTTCTTTCAGTGGATTGTTAAGGCTGCTGAGTTATCCCAAATGGCCAAACTAACATGGGTTTTAATGGATAAACCAACTGAAGATTGCTCGAAAGACGGGAAGTTTATAGACTTTCCGAGCAGTAAGAAATTAATAATCTCCAGATATGATTACCAGTGCTTTGTTGGACACGTCATGGTAGAATAATATTTTTGTTTCTTATCTGCTCTCTTTCATTACAGTTTGGTTTGGGATGGGGGGGCAGAGCCCTTTTGTGTATTAGTAAGTCCGTGTTTCATGACTTAATGTTCAGTGTTTTTAGTTTTTCAGTCCTGTGTTTTAATTTTCTGTTAAAAATTTCAGTTTGTGTTTATGTTTTCTTGTGTTAAAATTAGTGAATAAATATACACAGAAAGAGCCTCTGTCTTAGAGACATTCAGCCTGGTTAAAATCTGTCAGGTGACTTGGATGACTCGCGAGCCCATGGCATTTCAGCCTGAGGTTGCAGACTGAGTTAAAAAGGAAGTCAGCCACTCATTTCTTTTCTTTCGAGCGCACGTGCAGAAAGCCACAGGCTCTGCTGCGTCACAGAAACGGGGTCAGGAAACCCCGGCGATCCCGAAAGGCCGTCTGCATATTTTTAGCCAGGCGCTCAAATGTTTCCAAAGACATCCGCTTATGCAAAACCTGAGTTTCGATGGGCAGATCTGTACATGTTTGCACCAAAATCACAACACAGCAAGGACGGGAGCAGAGACGTGCTTACGACTATTAGTAAATCTAGTAATTTGAATGTACATAGATCTGCAATGGTAGAATAAGACAAAGAACATTAATTGATTTTTCCTTTTCATCACAGTTTGGACAGGGGGCACTCAGAGTTCCTTTGTGTTTTAATTAGTGTAGCTAGTATGTGTTTAGGGTAACAGATTAGCATGTTGGTCTATGACCATAATCAAATTATTGAATTGAATTACTGAAACAGATTAGCCCTTTAGTAACGAATTTCGCTATTATATCTTAGCCCTGGTTTAGTTCCTAGTGATTTCAAGTTAAGTTCATCATGTACAAAACATCCTGAGCCACATTCCAAAACATCTCAACATGTTCTGCTGGTAAGAGAACAATGCAAACACCAGAATAAGATTCAAAGAAAAGTGACGTTATGTCGCTTGCAAACAAGGCTTGCCTCTGGTGAATTTGTACGCCTCTCATAGCTTGTGGTTGTTTCACTGTGCCACTGAATTGTTTTGTAAGAACTCTGTATTAAATTGGTTTAATGGCTTGTTCTGGTTCAAAGCCTTGGCTCCCAAGCCAGTGTCCACCCAGCACTGTAGAGTTAAATGAACTGGTTCATGAACCTTCAAGAGATTAAAAAACTGAATCCCATCCTGGGGGAAAGAAGGAGTGAAAATTCATTCATTTGTTCATCCATTCAATGAATTCCCCTTCATGCTCCAGCCCTGCATACCTTTCAGGAAGGCAACCTGGGACTTTCTGCATGCCAAGCTCCTGCTCCGTTGCTGGTATCCTGCCCCGGTCACACCTCTTCCCATTCTGTTAGCCGCGGGAAAACCATCCCAAGCCAAGGATGCAGTCCGGACTGTCCTAAGATTTTCAGGATCCCCCATACAAAGGATACACATGATTGCAGGACAGTCTGTAGGTGTTCTCTATGATCCCTTCTTCGTTAACGTCGACAAAGATCTGCTGGCCGCACACTGCGCAGACGCTGTCCGAGAGGTGCTTTGTGGGCATTCCTGAGGAACTGTAAAACTGCAGCAGAGGGAAGGGGACAGAAGCTATTTTTATTTCAACAGGCACTCAACATGTGATTCTGGCCTGGCTGATGAAAGGTGCTGGCTATTGTTAACTGTGCAGAATTATAAATGTTTGTGTTTCAGTTAGGTATTTTAACTTTGTTTAATTTGTGTTTTAACTTCTAGTTTCCATGATTTTGACTATGTTTTTTTAAAATCACTATAAGCCAGTTTAAGTTCTAACCAAGAAAAAAGTGGGATATAAATAAAGATATGAAGAACGGGGAGGAAGAGGAGGAAAGGAAGAAGAGGTGGACTGAGGGGGGGAGGGAGAGAGAGAGAGAGAGAGAGAGAGAGAGAGAGAGAGACAAAAATTCCAAAATGATTCGGAAGACATCTCAGTGTCAAAGGTTCTTGCAGCATCCACCAGCCAAGCACACCATGCAAACGGCTAGAGGGACAGCCCTACAATGCAGCTAATCCCAACTTTTCTCAAAGTCATGAAAAGACGATGGGGCGGGGGGGCAGGAGCACAGCCACGCCCTAGGGTGGCCATGTGCTTAACACCTGGGATCCCCAGGGAGGGAAGAATCTGTCCAGCTGGCTGCCAATGCACAGCTCTCTCCTTCAGTCATTCCTCATCTGGCTTAGGGGTTTCCAGATCTTCGACCACTGTGGTCACCCTTCTGGCTTGTCCAAGTGCTGGCGTGGGCACTGGGCAAACTCATCTACATCATTCTCGGCACAAGTGCCCAGCATTTGTTCCACAACAGATGAACTGCAATCACTGCTGTTTCCGGCAGCCTGTGTCTCAAGGGTGGATTTCTCCAACACACATCGTGCAACGCCCATCACTGGTTTTCCAGGGGCGCAGTGTTCTGCAGCAGAGTGGGCAAAGCACGCACTGAGTCACGGACACAGAGGGTGGCAGCCACCGGCTCAATGCATGTTTTGCCCACCCGGCCGCTGAGCACTGCACCTCTGGAAGGAACCTCTGGATACTCCAGGAGGAGGTCTAGCCACACCTAGGAGCCAAAGTCTCTCTGGAGCCATGAGAAGCTGGCACGGCCAAGATTGGTCTGCCCATGCTCTTTTGTCACTTCAGCTGTGCCACTAACTCTTTGATCCTCACAGACTCCCAGGACTGGGAGGGATCCCAATGGCAACTAGTCCAACCCTCTGCCAGGGCAGGAGAGACGGCCATAATCCAACTGCTGTTTCAAAATCTCCAACAGAACAGAGTCCACTGCCTTCAAGGAAACCCCACTCCACAGGGTGATACTAAAGCCTCAGGCATAAAGAATATTTAGACAGTTATCGCAGTGGTTCAGAATCCAATACAATCTAGAAAGATACACATCACGTCTCTTGCTCTACATTTTCAAAGGACTGCGTAAGGTGACACAGGTCTCTCAGATCTTTGCAGGAGTCAGTCAGTGCTGATGCGTGAAAGCGATAAATCTGCTTATATCTCAAGTCAGTCTCCCTGAGTTTCAAACTCCCTCTGAGAAGATTCCCTTTGCTACCTGTGCAGTTGCAAAGACTGTAGTAATGTTTGCAGTGTGCCATGAAGCCCTGTGCCTTTGTTCATGCCTCTGCTGATGGACCACATGAGCAACACTTCTGCCATTTATCCACTTCTCTTTCACTGGAAGCTTTTCAACCCCATGGGCGATGCCTCACCCCTTGGGGGCACTTTAGTACCAGACTCCTGCACAGGCAGTAGGGATGGAACTCTTTGCTAATTTCATTCTTGAAGTAGCAACCAGTAATCTCAGCAATTATCTTCCCACTGCAAGAAAGTCTTCAAAAACTGTGCTGTTTTAGAAGGCTATTCATACTCTGGGATTTACCATATTTTGCACAAAATTTACACAGGGCCTTTTTGTACAGAAAACAACTTTTTTCTGCAAAGGAATCGCAAATGAACAAGGAGTGAGGCTGTTCCAAAAAGGTACCATATTCCAAAATCCAAAATATGGATCATTTCTGGTCCCAAGCATTTCGGATAAGGGATACGGAGCCTGTCTCTAAGGCAACACCACCATTCCTCACAGCTCCTTCCTTTGCTCTCGGGGTGGGGAAGCAGAGAACAGCCAATCCTTTACTCAGTGACTTAGAACACCAGATTAAGCGTAGCTTCCCCAGTACGGATCTTACCCCTATAGTGGATGCCATGTAATCCGCACACATTTCCGCAAAGTCCCGCTCCAGTACTCCATAATAGAGGCCGTAGAACAGGAGAGAAATCCCAAAATCCATTCCATCTTCTGGCTTGATTCTGCCAAGGGTATTGGGGGGGGGGGGGGCATAGGGGGAGAAGAAGACCTTCATAACCTCTAAGTTTACAAATAGCTAAATGTTTGCTTTGCAGAACACACCACCCACAGCTCAACAAAACCAAGACCACCCTGAGATGGACTTGCTTTAATGTCAGCTTAAAAGCGATTTCTAGCTGGAGCTGATCATCTGCCCCAGGGAAACACTTTCCCACAGGACAGATCAGGGGTGGGAATCACAAGTCTCTCCAGAGGTTTTTGGACTGCAGCACCCAGCATTACCCATGGTAAAAGGCCTGAAAACCATGAAGCCCTAGGAGGAGTGGCTTGGGGAGCAGAGAGATTAGCCTGGAGAAGAAAAGCTTAAGAGGTGACATGATACCCACGTTTAAATACTTGAAAGGATGTCATATGGAAGGATGGGGCAAGCTTGTTTTCTGCTGTTCCAGAGACTAGGACATGGAGCAATGGTTTCAAAGTTCAGGAAACGAGATTCCACCTAGACATTAGGAAGAACTTCCTGATGGTAACAACTGCTCTATGGGAGAATGCCCTGTTGTCTGGGAGTGTGGTGGAGTCTCCTTCTTTGGAGGAGATTTTTAAAGAGAGGCTGGAGAGCCATCAAAGGGAATGCTTGGATTGTGTCTTCCTGCGTGGCAGAAGGGGGCTGGACTGGACAGCCCTGGGGCTCTAATTGCAGCTCTAATTCTATGTTTCTATGAAATGCTCGTGTTTTGGGCTCCACACTGCTAATTAGGCTTCTGTGTATCCTGCACTGCAAGTGTGGAAACAGAAGCAACACAGAACAGGCATCTGGAAAACCCCAGCTGTGTTTCTCTGCTTCATGAGCATAGGACTTCGAGCATGTCTAGGGGAAAGGTAGAAAACTGTGGCCTTTCAGATGTTGTTTGCCTGCAACTCTCATGATCCTTTGGCACTATAACAGCTAGGGCTGATGGGAGTTCCAGGCCAAAACCAAAAACTGAGTACCCTTCCTCTTCTTGGACACCACAAGAATGTTGAGCAGGGGTGGCCAGGGAATTCTGGGACTTGTAGTCCAAATAGTGAATTTTTGCCAAGCTCTGTTTTCACACCAGATGATCACCTTGAAGAATGGGGCTAAGAGGAGGTATATGGAGGATGGGAGAAATATATAGGCACACATTTGCCATTAAAGATATACATAAGTCATCAATTTAGTCTTGCCTTTTCTTCCAGTTCAGCAAGAAACCCAAGCTGATTCTCCAGATTGGGATTTCTAACCAGGGTTCCCTAGAAGCCTAGGGTTTCATGAGAGGTTGCTAGAGGTTCCATGAGAGACTGTAATTTTTTTAAAAAAATAAACATTTCTTGAGCTATAGGTATGATGAGAGCCAGTGTTGTGTAGTAGTTTCAGTTTTGGACCAGCACTCTGGAGACAAGAGTTCAAATCCTGCTTGGGAAACCCAGAGAGACCTTGGGCAAGTCACACTCTCTTGGCCTCAGAGGAATGCAAAGGCACCCCCCCCCCAACAAATCTTGCAGGAAAACCCATGACAGGGTCACCCTATAGTCGCCATAAGTTAGAAACGACTTGAAGGCATGCAACAACCACAACAGATATATAAACATTCACTGCTTTTTGTCAACTAGTTTCTCCACATCCTACTATTTCAATGCTTGCAAATTACTGACAAGTTCCATTAATTTAATGAAGGGGTCTGCTCTTTCGCCAGATATTCTTAGCTATGAAGGCGTGATTGGGACCGCTCACACACATGTGCAGTCCGAAGTCTCCCCTATGGAAAGAGGGGGCCCCTCATTGAATTAATGGAACCTGTCTGTAATTTGCAAACGTTGCAACAGTAAAGTTTCACCAGTTCTTTTTTGCCTATGAGGGCTTGCTCAGAACTGCTCATGTGCACATGCGTACTGCCTGCAAAATGAGCTGAGGAGGGAAAAGGCACCAAGCTGACTGAGAGACATTGCAAGCAGTGCATGCACACAGTCAGTCCCACAGGAGCCTCCGTAATTTCCTCACGTTCCCTATGCGGGTTCTGCTTTTGAACCAATTCTGCTTTCCAACAGTGCTTCCGTCCCTAACCTGCCAGATAAGCAGCGGAAGCTTGTAATAATTTTCATGCAGGGGTTCCCCGAGATATGAAAATGATTTCAAGGGTTACTCTAGGGGTAAAAAGGTTGAGAAAGCCTGCTCTGGATCACAGAATCATAGAATCTTAAATGCTGGAGGAGACCACAAGGGCCATCTAGCCTGCTGTGAAGGGATGATGATGTGCTTGGAGACATCCTGGACGTGCCACAAATAATGGCCATAACAGACTACTTGCAACCCCGACAAAGGCTGAAATGCACCCCCGTGAATCACGTGTGGTTATGTTGCCCAGGATTGTGGGAATCTTCTTGAATCATGTGATGCAGGTGGCTGGGAAATGAAAGGAAAAAGCAAAGACTCTACACATCCCCATTGCCTGGTTCTCTGCCTGCCCCTTTCTCCAAAGTCACACCATCCTGTCAACCCCCAGTGCATCACAGAATAAGAAGGCAGCACGCTGAATGTGCAACACTTCATGCACATCTGGTGCTCACAGGAAGGTGAACTCTAGAACAACAATGACAGATGGATTTTCCTCACCTGAATAATAAGTTAAGTCCAAAGAGAGTGAACATGACGGCCACATAGCCCACAATTCCCGTTGCGTAGCTGATCTTGTATATCAACAGAAACCACTTGTAAACCAACCTGGGTGTGGGGAAAGAGAACAAAATAAAAACCACACACAAGGCCCCAACCATTAAGCACAGAATCTACAATGCCATTCAGAATTTTAACATGCTGCCTGTTGCTTAGGGACTGAAGACCATGAGCTTCAAGGGGTCAAAATGTTACACCAGGGCATCTCAAGCTGGCTGATGTGGGGAACCGTCAACCTTCCACCAAACGTGCCAGGGAGCAGCCCCATATCTGTGCCCCTTGGCTACAACCGTTTTTTCTTTTTCTTTCCTGGAAACTCACTAGGAACTGGAAGCCATTGCCTTGTGGACTGGCACCAGCCCAGAGACCACCACTCTGAGCAGCTCTGGGCAGTTCAGTTAATTACTGGTAGAAACAAACTGACTGTATCCAGGTGGGCCAGGGTTAAATATTCCTCCCATCCAAAACCATACAAGAAAAATTGCTGGTAGCAGGTATTAAGTATGACTCTGTTTCTAAGCTAAAAAGATTACTCATCAAGTCTTACTGGCAACTTTCCTTTTCCAGTAAGGCGATATAATTGCAAACAAAGCACAAAGTGAACACCACTTCAAAAAGACAAATTTCCAATAAGAGTGAGGACTAAAAGATTTCCTTCCTATTAGGTTCTCGTTAGCACAAAAACAAAAACTGAACAAACGCAAACAGTTTTGGGTGTGCACTTTGTTTGAAATGAACAAAGACTCTTGTAACATCTTAATGATTATGGCATAAATCAGGAATGGGAATCACGTGTCTCCCCCTGCCAACATCTTACTAGACTGCAACTCCCAGCACTCTTCATCACTTCATCACTGGATAGGGCTGGTGACAGTTGTAGTTGAACAACATGAAGAAACGTTGAGGCAGTTGGACATGTTCAGCTTTGTAAAGAGAAGACTGAGGGGTGACAGGGTTGCCCTCTTTAAACCCCTTAAGGGCTGCCACAGAGAGGAGGCGGCAGACCTGTCCTCTGCTGTCCCAGAGAGTAGGACCAAGTCTAGTGGTTTTAAGTGACAGGAGGGTAGATTTCGAAGGAACGCTGGAAGGAATGTTTTGACGGTGAGAGCAGCTTGCCAATGGAACTGGTTGCCTAGAGAGGTGGTGAGGGTCTCTTTCTCTTCTAAAAGAGGCTGGACAGCTGCCCACCAGAGATGCTTTCACCTAGGGACGCTCTCACTGGAGATTCTGCGCTGAACAAGCGGCTGGACTCCATAGTCCATGAGGCCCCTTCCAACTCTTCTAGGATTCTATGAAACCCTGGAGGTCCACACATTGCCCACCCCTGACCTAAACCCAACTGTTACCCCCAACCACAGTGGATTACTGAGCCAACTGCTATATAGTGAATCGACGCTCCAGGAAATCTCATTGTTTTAATGAGTCTACTTGGGGAGGGGAGGAACTAGGAATTGGATTGAGACCTAGAAGATTTATTCCATAACACGAGCTTTGGTAAGTCCCAGTGTAAAACCTTACTGAAAGTTTATGGGACTTCAGTCCATCCTAAAGAGCCAAACAGTGAATTAGCAGCTTTAAAGACCATGCCACCTCTCAAAGGCCATAACAGGAAACACAAGCTGTGTTTCTAAATCATCCTGCCCCAGAGCATCATCAAAATGGAAATGCATTTGCCTAGATATGGCAAGGTGACAACCATCCTATGGGTCACGTGCAAAGGCCTGTCTGTTTTTGTGGCTGCCTCCAGCTCCCACGTAGAGTGCTGGAACAGCAGCAACAAAATTCTGAAACAATTGTGCCTTAATTCCAGTTACAGCAAGGAGAGGACACCCTTCTTCAAAGGAGAATCACACTCCCAGAAATGCAGCTCTTTTTTTAAAAAAAGGTGCATGCTACTCATGAGGCTTGTTTTAAAACAGGAGTGTTTTTCCTCCCTTACTTCTGTCCCCTTGCCACTGAATTGCAGCAGGTGGCAGTAAGAGTAGCTGGTGGGTTCAAAGGTGGAAGGGAGGCAGTGAAATTGGCACCTGCCCCCCAGTCAAGGTTGCCCACCCTATGGCACAGAGCAGCCCCAAACAGCAAAGACCCATGGCCCAGTTCTCTGTCTTCAGTGCACTGAGGTTGCCGTTCACCTGGGTGTTGTCTGGACAAGGGGTTTTCGCGTGGCTCTGAAGGTGACAAATGCCGTCACGGCTGAGAAGAAGACCCAAATCATCAGGAACCGCCACCAGTGCAGCTTCACTGTGAAGTAAAGGGGGACGACCCACATCTGGAAAAGGGTCACCATCTGCAATGAGAGAAGGGACGGGTTTCAGGCAAGGAGGGGTGGTGGGGCATGGAATCTCAAAGGACAGCCTCCACTCCGGTTCTGCTCTGCTGCAGTCATGGTGCTACATTTGAACCTGCACCCTGCCATTCCTAAGTTTTTCCCCTCCCTTTTCAGCACACGGCTGACAAGATGGTGCTCCTATTCTGGGTCCCACGTTTTACTCATTTTAGCACTATTTCACTTCTTGTTGTCTTGATCCAATTTCTGGGAGAAAAGTAGAATACAAAATAAATAGGACAAGACATAACTATTTTAATTTTAAAAAAGATAATGATTATATTTAGTTATATTCTACTTTTTCCCAAAATTGGGACTCAAAGTGGCTCACAATTTAAAAAGAACAACGCAATCCATTTCTGATATCTGCTGCCTTGGGTCCCATATTAATTAATTAATTAATCCAGTCACTATTTCCTTCCTGTTGCCTCAGATTAAGATCTGCTGCTGAGGCCTTCCTCTGTGTCCCACCTGTGGGAGGCACTGGACACAGGGACACCCCCACTGGACATTGTGGACACCCCCATTGTGAAATAACCTCTCTTCAGAGGCATAATGGACATTAAAGTTGGCTTCACGCCAGCATCAAGTAAATACATGGCTGCTAGCTAAAGCTTTTGGGGTCTAGCTGTTTCCATCCAAATCTGTCCACACAACTGGTTTAAATGGTCTTAAATTCTTTTAACTGGTTTTGAACGCTAGACTTCTCCAACAGCCCAGTCAGCTGCATTACAGCTTTGCTCTAAAAGTGCTGGTCTTAACGAGACGTCTGCAAATAACTTCTACTCCCTCAGACCCCTATAATTACAGTGCCACCTTCTGGAAGGAAAGATGCCATCCAACCTCTTGAATGCACACTTTGCTTTCTTCTCAGCTGAGTACCTCTTCATGTATTTTCTTTTTATTATTATTATTGGGAAGTGGTTCACAGTTTAAAGTGGTTCACAGTTTAAAAGAACACGACAATTAAAACATACTAAAAGTGAATGTCTAAAAGTAAAGTATTAAAACAATTATACTTCTACAAAAGAGTAAAATACAATTTTAAAAGATTTTTAAAAACTCTTAAAAACAACAATCAAAACAAAGCAACACCCCATAGTCCATTCTTTTAAAAATGTTTTATTTAAAGCCGTTCTGAATAAAAAGGCTTTAGCCTGCAGCTGGAAGGACAACAAGGAAGGGACCATTTCGGCCTCCCTGGGAAGGAAGGGGAGTCCCAGAGCGTAGGGGCAGCCACCAAGAAGGCCCTGCCAGTCGGGCTTGTGATGGTGGGGACTGCGTGAACGGCCTGGCCTCCCCGGATGAGCTCAGAGCCCAGGCTGGCTTAATCAACTGTTTCTTTGACCTCAATATCCCCTTGAACTCTGAAATATGCAGCCCTCATCATTTCAAAATACTCTCCCGGTGCCTCTCATCTCCTTGGTCACACACAAAGCTCTGTGAGGTGACTTTGGATCTTACGGGGTTCCTCATGTTAACTTACCTCACAGAGTCCTTTAGGGACTGAGAACAAATTTTTCCGAGAAAGGGTGAGATAAAAACAATCCATTTTTCGTATTTGCTGCCTTAGGTCCCAGAATACAAATCAAATAAATAATAATATTTCCTCCTTGCCACCTCAAATTATAGGAGCTTCCCCACCCCCCTGTAAGTCCCATTTGAGGGGATAATGCATTGTTGGTGGATGTGGGAATGTATTGTTGGTGGATGTGGGAATGGGGCATTCTCCACTGCTGCACCCCAGCTGTGCGGTCCCCAGGGTGACACAGATTTTTTGCTAAAGCCTTTGGGGCCTAACTGATTTAATCCAAATCTGCGTATCTCTTATGGTTTTAAATTGACGTAGACTCTTTTTACTGGTTTTAATGTATTTTGTTGTTAAGGTGTCAACTTGTTTGGCACGATTTTAGTGAACTTAAGTTCATTTTTCACTGTTTTTAATTGTACACTGCCCCCCTGAACTTTAGCTATAGGGCAGGATAGAAATATTTTAAAATAAATACAGGTTGAGTATCCTTTATGCAAAAAATATGAAATCCTCCAAAATCTTTTGGATTTCAAACTTTTGAAAAGTGGAACCCAATCTTCATCCTGTAGGGGACATCAGGGAATTACAGAAGCTTGCTTGGAACGGACATGCAAGCGAACCTCCGTAATTCCCCCATTGTCCCTACAGGGAAAAGACATCTCATTATGTATATGCAAATATGCCAAAATCTGAAAAAAATCTGAAACTCTTCTGGTCTCAAGCTTTTGGGATAAAGAACACTCAACATGTAATTTTAAAAATAATAAACTGAATCTTTCTTGTTCATTGCTCCTAGCGCTCAGCAAATGAGAGCACCTCCCTTCCAGGATTAAAACAGCATTAGATCACAATGGTGGTTCCCAACTTCCAAATTAGTCGGCTGGAGAATCTGCTCTGTGTTTTAATTCGAACTGCAAAGGTGCAATATCAAGGAGAATAAGATTCAGAACCACAGGTAGCTCCTGTCAACTTCAGACTAAAGACCAGTGCGGATTCAGCACCCTAAGGACACGGAACCCACCAGGTGCAGCTGGGACTGGGTCACGCATGGCAAGAGCCCCCCGGGTGACTCAGGGAAGCAACATATACCTAACGGCCAGCTTACGTTGTAGGAGCGGGGGTGCCTCTGCTTCCATTGCACCAGGAGCAGCTGGGCCACCACCAGGGTGGCGATGAGGATCAGGACCATCTCAGCGTGCATGGCCTCATGGCCTCGGTGCTTGGCGTGCATCCGGGCGTGCTCCACCCTGAAAGAAGGAACAGGAGGTGGCAGTGGATAAGAGCTCTGCATCTTCCCTTGGCTTCCTGGCCTCCAGAGCCCACCCTCCTGGCAGCAGCCTCGTTGCTCAGGATCAGCCGGCAAAGCAGGGCCTGCACACTGGTACAGTGGAGGCAGCGTCAGCCTGGACCCTGGGCGGCAGCAAGCATGGCATTTGGAATAGCAGGATTCTCCGGAGGCTTTGAGGCTTCACAATTGCAAAGGGAAGGCTGGAACTGCACGAACAGGGCCTCGAAGGAGGTGTGCAGCCTTGCTCCACCATCTCTTGAGCAACCTGGTTTCACAGACCCATGACAAGGCATGAAAAGGTGCCTGTGCCAAGCTCTACCTGCAAGCTCCAGGGACAGATTAGCAAGGGTTTCCTCTACCATCCTTCACTCACCTCCATCTCTCCTCTGGGGCCAAGTGCGATAGGTCAACCTGTGGGAGACAAGAACAACCGCAGCATCACCATCAGCTTCCACAGGGATCCATGGCCTCAATTGCCCTCACAGTAATGGAAGAGGACAGGGGGGAAATTAATTTATACCCCACTTTTCTCCTGACATGGGACCCAAATTACACCTTAGTATGGGGCTCTCCTGAAAGCACGCTGTCTTGTGCTTTGTGAACTTTAGACTGAGCACTTATCTGAACTTGCTGTCTTGGGTCCTGCGGAAAGGCAAAGGTGGGAAAGAAAGAAAGAAAGAAAGAAAGAAAGAAAGAAAGAAAGAAAGAAAGACAGACAGACAGACAGAAAGCAGATCTCCCTCCAGATCTAGTAGCACTCCTGGGGCTCTTCCATGCTGCACAATTATAGCACTTTCATTCCATTTTAACTGCCATGGCTCCATCTTACGGAAGCCTGGGATTTGTAGGTTCATAAGGTTACTGAGAACTCCCTACCAAAGAGCACTAGTGCCTCTCCAAGTTGCAAATCTGGGGGTTCCACAGGATGTGGCCATGACAGTTAAAGTGGAATTACAGTTGTGCATAACTGCATAGTGTGAATGGGCCCCGGCCAAATGCTATGATCTACCAGCCACCAAGTCAACTTTGACTCATGGTGGCCCTGTGACCCCTGCAAGCCAACAGCCCTGCTAAGGTCTGGCGAACTAAGCCCAGCTGTGGCTTCCTTGATGGAGTCTCTCCACTTGCAGCCAGAGGGAAGGCACATCAAAAACAATGGCTCAACCCGAAACCCAATGACAGAGTTGCCATAAACTGGATTCAGCATGAAGATATTAGGTGACAGCATTGCATTTTGGCCTGAGTTTTGAATTAGGAGTCTGGGAGACCTGGGTTCAAATCCCCACTCAACTAAAGCAACCCACTCAGTGACCGTAAACAAGTTATTCTCTTTCAGCGTCAGAGGAATGCAATGACAAACCTCCTCTAAAGAAATCTTGACAGGGAACTAGTGTGGTGTCATGGCTTGAGTGTAGAACCAGGACCCTGGTTCAGCAGGGGTCAAATTCCTGCTCAGCCATGGAAACTCACAGGGTGACTGCAGGCAAGTCACACAATCTCAGCCTCAGAGTTTGGCAGCAACCTCCCTCTGAAGAAATCTGGCCAAAAAAAATCCTAAAATAGAGTAATCAGAATCCAGTGTCAAAGACATTATCTAATATCAGAACAAATTTTCTCACGAAAGGAGATTCCACCTGAACCTCAGGAAGAACTTCCTGACGGTCAGGGCTGTCCGGCAGTGGAATGTGCTGCCTTGGAGTGTAGTGGAGCCTCCTTCTTTGGAGGTTTTTATGCAGAGGCTGGATGGCCATCTGTTGGGAGGGCTTTGAAGGTGTTCCTGCATGGCAGGGGGTTGGACTGGATGGCCCCTGGGGTGTCTTCCAACTCTACATTTCTATGATTCTATGATTCTAATTTTGCAACTGGTGACCCCAGCTGCCTCTCTTGCTCAGGAAGCAGGGCAACTGGGCAATATTTGTCCCACAACACTCATTCGATTGCCAAAACTGGATACTCTCGCATGCTGAAATCAGAACCAGGAGAACAGCCCCATCCCTGGCACTGGTCCATCTCAGAGTCCAAACAAGCAGGCACTGGCCTGTTTTGCAACAAGGCAAGAAGGAGCCCGGGCCTCTGTTGGCTCAGTTTCCCAAGTGCTGTTGCTTTCAGGAATTTGGAGTGGGGTGAGGGAACCAGGAGTGGAAATGTAGTGACTCTGACTCCAGCTTCAAAATAAAAAAATATAATATTAAATTCCTAGTTTGTTGCATATTTACTTTCATCAGAATTTAGGAAAGTTTTCTTTTTCAGAAATTTTAACCAAAGAAATATATGATGAAATGCCTTGTGCTACCATTTTACCTCAGTAAATTTGTTATTACTAATTAATATACATTTAGCATTTACAAAGGAGTTGGAGTCAGAGAGCAGGAAAACAGGAGTCAAAGGTTTCCTGTACTGACTCCACCACCCTGCTGGAAACAGGGCTCAAAGGAAAGCTGCGTAATTTTAAGGTGGGCAAGGGAGTGGGTTTTGCTCCGCTCTCTCCTAGGTGCCAAATGACAGAAGCATTAGAAGCCCTTCCTTTAGTTCCTGCTTTAGTAAAATGGGGACACTGAGTCTGGCCCTTAAACCCAGCAGATGGCAACGTAAAAACCAACTCGGATTTCATCAGCACCAAGCAGTATTACGTAAAAACAAAATCTTCATTAAAACTTGGGAGGGATTGCTAGTCTAATTGTGCACCTACATTACCACACCCTGTAACCGAGACATTATATTAACAACCATCCCACTAATACATGAATTCCCCTCTGATTGCAATTTGAAATTTTGTTTTAAAGTAGAACCAACAGCGGAAACTTTAAACACAATTGAAGAAAAAGTACCAAGTTCCCAGAAGGATTTGAGTTTTTAAATCATGCCCTTTCCTTAAGTTCAATTGTTATCTTTGGAATCCCATGGACTGGGGCCCTGCATGTCACAGACAAATTGCTGTTGCTTGCCTTCAAGTCATTCCCAAGTTATGGCAACCCTAATGTGAACCTATTATGGGATTATTATTTTTTTTTGGTGTTTGTTACCATTGCCCTCCTCTGAGGCCAAGAGAGTGGGACCTGCCCCAGGTCACCCAGTGGGCTGAGTGGGGATTTGAGTGCTGCTCTCCGGAATGATAATCCAATGCTCAAACCTCTACACCACACTGGCTCCACAGACTGACTGGCAGACACAAAAAGGAAAGAGAAAAGGGGAGAAGGACCCAGTTAACATTCATCAGTGGCATTTCCACAGAGAATCAAGCACAGAAGTGCCTCCACCTGGAAAACTAATACCAGGGAGAAAGGAGTCACTGTTAACCTCTCAGGGAGAGATTCTATCTGATGCTGGCATTGGGTAAAGTTCCACCAGCGTACTTGTGCTGGGGGTCTCGGAAGAGGAATGATGGCTGCTGGCGAGGCAAAGGTGTGGAGGTGCTCTCCTGCCGTGCCCCCATGGCCAATTCAAGGGCATTTAGTCAGGAAAGACAAGCTATGTCCAGACACCATCAAGCTTCTGTTGCGCAGCTTGCCAGAAAGTCTTGCGCAGCTTGCCAGAAAGTTTTGCATGAGGAGTAATGGGGCATCTCATTACTTCGATCCCATCCTGAGAGAAAAGCAAGGTATAAATTTCAAGAATTAATTAAATAAATAAATCTCCTTCAGTGACCCACAGAAATGTTCTTACACCCCCACCCCAGTTTTGCCACCCTTAAGTCACAAGAGGCTACTGGCCATTGTCTTTGAACACTGTTCTAATGTAAATTAGGGAGTAACTGATGGGATAAATGCATTATATTATAAGTAACCAAACCCACCATTGTGTCAGTCATCTCAACTTTTCAAGGCAGAGGAGCATGGGTAAGCTTTCCTGCCCCATGGGGGAAAAGATGGGTTTCCACAAAAGCCAGATCAGTTGGAATCCAACACACGCCTCAGAAATCTACAGAACCTTTGCAGCTCCACGCATTCCACCCTTATTTGTTACGTCACATTCCCAGGAAGGGGCAGGAAAGATTCTCTGGGGCTCTGAGAAGTGCTCTCTGCACACCCTCTTTCCAAGCACCCCACAAATGTTTGATCGATGTACATAGTGCCATTTATATTCATTGCAGAGCAAAGTAGGCAAAACCACAAGGCCCTGCCTGGGATGGAGACGCCAGCGTCTCCTCTACCCAGCCCCACACCAAATCTCCAAAGCAGCTAAGTTTACCACCTCAAGGATTTCTATGCAGACATGGGAGGAAGGCACTCTTGGGGGAAACCGAGGCAGCTGTTCCTTTGCAACCCAGGAGCCGGGCTCTCTAGGAGTCCAGAGTTCAAAATGAGAACAAATTTGGGACCTTACATGTGGCTGTGAATGCTAGACAGCAGGGGAAGCTGGCAGGAAGAAAACCAACCCCTTTGAAATGGAGTGGTGGAGGAGAGTTCTGCAGATACCATGGACTGCCAAAGAGAGAAACAAATGGGTCCTAGAGCAAATCATGCCTGAACCCTCACTAGAAACCAGAAGGACTCAACTGAGGTGGTCATACTTTGGACTTGTCACGAGATGATATGACTCATTAGAAAAGCCAAATAACGCTTAGTAAGATAGAAGGAGTAAGTCATTTGTGCTCCTGCTGTCTTCCTTGGATGTGGCAGCCATTTCTCCCACTCCCACTCCCACCCTGGGGAGGTCATGACGAAAAATAACAGAACAAGACTATTCTGAGGCCCTGTAATTGCTATGAGCACATTCTAAACAGGGAGACCTAAATATCCTACAGGCACCAAATCTTGGAAGCTAAGCAGGGTCAGCCCTGGTGAGCACTTGGATGGGAGACCACTAATTATTAATACCAGGTGCTGTTGGCTCTATTTCAGAGGAAGGGACTAACAAAACCACCTTCGAGGATTCCTTGCTTAAGAAAACCCTAGGAAATTCATGGTGTCACTATAAGTCAACAGGCGATGTGAGGGCACGTACACACACACACACACAGGTATACATGCAAGGCACCCGATCCTGTCTGATCTTGAAAGCTATTAAGGGTCAGCCCTGGTTAGTATTTGGATGGGGGCTTTCAGGGACTACCAGGTGCTATAGGCTGTATTTCAGAGGAATGAACTGGCAAAAGCACCTCTGAGTGCTCCTTGCCTAAGAAAATCCTAGGAAATTCATGGGGTCACCATAAGTGGACAGGTGCCACACACAAAGTAGAAGCCAGCAGGGAAAGAGGAAGAATACACTACAGGCGTACAGACTCAACCACGGAAGCCACAATGGCCGCTGCCCTGAGTTTGCAAGACCTGAGCAGGGTTGTGGGTGAACAGGGTGGCTTTAGAAGATCTCTCATTCACAGGGTTACCATAAATCAGACTTGCCTCGATGGCAGGTAACAACATACAAAAGCCATCCCTAACAGTGCAGATCAATTGAGTCCAACCAGAGTTGGAAGTGAGTTACAGGTGTGCAGACTCAGAGGGGCCCCTAAACATTCCCTGGAGGAAAACAGAGCCTGAAGCAAAGGCTGGGCCAGACGCTCCTAACAAGAGCCTTTAGTTATGCCTCTTCAGGCCATTTTGCAGTGTCATAAATCAGATGTTATAGTCCAACAGGCTTTTTTGTTGTTGTTGTTAAAGGAAGCCACTGCATTTTCCTTGTGTGAAATTCTCATCCAAAGAAACAAACCACTCCTCCTGCTCTCGTTTCAAATTCCCACTTGCAAAATACATTCAGGGATTTGGTTAGACCCCATCTTGAATACTGTGTCCAGTTCTGGGCACCCCAATTCAAGAAGGATATTGACAAGCTGGAGCAAGTCCGGAGGAGGGCGACCAAAATGGTGAGAGGCCTGGAAGCCATGAAGCCCTATGGGGATAGACTTAGAGAGTTGGGGATGTTTAGTCTGCAGAAGAGAAGGTTAAGAGGGGACATGATAGCCATGTTTAAATATTTGAAGGGATGCCACGTAGAGGAAGGAGAGGGCTTGTTTTCTGCTGCTCCAGAGACCAGGACAAGGAGCAATGGATTCAAGCTGCAGGGAAGGAGATTCTACCTGGAATCGGCTGCCTCGGAGTGTAGTGGAGTCTCCTTCTTTGGAGGTTTTTAAGCAGAGGCTGGGTGGCCATCTGTCGGGAGTGCTTTGAGGGTGTTCCTGCATGGCAGGGGGTTGGACTGGATGGCCCCTGGGGTCTCTTCCAACTCTACATTTCTATGATTCTCTTCGCCTGTGCAAAACAGAACCCAGACTGTTTAGAACCACTCACTAAAAGCACTTTTTGCCATGAGAAGTCTTTCAAGAACAGGGGAAGCAAAACTCTGTACATAATACATGGTGAGGACAATGGGAGAAAATGTGGTCGAAAAGGGAATGAAATTTATATTATTTTATGATTACAAAGAAGACTTTTACAAGATGATGTATAGCTGGTAATTGACACCAGAAAAAAAAATGGCCAAAATGCTTAAAGATGTTTCTAATATGCATTGGAAATGTGAGCAACAGGTGAAAAAGATCCCATCTGTTGCTCACATTTCCAATGCATATTAGAAACATCTTTAAGCATTTTGGCCATTTGGTGGACCTGTGGAAATGCCAAAAATTCTGGAATCAAATATGGCGCAAAACCTTTTAAAAGCTAATGTTCAATAAAAACCTGAATTTTATTTGCTGGGAATGGTAGATGATCAGTTGGAGAAGAAGTATGGAAAATTACTGTGATATATGATCACTGGAGTAAGACTACTATAGGCACAGAAGTGGAAAAATACAGCAACACCAATGAGAAAAGACTGGTTGACGAAAATGACAGACTTAGCCAAAATAGACAAATTAACAACATTGATCAAAGGAAATCACTGGTGACATTTTTGAAAGACTGAGAACTTTTAATTGGCCTTTTGAAAGGAAAGGAGAATAACATGTTAACTGTAGGTTTTCATAATTAGTATATTTGAGAAAAAATAAGCAGTAGAAGTGTATGAATGGTATTTAGAACTGGAGAAGTTATTTTATATAGTTATCTGGAATCATTATTAGGAAAGTTGGAAGCCAAATTTTTTTCCATTATTCTTTACTAGTATTTTCTTCTTTCTTGTTTTTTTCTTGTTTGTACAGCTTTTAATTTTTTATTGGACTGGAAAATGTTTAATTAGGGGAAAAAAGAAGACCACCAAAGGAAGTAGCACAGTCCACTGCCAGATGGACGACTGAGCCTATTTTGGGATTCTTGCAAGAAACAGAGGAGTAGGGCACTCTAATCCAGCTTGCACGAACGCACGCACCCGCACGATCCTTGCAGAAGGGATGAGTCACGCTTGAAGTGTCAGGAGACCCATAATGTGCCCTCAGGCTTTGCAAATTAAGATGGAACTGGAAGGTCCCGGGAGGATTCCCATATCCAAAGGGAGCCTGCACAAGGCTAAAGCCAGCCCCACCCCAGGTGTACGTGGCAACAGGTGTAGCCTGGGACCCACAATGTGCCCTCAGGCTTTGCAAATAAAGATGGAACTGGAGGGTCCCGGGGATTCCCATATCCAAAGGGAGCCTGCACAAGGCTAAAGCCAGCCCCACCCCAGGTGTACGTGGCAACAGGTGTAGCCCGGGGGGAGCTTACTGTTCAGAGGGTGAAGTGGAGAGAACACATAGCAATGATGAGAAATCAAGACCAAGCAAGGCAGCTGCAACATGAGAGGACAGGCAGAGCCCTGCTTGCTCCAGACCTCCTGTGTACAGTTATATGAGAGGGAGAGTGGGCCAGTTTTCTCAGCTTCGACTCATGACTGTTTACTGACCTAGTGCCAAAATGTTGTTTAAAAGTGCTGTGTGGCTGCAGTTATCTTGGAGGAACTAGACACGACCAGCAGTGACCTACACCAGCAGGACTGCCAGTGATATACGCAGTTCCGTGCTCCAAGGCTGTTTCATGCACGGAGGGTGC
This sequence comes from Ctenosaura bakeri, assembly GCA_948474755.1. Lineage (NCBI taxonomy): Eukaryota > Metazoa > Chordata > Lepidosauria > Squamata > Iguanidae > Ctenosaura > Ctenosaura bakeri. The sequence goes on from CAOLHI010000286.1 coordinate 97,953, forward strand.
CCACTCCGGCTTGATGGCCAACAGCACATTCAAATCCAGGCAGCCCCAGGGCTGCTCTTTTCATATAGAATCATAGAATCCTAGAGTTGGAAGGGATCCCAGGGGCCATCCAGTCCAACATCCTGCCATGTACGAACACCCATCAAAGCACTCCCGACAGATGGCTATCCAGCCTCTGCTTAAAAACCTCCAAAGAAAGAGACTCAACCACACTCCAAGGCAGCAGATTCCACTGCTGAACAGCTCTGACCGTCAGAAAGTTCTTCCTGAATTTCAGGTGGAATCCCCTTTCCTGCAGCTTGAAACCATTGCTCCTTGTCCTGGTCTCTGAAGCGGCAGAAAACAAGCCCTCTCTCTCCTCGACATTGCGTCCCTTCAAATATTTAAACATGGCTATCATGTCCCCTCTTAACCTTCTCTTCTGCAGACTAAACATACCTAGCTCCCTAAGCCGTACTTCATAGGGCGTCATGGCTTCCAGACTCTTCACCATTTTGGTCATCCTCCTCTGGACACGTTCCAGCTTGTCGATATCCTTCTTGAAATGAAGTGCCCAGAACTGGACACAGGATTCCAAATGAGGCCTCACCAATGCAGAACAGAGTGGTACCATCACCTCCCTCAATCTAGACACCATACTCCTATTGATGCAACCAAGAATCGCGTTGGCTTTCTTGGCTGCCGCATCACACTGCTGACTCATGTTCAGCTTGTGATCTACCAAGACTCCTGGATCCCTTTCACATGTACCACTATCCAGCCACGCGTCCCCCATCCTGTATTTGTTCCTTCCATTTTTCCTGCCTAGGTGCAGGACCTTACATTTCTCTCTATTGAAATTCGTTTTGTTAATTTTGGCCCAGTTCTCCGATCTGTCAAGGTCATTTTGAAGTTTGATCCTATCCTCTGGTGTGTTAGCAACCCCTCCCAATTTGGTATCATCTGCAAATTTGATCAGCATGCCCTCCGCTCCTTCATCCAAATGATTGATGAAGATGTTGAATAGCAGCCCTGGGCCCAGGACAGAACCCTCTGGCACCTCCCAAAAGTCACTTCTCTTCAGGAGAAAAAAGCAGCCATTGGTGATCACCCTTTGGGTTCAGTCGGTCAACCAATTACAAATCCACCTAACAGTAGCCCTCTCCAGCCCACATTTTACTAGCTTATTTGCAAGAATGTCATGGGGAATTTTGTTAAAGGCCAAGGTCAAGATATGCTACGTCTACAGCATTCCCTTCATCTATCAAGCTTGTAACCCTATCACAAAAAGAGATATATTCGATGCACGGGTTGCTGTTTGTGGCGCTGCAAACAAGTTTCCCGGAGATTTCTAGACCTAGAAAAACAAGGAATTATGTATCTATCAGTAAACCTGTCTGGGGCTGAGATGAGGAAGAGGCCCCATCCTAGGTCCATCCTGGCTGTTATCCCTTCCCCATTTAACCCCACCTCCCATGAGCCTGCCATTACGGCCTATGTCATCCTATTCCTTCCCCTCAAATAACTGGAATACTTAACCCTTGACTAAAGCTCTCTGTATTGACCTACTCAGAAATAATCCACTTCCAAGTATAGCATACTACACAAAGTTTGCAACTTTGCATAAGAGATACACACAAGCTTCCCTCATGGTGAATGCTCTGGATTTCAAAGAGAAAACCAAACTCACCTGTCATTGTCTCTGCTTTAAAAAGGCACAGAAAATGCAAGAAATGCAATTCCAACCTCATCAGTGTCTCTTAAGTAAGTACTAACTGCGGGAGATGGTAAAGCTACCCTTTCACAAGAAGAATGGCAATTTTGGAAAATGGATTAAATAAAAAGTTGGCTCGGGGCGGTGGGTTTATTCACCTTTTTTTGTGATAATAATGTGGTGTATTGTTTAAATTGGAGTTGTTTAATTTTGTAAAACAAAAAAACAAAAACAAAAAGTAAGTTGATTATATTTAGTAATAGCATTAGATTAAATTTAAGGAAAAAATATAGAATTAAGAATGATATTACAATAATAATAATGAGTATAATGAGAATAAGAATAAGAGATAGGTAATAAAAATATATAAGTAGTTTGATATAGAATAAGCTGAATAAGTTTTTGATTGTAATTATATAAGAGAGAAATAATAATGTAAGTTAGTTTTTGGTTGAAATTTTTTTGTTTTACTATTAGTTGTATCACATGGTGTTTTATTTTTGTGTTTGTGTTTTCTTTTCTTTTCTGTATAATCAATAAAAATTTAAAAAAAAAAAGTACTAACTGTGGACTGCCAATGAATGCCAGGTGCCCTAGGTGGCATTTCAGAGGAAGGAGGAACTAGCAAAACCACTTCTGAGTATTCCTGACCTTTAAAAACGCTATCAAATTCAGGAGGTCACCATAATTTGACAGGCAACTTGAAGGCACAGAGACATACACAAAGCTAACTTCTGACTAGCCTAAATACCCTAAAAGCATCAGACCCTGTCTGATCTCGAAAGCTAAGCAGGGTCAGCAGGGTCACTTCTGGTTAGTACCTGGATGGGAGACTGCCACGAATCCCAGGTGCTATAAGCAATATTTCAGAGGAAAGCACTGGCAAAACCACCTGAGAATTCCTTACCTAATAAAACCCTGTGAAAGTCATGGGGTTGCCATAAGCCTCAGGTGACCCGAAGGCACATACTTTACTCTGAAGCCTGGAATGTACCTAACAAGAACAGCAGCTCTGAAATTTCCTTCTGGCCAATGGGAGCTCTTGGGATGAGGCTACCTTCTCTCCCACTGCTGTAGCTGTTAAAACTGCTGCCAAGTTGGATTTGAGTTATGGTGATCCTATGAATGAGATATCTCCAAGTCACCCTGTTATCTACGGCCCCGCTCAGGTCTTGCAAGCTCGCTCTCATCAATCTCCGCCCTAAAAAAAAAGGACCTTAAACTGGAGACACTGGGGCTTGGACTGTGACCTTTTGCATGCAAAATGTGTGCTTTATTCTTCACCCATGAATGTCTGCCAGGAAATAACAGGTGCTGGAGGCTACATTTCAGTGGAAAGCAATGGCAAAACAACCCCTGAGCACTCCATGCCTAAGAAAACCCTATGAAGTTGATAGAGTGGCCACCAGCTGACAAGCAACGAGAAGGCACACAGAGACAATGCTGAAGAAAGCCTCTTCTATTACATTCCTTTTGCACCTTGTGGCCCTCCAGTTCTCATGATACCTCTATGTTGCCAAGGACTGCCAGGAACCGTCCTTCAAGGACATCTAGATACCCATGATTTGCCCACTTGTGAGCAAGGCACAGCAAACCCATTTGTATCAGAGAGATGCCACATGGAAACTCAGAGGTGAGGCAGAAAGCCACATGGAAAACAGCTCAGGCACTCTCTTGGGAAGTGGGAGGTAACTGTGACCAGCCAGCAGGAGAGAAGCTGGAAAAGAGGGTAGGACAATTTAAGCCAGAGCCGTGTCAGCCAAGTCCAAGGTACAGCTATACGAGTTTGCCGGCACCAGTAATCAAGCCAGGTTCAAGGTGTTACTCTCAGTTCATAAGGCCTTAGAAAAGACAGTAGAGATTCCTTCCCTCCATACAAACCGCCCCAGCCTACTCTCTGGGTGGGAGACCGTGCTTTCTGTACTAAGGCCTTGCGGAGCTTGCTGGGCTGCAGAACAAAGGAGTGCCTTCTCCCCTGCAGCCCCCACCACGCTGAATGATTTCCTTGCTCCCAATAGTGGAGTTTCTGACACACAGTTTTTGTATACAGCGTGCAGCTGAAAGATGACAAGCAAAGCTTGAAAATGGGTAATATGTCCATTTATTAAGCCCTTAAGTGGGAATCAATTATCAGGAAATCTTAGAGGAAAACCAGAAGTGCCCAGTTTTAGAGCGGAACCACTTTTGGCCACTCAGAGTGGATCAGGCAGCAGGAATAATCGCTTCTTGCCCTGGCATATGAAGCATCGTTGAGTTGGAGTTTACTTTGATGGGCTGTCCTGTTTGTTAAGGAATTAAAAGTAGATCCTTAAATTGACATTTTGCTCTATGGCAGATAGGAGCTACTTGATTCCCGTGGAGAAACTGTCACTATGCAGTTTGTAAGGAAGGACCATTTTTCTTCCCCCCTCACTCACTTTTTTAAGTGTGGGAAAATTTATTTTAATCTACTTTCAAGAGCTTAAAACACAATCCTGTCTGTTCACTGAGGTACTTTCCTGACTGCTAAACTAGTCAGTAACTCCCAGTGCTTTCAGTGAAATGGCTTATTTTGTTTTTATTCTGTTTTCTAGCTTTTAATATTAGCATATTGTAAACTAAGAGCAGTATAAAACATATCAATCATAACCTTTTCAGGGACTGTTTTAAATTTGCACATGCAATCTGTGGTTCCCTGGCCTGTCTCAGAAACAAAACCTAACTGCTCAAAACTGAGGAAACCCCATTACCCCTTAGTTCCTCATCTGACCCTCTCTGTACAGCAGCGTATGCAGTCTGCCCTCCACATTCGCTTGGGTTAGGGACATAGGATCTTTGCAAGTGGAAAAATCACAAATATCAAAATGTGTCTGTCTGTCTGTGGGAAGGGGGCCAAGGCATTGTGGGGCAAAAGGCCACCCAGGGTCCAAACCAGGTCAGGGAATGGAGAGGGGGGTGGATTGGCATGGCAGCCCTGTACACTCTCTTTCTTGCCCATCTCCTTCTTTGGGTGTGGGGGTCATCAGGAGAGGGTTTGTGGTGCTGAGAAATCAGGCTGCAATCCACCCTGAGCTGGGCAGGCAGCAGCTGGTAGAGGAGGAGGAGGAGGACCAGGACCAGAGCAGGGTTTTTAATAGCAATAGCATTTATTTCTATACCGCTTATCAACTGAGTGTTATCTAAGCGGTTTACAATGTATTTTTAGCTAATAGCCCCCAACAAGCTGGGTACTCATTTTACCGACCTGCGGAACGATGGAAGGCTGAGTCAACCTTGGAGCCCGGCAGGATTGAACTCACAACCTTGTGGTTGCAAAAACTAGCATTTAACCACTGCACCACCAGGGCTGTGTGGCTGGATCAGAGCCACTAAGAGGAAAGGTTCTTCCATAAAAGAAGTGCCTGAGGTGGGGGGAAGGAGTTGAAGAAAATCACAAATAATCAAATCCAGGAAGGTCAACCCACAAATGTGGAGGGCCAACTGTGGATTGCAAGCTCTTTTAGGCAGAGACCTGTCTTTTTGCTTAGGTTACACATGCTGTAGTTCTGTGCTTAACAATGTCATCATATTTTATGTATCTATCCATTAATTACTGGATCCACATTTTTCTCATAAATGAGACTTGAAGCACCAGCAAATCAAGATTGTATGGAAGCTACGGTCATAGTAGGACTTGTGAGATTTCTCAGGTTAAAACCCATGTTTACCCATCACAGTGACCTGTCAGGGACACTTCACCTGTGGATTCCAACCCTGGAAGGAGTACAGACACAAAACCAGTTGGGGTTCCTCTCAACTCTACCATGCTAAGCTCCGTCTGCAAAAGCCTCCTATGGTACAAAGGGACACGTACCTCTGCTCGCCACCTTGTTAAGGTGAGGGACTCTCTTTTGGGGGGCTTTTTAAATAGAGGAGTCACTACTTCTCAAATTTCTGATTTCTGTGTATGGCTGTGGAAGCTGGACAGCGAGGAAAGCTGATAGGTGAACGCATTTGAAATTTGGTGCTGGAGATGGAGTTCTGCAGATCTTATGGGCCGCCAAAAAGACAAACAAATGGCTCCAGGAGCAAAGCAGGCTTGAACTCTCCCCAAAAGCCAAAACGATCAAACCGAGGCTATCACACTTTGGTCATATCACGAGACAAGTCATTAGTAAAGGGGGAGGCCGGAGGAAAAGAGGAAGACCACTACGGGGGAAAGACGATATCATGAAAACCACAGCTGCCTGAAGGTGCAAGACCAAAGCTGATGCCTGGGGCTCTTGAAGTCTCACATTTAGGGGTCTGCCATAAGTTGAAGTGAATGTGATGGCAAATAACATCAAGAAGGGAAAACCAAGTCTGAACTCTCCCTAGAAGCCAAAATGATGAAATGGGTGGTGTCATATGTTGGCCACATCATGAGATGACATGCCTCCTTGGAACATATGACAATGCTGGAGAAACTGGAAGGCAGCAGGGCGAGAAAGAGACCTCATTAGAGGACGGACTCCAACAAGGAAGACGCGGCTGATGCTCTGAGTTTGCAAGGCAGTGGATGACTGGGGCTCTTCTTGGAGGTCTTACCTTTCAGAGGGTCAACATAAGTCAAAACTGACTTGACAGGAACTCCAGAGCAGCAAGTGACCTATCAGAGGTTCTTTAGCTGTGGATTTCCTGCACGGACAGGACGGAAAAACCAGACAGGACACTTCTCAAGCACCAGGATTATTTCCGTTGGCCATGCTGTGGGGTGCTGATGGGAGCTCAGGCTTTGGGAAGTTACTTTTTCGGACATCTCCCTGGGACACTCTAATTGTGGATTTCTGTTGGTGGTGGTAGGGAACTATCCCAGTGGTTCCCAAACTTCAGACTTCCAGGTTATTGAACTTCAGCTCCCAGGAGCTCCAGCCAGTGTGGCCAACAGTCAAGGATTCCAGGAACTGATGTCCAAATCACCTGGAGGACCAAAATTTGAGCCCCAGAGAGCTAGAAGATCCTTGGGAGTTCTTCCTAAGTTTAAGTTTCTGAGGCCATTTCCGCACTAGACTGTTATAGCGCGATGCTCATCAAATTTGCAGATGACACCAAATTGGGAGGGGTTGCTAATACGCCAGAGGACAGGATCAAAATTCAAAATGACCTGGATAGATTGGAGAGCTGGGCCAGGGCGAACAAAATGAAATTCAACAGAGAGAAATGTAAGGTCCTGCACTTAGGCAGAAAAAATGGAATCCACAAATATAGGATGGGAGACACGTGGCTGGATAGCAGTACGTGTGAAAGGGATCTAGGAGTCTTCATAGACCACAAGCTGAACATGAGTCAGCAGTGTGATGCGGCAGCCAAGAAAGCCAATGCAATTCTGACTGCATCCATAGAAGTATGGTGTCTAGATCGAGGGAGGTACTGGTACCACTCTACTCTGCTTTGCTTAGACCTCAGCTTGAATACTGTGTCCAGTTCTGGGCACCCAAATTCAAGAAGGATATTGACAAGCTGGAGCCAGTCCAGAGGAGGGCGACGCAAATGGTGAGAGGCCTGGAAGCCATGAAGCCCTATGAGGAGAGACTTAGAGAGCTGGGTCTGTTTAGTCTGCAGAAGAGAAGGTTAAGAGGGGACATGAGAGCCATGTTTAAATATTTGAAGGGATGTCATGTGGAGGAGGGAGAGGGCTTGTTTTCTGCGCTCCAGAGACCAGGACAAGGAGCAATGGATCCAAGCTGCAGGAAAGGAGATTCCACCTGAACCCCAGGAAGAACTTCCTGACGGTCAGGGCTGTCTGGCAGTGGAACTCCTGCTGCCTCCATGGAGTGTGTTGGAGTCTCCTCTTCCTTGGAGATTTTTAAGCAGAGGCTGGACGGCCATCTGTCGGGAGTGCTTTGAGGGTGTTCCTGCATGGCAGGGGGTTGGACTGGATGGCTCCTGGGGTCTCTTCCAACTCTACATTTCTATGATATTCTGCTTTCAATATCCTATGGAATCCTGGAGTTGGCAGTTTCGGGAGGGGCCGGCTGGGATTCCATAGGATGTTGAAAGCGGAATCATCGCGCTATAACAGGGTAGTGCGGAAATGGTCTGAGATTCACGACGTCCTTGGGGGCAATCATAGAGCGGTCCCTCCTCACACTCCGGTCTACCTCACAGGGTTGAAAACAGGCAGGCAGTTGCTGTTTGGAAGAGAGGAAAAAGGTGAGGTAAAAATGTGTCTATCGCCCTGAGCTCCTGGAAGAGGAAGAAATGGGACAGGAGTTCCAGAAAGTACGAAAATGACACGATTTGGCCGCTGACGCCCCCTCAGGCTTCCCTGTACCGTTAATTAAGACATATTCAATTAACGAGCTGGTTCGCAGGGGGGCCTTTCTGGGCGGGAAAGCCCCAAACACGGCTAAAAGGAGCTAATAATTAAGACCATGAGGGGAACGATGGCAGCCTCAGTAGTTATAATTAGGGTTAATGGTAATAATGGGAATTATGATATTAATAAGGGGGGTGGTGGCCCCTCAGCGCCCCCCAGCGAGCGACCCCGGCCCCTCCCGGCCGCCCCCCCGGGCCTCACCTCGTCCACGTCGTGCTCGAGGGGCCCCCCCACCTCCAGCTCCACCACCGCCGCCATCTTGCCCGCTCGCCATCCGCCGCTCTCCTCCCCTCCACGACGGCGCCCAGCTGGCCAACTCGCTTCCGCCGAGGCCCACCAATCACCTCCCGCTGCCGGCTTCCTCTCCGCCAATCGGCGAGCGGAGGGGATCGCCTCCGGAGCGCCGATTGGGGAAGACGGCGCGGGGGGCGGGGTCAAGTGTTCTGAGCGGAAGAAAAGGGTGGCAAGAGGCCTGTCAAAGAGGCTGAGGGAGCGTCTGACAAGTTCAGAATGGGTCAGCAGACGCAAAAATCGATCCCGGTTTAGACTGTAGCGGTCGGGTCAAGTCGCCACACACCGTTTCTGATAAGCATAGGTATGGTATCTGGACGAACGGGTTTCAGCGAAGCGCTGCTCCATTTTCCGTATTTTACGCAGGCGACGAATTGATAGACGCTCCCTGACAGACTCCGCCCACCTCGCCGCTTAAATACGACGGAGCGCGACGTGCAGGACTCCTAGGCTGGAAGGGTGAAGAGGGGAAACTACAACTCCCGGCATGCCTGGCGGCAGGTCTTGTCAGAAGGATTTTATTGATCGATAGACACCGCCTGTACTTGAAGGCACTTTTCTCTTCTAGCTCGTAAAAATATATTTTTTTAAAAAAGCAGAAAATAAAATAATATAGCGCGTGACCTCGCTTACGTCAGAGCGGAGGGGAAGAAGCAACCAATCAGGAGAGAGGGTTAAAGGTCAAGGGGCGGTTTTGGCGGGAGATTGAGAAACTGAGCGGCGGCCGAGATGAGAAGTGAGGAGAGGTGCGGACAGGGAGGGATGAATCCGCTTTTGGGGCGCTATGTGGGTCTCCCGGGCGTGAAAGGGATGGTATGTCCGTAGAGCTGTTCTGGGGCTCCGTCTCTCTCCCTCCGGAGGTGTTGGACTACAACACCCATCATCCGAGTGGTGATGGGTGTTGTAGTGCACGCGCACACCGGCCGGGGGGACGTCGGGACGGGTTGACGGGTTGCCATCCCCGCCCCCTGTTTCTTCCCAGCTTGGTGTGTCCCAGATGGGTTGGACTACACCGCCCATCATCCACCTGTGGGAGGCTGGTAGGGGTTGTGATCCACCCAGAGACCTGAGGGGCCTCGATGAGGGTTCACGGGTTGCCCACTCCCCCTGTTCCCACCCTTCCTCCCAAGCTGGTACCTTCCAGGTGGGTTGGACTACAACTCCCATCATCCACCTGTGGGAGGCTGGTAGGGGTTGTGATCCACCCAGAGACCCGAGGGGCCTCGATGAGGGTTCACGGGTTGTCCACTCCCCTGTTCCCACCCTTCCTCCCAAGCTGGTACCTTCCAGGTGGGTTGGACTACAACTCCCATCATCCACCTGTGGGAGGCTGGTAGGGGTTGTGATCCACCCAGAGACCTGAGGGGCCTCGATGAGGGTTCACGGGTTGCCCACTCCCCCTGTTCCCACCCTTCCTCCCAAGCTGGTACCTTCCAGGTGGGTTGGACTACAACTCCCATCATCCACCTGTGGGAGGCTGGTAGGGGTTGTGATCCACCCAGAGACCCGAGGGGCCTCGATGAGGGTTCACGGGTTGTCCACTCCCCCTGTTCCCACCCTTCCTCCCAAGCTGGTACCTTCCAGGTGGGTTGGACTACAACTCCCATCATCCACCTGTGGGAGGCTGGTAGGGGTTGTGATCCACCCAGAGACCCGAGGGGCCTCGATGAGGGTTCACGGGTTGTCCACTCCCCCTGTTCCCACCCTTCCTCCCAAGCTGGTACCTTCCAGGTGGGTTGGACTACAACTCCCATCATCCACCTGTGGGAGGCTGGTAGGGGTTGTGATCCACCCAGAGACCCGAGGGGCCTCGATGAGGGTTCACGGGTTGTCCACTCCCCCTGTTCCCACCCTTCCTCCCAAGCTGGTACCTTCCAGGTGGGTTGGACTACAACTCCCATCATCCACCTGTGGGAGGCTGGTAGGGGTTGTGATCCACCCAGAGACCTGAGGGGCCTCGATGAGGGTTCACGGGTTGTCCCTCCCCCTGTTCCCACCCTTCCTCCCAAGCTGGTACCTTCCAGGTGGGTTGGACTACAACTCCCATCATCCACCTGTGGGAGGCTGGTAGGGGTTGTGATCCACCCAGAGACCTGAGGGGCCTCGATGAGGGTTCACGGGTTGTCCACTCCCCCTGTTCCCCACCCTTCCTCCCAAGCTGGTACCTTCCAGATGGGTTGGACTACACCACCCATCATCCACCTGTGGGAGGCTGGTAGGGTTGTAATCGCCCAGAGACCTGAGGGGCCTCGATGAGGGTTCACGGGTTGCCCACTCCCCCTGTTCCCACCCTTCCTCCCAAGCTGGTACCTTCCAGGTGGGTTGGACTACAACGCCCATCATCCACCTGTGGGAGGCTGGTAGGGGTTGTGATCCACCCAGAGACCCGAGGGGCCTCGATGAGGGTTCACGGGTTGCCCACTCCCCCTGTTCCCACCCTTCCTCCCAAGCTGGTACCTTCCAGGTGGGTTGGACTACAACTCCCATCATCCACCTGTGGGAGGCTGGTAGGGGTTGTGATCCACCCAGAGACCCGAGGGGCCTCGATGAGGGTTCACGGGTTGTCCACTCCCCCTGTTCCCACCCTTCCTCCCAAGCTGGTACCTTCCAGGTGGGTTGGACTACACCGCCCATCATCCACCTGTGGGAGGCTGGTAGGGGTTGTGATCCACCCAGAGACCCGAGGGGCCTTGATGAGGGTTCACGGGTTGTCCACTCCCCCTGTTCCCACCCTTCCTCCCAAGCTGGTACCTTCCAGGTGGGTTGGACTACACCGCCCATCATCCACCTGTGGGAGGCTGGTAGGGGTTGTGATCCACCCAGAGACCCGAGGGGCCTTGATGAGGGTTCACGGGTTGTCCACTCCCCCTGTTCCCACCCTTCCTCCCAAGCTGGTACCTTCCAGGTGGGTTGGACTACACCGCCCATCATCCACCTGTGGGAGGCTGGTAGGGGTTGTGATCCACCCAGAGACCTGAGGGGCCTCGATGAGGGTTCACGGGTTGTCCACTCCCCCTGTTCCCACCCTTCCTCCCAAGCTGGTACCTTCCAGGTGGGTTGGACTACACCGCCCATCATCCACCCGTGGGAGGCTGGTAGGGGTTGTGATCCACCCAGAGACCTGAGCGGCCTCGATGAGGGTTCACGGGTTGTCCACTCCCCCTGTTCCCACCCTTCCTCCCAAGCTGGTACCTTCCAGGTGGGTTGGACTACAACGCCCATCATCCACCCGTGGGAGGCTGGTAGGGGTTGTAATCCACCCAGAGACCTGAGGGGCCTCGATGAGGGTTCACAGGTTGTCCACTCCCCCTGTTCCCACCCTTCCTCCCAAGCTGGTACCTTCCAGGTGGGTTGGACTACAATGCCCATCATCCACATGTAAGGGTAATGGGGGTTGTAATCCAGACAGAGACTGGGAAGACACGAGGGAAGTTTAATAGGTCGTCTATTCCCACTGTACTTCCACCACGCGTCCTCCCGAGCTGGCAGTTCCCGGCTTGTTTGGACTACAGTGCCCATCATCTGCCTGTGTGAGAATGATGGGAGTTGCCATCCAGGTGCACATTAGGCAGGCATGAGGGGGCTACGATATCTCCTCCAGCCCTTCCTCCCTGTCCTGTGATGCCTTCCCAGTGGGGTGAATAAAACACTCTGACTGTGTGGGAGGATAGGAGTTGTAGTCCAACCCATCAGGAGGGGTTAGGGATGGCCGTCAGGCATTTGCCCCGGGAGACGGGCCCAGAGCTCTCCGTGTCCATGGCCCGAGCTCACCAAGGCCGCTTCCGCACTAGCCTGTTAGAGGGCTACTATTCTGCTTTCAACCCCCTGTGGGATCCTGGGGTCTGCAGCTGAGGGGGGGGGCTTTGAGGAGAGGAGGAATCATAGAAATGTAGAGTTGGGAGGGACCCCAGGGGCCATCCAGTCCAACCCCCTGCCCTGCAGGAACACCCTCAACGTCCTACTCAACCCAGTGTACGGCCATTTCCACACTACACTCTTATAGTGTGATTATTCCACTTTCAACATCCTATGGAATCCTGGGGTCTGCAGCTGAGGGAGGGGCCTTTGAGGAGAGGAGGAGGAGGAGGAATCTGGGGGCCTTTGAGGCCCCTCCCTCAACTGCAGACCCCAGGATTCCACAGGGGGTGTAAGTGGAATAGTAGTACTCTAACAGGCTAGTGCGGAAATGGCCCTACAGAAAGTCCTACCCAACCCAGTGTAATTTCCGCACTACACTCTTATAGGCGGTGATTCCACTTTCAACCTCCTATGAAATCCTGGGGTTTGCAGTTTCGGGAGGGGCCAGTTGCAAGAGACCCTTAAAGGCCATCCAGCCCAACCCCAGTTGGCCCCTCCCGAAACTGCAAACCCCAGGATTTCATAGGAGGTTGAAAGTGGAATCACCGCACTATAAGAGCGTTGTGCGGAAATGGCCGACATCTTGAATCATAGAAATGTAGAGTTGGAAGAGACCCCAGGGGCCGTCCAGTCCAACCCCCTTCTGCCATGCAGGAACACCCTCAAAGCCCTTCCTTTGACAGATGGCCATCCAGCCTCTGCTTAAAAACCTCCAAGGAAGGAGACTCCACCACACTCCGAGGCAGCAGATTCCACTGCCGGACAGCCCTGACTGTCAGGAAGTTCTTCCTGAGGTTCAGGTGGAATCTCCTTCCCTGCAGCTTGAATCCATTGCTCCTTGTCCTGGTCTCTGGAGCAGCAGAAAACAAGCCTTCTCCCTCCTTGACATGACATCCCTTTAAATATTTAAACATGGCTCTCATGTCCCCTCTTAACCTTCTCTTCTGCAGACTAAACATGCCCAGCTCTCTAAGTCTATCCTCAGAGGGCTTCATGGCTTCCAGGCCTCTCACCATTTTGGTCGCCCTCCTCTGGACTTGCTCCAGCTTGACCAGGTCCTTCTTGAATTGGGGTGCCCAGAACTGGACGCAGTATTCCAGATGGGGTCTAACCAAAGCAGAGCAGAGTGGTACCAGGACCTCCCTCGATCCAGACACCAGACTCCTATGGATGCAGCCGAGAATTGCATTGGCTTTCTTGGCTGCCGCCGTTTTTTAAAACCTTGACCGCAAGAGCTTTTCTATGGTGGGAGGAAGGTGGCAGATCCTCCTCCTTTGGAGTTTTTTTAGTACCTAGGTTGCCATCCAAGCTCTATCAGGGCCTGCTTTAAATGTGCATTTCCTGCCCTAATAGGGGGATGGACAAGATGGCCCTCAGGGTGCCCGCCAGCTTTCCAATTCTATCTGAATAAATATTCTTGCATTCGTGATGCTGAGTTTTGTCCAGCCAGGGGATCAAGAAATTATCTTTATAGTGGGAGAAAGAAATATAATGAGAATCTCTCTCTCTTTTTCTCCTGTATCGGGTAGAGCACCTTCGTGGGAAGACCCTACAAACAAATGAATATTTCAGCAAGTGATGGAGATTCTCCAACAGCTTGAAAATGGCTCCGGTTAAAATTAAATATGTTGTGTCTTTCACGTCGCAGGTAACATGAATGCCTTGTTTCTTCTGTGTTATCTGTGAATTGTGTTATTTCATGGTATAAAACTTAATACCTTATATAATAAATATATTGGTATACATGATTCATTTAAGAACAGAAATAGTAACAAATACTTTCGTTATGAGTCAGCAGTGTGATGCAGCAGCCAAGAAAGCCAATGCAATTCTCGGCTGCATCAATAGGAGTCTGGTGTCTAGATCGAGGGAGGTACTGGTACCGCTCTACTCTGCTTTGGTTAGACGCCATCTTGAATACAGTGTCCAGTTCTGGGCACCCCAATTCAAGAAGGACAAGGTCAAGCTGGAGCAAGTCCAGAGGAGGGCGACCAAAATGGTGAGAGGCCTGGAAGCCATGAAGCCCTGTGAGGAGCAGCTTAGGGAGCTGGGGATGTTTAGTCTGCCGAAGAGAAGGTTAGGAAGGGACATGAGAGCCATGTTTAAATATTTGAAGGGATGCCATGTAGAGGAAAGAGAGGGCTTGTTTTCTGCCGCTCCAGAGACCAGGACAAGGAGCAATGGATTCAAGCTGCAGGAAAGGAGATTCCATCTGAACCTCGGGAAGAACTTCCTGACGGTCAGAGCTGTCCGGCCGTGGAATCTGCTGCCTCGGAGTGTGGTGGAGTCTCCTTCCTTGGAGGTTTTTAAGCAGAGGCTGGATGGCCACCTGTCGGGAGTGCTTTGAGGGTGTTCCTGCATGGCAGGGGGTTGGACTGGATGGCCCCTGGGGTCTCTTCCAACTCTACATTTCTCTGATTCTATGATTCTTTGGAGGTTTTTAAGCAGAGGCTGGATGGCCATCTGTCAAAGGGATTGCTTTGAGGGTGTTCCTGCATGGCGGGGGGTTGGACTGGATGACCCCTGGGGTCTCTTCCAACTCTACATTTCTATGATTCTACACATTTAAGATAAAAACAGAAGCTGGCATAGCGGATTCTTAACCTGGCTTCTACATTTCAGATTGTAACTAAATGGGTTTTATTTTTTCCTAATTGTTTTATTGTGACCAGCTTTGATGACCATTTTTTTCATTATATTTTTTTTCCAATTTTATTCTCGTATACAAAAAAGGAAAAGAAAACAAAGAGTTTTTATACACATTATATACACATTTTATACACATTGTATCCATCCAGCAATTTCTACTAAATTTCTGCTAAACATTTTTTACTAAACTTTCCTACTACTACTATTTCTACTAAACATATATTGGGAAATCCCCAAATCTTCGAGACGAAAAGAAACTTCCTCCCGTAAAGTGGCAGAGTAAAAAAAAACGAAAGCGGAAAAAAACCCTTCAGTACAACCCCTCTCCAACTTACATTACGTTTAATATTTAATATTACGTACATAATTTTGTATCTATATTATCATAATTTCCATATAATAAATTCTTTAATTTTGCAATTATTCTCCCCCCTTCCCTTCTGTATATATTCTCCTCTCCCTCTTTATCTCTTTATACCCCCTTAAGTAATGCTCAACCCAGACAGATTTGGTTTTATCTTTTAAGGGTTTATATTAATTTTAATTCTTTAACATAATTTAGTAACGGTCGACATACCAACAAAAAGGATTCCTCTCCTTTGTCCTTTAGATAATGGGTTAATCTGTCATTTCCCATAATATCCAAAAGCTTGTCCCACCATTCCCCTCCCTCCGGTACTTTCTCTATCTTCCAATATCTTGCATAGACCACCCTCCCTGCTAATAACATGCACCATATCAGTTTTGCTAATCGATGATCCTTCACTGCATTTTGAACCATACCCAATAAAAATACCTCGGGATCCGTCTCCATTTTCAGTTTTGTAATTTTTTTCATCCTTACACATAGAATCATAGAATCATAGAAATTCAGAGTTGGAAGAGACCCCAGGGGCCATCCAGTCCATCCCCCTGCCATGCAGGAACACCCTCAAAGCCCTCCCTTGGACAGATGGCCATCCAGCCTCTGCTTAAAAACCTCCAAGGAAGGAGACTCCACCACACTCCATGGAGGCAGCAGCAGATTCCACTGCCGGACAGCCCTGACCGTCCGGAAGTTCTTCCTGAGGTTCAGGTGGAATCTCCTTTCCTGCAGCTTGAATCCATTGCTCCTTGTCCTGGTCTCTGGAGCAGCAAAAAACAAGCCCACTCCCTCCTCTACATGGCATCCCTTCAAAGATGGCCATCCAGCCTCTGCACTCCGAGGCAGCAGATTCCACTGCCGGATGGCCCTGACTGTCAGGAAGTTCTTCCAGAGGTTCAGGTGGAATCTCCTTTCCTGCAGCTTGAATCCATTGCTCCTTGTCCTGGTCTCTGGAGCAGCAAAAACAAGCCCACTCCCTCCTCTACATGGCATCCCTTCAAAGATGGCCATCCAGCCTCTGCACTCCGAGGCAGCAGATTCCCCCGGATGGCCCTGACTGTCGAATTCTTCCAAGGTTCAGGTGGATCTCCTTTGCAGCTTGAATCCATTGCTCCTTGTCCTGGTCTCTGCCAGACTATGCCAGTATTTTCTAGCCAGGACGCAATCCCACCGTAAATGAATAAATGTGCCTATTTCTTGCTTACATTTCCAACAAACATTGGATGATTTATGGTTTATCTTAGAAAGCCTTGTTGGGGTGAGATACCATGACCATTTTTAGGGGCGAAGCAGAATATAAGCATTTTAGAAATAAGTGAGCAAAGGAATGTGAAGCTCAGAATAGAACTTTAACTATATTATTAGAGCTGGTAATCCTAGCCAATTGTTGCCTACATGTTTTCACTCCCATCAACTGTCCTCTTGGTTTTAATAGTTAATGTGTTTTAGGGGGTTAGAGGGGTGGGTGGGTGGGGAGGATGGGTTATAGTTTAATGTTTTTAATGTATCTGATATTCTGCTGTAATGCCGCCTCGATCCATTGGGAGAGGCGGGATATAAATATTATTGCTATTATTATTATTATTATTATTATTATTATTATTATTATTATATCTATAGGCTTAAGGACTAGAAACTTCCTTTTTTAATTTGTGGGGAAATCAGAAAAATCCTTTTTTAATTTGTGGGGAAATCACAAATCAGTGATTTGTGGGGAAATCAGCTGTTGAGGTGACAACAGCAATGCCACTTGCATCCCAAATGAATAGGTGTGGAGAACAAAAGCTACTCTGAGGGTACCCAGACTTAACATAATTCACAAAGGAAGTGCATCAGGTTTTCTACACCAAGGTTGATCGCCATGCTGTATTTCTGTATTCCGTTTTTCCTACACTTAGGCAGAAAAAATGGAATACAGAAATATAGGATGGGGGACACGTGGCTGGATAGCAGTACGTGTGGAAGGGATCTAGGAGTCTTCATAGACCACAAGCTGAACATGAGTCAGCAGTGTGATGCGGCAGCCAAGAAAGCCAATGCAATTCTCGGCTGCATCAATAGGAGTATGGCGTCTAGATTGAGGGAGGTACTGGTACCACTCTACTCTGCTTTGGTTAGGCCTCATCTTGAATCCTGTGTCCAGTTCTGGGCACCCCAATTCAAGAAGGATATTGACAAGCTGGAGCCAGTCCAGAGGAGGGCGACCAAAATGGTGAGAGGCCTGGAAGCCATGAAGCCCTCTGAGGATAGACTTAGAGAGCTGGGGATGTTTAGTCTGCAGAAGAGAAGGTGAAGAGAGGACATGATAGCCATGTTTAAATACTTGAAGGGATGCCACGTAGAGGAGGGAGAGGGCTTGTTTTCTGCTGCTCCAGAGACCAGGACAAGGAGCAATGGATTCAAGCTGCAGGAAAGGAGATTCCACCTGAACCTCAGGAAGAACTTCCTGCCAGTCAGGGCTCTCCGGCAGTGGAATCTGTTGCCTCGGAGTGTAGTGGAGGCTCCTTCCTTGGAGGTTTTTAAGCAGAGGCTTGATGGCCATCTGTCAAAGGGAGTGGTTTGAGGGTGTTCCTGCATGGCAGAAGGGGGTTGGACTGGATGGCCTGTGTGGTCCCTTCCAACTCTAGATTTCCATGATTCTATGCTCCTCAATTCTTTTCTGGGCCAGGATCCGAAGTATCCCGTGGAGAACCTACTGCTTCAAGAAGGCCTCCATCCCTGGCTCTGCTGTCCCCGGGATCGGAGCCGGCAGCTGAGAGCCGAGCTGCAGCTGGAGCAAGCCAGTCGCATTGGCTACGTGGATGTAGGTGAGTGTGGAGGGAGGAAGGACTTGCGTGAGAGTGAAAAGAATCCTGCTCAGAATTGTGATAAAAGAGGACTTTTGTGTTGTCTTAAAGCGGGGCTGAGGAAAATGTGGCCCCTGAAGGCCCCCCAGACAAATCTGTAGGTTTTCTCCCAGTACATCTAGCAGTAAAAAATCTCCCAGAAAAATCAGCCGAAAAAGAAATCTTAATGCCCCAGTCTGGGCATGCTGGGGTGACCCCTGGAAGTTGTGGGGGTCTGGTGGTAGTGGGAATAGGCCCCTCTCTTTGAAAAGTTACCCCCCCCGTCTTAAAGACTAAGGCCATGTCTGCACAAGGCTGTTAAAATGCGATGATTCCACTTTCAACATCCCATGGAATCCTGGGGTTTGCAGTTTCGGGAGGGGCCGACCCCAGGATTCCATAGGATGTTGAAAGTGGAATCATCGCACTATAACAGTCTCGTGTGGAAATGGCTTAACAGGTTTTGTTTGCCATAAGCAGATTAGAGTAAGTTCTTACACCATTTCCGCACTACAGTGTTAAAGTGCTGCTATTCCACTATCAACCTCCTATGGAATTCTGGGGTTTGTAGTTTAGGGAAGGGCACTTTGAATTCTCAACCAAAGAGCTCTTTGGTCTCAATAAACTACAAACCCCAGAATTCCACAGGGTGTTGAAAATGGAATAGCAGCAGTTTAACACTGTAGTGCGGAAATGGCCTTAGTCTTTAAGGTGCCCCGTGACTTTTAGAGAGCTTGGAAAGTTGCTTTTTAAAAAACTAATTCATACCTGTTATGAAGTTTTAAGGGGAAACTGTTGACAGTGAATAAGTTAATGTTTATGGTGTTTATTTCTAAGTTTTTAGAAGGGAAAAAACTTAGAAGGGAATGCAATAAAATCTGAAAATTTGCTATCAAGATAACTGTCTTAAAAGCACTGGAAAAGAAACTAGAAAAGATGACCGAGGAAAGTAACTTTACTCTAAGTGCCTACATTGGTTTTGAAATGCAGTTTTGTTGCATTTTTGTTTCCTCATTTTAATGTATGTATTTTTACCTTTTTTTTTTATAAAACATTCTTGTAAGCCGCCTTGAGTCCCAACTTTGAATAAAAGGCATAGATAAAGCAATAACAGCAATAGTAGTAGTTTGTATTTATATCCCATTTTTTCCCCCAAAATTGAGACTCAAAGTAGTTCATGATTTAAAAAAAACCCATACAATTAAAAACAGAAAAAGTGACAATTAAAATAGCATCAAGCTATTTACAGTATTTAAATAATAATGCTTTGGTAAAGGATAAAAATGCAATTAAAAAAGGTAAAAGCCTCTTAAAAACAGCAGAAGAGGTTGGCCTATGAGGTCCTGAGCAGCAGCAAGGTTTGTAATGTTCCTTGATTGCTCCACAGCTCAGCCAGACTGAGGGAGAAAGAGAAAAGCTCTGCTGAAGGTGTTTAAACAGAGGTTGGGTGGCCAACTGTCAGGGACATTTTACCAGTGGATTCTTGTATTCCAGTGGGGTGGACCAGATGGCCTTTGGAGTCTCTTCCAACCCGAGGGTTTTAGTGAGAGGCTGTGGTACAGAAGGTGAAAAGCTTTTACCTGAGTGTCATAGGCTAGGGACTTTGGCGCTGAACTGGGCTTGATGTTTTGTGGCCTGCAGGGAACTGTGGCTCAGCCTTCCTTCAGATCGACGTGGGGCGTTCCTCCTGGCCTCTAGACCAGAGCTACCTCACCCTCTTGCCCACCACCGCCCTGATGATGCCAGCAGATGCCAAGCTGGACAAGAATCGTTCTGGGGTACGGATGTTTAAAGAAGGTAAGGAAGAATGGAAGTGTCCACTCTTCTTCCGACCCTGTGGAAGACCCAAGACTCTGGTTGCCAATAAGCTCCAGGACTTGTTGGGCAGAAGCTGAAGTGTAGCCGTGCTGTATCCCTGAGTGAGCACCGATCTGCAGGAAAAAGTCTTAAATCAATCAGAAAAGAACTTACCACACAAACCCACAGGAGTTTTGATCAAAGGGAACACCCAAGGAAGTAGGGCGGGCCCACTTTCTTGTCAGGGAGCAGTTTTTATAGTCCAGACAAAAATTAAACAGTAATTCCCTTAGCCGCGCATGGCCTAAAAATGCACAATCCACAGTAGGTCTTTTCAGCTCAGTTGTACTTGTTTATATATTCTGCTTACATGTCCGAAAGCTTGCATAGGGACCGTGATGGGCAGTGAGAAACTGCAGAGTGGCCTTGTCAGTAAAGACACCTGATTACGGCACCTGAGACTAATTAGCAACATCCCTCTAACAAAGAGAACAGAGGAAGCAATTAGCACTTTCTGCACGAGTGGGAATTACAGGCGTGGTTTCCTAAATGCAAAATGGTATCGCTTAGGCTAAGCAGCAGGTACATCTTCACGATACAGACTTAAGGCTTACAGTTCCAAGTCAAAGTGCTGGTGATGCTTGGGGCTCCAGCAATCAAAGGCGTTCTTCTCCCTGGATTCACTTGGCTGTGTACTGAGGTCTGCTGAAGTGGCTTCCTCTGGGTCCCACCAGTGGGGTCAACACACTGGGAGGATGTGGGAACAGGGCCTTCTCTGCTGTGGGACCCCATTTGTAGAATACTGCTCCCCCAGTGACCTCATTGGCCCCAGTGCTGGTTTCATTTCAGGATCACGTGAGAACACAACGAGTTACTAAAGCTTTGGAGTTTGGAGTTTCTGTTCTATTCCGCCTTTTAAACCTGTTTTTTAAAACTTGTTAAATCCTTTGTTTTTAGTTTGTTTAATATATTATTCTGGTTTTAATCTGTTAAAATTGGTTTTACTTGTACACTGCCCTGAGATCTCATGATAAAGGGCAGAATTTAAGGAATAATATCAATATCTGGGGCCGCTTTTGCTCTGTGTCTCCTTGGCTGCCTCCTCCAGGAGACTTCCTGGCTTCTGCCCTGGCTGAGAAGTGGGATCGCATCCGGCTCACCTGCAGCCAGCCCTTCAACAGACACACTCAGTTTGGCCTTGCCTTTATCCATATCCGCACTCCGCTGGACGCAGAGGACAGCAAAGCCACTCCAGCCTCTTCTCCAAGTGAGGTATGTAAGTGCAGGAGATCATTTTGGCTGCACCAGTCGTCCAACCCTTTTCATTCCCATCTGGGCAAAATTTACTATCTAAAGAATCTTATAACCAAACTAGTCATGGAATCCCAGAGTTGGAAGAGACCCCCGAGGGCCAGCCAACCCTCTCCTACCACGCAGGAAGATGCCATCAAAGCACTCCCTTTGAGAGATGGCCATCCAGCCTCCTTTTAAAAAAAAAAACCAAAGAAGGAGACTCCGTCACACTTCCAGGCAGCAACATATTCCACTGCCCAACTGCTCCTACCCTCAAGAATTTCTTCCTAATGTTTAGCAGGAATCTCTTTTTCTGTAGTTTGAATCCATTGCTCCATAGTCTAGTCTCTGGAGCAGCAGAAAACCAGCTTGCTCCATCTTCCATATGATATCCCTTCAAATATTTAAACGTGGAATTGTTCTTGGGGCATTTAAAATAGTAAAAATGCATGGAGAATGAATCTGTTGGTACTGGCCACTCAGATTCAAAAGCATGTCCTTGTTTGCGGAAACCAGTTGTGATGAATGTCTCCCTCACGTTGTGTTGACAGAGGTCCTTGGGCAAGGATGGCTAGTATTTCCCAAGATATTGAAGTAATGAATCCAGATTTTAATCCAAATTTTAAAGGAGTTGTCCAAAGTGTTGAATCCTGTCTTCCAAGTGGGTTCAGCACCTCAGAGAGCACCTACATAATTATCAAAAACCTGGAGCAGATTCACTTGCCCACTGACATGGGAATCGGCCACTGCCTCCGTCCCAATGTTATTAGAGGGAAGATTGAGCTTTGGTGGGTGATTGCAGAATCCCAGCATAATCATTCTGCCGCATCACAAGCAGAAGTGAACACTTTGTGTATTTCTCCTGAATTCTTAGGAGGAAAAGCCCTGGGATCTGACAGCTCTTCACTATTAATATTAACAAGGCCTTTCTCTTAAACATGAACTTTTTTACTATAAGAGCTGTTCAACAATAGAATTAACTGCCTCAGAGTTGATGGATTCTCCATCTTTGGAAGTCTTTAAACAGAGTCCGGCTGGCTATCTGTCAGGAGTGCTTTGATCGTGTATTCCTGCATGGCAGAAGGGGTTGGACTGGATGGCTCTCACAGTCCCGTCCAATTTTTAAGGTTCTGTGATTCTTTGACCCTTCTCCTTCTTACCCCACAGCTTCCTCCCGAGCTCCCAAGTAAGCCATGGCTTTCCAACGCAGCCATCTGCAGGACTTTCTTCCCAGAGGAGCCAACGTAAGTACTGGCACTCGTCACAGCTGAGCTGCTGGCTGGTTTTGTCCTGTGGCCGAAGAATAGCGGTGTCTCAATGCAATTTTGCTGAAGGCCACTGAAACTTTGGTCAAGCAAGAAATGACACCGAAGTGTTTGCTGTGTTGGGACAGGGGGCGAAATCATAGTCCGGGTGGATTTGCTGAGCTGTGTGCGAATGTGTGTTAAGTGTTGTCAAGTCTCCTTTGACTTATGGCAAACCTATGCATCAGAGACCTCTGAAGTCACTCTATCACCACCGCCACCCCTGCTTGGGTCCTGCAGACTCAGGGCAGCCATTGTGGCTTCCTTGATGGAGTCTGTCCACTTGTTAATATTCTTTCCTTCTTTATTCCTATCCCACCTTTCTCCCAGTAATGGGAGAACAACATATTGGCAAACAATACAAATTAAAAGCTATGCAAATTGATTGATGAAAGTATGAATGTAAGAGTTATTTAAAAATCAATCAATCTGCTGGCAGGTGAAGATGTTTTTATATAGGCAGATTTCTAAATTTTAATTATGGAGCGGTAGTGTCTGTGTAAGTGGTATGGCGTTCCAAATCTTATCTTTTATTGAAAGTATGTTTTAAATATCTTTTAAGTGTTTTTATTCTCTTTAAGCATGTTTTTAAAATAGTGATATTCATTCTCTCTGACTCACTTTGCAGGAGCAGCGAGGAAGAGGCAGCGTTGAAAAGCCGGCTGCAGCAGCTGGACCCCACCTCCAACCCTGGCACGCCCACCTCGAGCTGCCTGAGCCGCCCGGCAAGGATGGTGCTGAAGGCAGCCTCTGCTCGCAAGAGAACCTTCCCCTTGGGGGCAGATTCTTCCCCTGTTGCAGCAAAGGGCAAAGAGGAGGTTCAGGACCAGCACGTGGCTCAGGGGCCCCAGGAATTGCGTGAGTATTGCTGCGGGGAGGAGGCTTGCTGGGGTGGGTTACTCTTTAGAGTAAAGAGCAGCAGAAAAGTCCAGCTGTCCTGCATCTCTATGGCTGCAATTCCAGGCCTTCTCAGGACTTTGATACCCCAAAAGACACCTTTGACTGTTATAAATTAAGTAAATAAATGGACGCAGCTGGTGGTCTGCGGTAGAGAAAGCATCCCAGCCCTTGAGCTGATGGGTTCCAGAATCCCCTCACAGCAAGTGGTGGAATCCCTAAGCAATTAATTCTGCCTGGACTATTCCAGGAATAAGACTGCAGATCCCTGTGGCTTAATGAAGGTTCTCCCAGGCTTTGGTGTGTTCCTCCAGCATAAGGTCACTGGAAAACAGGTCCTCACAATTACATAGAAGCAACCAAAGAACACTGAACTGTGTAGGCCTGACCCAACTCCCATCATAGGAGTTGTGAGAACTGTTGGAATGTCCTGGCATTCTTTCCCCCACACCCGCTCTGGTTCTAGGGCAAGTGGGGCTTGGTTAGCATAGAGCTTCTTTTTGCTTTGCATGTCAAAGCCTTCTGCCTTCTCAGCTAAGGCCTCACTCTTGCTCTCTGTGTTATTTAAATGCATGGCTATGATATCTCGGTGACCAGACCATATGACACAGGATAGACCTTGGGGTCATTGGCCTTATATAAAAAAACCCAATTCTCAGACCTCTCTTGCTTTGCCATTTCTGCTTCTACTTCTTCCCTCTGACCAGGCTTCACCTCTCCACCAAGAAGGTGGTGATTAAAGAATGAAGCTACTATCTTACCTAATCTTCTTGTTAGCTAGTTAGGATCTAGGCTCTCCAATGCATATGTGATTGTAAAATTCATTAGCAAACTTTTTTTAAGTTTGGAACCTGAAACTGCCTGCCTTGTTTTGCTTTCCAAGTCAGTTTCAGTTCAGGGAAGCCACACAGAGATTGGGACATGCTTTTTCTGCTTCCCTGTTAAAACAAGGCTGATTCCTGACAGTTTTAGCTTTCATAGAATTTCCCCCAAAGGGCTAACACCCTGAGAGACTCTTAATTCCCAACAAAACAATACAGGCAAGTTGCTAACAGGAAGGTTTACTCACTAACTGCCTCTCTGTCCTTGAACTTCCAGATTAAAGCCTAATCCATTTAGCAAGACCTCTTGAATGCAAAATAACATCCTTCTACCACTAGGCAGCTGTTTGCATTTGGTGCACTGCTGACAAAGATTCTAGAACCCATCTGCCTGGTGCCAGGGGGCCACACTCTCTACAAGGGCAGAATAGGGCATTGCCTGGGTTGGCATGAGTCTGAATTTTCAGAACCAGATATGGACCTATGTGACTCACTTGTCCCCTGGACTAAGTAGGAAGAGCCTGGAAGAGGATGTCTGTGCTGCTCACCAACCATCACTAGAGGGAGGAATAGCCCTGTGTACAGCATCCCAGGCCCCTCTGCTCTTCCTTCTGTTGTTCTAGCTCTAAAGGGGACCAGCTGGAACAAGGGCAGAAATGGCAGATTTATTCTGCACCTGACAGTGGAAAGAATCCAGATGCTTTAGAAAGGGAAGCAGGGAGATACAGCAGCCATCTACGTGCAATTATTTTGTTTTGAGCTTCACAACAAGCCTGCGAGGTAGGTGAGTCTGTGGCTGAGATACAGCTGTGGCAGGAGGCAAAATGAGGGGCATTGCCTGCCCCAGAGAAGAATTCTGTCCTCTAATGAAATTTTCCTTTGGTCCCCAAATTTCGAGCATTGCAGATTGTGAAAACCACTGGGGCTGCAGAATAAGCGTGACCTGGGGGTAGGGGGTTGGGTTAAAGACAAACTTTTGATTCTGATGATAAATCCTCTTGTTCCTTTCCCTCTTTCTGTCGGTATGATTTGTAGTTGTGGAGCAGTTAGATTTAATTAGTTATCATACTTCTGTCCTGTGCCATACTCAAGATCTCTGGGTGGTGTACAAATAAAATCAATTTAAATAATTGAAAACCGCCGTGGGTCCCATTTTAGGAGAAAGGCGGGCTATGTATAATAAATAAACAAACAAATCAGATGGTGTGAATAACTTGAGCAAGCTAACAGCAAATGACAAGTTAAAACAGGAGACTTTAAAATACAGGCTGAGCCTCCCTTATCTAGAAATCTGAAACCTTCCAAAACCAAAACTTTTCAAAACCACAACTCAATCTTTTTCCTGTAGGGAACATGAGGGAATTAGGGAGGCTTGTTTGGCACTGGGAAATTTTGCAAGCAGTACATGCAGTCTCAAACAAGGCTCTGTAATTCCCTCGTGTTCCCTACAGGAAGAAGGCAAGAGGAGAACGGACAAAACAGCAGGCCTTGCATTGAAAGAACAGTATATAATTTACAACAATGATACAGTGGTAGAGAAAACCCTGTGTAAGGGTCACCTTAGAGTTGCCATAAGTTGGAAATGACTTGAAGGCACACAACAGCAACAATATATACAAAAACAAAATACAGTGGTATATAATTTGGCATATGGACATTAGTCTTCAGGCAGGTATATACAGGTTGCATATCCTTTATGCCAAAATGCTTGGGGCCGGAGATATTTTGGATTTTTTCATGATTTTGGAATAGTTGCTTATACATAATGAGAATACAGTTGGCCATCCACATTTGTCAGTTCGACTTTCACTAGGAATCTTAATAGACCACAAGCTGAACATGAGTCAGCAGTGTGATGCGGCAGCCAAGAAAGCCAATGCAATTCTTGGCTGCATCAATAGGAGTATGGTGTCTAGATCGAGGGAGGTACTGGTACCCCTCTAATCTGCTTTGGTTAGACCTCACCTTGAATACTGTGTCCAGTTCTGGGCACCCCAATTCAAGAAGGACATGGTCAAGCTGGAGCAAGTCCAGAGGAGGGCGACCAAAATGGTGAGGGGCCTGGAAGCCATGAAGCCCTATAAGGATAGACTTAGAGAGCTGGGTGTGTTTAGTCTGCAGAAGAGAAGGTTCAGAGGGAACAGGATAGCCATGTTTAAATATTTGAAGGGATGCCATGCAGAGGAGGGAGAGGGCTTGTTTTCTGCTGCTCCAGAGACCAGGACAAGGAGCAATGGATTCAAGCTGCAGGAAAGGAGATTCCACCTGAACCTCAGGAAGAACCTCCTGACGGTCGGGGCTGTCCGGCAGTGGAATCTGCTGCCTCGGAGTGTGGTGGAGTCTCCTCCTTCCTTGGAGGTTTTTAAGCAGAGGCTGGATGGCCATCTGTCGGGAGTGCTTTGAGGGTGTTCCTGCATGGCAGGGGGTTGGACTGGATGGCCCCTGGGGTCTCTTCCAACTCTACATTTCTATGATTCTATGATTCTAACCTCTCTTCCTCCACCTCAGGTGCTTCTTCTCGAAGGGGACCTTCCCTCTTGGTGGCTCTGATCAGGCCACACAGCCCTTTAAAAATTCACCTCTGGTCCTACTCCTCCTCTACCACCTGCTGCCTGATTTCTCAGCACCACAAGCCCTCTCCTGATGCCTTCCCTCAATGGACACCCAAGGAAGGAGGTGGGCGAGAAAGAGGAAGTTTAGGGCCACTGTGCTGATCCGCCCTTTTCCCTAACCTGGTTTGGACTCTGGTTGTCCATCCTCCCCACTTTGCTTTGTCTCTCTTCCCACAGACACAAGCACATATTTTGATATTTGTGATTTTCGCATTCTTGTGGGGGTCCTGCTCCCCTAATGCTAGCGAATGTGGAGGGCTGACTGTATATACTGGTTTTTTTTGACATGGAGTCTGCTCTTTTGTGAGTTCTTCTCCTGCAGGGTCCCAAGCCAGTCTCCATAATTCCCTCATGCTCCCTACAGGAAGAAAATTAGCATCTACTTCTCAGAAGTTTTGGATTTTGGAGCATTTTGCGTTTGCATATAAGGGGGAGTCAGCTTGTATAAGGGGAGGCACTCCTTCACACCTTAACTGAGGCTGGCCTGTTTCATCCTGCAGGGTCCAAGCAGGAATCATCTGGAAGAAGAGATCTTAAGAAAACAAGGAGGAGAAGAGGGCTGTGCAACAATGTGGGGAGGTAATCTGATTGTCTCTAGAATTCTCTTCTTCCTAGTTCCACGTTGCCTCTCGTGGTCAAAAAGTTTATGTTTAAAAACCCACAGCACGGGGTTTGTTAATTCACAGCGCCAATTCTGGGCTGTCTGTGCACACAGCAACTTCCCTTGATACAGGTTTGTACAAAGCAAGGATATTCCCAGGAGATTAGAACCCCCAGAACGTGGGGCAAAACTTCCCACTACAGGGAGGAAGATTCAGGGCTGGAATCCCTTGCGGGTTTCATTTTTAAAAGCTGGTGAATATATGACTTCTATGCCTGATGTGTGTTGCCTGGTTTTTTCCTCTGAGGATGCCATAGAGATCATTTTAGGTCTTGGGAGGGTAACACACAACCTCCATCTCCCTTCCAACCCATCCATTTTTTTAGGGCCGCAAAAGCTACCCAACACTGCTGGTGATAAGTTTCTTCCACTTTCCTTTAAAAATGAAGTTCTTGCTTCTCTGGTCGAATTATGCTCCTAGAAATGTGCTTCTGCTTGTCTAAAAGCATCCATTCCTAGTTTGAAAGAAAAATTGTGTGTGTATGTGTGTGTGTTTGGCCATGGCTACAGCCAGTTCTGTAATGGTGGGGTGTGCAGCCCCTCTGGTGTGTCTGTAGAGCAACAGTGCCATCCCATGGAAGTTCTCAACTCTGCTTACAGGTGGGTTCTTTTCCGTAGGCTATTCTAAAATTACTGTGGTTTTATTGTTTTTTTATTGTATTGTTGCTGGGTGGCTTCACATGGAGTCTAACCTCCCATAATAGGAACAGCAGATGAGATAAATCTATCTTGAAAGCTGCCTTAGTACATGGAGACAGATTTGGATCCAGACTTAATTATACTTAGGGTAAATGTAGTCTCTATTTCAGAGGAAGGAACCAGCAAAGCCACCTCTGAGGATTCCTTGGCTAAGAAGACTCTGTGAAATTAATAGGGTCACCAGAAGTTGACAGGCACATACACAAAATAGGCACAGAAAGACAGAACAGGGCCTAAATATGCTAAGGGCACCGGATCCCCTTTGGAAGCTATGCAGGGTCAGCCTGGGTTAGTACTTGGATGGGAGACCACCAATGAACACCTGGTGCTGTAGGCTCTATTCCAGAGGATGGACTTGGCAAAAGTACTCTGTCTTTTCTTTTGCCTAAGAAAACCTGGTGGAAGTCATGAGGTCACCACAAGGTTAGAGGTGACTTTTTGCGGATTTCATTTTTGCAGATTTGATTATTCATGAATTATTCACTGCTCCCTGTGCCATTTTTAATAGGGACTCCAAGCCTCATGAGTCTGAGAAACTGTGAATGAGGATTGTAAGTCCTTATTAAAAATGGTCTGGGGCAGCAGTGGAGGGGGCTGTAAGCCCCACGAGCCCCCCACTTCTGCCTTGGGAAGAAACCCTGGTGCCCCAAAGGAATCCACAGTGGGTTGGATAGGGTGATCATACTTTTTTGTGTGTGTTAAATATGGTTTGTGAGGGCCCAGAGTTATTCACAGTTTTTTCACTTTTGCAGGGGTTCTGTGCCCCTAACCGTAGTGAATGTGGAGGGATTACTGTATAAAAATAGACACAGAACAAACAACACGCACATGTGTGTACACACACACACACGCGCGCACACACAAGCCTAGTTTAATCAAGTGGACTTAAATGAGCCATGCCTAAATCAAATCCCTTTGGTTGTACCAAGTCAATTCTAAGCATGACTTGGCCTATTTTACTGGTGGAAATCATGTGAACCTCCAGAGGTTGTTGGACTGCCTCTCCCCACGTTCTTCACTGTTGGCCATGTTAGTTAGGGCTGCTGGGAGCTGCAGTACAATAACATCTGAAGAAATCTGTGATTCTCACTTCAGGCCTAGATACAACCTGGACCTTCCAAATGGAAGCACCTTCTGTAGGTTTGTGGATGTTCTTTCCGACAGGTCCAGGGATGTTTCTCGGAAGAAGAGAAGAGTCCAGAGAGGAAATCTCTTGGATGTGGGCGAAGAAGAAAAAGAAGAGGAGGAGAGAAGGGAAGGAGCGAACTGGTCAGAAGATGGCAGCGGGGCCTTGGGCACGTGCCCCATCTGTGCTGGTGAGTGGTGGCGTGGAAAGGGCCACTGACAGGGCAAAGCACAACGAGGGCCTTCTGTCCACTTTGGCTTCCTGCAGTCAAGATGGCAACCTGCATAGAGGGCAGTTGATGTTCCCTTGTCTCCTTCTTTGGAGGTTTTTAAGCAGAGGCTTGACGGTCATCTGTCAGGAGTGCTTTGAGGGTGTTCCTGCATGGCAGGGGGTTGGACTGGATGGCCCCTGGGGTCTCTTCCAACTCTACATTTCTATGATTCTATGATTCAATTAAATTTGCTTTTTAATTTCTGCTGGCCAGCTTTCTCAAAAGTGGATCCTCAAGGTTAGTGAGATGGGAAGAAGCCACACAGAATTCTAGAGTTAGAAGAGACATGAAGGGCCATCAGTCCAACCCCCTTCTGTCATAAGGAAGACACCTTCCAAGCCCTCCCTTTGCCAGATGCCACCCAGCCTCTCTTTAAAAACCTCCAAGCAGACTCCACCACACTCCATTGGGGCAGCAACGTATTGCACTGTTTAATGACTCTTACCACAGGGGTGTTCTTCCTAAGGTTTAGGTGGGCTCTCCTTTTCTGTAAGCTTAATAACAAAATCTAGAATCCTAGAGTTGGAAGAGACCCCCAGGGCCATCTGGTCCAACCCCCTTTAGCCCTGCAAGAAGAAACCATCAAAACACTCCCTTTGAGAGATGGCCACCAGCCTCTCTTGAAAACCCCCCATAATTGGGAGGAAGGTGGGAGATAAGTAAATAAAATAATAACAACAGCCACCTCTCTGGCTTCCTGGGAGGAGGAAGAGGGAGCTCCAGGCCTTTCTCAGCCTCTACTCTTTCCTTCTCCAGGTCTGTTCCCCAATGGGATCCTACCAGCACATGCCTCCAGGTGCGGAGAAGAGGATCTGGTGTCCAGCTCTTCTTCCTCGTCTCCCTTGTCATCGTGGGAAGAGCCCGAAGAGGCCTGGGTTCAGTGCCCCCTCTGCCAGTTCAGGTTCCGTGCTTCGGAAGTAGAGAGGCACGCAAGCAGTTGTGGGGATCAGGACCAGCCTTCGGTCAGCAGCCATTCCTGGATGTGGGCCGAATAGGAGGAGGAAGATGGCTGGTGTGAACAGCCTCCCCTGGCTCAAGCTCTGTCCATCCGTTCCCATCATGCAGAGGGTTTAAGCAGTGGGACAGAAGAAGGACCCTCAGTAAGGACACAGTGGGCAAGGGGCTTCCCCACCACCTGAGTCTGAGGCCTTCTCGGAGGAGGGAGAGAGAGCGTTAGGGGTGAGGCCCATGGGGTGGGATGTGGGGTGTGTGTGTAGTACTGAGCACCCCTTAATTTTCCTCTGGTCTGGCCCTTCTCAGTATCCTCCATACAGCTCCCAGTTCCCCCCACGCACCGGCCAGATTTCTGGGCCTCATCTGGACGAAGACTTCCCCAGCCTGGCTTGGTGATATAAGATGGGAACTCAGGAACTGCTTTTGGGGAGACAGCAGTGGTGTAGCCCTCTCCCTGACTTCCCCACAGTATCAAAGAAATGGAACCTGTGCTCCCCGTGCTGGTCCCTGTTCCCCAGGTGGACGAGGGCATGGGGAGACCCTCGTCCTCACCATAGACTCTTTTTGCCTAACTGTCCTGCGTGACTCCCCTTTTTTATTCCCTGGGTGCTTGTGTAACCTTTTGATGAGGCTGCTTCAGATTCAAATGCCTGCCCTGCCCTGGATTTGTCTTCCACAGGAACCATATGTTAACTCTCCAGTCTTGGGTAAATGACATTTTCTTTGATTTTCTCCAATAAACATGGCCATGGTTGAAGAGGTGATGGCTTTCTCCTCTGTCTTTTTCTGTCAATTTGGTTGATGCTCTGGTGCTAGAATAGAGTTGTCATTGGCACAATTTGAGCTGCTGGTTATGACCTTAAAAAGCCTTATATGGCTTAGGTCCTGACTATTTGAAAAACCGTTATCTTCCTAAATGAACCTGCCAGAGTTTTAAGATCTTCAGGGCAAGGGTTTCTCTCAGTCCCACCACCGTCCCAGGCTTGCCTGGTAAGGACATGGGAGACAGGGCCTTCTCGATGGCTGCTCCCACCCTGTGGAACTCCCTTCCCCAGGAAGTTAGGCTGGCCCCCTACTCTCCTTTCACCAGCAGACAAAAACATGTCTCTTTAATCAGGCCTTTAATGGGTGAGCAAGAGAGCTTTTTACTCACTTATTAGCTGTTTTTAAAATGTATAATTTTATATGTTTTTAGAATCATAGAATCATAGAAATGTAGAGTTGGAGGAGACCCCAGGGGCCATCCAGTCCAACCCGCTGCCATGCAGGAACACCCTCAAAGCCCTCCCGACAGATGGCCATCCAGCCTCTGCTTAAAAACCTCCAAGGAAGGAGGAGACTCCACCACACTCCATGGAGGCAGCAGCAGATTCCACTGCCGGACAGCCCTGATCGTCTGGAAGTCCTTCCTGAGGTTCAGGTGGAATCTCCTCTCCTGCAGCTTGAATCCATTGCTCCTTGTCCTGGTCTCTGGAGCAGCAGAAAACAAGCCCTCTCCCTCCTCTACGTGGCATCCCTTCAAATATTTAAACATGGCTATTTAGAAATATCTATTAAACAATTAAAAACATATAAAATTGTGCTTTTTTAACTTTGTGGAAGCCGCCTTGGGTCCCCCTTTGGGAGAAACATAAATTCCATCAATCGGTCAATGAGGCAATCAGCCCTGCTGCCGTCTAGATCATGGTCTTTGCACACACAGAGAGGATGAAACCCCATCAATCTGCTTAAGACGAGCAGTCGTGCTTTTCTGAAAAGTCCTGCACCAGCAGTGGCTATTTCATGTTTTCTGTAGGAAGCTTATTTTCTGCTGCTCCAGAGACTAGAATGTGGGTCAGTCCATTTGAATTATAAGAGATTCCACCAAAACATCAGGAAGAACTTCTTGACTGTAGGAGCAGTTGGGCAGTGGAATCCATTGCTACCTGGGAGTGGGGTGGGGTCTCTTCCTTCTTTGGAGGCGTTGAAAGAAAGGCTAGATGGCCATCTGTCAAAGGGAGGATTTGGGTGGTGTCGTCCTGCGTGCAGAAAGGGGGTGGACTGGATGGCCCCTGGAGTCTCTTCCAGCTCTGTGAGTCTTCTGTGCAAGATGGGGGAGCCCCACCGTTTAAGAAGGATATCAGCAAGCTGGATGGCCATCTGTCAAAGGAAGGGCTTTGAGGGTGTTCCTGCATGGCAGGGGGTTGGACTGGATGGCCCCTGGGGTCTCTTCCAACTCTACATTTCCATGATTCTATGGAGAAGAGAACAGTGAGAGCAGGACAAAGCCATCTTTAACTCTCTGCAGGGATGGCATGTAGAAGAGGGAGTCAGTTTGTTTTCTGCTGCCCCGGAAACTGGATCACGAATGGATTCAAGTGACAAGAAAAGAGATTCCACTTAAACATTGGGCAGAACTAGAACGAGAATCAGGTTGCTGTAAGGGTTGTCTAAGTCCAAGACCTACCATGCCAGGGTGCACAGCTACAGCTCTCCAGAGAGGTGCTCATCCAACTATTGTTTAAGGACCTCCAGTAGCTGCTTGCCCCCGTCCTGCGCATGGGGAAAGAGGGTTTATGGGGAGGCAGAACTGGCCCGTACCCCGCCAGGGTGGGTGTACTGCTTCACCAGGTTCACCTGGCCTACAGCTCCCAGTGACATGAGCCTGCTTGGAAAGGCCACTGTGGGTTCTCTTGGTGGGGTGTGCGTGTGGGGTGGGGTGCCAAGAAGCAGCTTTGGCAGCCCAAAGAAACGGCCACTCTCCCCTGCTGCCAGGACTCCAGAGGGCACCCTAAGTTATGGAATCCTAAAGGGAGAAGAAGCCAGGAAGCCCTATGAAGAACGGCTGAGGGAGCTGGGATGTTTAGCCTGCAGAAGAGAAGGTTAGAGGGGACAT
This sequence comes from Ctenosaura bakeri, assembly GCA_948474755.1. Lineage (NCBI taxonomy): Eukaryota > Metazoa > Chordata > Lepidosauria > Squamata > Iguanidae > Ctenosaura > Ctenosaura bakeri. The sequence continues at coordinate 131,259 of CAOLHI010000286.1, forward strand.
GACAGCCATGTTTAGATATTTGAAGGGATGTCATGTCAAGGTGGGAGTGGGCTTCTTTTCTCCTGCTCCAGAGACCAGGACAAGGAGCAATGGATTCAAGCTGCAGGAAAGGAGATTCCACCTGAACCTCAGGAAGAACTTCCTGACGGTCAGGGCTGTCCAGCAGTGGAATCTGCTGCTGCCTCCATGGGGTGTGGTGGAGTTTCCTCCTTCTTTGGAGGTTTTTAAAGAGCGGCTGGATGGCCATCTGTCCAAAGGAGGGTTTTGGGATGGGTTCCTGCATGGCCGAAGGGGGTTGGACTGGGTGGCCCCTGGGGTCTCTTCCAACTCTATTGTTCTATTATTCTGTCCAGCAGTGGAATCTGGCTGCTGTCTCCATGGAGTGTGGTGAGTCTCCTCCTCCTTTGGCGGTTTTTAAGCAGAGGCTGGATGGCCATCTGTTGGGAATGCTTTGATGGGTGTTCTTGCATGGCAGGGGGTTGGACTGGATGACCCCTGGGGTCTCTTCCAACTCTATGATTCTAGGATTCTATGATCCTAAGAGACTCCAAGGGCTATCCAGGCCCACCCCTTTCTACCATGCAGGAAGATGCAATCAAAGCCCTCCCTTTGGCAGATGGCCATCCAGCCTCTGCTTAAAAATCTCCAAGGTAGAGGAGTCGACCACGGTCCCAGGTATAGTGGCTTCCCACTGTCAAACTGCTCTTACCATCAGGAAGATCTTCCTAAGGTTTAGGTGGAATTTCCTGTAGTTTGAAGCCATTGCTCCATGTCCTAGTCTCTGGAGCAGCAGAAAACAAGCTTGCCCCACCTCCCATATGACATCTCTTCAAATACTTATTTATGGCCATCCTTTCTCCTCTTAACTTTCTCTAAACATGCCCAGTTCTCTAAGGCATTCCTCAGAGGGCTTCAGGGTTTCCAGGTTATACACATGCATGTCACCAGCAGGACTGCTGCTCCTGTACAGGTTTTGGGGCAGCAGAGTCCAAAATTCTGCACAAGCTCACATGTGCTGTGTTAGCAGAAGAGCAAGGCAGCTTCTAGGAGTGTGTGAAGAAAATAAATTAATCCGCTTGCTAGGCACCGCTTAACAAGAGAGCCTCCTCTTCTATTTGGTAGGAAATAGATAGAATCATAGAAATGTAGAGTTGGAAGGGACTCCAGGGGCCATCCAGTCCAACCCCCTGCCATGCAGGAACACCCTCAAATCAATCCCACAGATGGCCATCCAGCCTCTGCTTAAAAACCTCCAGGAGGAGACTCCACCACACTCCGGAGGCAGCAGATTCCACTGCCGGACAGCCCTGACTGTCAGGAAGTTCTTCCTGAGGTTCAGGTGGAATCTCCTTTCCTGCAGCTTGAATCCATTGCTCCTTGTCCTGGTCTCTGGAGCAGCAGAAAGCAAGCCCTCTCCTTCCTCTACGTGGCATCCCTTCAAATATTTAAACGTGGCTCTCATGTCCCCTTTTAAAGCCTTCTCTTCTGCAGACTAAACATACCCAGCTCTCTCAGTCTATCCTCAGAGGGCTTCATGGCTTCCAGGACCCTCACCATTTTGGTCCGCCCTCCTCTGGACTTGCTCCAGCTTGTCCATGTCCTTCTTGAATTGGGGTGCCCAGAACTGGACACAGGTTTCCCAGATGGGGTCTAACCAAAGCAGAGTAGAGTGGTACCAATACCTCCCTCGATCTAGACACCATACTCCTGTTGATGCAGCCGAGAATTGCATTGGCTTTCTTGGCTGCCGCATCACATTGCTGGCTCATGTTCAGCTTGTGGTCTATGAAGACTCCTAGATCCCTTTCGCACGTACTGCTATCCAGCCCCGTGTCCCCCATCCTATATTTCTGTATTCCATTTTTTCTACCTAAGTGTAGGACCTTACACTTCTCTCTGTTGAATTTCATTTTGTTCGCCCTGGCCCAGCTCTCCAATCTATCCAGGTTATTTTGAATTCTGATCCTGTCCTCTGGCGTATGAGCAACCCCTCCCCATTTGGTGTCAGAACAAGGCAACCCGTGGAGTATGAAGAGACTTAAAGGACCAGACCACCGAAGCTCCTGCTAAGAAGACATCTTAACCCAGTGCCATCTCATGCTACCTTGCACAGGGGACATTTTTTCCCCTAATTATCACATTGGGGCTCCTTGACTACATTCTTTCCTGCAAATGGGGAGCTGATGGCTCACAGGCCATTTCCACACTAGACAAAAGCACTATTATTGCACTTTTGACATCCTATGGAATGCTGAGGTTTGCAGTTTAGGAAATGGTCATTGAGGCCCCTCCCGAAATTGCAAACCCCAGGATTATGTAGGATGTTGAAAGTGGAATAATAGTGCTATAACAGTCTAGTGCGGAAATGGCCACAGTTTGAAATGTACAAAGAGTTAGCATTAAAATAGAAATAAATTAGCCATGGATCTAAGCATGGATCTATTATAAACATCAAGATGCATTGCAATCTACAAAATAGCACACTGTTTTAAAAAAAAAAGCCCCATTAAAGGGAGAAATACAAGGGAAAAATGAAAGAGAAATGCCTCCAATTAAAAATTATTTGAAGCAAAGCTGTAAAAAGTTCCAGAACAGGAAGAAGCAATGAGTGAAATTATAGAGAAATGGAAACAGGGACTCTAATTAAGGAAGAACAATGCAAAATATGAGATATTATAGTTTTTTTTGAGATGCTGGCAAGCCATCAAGGTGATGTACTGGTATAGAGGAAGCTTATAAGGCACACAATTGCCAACCAAGGAGAGGAATGTAGGAAATGGAAATTATATACTTAGAAAACAGATAGGACCCTTCTAAGATAATATATAAACTCCTGCAAATGTAAATAGAAGATGGTTTAAATAATAACCACAAACATGGTGGTCTGGGCTTTGAAGGACGAATCAGAATACAATAAAATAATATTTAAGAAACAGACAGAGTTTAAGGTAGGGAAATATAGGATTTAATTACAGTTGGAAATTATGATCTAGGAATACACAACTTGCACAAGGAAAGGGAACAAGGGAAGTAGGGTTCTTTTTTAGAGAAACTTCAAGAAGAAAGGAATATGGAATAGGAGATGAGGTATAAGGGTATTTTAGGAAAATTTATAGGATATGTCAAATAAAAGCCTACAGGGGGCAGGAATTGATTACGAATATGAAATAAGAGAATATGAGCATATATATTATATATATATTATATATAAATATATATATATATATGTATTTTATATAATTTTACTTTATTATTTTAAGGTAGTTAATAATCGTAATAGATAGTTATAAAGAACTGGAAGAGCTGGGTAAGAAACTTTTGGTTTTGATGCACTAGTTGATATTAGTTTGCTTTTGTTAATGGAATTTTTTTTCGGTAACTGTTGAAATATATGTAAGTTAGTATATAGTACAATGTATAGTTGAAATGTATAGTTTATTCTTGTGAATAAAAATATTTTAAAACGAGAAGATCCTTGTCGAAACTGTACTATAATAGAAATTAAGGATATCAGAAGAACTGCATTTTAGGAAAAACTGAACATCGAATATTGCTATTATTGCTATGCATTTACTCCTGCAATCTTTTATATACGATTTACCAATAATGGAGATTTTAATGAAAATAATTTTTACAAAAGCCCCATTGGAAAAAGGCAGGGAGGGAGGGCAGAGGAGATCATAACGGCCACGAACAAACATCCGTGGCTCCCGGGGGAGTTGGGTGATGCTTTGCCCGCCCGTGGCAACCCGGTGCCCCCGGGAGCTGGCAGCTGGGACCGGTTGCTCTCTTGCCTGCTGATGCCCCGCCGGGGAAAAACACGGCACCTCCGCCAGCTTCTGCCAGCCAGAGGACCTCGGATAAAAGCCACGGCTGATTTAGACGGAAACAGGGAAGAAGTCCAGTGGGACTTCTCAGATTTGGGGTGTCCCCTTGGTGGGAGTGAGGAAACCAAAGCCCTCCACTCCTGGCCACACTGTTGGCTCCAAGTCCGGAGCCGGGGGCCGGCATCTCTCCTGGGCCAAGATGGCATCCGAGTTCGATGGCATCACGGTGAGTATTTGGCTGGGGGAGTGGGTCTTCTCCTTCCTTCTCTCCTTTTGTGGGTTGTGTACCTTGTGGCTGGTTGCTGGACTCAAGGTGCCTCCTGTTCCCTTTAAGGGCTGTGCAGAAGAGGGAATTTCAAAAGGTTTACCTTCTTACCTGGTGGCAGACCAAGCAACGCTGGGTCTGCTTTGGTTAGACCCCATCTTGAATACTGTGTCCAGTTCTGGGCAACCCAATTCAAGAAGGACATGGTCAAGCTGGAGCAAGTCCAGAGGAGGGCGACCAGAATGGTGAGGGGCCTGGAAGCCATGAAGCCCTGTGAGGATAGACTTAGAGAGCTGGGGATGTTTAGTCTGCGGAAGAGAAGGTGAAGAGGGGACATGATAGATCCATGTTTAAATATTTGAAGGGATGCCACGTAGAGGAAGGAGAGGGCTTGTTTTCTGCTGCTCCAGAGACCAGGACAAGGAGCAATGGATTCAAGCTGCAGGAAAGGCGATTCCACCTGAACCTCAGGAAGAACTTCCTGACGGTCAGGGCTGTCCGGCAGTGGAATCTGCTGCCTCGGAGCGTAGTGGAGTCTCCTTCTTTGGAGGTTTTTAAGCAGAGGCTGGATGGCCATCTGTCCAAGGGAGTGCTTTGAGGGTGTTCCTGCATGGCAGGGGGTTGGACTGGATGGCCCCTGGGGTCTCTTCAAACTCCACATTTCTATGATTCTATGATTCAAAAGGTTTACCTTCTTACCTGGTGGCAGACCAAGCAATGCTGGCTGAAATTCCTCCATCTGCACAACCATCAAATAGGCAGAATCCCTCTCCAGTTTTCTTTTCGGCACCCCAGTCGCCGGTCTCCACTGTGGACAGATGAACTTAGCATCACAGAAACACAAGGCTGGAAGGGACCCCTGTTTAAATACTTCCAAAGAAGGAAAATCCCCCAGAGTCCAAGGCCATCTATTCTACAGCATTTATTGTCAGGAAGTTATAATGTTTAGGCAACATCTCTTTTTCTTGCAATTTTGCAATTTTCTGCAATTTGAACCCATGGGTTCATGTCCTAGTTTCCGGAGCAGCTGAAAACAAACTTTCCCCATCTTCAACTTGGCACCCCTTCAAATATGTAACTTCTGTCTGGGTGTGTATGCTGTACTTGTATTCTCACTTATGTTTTTAAGTGCTTTCGCTCTGTTCAAATGAGCGACGTTTTACCAGGATAGCTTATTGAATGGTTTTACAGCTCCAGAAGGGGTCCGGCCCTCTCGGAGCCTGCCCTTCCTTTATCTCACTTTAATTCAGAGGTAGGAAAAGTGTGCACCCCCCCCCAAAAGGTTATTTTGGTGCCCGTTGAGTCGTCCAGACTCCCCAGACTGTCCTTTTTCCAACTTAAAACGAAGAAAGAAAAAGAAATAAAGTGCTTCTCTCTGAAGCCTCCAGGAATAGCAATTCAGCTATTAAAGAAGGCAGGCTCTCTTGTGTGGTTTCCCATAAAAAATATCAATTTTTCAAAGCTCCAAAGGGAACTTCCAGCCACTTCCTGAGGTTTGTTTTCGGCAGTCCATGCGATCCCTGAAGCATTTGAGAGGCAAAACATGAGCTCTCCCAACAGTGGAGTTTCTGACACACAGTTTTTGTACAAGAGCAACTTGGGCCATTTCTGCACTAGCCTGTTATTGCGCGATGATTTCACTTTCAACATCCTCTGGAATCCTGGGGTTTGCAGTTTCGGGAGGGGCCGGCCGGCCCCTCCCGAAACTGCAAACCCCAGGATTCCAGAGGAGGTTGAAAGTGGAATCATCGCGCTATAACAGTCGAGTGCGGAAATGGCCTTGGAAAGGAATAATGTGAAGTTGCAAAATGGCGCAGGGGGCTAGATGCATTTACTTAAGGACTTCTTTACCCCTTTATTAAGCCCTTAAATAACAGCTTTTTATCAGATAATTTGGGAGGAAAACAGGAAAAGCCCAGTTTTAGAGTTGGGACCACTTTTGGCCACTCAGAGCTGATCAGGCAGCAGGAATAATCGCTCCTTGCCCTGGCATAAGAAGCATCTCTGAGCTGGACTTTACCTTGATGGTCAAGGTCTTGTTTGTTAAGGAATTAAACCAGATCCGTAAACTGACTCTTTGCTCTATGGCAGATAGGAGCTCCTTAATTCCTGGGGAGAAACTGCCCCCAGCAATGCAAATCCTGGGGGAGCCTGATGCAGAAAAATCAGAGAGGGCCCAAAAGACCAAAAAAATAAAAATAAAGGTACAGCCATGCAAAAGGAAAAGTATCTTCAACCAAGGAAAGGTTTAGAAACTGCAGTTACCAGCCTCATGGTAAAGCAGATTAAGCACGATTTATTAATCTCTTTAAAGGTTTTAAGCCCAGCCCACAAGACCCCATGATCAGATTTCAAACGGCACATTATTTTTCTCATTTGCACATTTTGAGCCCAAGTGCATGCTTGGAGAGAGAAAAAAAAATCCTCCTGGCAGTGCAAATTGCTCTGTCTTTTTTAATCCAAGGCATTGACTCACAATAACAAGAGTTGTTCTGCTCTAAGTGCAAATATGCGCGCACACACCCATGCACACACACGCACACAAAGAGCTTTCCATCTCCTGTAACCGAGAGCCTCTTGGCTGGTTAAGTTGCTTCCCCAGTTCGTGTCCTTTTCTTTCTCAAGGTTGTGTACTGACAAGCCGAGGGGGAGAGAGGCGAAGGCGTTCGGCCCCAGGGAGAAGACTGCCGGGCAGGGCTCCTTCTCCGGGCTCAGGGGAAGGGAGCAGGTGGCCTCACCTGGCTCCGCTCTTTCCACCGCCAGTAGACCTCAGAGCCAATGACGGCTGGATCCAGTAAACACTGGGGCCCAAGCAGTGGAATCCAGCGCCCTCGTGTCTTGGGAGGGGTAGATCCATTCTGGGTTTAAGTCTGACCTTTAAAGGAGCTATCCAAGGTGTGCAACCTTATTCCACCCCAAATGTGGTGGAGCAGACGTTGTTCTTTCATTTATCAGCATCCTGCCTTTCCCCCGATAAGGGAACACAAGGTGGCTAACAGCAGAAAAGCAAGATAAATCGAAAGCAATGCAAAGCATTCATAAAAGGACACGTCTAAGAATTAAAAAGCAATCAATTTATGAAGTTAAAACATTGCATATTAAAAATATGGACATACTTTAAGAGACTATGGACATTTCCCACTAGACTGTTACAGCACTATTATTCCACTTGCAACACCCTATGGAATCCTGGGGTTTGCAGTTTTGGGAGGGGCCAGTTGCAAGAGACCCTTAAAGGCCATCCAGTCCAACCCCATCCAGTCCAACCCCAGTTGGCCCCTCCCGAAACTGCAAACCCCAGGATTCCATAGGGTGTTGCAAGTGGAATCATAGCACTGTAACAGTCTAGTGCAGAAATGGCCTAACTCAGCCTTAAAAACAGAAATGCATTGCTGCTGCTGCTGCTGCTGCTTATTATTATTATTATTATTATTATTATTATTATTATTATTATTATTATTATTATTATTCCCACTTTTTTCCTGGTACAGAATCAAAGCTGCCTATAATAATTTTAAAAAAACATAGTTAAAGATCATAGCTAAATGCCCAAGACCTAGTCAATTTGGAAAAACCCATCAGCAGAACAATGCTTTGATCTGGGGACAGAAGGAGAACAAGGCCGGGGCCCACAGGACCTCTCCAGGGAGGGATTTCCAAAGCCTGGGATGTCCCTTCAAGTCATTGGTGACTTACAGAGACCCTCAGGTGAAACTATCATGGGGTTTTCTTGGTGCAATTTCTGCAGAGGTGGCTTGCCTTGACCTTCCTCCAAAGCCAAGAGAAGAGCAGGACTTGTCCAGGGTAATTCGGGGGGGGTTCCATGCCCAAGTGGGGATTCGAACCTTGGTCTCCCAGGGTCCCAGTCCAGCACTGCACTCCACTGGCTCAGGGTTTATTCAGAGGAGTTTCCCCATTGCCTTCCAGGGAGGCTGAGAGAGTATGACCACCTCTGGGTCTCACAGTGGGCTTCCATGTTGGAGAGGGGGTTTGAACCCAGCCCTCCAGCAATCTTAAGCCTGGATTGGATGAGGAAACTCTTTTAAATTTCAAACTAAAATCCAGATCAGAGTCACCAATGCCATCTAAGATCCCTGCAAATGAACTCAGGTATTCTCACCTGACTTAAAGAATCATAGAATCATAGAAATGTAGAGTTGGAAGAGACCCCAGGGGCCATCCAGTCCAACCCCCTGCCCTGCAGGAACCCCCTCAAAGCACTCCCAACAGATGGCCATCCAGCCTCTGCTTAAAAACCTCCAAGGAAGGAGGAGACTCCACTACACTTCCGAGAGACACCAGGGGCCATCGAGTCTAACCCCCTGCTATGCAGGAACCCACATCAAAGCCCTCCCTGTGACAGGTGGCCATCCATCCTCTGCTTAAAAACTTCCAAAGAAGGGGGAACTCCACCACACTCCATGGAGGCAGCAGATTCCACTGCCGGACAGCCCTGACCGTCAGGAAGTTCTTCCTGAGGTTCAGGCGGAATCTCCTTTCCTGCAGCTTGAATCCATTGCTCCTTGTCCTGGTCTCTGGAGCAGCAGAAAACAAGCCCTCTCCCTCCTCTGCGTGGCATCCCTTCAGATATTTAAACATGGCTCTCATGTCCCCTCTTAACCTTCTCTTCTGTAGACTCTAAGTCTATTCCCCAAAGGGCTTCATGGCTTCCAGGCCCCTCACCATTTTGGTTGTCCTCCTCTGGACTTGCTCCAGCTTATCAATATCCTTCTTGAACTTGCTGCTTGAAATCCCAGCTCTTCCCATTGAAATGGGCAGAAAACACACCACCACAAGTCCTCTGGTATGATGCTGCTGCTCAGTCAGAGTAAACCCTTTCTGTTGGGCTACACCTCTTGCGTGTCAGACCAACAAATGGTTCTAAATGCTTCCAACCATTGTGCGAAAGACCTGCCAGTTTCCTTTTTTCCTACTCCACATTCAAATAACATGAGAGAGGGAAACAGTGGTGCATCTCGCTCACCGCAGAGGAAAGGCAGTTGTGACAATTGGGTAACAACCACTGTGCATTCATTGCACTGAACCCAGGGTGTGATTTATGCAAGCCTTCCAGATGCTGCAGCTCCCAGCATTCCTCACTTTTATCTGTGCAGGCTAGGGCTTATGGGAATTGCAGTACAGACAGGCTGGAGGGTGTCCAGAGGAGGGCAACCCAAACGGTCAAAGGCCTGGAAACCATGAGAATTAGAGGAGGCTGGGTATATTTAGTCCAGAGAAGGAAGGTTAAGAGGTGACATAGTAGCTATCTTTAAATATTTGAAAGGCTGGAAGATGGAGCAAGCTTGTTTTCTGCTTCTCCAGAGACTAGGACATGGAGCAATGGCTTCAAACTCCAGGAGAAGGGATTCCACCTAACCTTAGGAAGAACCCTTCCTGGTGGTAAGAGCTGTTTGATGGTGGAATACCTTGCTGCCTCAGTGGAGTGTGGTGGAGTCTCCTTCTTTGGAGGTTTTTAGATAGGGGCTGGACAGCCGTCTGTCAAAGCGAGGGCTACAATCGATGGTGTCTTTCGTGCCTGGCGGAATGGGGCTGGACTGGATAGCCCTTGAGGTCTCTTCCAACTCAAGGATTCTGTGATTGTAACTTCTCAAAGAAAGGGACATGATGCCTGCAGTGAAGAAGGAAGCAAAAGACTCGAGTTCACAGACCAGAGAAAGATGCAGAGGGTTGCAAGAAAATGGTGGTCATTATCTAGATTTCCCTTCCTCACTAATCACTTTGCATGCATTGATGACCCTTTGCTTCCCATGTTCCTTCCTCCCGGTCCCTTCGCAGCCCAACTGGAAGGAGATTGTCAACAAGAAGCTCAAGTTCCCAGAGGGCCTGCTCAGCGCCATTCAAGATGGGCACCTGGTGAGGGTCCAGCAGCTTTTGCAGGTGAGTGACGGCATCCTGAGGCAGCTGGACGAGTCCGAGGACCGGTCGTGGCGGGAGGCACTCAACCTGGCCATCCGCACAGGCAGCGAAGAGATCACCAAGACGTTGCTGCGGGTGGTCAAGTTCGACTTCCGGCAGGTCCACGAGGCCTTGCTGGTGGCGGTGGACACCAACCAGCCCCATGTGGTCAAGATGCTGCTGGACCGGCTGGACCAGGAGAAGAGCCTCAAGATGGACATCAAGTCCTTCTCACTGGCCTTCTTCGACAATGCCATCGACAACTCACGCTTCGCCCCTGGTGTGACGCCCCTCACCTTGGCGTGCGAGAAGGACCTCTACGAGATCGTGGACATGCTCCTGAAGAAGGGCCATGCCATCCCACCACCCCACAAGGTCTCCTGCGCCTGTCTGGAGTGCTCCAATGGCCGCAAGTTCGACCTGCTCAAATTCTCCCTCTCGCGCATCAACACCTACAAGGGCATCGCCAGCCGGGCCCACCTCTCCATCGCCAGCGAGGACGCCATGCTGACCGCCTTCAAGCTCAGCCGGGAGCTCAAGCGCCTCTCCAAGAAGGAGCCTGAATTCAAGGTCTGCTTCTTTCTCTTTGTCCCTCTCAGTGTCTCACACGCTTGCTGTTGAGGCAAAAGAGTGCAGGGTTAGGAGGACCATTCACAGTCAGAGACACTTACAGTCAGTACAGCTGGCCTGTTCATCATGGGAAGAAATATTGGTAAATTGAGAGCGATTTGGCAACTCTCCCCAATTAGCAGAGCAGTTGGTAATGCACAGACAGAAGATGAACAGGTTACCAGTCCCACCTCTATTGCCCCGACCCCGAACACACTTAACTGTAGCTCGAAGTAAACACAGGAACAGTTGGGTTAAAAGTATGTAAAAGTTTACACACAGGTACTTGTGCATTGTCCACACAGGTTCACATTCTTGAAGAAAGGTAAGAAGAAAATAAGCAATCACATGCTTGTAAGTGAGCAACCCCATGCTTACAGGAGGAGGTAGAAGAACAAAAGAGAGGTTGTAAACAGCAAGAGAAGGCTTTTCTAAGAACAGAGAACGTATACGTGCTGGAGCAAGCGGGTGCTGACCAAACAAACAGAAGGTTTAGTCAAGTAAACATGGAAATTAACTAGGCAGTTAATTAAGCATGCAAAGGTTGTTATCCCAACAAGAAATGTCTTCCAGAAACAGTCCAAAGGTCAGGAATCCAGTGGGAAACACAGTCAGACAGTCCAGGGTCAGAAAATCCAGGCAGGCAATGAACAAGGAATGCAGAGAACACAAGGCAAGGGCAGCAACACACGCATTGTTTCTGGCATAGAGCCACTGCCCTCTGCCTTCCTTAAGGAGGCTGGAGCCAGCTGGCTCTCAACCCGGCCTGATTAGCTCCTGGTTCGCTTGCTTTTGTGTGTCCTCCTGCAAGGCTGCTGTTGTAGGAAATAAGACTAAACCGGTTATAATTTAGTCTTCATTAGCAGAATTATGCAGAGGAAGAGAGTTAAAGTCCTTTTCTGTTTAAAAACTCATGGCTTGAGAATGCTTGATCCAATTAAATGCAAACACAGACACAGGTAGCTTGAATAAAGACTTAAAACTTTACTAATGACTTCTTCATCTACATTTTCATTAAGAGCTTGCTACCTTAACTAACTAAAGAATTAGAGGATAATCGTGGTATGACTCACCACCATCCTGCCTTGATGGTTGCAGAGCATGCAGATTTCACAGGATAGGATCCATGAGGGGACAAAGAACAAAGGAAAGGCAAAGAAGACTAAAGATGTCTCCTTCTCTTTTTTGGGGAGACTTAACTTTCTTCCTATCAGGATACAGTTCTGGGTCACATGATCTGATGACCTGGGCACTAAAGGTATTTATTATCATGCAATAAAAAGGCACAGAAAGGAAATGTGAGAGATCTGGCATGCAAACAGGGGAGGAAGCCCTATGCTAACTAATCCCATTTGTTCTACCAACGAAATGGGGGGAAAGAGAATGCTGGTAATTTTCCAACAGCTGTTCACCCGAGGAAGCCGAGGTCTGGCCCATGACAGTTGTGGCATACAAGGTTGCCAGGTCTCAGGGCCTGGCCCTGCATCTTAGGCCTGGCTCCTCTTCTCCCAGCCCCAGCTGAGGAGAAGGAATCTCAGGGCAAGATCACTGCCTTGCAAAATGTGTATGTTGTTGTTGTTATGTACATTCAAATCATTTCTGACTTATGGCAAGCCTAAGTCAAATCTGTCACAGGGTTTGTTGCCCAGATTTATCTAGACAAGATGTGCCAACATCTCTCCAAGGCTGAGAAAGTGCGACTGGCCCAGGGTCAGTCATCTGGTTTCCACGACTGAGAAGAGATTTGAACTCTGGTCTTCTAGTGTCCTAGCTCAACACTATTTCTTAGGTGATTTGCTGTTCCTTCCTCTAAGGCTGAGAGAGTGTGGTAATTCAAACCCTGCTCTTCCAACCCTCAAACCACTTCCCTCCACTAGTTCTTTGACAAGATTTCTTCAGAGGAGGTTTTCCAACATTGTCTTCCCCTGAGGCTGAGAGACTGTGACTGGCCCAAGGGCAGCCAGTGGGTTCCCACGGGTGAGGGGGGATTCAAACTCTGGTCTCTAAAATCATAGTCTGGTGCTCAAACCACTATACCATGCTGGTTTGCAATGCCAGCCCTACAGAGAGATAAATTTAGTGTGAGGCTATAGAGACTCCCATTGCCAGCAAGAGCCATAAATGCACACAGAGTGATGGATGAAGCGGAAAGACCAGTTTATCCCCTGAATGTGGAACTGAGGGTTTCCGGTGCCCTTCAAAGCCTGAGGTCGTTCCTCCAGAACTGATTCTTGCTTCTCCCCGCTTTCCCCCCCAGCCGGAGTACTTGGCCCTGGAGCAGCTGTGCCAGGAGTTTGCCTTTGAGCTCTTGGGGATGTGCCGCAACCAGAGCGAGGTGACCGCCGTCCTGAACGACCTGGGAGAGGACGCCACCGAAGAAGACGAGAACGAGAATATTGTGGATGACCAAGCCTTCGAAGAGGGGATCCCCAACTTAGCGAGGCTCCGACTGGCCGTCAACTACAACCAGAAACGGGTGAGCAGGCTGGGGAATACCCAGCTAGGAATAATGTTGGGAGTTAGAATTTCCCAGGGTGTTAACCCTTTGGGAATGTCTATGAGACCTAAAACTGTTAGGAGTTAGCCTTCCTTTAGCAGAGTTGCAAGAAACACAGGTCTCAATCTCTGTGTGGCTTCCCTGAACTGAGACTGACTTGAAAGCAAAACAAGGCAGGCAGTTTCAGGTTCCAAACTTAAAACATTTACTAATAAACTTTATAACTACATATGCATTGGAGAAACTAGAGCCTAACTAACTGACAGAAGGATTAGGGAAGATAGTAGCATCATTCTTAACTCACCAATTTCTTGGCGGAGAGGCTAGCATAGCGGAGAGAAGGTGCTAGAAGCAAGACTGCAAAAAGGAGACTGTAAGAGAGACGTGGCCTTCCATGTAAGGCCAATGATTGACTCTAGGGTGTATCCTGGGCCACATGGTCTGGATACCATTAGCCAGTCATTTTAAAATAACACAGAAAAACAGTTGAGACTTTAGGTGAGAGGCCAGAGGCTTAGCTAGCATAGGGTTAATTTTCTTTTGCATGCAAATTAACCCTATGCTAGCTAAGCCCCATTTATTTATTTATTTATTTGTATCCCGCCTCTCCATATGGATTGAGGCAGCGAATAACTTACAAATAGCATGTATTTCAAAACATTTCTATACATGCCCCCAACAAGCTGGGTACTCATTTTACTGACCTGTGAAAGGATGGAAGGCTGAGTCAACCTTGGAGCCGGGCAGGATCGAACTCACAACCTTGTGGCTTGCAGTACTGGCATTTAACCACTGCACCACCAGGGCTCCATTTGTCCTAGAATGAGAGCAAGGGAAGGGGGTAAGAATGCCAGAATTTTCCAACAAATAAGTTGTGTGTGTGTGTGTGGGGGGGCTTTGCAGTGACATATTGTTGCATCACATGTCTCAGAGCTAGAGCATTTTGTGAACAGAACTCAGCAACCTTGAGCATGGCCAGAATGCTTTTCCTTCACTCCTGGCTCAACGCAATGGGTCTGCTGTGACAATCACACTCTCCTCCATTTGTCTACCAGTTAACCAGTGGAAGCTGCTGGCTCCATGTCAGTGGCATGTTAAGCCTGCTCTGGGTTTCAGTTGGAACTTTAAAGGACTCTCCAAGGTACTAAAACCTACCCCTGTCCAATAGGTTCAGCACTTTGGAGAGCCCCTTTAGGCTTAAATCAGAAGAGGATTTGCACGCCCACTGTATCCGCAAAGGGAAAGCATTGCCACAATGGACCCACAAAGCCTAGCTCTAAGGAAGTTTGTGATGTTTGGACAAGTCCTAACCTTTTCTTTAAAAATGCTATTCTTCTTGACTTACAATCTGAGAATGTGGAGGGCTTGTCTGGGGGGAAAGGATTAGCAGGAGATTCAGACAGACAAAAGCAAGCCCTTCATCCCCTAATGTGAAATTGGTCTGTGGAATTCATTGCCACAAGATATTGAAAAGGCCAACCAACTCAGATGCCTTCAGATGGGGACGGGACAAATTGATGGGATGGAAGAGGAGGGGGAGGGGGAGAAGAGTTCCGTTTGTGGTTGCTAGTCATTGCGCTTCCAAATTTGGACACCCCATGGAGATGAAGGGAAACCCATACAATTTTATCAGTGAACCACGGAATTCTCACTTTCCTGTTTAAATGCCTTCTGCAAGTAACTGTAAATGAAAAATAACAATTATATATTTTTTGCAATTCAGTTGTAGTTATGACCCATTTTTCTAAGCTTTGATCGGAGTTCCGGAGATTTTTGTTTTTCATTCAGGTGTTTTCTGTTGGTGGGCAAGATGCTAAAAATTGCTAGAATCCTGACACATGCAAAGGTATTTACAGCTCTGTATTGATGTCCTCCTTTAAAAAAAAAATCATTTTCAGCAAAACTGAATGCCAGGACTGTATTTAGCATTTCCACTCACAAACTTTTTGAATGGGGAAATGGACATCTAGGAATAATTCCTTTAAAAAGGCCCTGGTCTGTCCAAGAAGCTGGCAGATAAACCCATTTTGGAGCTTCATACCTGTTTGATGCTGCTTGAACTGCCGTGGCTGTATTCTACAGAATCCTGGGATCTGTAGTTTGGTGAGCCACTGGAGCACCCTAACAGAAAAGGCTACTGTAAATACAGCGCAAAGCTATTGTTAGGCTTGAAATTTGGTTTTTGTGACTTGCTATAGAATTAATACTTGACAATTGTTAATTGCTCATTGAGCAACCTTGCTTTTGAACTGTTTATTCTGTTCTGCTCCTGTTTATAATCAGTTTGCATGTGAAGGACTTTTGAAACACCGTCGTAGTGGTGTTGAGCTTCTACGGTGCCGCAGCATGGATTCAGGTGGGCCGTTTTCCCTGGCTCAGATTATCCACCCGTTTCCTTCTCCCCGTCCTCCCCGTCCCCCCAGTTTGTCGCCCACCCCATCTGCCAGCAGGTCCTCTCCTCCATCTGGTGTGGGAGCCTCCCCAGCTGGAGGGGCAGCAACAGCCTCTGGAAGGTCTTCATCTCCTGCTCCATCTTCGTGGCCATGCCCTTCCTCTGCCTCGTCTACTGGTTCGCCCCCAAGTCCAAGGTGAGTGGGCCCAGGTCAGGCCGGCGCTGCCCTCTCCTTTCCTGGGGGGCTGGGAAGGGTTGCAGGCCGGTAAGGTAGTGGGGAAACCCCCTCAAGCCACACAAGGTGTCAGGAGATGATTTACAGCACCCACACAAAGTCATCTCCGAAGCTGATGCTGTCTGGACACGGTGCCTCAGAGGCAATCTTAGGTAGCAGAGTTTCAAAAACAGCAAAAACATGCACAGCAGAGTACAACTGCAACAAAAAGACATTATTGCTCTGACCCCTCTACCCACAGGTTAGTTACTCACAGACAGAGTTTGTCCTCCAAAATACCTGGAGGCTTTAATCTTCTCAGTTGCAATATGTACATCTACATATAGGATATGCAGATCAATAGCAGATACACAGGCAGAGATTCAAGCAAGCAGAGGTTCAAGCAGAGAGAGAGCAAGCATTCACGCTTCCCTTTTATGCACACCTGCTTGCAGGTCATCCATCGGGGCCATTAGCAGGATGCAACCCCTTGCCATGATTGCAGTGTCATGACTCAGCCCTGACTGCATGTCCCCTAGGAAATGTGTCATCACTTGCTTAGCCATTCCCCACGTGTTTCACATTGTTTTGTGGGGGTCCCACAAGGGGTGCCCAAATAACCAAATAAAAACACAAGATGGGGAAATTATCTCGAGCACTCTCTTAAGCTAACAAGAGGCCAGGTAACTTTAGCTGGGATCTTTTAACCCTATGTATACAGCGTCAGGTCAGAAGAGCAGTCAGATAAAGTTTTAAAATAGTAAAAATAATAGTTTTATTAAAGGACAAACAACAGAAAAGAAACCACAAGCACGCAGCTAACTAGAAATGAGAGTTTTGGGGGGAATGGGTGATACGACACCTTTTCTCGTAGTCCTGGAGAGAAGTGGAGGTTGCAGGGAAGAAAGCTCAGCGCGGTTTGCTGAGGGGGCGACTCGCTGGACGAACTGACAGCAAGGCAGGATAGCAGTCCGGAGTGTTCCAAAGTGGGCATGGAATCGGGGACTTTTTATGGGGTGGATTGTGCCTACAGGCCAGGCCATGCTCGGTGAGAACAAAGGAAGTTTGGAGCGGGACAAAGCTTTGGGAAAGGTCAAGTTTTCCATGATGGGCTTAGTGCAGGTTTAACAATAGTGTAGCCAGTATGCAAATGGCTTCACATTGAGAGAGTGCCGGCTCGAGGCCGAGCGTCTTTGTGTAAAGTCGCGCTTAAGCAAGGTGTCTGCAGAGAGGTCCCTGGAGCAACGGAGAGGCATTAATCTGCCTGCCTAAGTGGGGATTGGAATGTCCAACCATTACCGGCCGCGCCTCTTTACGTGCTTGTCCGGTGGCCTCGCAAACACGTGGAGCAGGGTGGCAGAGAAAGGTCAAGTGAAGGCCAAATAAGTTTGATATCGAGAGATATCTGGTGCTATCACTGGGCATGTCAGAACCATGGTAACAACATGTTCATCAAAGGTATTGTCACTGGAGCAAATGTCATTGCATTATCCAACACAAAGGACCCTTCCCAGGTCAGTTTGGCGTTGAACCCGGAAAGGGCAGGCCAGAGGAGCACAGCCAGAGGAGCACTTGGGGTTCTTCTGGAGCTCTGGAGGGTCCCCGGGTGTCCTTGGGGCTGCCATTTTGGGTGGCCAGAAATGACAATCCATCCTAGAGTCACAGGGCCCTAGAAGAGTCTCCGCTCATGGCAGGACATCCAGCTAGAGCCTCCCCAGCAGCGGGGAGCTGTCCAGCCTCTTTTGGAAGATGTCCAGAGAAGGAAGGAGACCCCACCACCTCTCTAGGCAGGGGGTTCCATTGCTGAGCCGTTCTCACCGGAAAGAAGTTTCTCCTAACATTCAAAGTCTACCCTCCTGTAACTTAAAACCATGAGATCTAGTTCTACCATCGGAGGTGGCAGAGAACAGCCCTGCTTCCTCCTCTCCGGGGCAGCCCTTGAAGTATTTAAGGAGCGCCATCATGTCATCCTCTCAGTCTTTCCTTCACCAGGCTGAACATGGCCAGCTCCTCCAACCTCTCCTCAGATGTTTTGTTCTCCATGTTACCCTGTATCTCGGGGGTCCTGGGAGGGACACCCAAATATCCAAATATTAACACAAATGGGGAAATTAACCAGAGCACACTTGCTGGCTAACAAGAGGCAGGGTAACTTTGGCGGGGGTCTTTCGCCCAACGTCTTCAGCGGCAGGTCAATGAGCCAGGCAGTTTCAGAATAAACCAGTTAATGTTTTTATTGAAAAGCAACATATAAGACAAACAGACACACTGCTAACTTAAAAATAATAAAAGGAAAGGAAAAGGAGATCTTAAGGGTAGGCAATACGACACCTGATCTTGTACTCCTGGAAAGCTGGAGGAAAAGGGAACTCAGTGCTGAGAAGAATTCGCCACACAAACCGACAGCAAGGCGGGATGAAATTCAAAAAGCAGGCTCTGAACTCTCAAAATCAGGGGTTTATATAGCAAAAATTGTGCCTGAGGGCCAGACCATGAACATTGAGAACAAAGCAAATTTCGGGCTGGACAAAGGCTTGGAAATGTGCCTGAACTGCTGCTATCAGATTAGCACCGGTAGATCAATAGTGCGGCCAATGTGCAGATGGGAGGGCACTTAACATGGCCTTGCTAGTCATTGGCGCAAATCTGGCATCATTGTAAAACAAAATGCATCTGCAAGCCAGGTCGCAGAGCCATTGACCAAGGCTTTTGAAATGCCCGCCTAAGAGGGGAAGTTTGGAAATCCCTGTCATTATCGGCTGTGTCGGGGGACCCTTGCCCTCATGAACCAGGGTGCCAGCAAAAGGTCAAATTATTTGATATCAAAAGAGATATCTAGTGCTATCAACACCCAGGTTTGAACCACAGTAACATCCACACTTCTTATTGTCCTTATTGCCCTTCCCTGAACTCACTCCAATTTATCTCTACCCTTCTTAAAATGAGGCACCCGGAACTGAACACATTACTCCCGATGAGGCCTGACAAGCACAGAATATAATGGGATTATTACTTCCCTCTACAAGGAATCTAATGCAGGCTAAGATAGCATTTGCCTTCTTTGCTGCGGCATCCCACTGTTGGCTCATGCTCAACTCATGGCCCGCAATAGTCCCAAGGTACTTTTTATATGTTGTACTGCTGAGAAAAGTATCTCCTATTTTTTTATCTGTGCATTAGTTTTTGTGCCCCAAATGAACACTTTTGCTTTGTCTTTGATGAGTTTCAGCCCTGTTTTCTAGTTTATCAAGGTCCATTTGTTAAATTCCTGTTATCTTTCAGACTTTTTCCCCCTGTTTCAAAGTGAGGGCATAGTCCCCCCACCCACCCAAACTCAGGATTTCACAGTCCAATAAAAGAATTTTTAACTGTTTTGATGCATTGACAAAAAGCTGGGAAGGAGGGAAGGAATGGGAGAAGCCAGCAAAGTTCATTAAATTTCTGATCTTTGGCTTTAAAAAAAAAAAAAAGATTTCTGGAGGCTTTTGAAGAAAAGGTCCGATAACCAGGAAAGAGGAAAGGAGAGATGTCTTCAAGCATACGCTCAGTTTGCGTTGATAGGAGTCCAGTGTCTAGGTTGAGGGTGGTGATGGTACCCCTCTGTTCTGCTTTGGTCAGACCGGACCTGGAGTAATCCTGTGTCCAGTTCTGGACACTCCAGTTCAGGAAGGATATGGACAAGCTGGAAGGTGTCCAGAGGAGGACAACCAAAATGGTCAAAAGCCTGGAAACCATGAAGCCTTCTGAGGAGCGGCTGAGGGAGCTGGAGATGTTTAGCCTTGGAGAAGCGAAGGTTAAGAGGGGATGTGATAGCCACACTTACATATTTGAAGGGATGTCATCTGGAGGATGGAGCAAGCCTGTTTTCTGCTGCTCCAGAGA
Source organism: Ctenosaura bakeri (assembly GCA_948474755.1). Classification (NCBI taxonomy): domain Eukaryota; kingdom Metazoa; phylum Chordata; class Lepidosauria; order Squamata; family Iguanidae; genus Ctenosaura; species Ctenosaura bakeri. The sequence continues at coordinate 150,861 of CAOLHI010000286.1, forward strand.
CTAGGACACAGAGCAATGGCTTCGGACTTCAGGAAAAGAGGTTCCATCTAATCATTAGGAAGAAATTCTTGATGGAATACGGTGTAGAATGGAGCATGGTGGAGTCTCCTTCTTTGGAGGCTTCTGAACAGAGGCTGGATGGTCAGGATTGTCCTTTGGTTGGATGGCCCTTGGGGTCTCTCCAGGACTCTATGGCCCTGGGGCCACATTTTGCTCCACCTACCACGCTCTGCCTTAAAACGCTGCCCGTGCCCGGCTGCTGCCCTTCTTTTGCCCCCTCCCCTCCCGCCAGGTGGGCAAAATGCTGAAGATCCCGGTGATCAAGTTCCTGCTGCACTCGGCCTCCTACGTCTGGTTCCTGGTCTTCCTGCTGGTGGAGTCCCTGGTCCTGGAGCACAACCACGACGCCTTCTCGGAGCGCAACCAGAGCCTCTGGGAGACCTCCCTCCACATGATCTGGGTGGCAGGTGGGTGGCCAACGGGGGTGAGGAGGAGGAGGAGGAGGAGGGCAAGGGCCAGCCAGAGGACATCCAAACACCATTTCGGTGCATTTTAAACTGCTCAAAGGCCATTTCCGCACTAGCCTGTTATAGCGCGATGATTCCACTTTCAACATCCTCTGGAATCCTGGGGTTTGCAGTTTCGGGAGGGGCCGGCCGGTTAGTCTCTGCTCCAGAGACTAAGACAAGGAGCAATGCTGGCCGGCCCCTCCCGAAACTGCATACCCCAGGATTCCAGAGGATGTTGAAAGTGGAGATCAGAAAGAGGTGGGAACAGTATTTCATATGTGGTGGTCATGTCCCATGGCAAAGAAATATTAGAATGAAATACCTAAAAAGATGCGTGAAATATTAAAGGTTCAATTTGTAAAATAACCTGAATTTTATCTGTTCAATATGACAAATGTTCTTGAGAATACTAGCATTAAGAGACATTGAAGATTAATACTGTATATGATGATGATGATGATGATATTATTATTATTATTATTATTATTATTATTATTATTATTATTATTATTATTATTATTTATATCCCACCTCTCCCAATGGATCGAGGCGGTACTACAGCAATACATCAAATACAATAAAAGGATTAAAACATAACCCATCCTCCCCACCCACCAACCCATCTAAAACTCCCTAAAACACATTAACTATTAAAAACAAATAATGACAGCTCGAATAGCATATACCAAAATGTGGAAATCTCCGCAAATACCCACAATTGAACAATGGTGGGGGACATTTATTGAAAACAGAAATGCAGATATTGTCTCTCAGAGATTAAAGGGGAAATTGGACGAGCGGATAGAAGCAGAAAGGCAAATTGTAATGGGTCATTGCTGGGAACTGCCGCGTGAAAATGTCTGAATGATGGTTGAAATAAAAGAGGGATAACTGTAACATAACATGAGTGGATGAGTAAGACCAAACATGTACGATGAACATAGAATTGTGATGCATTAATTTCATATGTGAATAGAATCATAGAATCATAGAAATGTAGAGTTGGAAGAGACCGCAGGGGCCATCCAGTCCAACCCCCGGCCATGCAGGAACACCCTCAAAGCACTCCATTGGACAGATGGCCATCAAGCCTCTGCTTAAAACCTCCAAAGAAGGAGACCCCACCACACTCCATGGAGGCAGCAGCAGATTCCACTGCCGGACAACCCTGACTGTCAGGAAGTTCTTCCTGAGGTTCAGGTGGAATCTCCTTTCCTGCAGTTTGAATCCATTGCTCCTTGTCCTGGTCTCCGGAGCAGCCGAAAACAAGCCCTCTCCCTTCTCTACATGGTATCCCCTCAAATATTTAGACATGGCTATCATGTCCCCTCTTAACCTCCTCTTCTGCAGACTAAACATCCCCAGCTCTCTAAGACTATCCTTAGAGGGCTTCATGGCTTCCAGGCCTCTCACCATTTTGGTCACCCTCCTCTGGACTTGCTCCAGCTTGTCAATATCCTTCTTGAATTGGGGTGCCCAGAACTGGACACAGTATTCAAGATGAGGCCTAACCAAAGTAGAGTCGAGTGGTACCAGTACCTCCCTCGATCTAGACACCAGACTCCTATTGATGCAGCCGAGAATTGCATTGGCTTTCTTGGCTGCCGCATCACACTGCTGACTCATGTTCAGCTTGTGGTCTATGAAGACTCCTAGATCCCTTTCACATGCACTGCTATCCAGCCACGTGTCCCCCATCCTATATTTGTGGATTCCATTATTTCTGCCTAAGTGTAGGACCTTACACTTCCCTCTGTTGAACTTCATTTTGTTCGCCTTGGCCCAGCTCTCCAATCTATCCAGGTCATTTTGAATTTTGATCCTGTCCTCTGGCGTATTAGCAACCCCTCCCAATTTGGTGTCATCTGCAAATCTGATGAGCATGCCCTCTATTCCTTCATCTAAGTCATTGATAAAAATATTGAACAGCACTGGGCCCAGGACAGAACCGTGTGGGACCCCAAAAGTCCCTTCTCTCCAGGAGGAAAAGCAGCCATTCGTGATCACCCTTTGGGTTTGGTCGGTCAACCAATTACCAATCCACCTAACAGTAGCCCTGCCCAGCCTGCATTTTACCAGCTTCTTTGCAGGAATGTCATGGGGAACTTTGTCAAAGGCCTTCCTGAAATCGAGGTATGCTACATCCACAGCATTCCCTTCATCTATCAAGAAATTCAGAAAATGAAAACTAGATCAGAGTGGAAAAACAAAAATATTTCATGTAAAAGTACAATCCAAGATGATGTTTTTTATTTGTGAAACATAATAAAATTATATTTTAAAAAAAGTGGGATCATCGCGGTATAACAGTCCACTGCGGAAATGGCCCCAGGTGGAGGAATTCTTGTGGTCCACCCTGACCCTCTCCTTGGCGCTTGCTTTCCCTCCTGCCGGCCTCCAGGTTTCTTCTGGTTCGAGTGCAAGGAGGTCTGGATCGAGGGCTTGCGCAGCTACCTGCTGGACTGGTGGAACTTCCTGGACATCGTCATCCTCAGCATGTACCTGGCCTCCTTCGTCCTGCGGCTGCTCGTCTTCTTCAAAGGCCGATTCTCCTGCCTGGACGAAGGCGTTTCCTCCCGCGAGTGCCACTACTACACCGAGGCCGGTGAGCGATTCCCACAGGGCTGCTGTCCCTTTTTTTAAAAAAAGCACAAACTTTTTAAAAATCCCAAAGTTTTATTGGTGTCCTTGTGTGCCTTCAAATTGTTTCCTACTTATAGCAACCCTACGGCGAGCCTATCACAATGTTTTCCTGGCAAGATTGGTTCTTTGCCTTCATCTGGAGCTGAGAGAGTGTGACTCACCCAAGGTCACCCCCGTGGCCAAGTGAGGATTCGAACCCAGGGCTCCAGAGTTGGAGTTCAACACTCAAGCTGCTCTACAGTGCTGGCTCTCCATAAAGTTTTCACAGTCACAAATAAACCAAAAACTGGATAAACTTTAAGGGCTAGAATCTTGTTGTGTTAACATAAATGTAAGTTCCGTTACATCAGTGGTTCTCAACCTTCCTAATGCCACAACCCTTTAATACAGTTCCTCGTGTTGTGGTGACCCCCAACCATAAAATTATTTATTTATTATTTACAATGCCTCCCCCCCCCCGGGCAAAGGCCGTCTCGCCGGCCAGGAATGGGGAAGACGGACAGGGAGGGAAAGAGGAGCTGTGCGTCTCCCCCGGGAAAAAACTCCGAGAACCCCCCTGGGCTCTGCTTCTGCTTCGCTCTCGTTTCCGCTGGGGGGGCAGTGTGGGAAAAGTTTCTGGAGTGTCGACCCTGGCCGGGGGGAGGAATCCCAGCGCCTTTGTCTTTTGCGCCGGGCGCAGCTCGGCCCCCCAGAAAAGCGCCGCCTTGCGGCCCCCTGGCCCTTTCCAACACCCCCCTCCATGGCGAGTGGGGCAGGGACCGTGGCGAGGAGGGGCCTGCCCCCCGTGCTGCTGCCGCCACCCCAAGCTGGGCCCGTCAGACGGGAGGTTCTCCCGGTAGCGGACAAGGGGAGAGATTTCAGTCTCTTCTGAACAGGGGGCAGGAAGGATGCGAGCGCATGGCTTGCGCTTCGCACCACCACCGAGGAGGGAATGGAGCCTAAGACCATTGGAAATACGTATTTTCCAATGGTCTTAGGCGACCCCTGTGAAAGGGTCGTTTGACCCCCAAAGGGGTCCCGACCCACAGGTTGAGAACCGCTGTGTTACATCTATGTTGGTACTTTTTTGGCCGTGGTAAAGCGGACTTGTTTCAGTTAGAATTAGGGATGGGAGGAATCCAGAATTTTCTGGATCCGAATCCAGACCCGAATTCCTCGAAGGTTCTGGGAACCCACGAATCTCACGAATCTCGAATCTACGTTGGGGAGAATAGCGACTATCAAAATGAATGTTCTTCCAAAGATGAATTTTTTGTTTCAGGATCTCCCCATAATGACAAACAGTAAACCTTTCATACAGTGGAAAAAAGACCTGACCAAATTTATATGGCAAGGGAAAAAACCAAGAATTAAATGGAATCTTTAATTTAAAATTTAAATTTAAAAAGCGAGGGACAGAAGGATAATCGTGGGCAAGACACACACTCTCAGCCTTAGCAAAAGCCTAGGCAAAGGCAAACCTCCCTCTGAAGAAATCTGGCCAGGACAATTGTCCTAGTTTTGCCTTAGGGATATCCCCAGATTGAAAATGACATGAAGGTCCTTTCTACACAGGCAGGAAAATGTGGATTAATCCCACATTTTCCTGCCTGTGTAAACAGGGCCACATACTACAGTACAGAGATAATCCAGGTCAAACCTGGCTTTTCTTTGCAGAGCTCCTTCTGGCATCCTGGGATCTGTAGTTTGATGATGCACCAGCACACTTTGGCAGAGAAGGCTGTGACACCTTGGAAAACTAGAAAGCCCAGAATTGTGTCTGAAAGAGCTTTGCAAGGGAGCTCTGCAAAGGAATGTTTCAGCTGCTCTTGAAATCTCAAGCCTGTAGCTTCCAGTCAAGTACTGACCTTAAATATTAAATGTTCAATTTAAATATCTTAGAATACAAGCCCAGCTGTAATTTCTGAAATTGTTAGCAAAGCCCATTATTACTCCAAGGGCAAAACTCACCTACTTACTATCTTCCCTTGTATATTTAGGGCTTTTCCGCACTTGGTTTTTAAAACGGGGTGGAGCGTCCTCCCGCGAGGATGTTTGCATTTGGGGGTGAACTGAGTTCGGACTACTTACTGTATGTCTGGATTTCAGCCCACTCCAGAACTCCCATAACCGGACATTCACCGTGCTATTGAAAGTCCGATTGAAACAGGACTTTCAATAGCCCGGAGCGCCCCAGTCCATCGCTGCGTAAAAATATAGATTTGCAGGCTCGCACCAGCATGAGCCTGCAGATCTTCTGGGGGTGGGCTTCCGGCTGGCGAGCTTCTCTGGTGGGTAGAGAGCCTCCACCAACCAGAAGCCTCCATTTTCGTCCCCGGAGAGTGCGTAGGGCGGGGACGCGCTGCTCCAGATCGGCGTGGGTCGTCGGGGGGAACGGGCCAGTCTGGTGAGTAATGGACTGCCCCGTTTTCCCCCCAAAGTGCGGAAAAGCCCCAAGTCTCCCAAATTTTCAGGCGTCCCATTCCCCAACAATCTATTTGGTTGGCGGATTTGAAATATTCCGTTTGCCTATTTTGGCACGGGGATTCGGATTCGGGAATCTTGAATCCTTACCAAGATTTGAGGATCTGAGGATTCGGTTGGCCCGTCCCTAGTTAGACTCACAGAACCATAGAATGTTATTGTTGCTCCAAACAGCATCCTCTCTAAGCCAGACTTTGCAGAGACAACCCAGCTCTTTCCCCTCCCTTCCTTTGGACGCAGAGGCCAGGAGTGGCACACCGAGGACCCCCCCAGTTCATGGCGGAGGTGCTCTTCGCAGTCACCAGCATGCTAAGCTTCACCCGCCTGGCATACATCCTGCCGGCCCACGAGACCCTGGGGACGCTACAGATCTCCATCGGCAAGATGATTGACGACATGATCCGGTAGGGGGGCCCACCTTTGGGGCCTTTTCCCATCCCCCTCCCTTGGTTCTGTGGCAGAATCTGCAAAGTAATTTGTTACAGATAAGGAATTCCTTGTGATTAATAGCAGTAGCATTTATTTCTATACCGCTTATCAACTGAGTGTTATCTAAGCGGTTTACAATGTATTTTAGCTAATTGCCCCCAACAAGCTGGGTACTCATTTTACCGACCTGCGGATGGATGGGAGGCTGAGTCCACCTTGGAGCCCGGCAGGATCGAACTCACAACCTTGTGGTTGCAGTACTAGCAGAATCTGGAAAGTACCTTGTTACAAATAATGAACTTCTCAAAATGAGTTTGTTCTTTTCAGTTCCAATTTTTTTTTTCCGTGCAGAAGCCAGCTGTCTCTTCGCTGCTTCTAGAGGCAACAGAATAGAGACTGGCTGGCTTCCCCATTTCCCCCTCCACGATCTCATGTTTTCTTACCTACTAAAAAGTCAGTCTGAGGTCAACAGAGCACAACAAAGACCCCTCTTGCCTATGCTGAGTGCAAGATCTGTTGTGATGTTTTTCACATCTGTTTGGAGCTGTGTCATAGTGCTCTGTGCACCAGCCACGTTCCCGTGACAAGTTCCCCTGGCGGGAAGGGTCGTTCTCCCCCGTAACCTCTCTCGTCTTGTTTTGTGCTCCCCTCCTCCAGGTTCATGTTCATCATGATGATCATCTTGACGGCCTTCCTATGCGGGATGAACAACATCTATGTCCACTACCAGGAGTCCGAGCGGCTGGGAAGGTGCGTCGTCGGGCTTACTGGGGTCTGGCGGGGGTCGAGAGGGCTGGAAATGGTTCTAGCTGAAAGAGATTGGGGAGCTGCGCAGGAAGGCTGTGGGAAGAGGCAGGGATGTGGGGCAAAGGGCTTGTTTTCTGCTGCTCCAGAGACCAGGACAAGGCACAATGGATTCAAGCTGCAGGAAAGGAGATTCCACCTGAACCTTAGGAAGAACTTCCTGATGGTCAGGGCTGTCTGGCAGTGGAATCTGCTGCTGCCTCCATGGAGTGTGGTGGCATCTCCTTCCTTGGAGGTTTTTAAGCAGAGGCTGGATGGCCATCTGTCTGGACTGCTTTGAGGGTGTTCCTGCATGGCAGGGGGTTGGACTGGATGGCCCCTGGGGTCTCTTCCAACTCTACATTTCTAGGATTCTATGATTCTATGAAAGGACCTGGCTGCAGATGAAGCCAAGGGGTTCTAAGTCCGGCCCATTCTTAAATGGGAGCTTGCTTGGCTGTCATTAGCCTGGAGGAGAGGTTAAGAGGGTACGTGGTGGCCACGTATGAATCTGTGAAAGACGGTCATATGGAGGATGGAGCAAGTAAGTTCCTGGAAGCAAAGCAGACTCCCCGGCTCTGTTCCTTGCCTCACCTCTGTCCTTGAACTGCCCGGTTAGTGGGAAACTATCCAGCCAGGCCACTGAACCCCACATCACCCTTCTTATGCCGCTCGCCTGCTGTGGACATTTGACCGTAACGTCAACAAGGGTTCTAGAACCCATCTGCCTGGTGGTGGGGGCGGCATTCCCTCTGAGGACACCTGAGATGATGGGATGCCCTCTGCAGATGCCAAACGCTGTTCAGCCCTCCATTTGAGTCCAGCCCAGGTCTTGGACAAAGGGAGTGGCCGCACCTTCAGCACATGGGATGAGAGGGGACACACGGTGGTGGACCCTCCTTCTTTGGGGGTCTGTTTAGAGGTTGCATGTGTCTCCCTGCGTGGCAGAATGGGGTGCCTTCAGGTACCTTCCAGCTTTAAGATCCTATGAATCTCCAGGGCAGAAATAGGCAGAAACAGGCTGTAGCAACAACAGTGTTCACAGTCAGATTTCCTTATCTGCAGATTCTGTATCTGTGGATTCAACCAGCCTTGAAAATATTAAATCCCCCCCCCCCCAAAAACAGGTTTTGACTTTGCAGCTTTATACAAAGGACTCCATTTTATTACACCAGTGTATGTAATGGGACTTGAGCATCCATGGGGGTCCTGGAACCAAACCCTGGCAGATACCAAGGGCCCTCTGTATTTATAATGTTCTTTTCAGCAAAAGGTGGAACATCAGCATTTACAGTCAAAAGCCATTTCTGCACTAGCCTGTCATAGCACGATGATTCCACTTTCAACATCCTCTGGAATCTTGGGGTTTGCAGTTTCGGGAGGGGCCAGCCGGCCCCTCCCGAAACTGCAAACCCCAGGATTCCAGAGGATGTTGAAAGTGGAATCATCGCGCTATAACAGGCTAGTGTGGAAATGGCCAAAAACAAGAACACTGAAACATCTCACTATAAATGTACGCAAAATGAAATCTCCAGCACCCACACCGCACACTGCCCAGAGGAGCAGCCTCAGGGCCAACTCAGCAGCTGGGTCTGGTGGGTCAAAGAAGAAGGTCTCCAACACTTATGAAAGCAGCTGAGATCCTCCTCCAGCCAGAGGTCCAAAGGACCTGCCTCCGAGAGTGGTGGGATCTCAGAAGTCTTCAAATAGAGATTGGACGGCCATCTTTTGGGAATGCTTCCGTTGTGTCTCCCTGCGTGGCAGAAAGGGGTTGGACTAGAGGATCCTTGGGGTCTCTTGCAGCTCTCAGATTCTGTAACCCCCACCTCCAAATGCAGAGCTGTATTTCTGCTTCCTCCCCTGTCTCCCCCACAGCTTCAACGAGACCTTCCAGTTCCTCTTCTGGACGATGCTGGGGATGGAGGAGCATGACGTGGTGGACATGCCCCAGTTCTTTCTGGCCGAGTTGGTGGGGAGAGTCCTCTACGGGGTCTTCACCATCGTCATGGTGGTGGTCCTCCTCAATATGCTCATCGCCATGATCACCAACTCCTTCCAGAAAATCGAGGTGAGCATTTCCGTGTGGAACCCCAATAAGGGGCTGAGAAAGGGCCTCCTACATAGCTCTTTGTGCAGCCATGCTAGCTGGAAGGGTGTTGGGAGTTTTACCTTTAAAAAGTTACTTTTCCCAGCTGTACACTTGAGTTACAATCTATTTTATGGTGGGAAGACGAGTGAAAGGGAAATTTCAGCAGGGTGATTGCTCTGGGCCCTCTGAGGAGCAGCTTAGCAGGCTGGGGATGTTCAGCCTGGAGGAGAGAAGGTGAAGAGGTGGCATGACAGCCATGCTTGAATATTTGAAGGGATGCCATTTGGAGGATGGGGCAAGCTCATTTTCTGCTGCTCCAGAGACTAGGACATGGAGCGATGGCTTCAAACTGCAGGAAAAATGAGTCCACCTAAACCTTAGGAAGAACTTCCTGATGGTGAGAGCCTGGAGAAGAAAAGGTTAAGAGGGGATATGATTTTCATGCTGAAATATTTGAAGGGATGTCATATGGAAGATGGGGCAAGCTAGTTTTCTGCTGCTGTGGACACTAGGACACTGTGGAGTAATGGCTTCAAACTTCAAGAAGGTGATTCCACCTAAACATTAGAAAGAACTTCCTGAGAGTAAGAGCAGTTGGGCAGTAGAATCTGCTGCTGCCTGGATGGAGTGTGGAGGAGTCTCACCCTTCCTTGGAGGTTCTTAAGCAAAGGCTGGATGGCCATCTGTTGGAAATGCTTTGATGGCACCATCCTGCCTGGCAGAATGGGGTGGGACTGGATGGCCCTTGGGGGTCCCTTCCAACTCTAGGATTCTGTGATTCAGAGCTGTATCGTCCATTGCCAAAATCTTCCTCCTCGCCCCTTCCTTTGTGTGTTTTGCAGAACGATGCTGATGTGGAGTGGAAGTTTGCTCGCTCGAAGCTCTACTTGTCTTACTTCAGAGAAGGCCTGACGCTGCCCGTTCCCTTCAATATCATCCCAACCCCAAAGGCCATCTTCTATGTCTTGAGGTAATTTGGCCGTGAGAAGGAGAGCACCCACGGATCTCGCCCAGGGCCCAGAAATAAGCAGAAATAAGCAAATAAACTGTCCGAAAGCTTGTTTTCTCCCTATATGATCAGCCATGAGAGAGGGCTTTCTCCCAGTCCCCCCATCCTCCCAGGGACTCTGTTGCCAGTTGTTCTTAGACTGCGGAACTACTGGGAAAACAGTGCATGTAAGTTACTAAAAGTAAGGTTTCCCTGATCTGCTGCTGCTGCCATGTTCTGGATAACCCACACTCCACAAACCCCCCTCTGAGGCAGACACCAGTTTATGCCATGGATGTGCATGAACAGGACGGCACCGTTCCACAGAAATTGCAACACTGGGGGGTACAGGCAACATGCATCTCTCATAGGTTATCAATGCAAGTTTGAGGACATAAAGCATTCATTGGTCAAAGCCATAAACCCCTTCACGTGCCTATCCCTCCTCTACTTTTCCCAGGCTCATGCCTTCCCCAGACCCCCACATCCTTGACCGGGGAGACCCATCCACGTATTTCTCAGTCCCATCTTCACCACTCTGTTCTCAGAACATCCCAGCACCTCCAGTCTTAACTTCCATTTTCCAGCCCGTTCCCACTCTTCTCTACCATGATGTTACCCTGTATGTTGGGGGTCCCGGGAGGGATGCCCAAATAACCAAATAAAACACAAGATGGGGAAATTAGACTCAAGCACTCTTTTAAGCTAATGAGAGGTAGGGTAACTTTAGCTGGGATCTTGCAACCCTATGTATACAGTGTCAGGTCAGAAGAGCAGTCAGACAGTTTTTAAAATAGTAAAAAGTAATAGTTTTATTAAAGGACAAACAACAGAAAAGACACCACAAGCACACAGCTAACTAGAAATTAGAAATAAGAGTTTTCAGGGGAAATGGGTGATACGACACCTTTTCACGTAGTCCTGGAGAGAAGCAGAGATTGCAGGGGGGAAAGCTCAGCGTGGCTTGCTGTGGGTAGCTTCTTCAGACAAACCAGCAGCCAGGCGGGATGGAAGTCCAAAGTAGTCCGAGGTAGTCCCGAAAGTATGGACCTTTTATAGGGTGGATTGTGCCTACAGGCCATGCCATGCTCGGTGAGAGCAAAGGGAATTTGTAGTGGGACAAGGGAGTTGGAAAAGGTCAAGTTTACATGATGGGCTTAGCACTGGATGACAATAGTATGGCCAGCATGCAAATGGTTCGGCAGAAAGGAGTTGCTCGGCCTCTCCGCAGAGCGTCTTTGTGTGAAGTCGCACTGAGCAAGGCATGTTTGCAAAAAAGTGTTCCCTGAAGCATCGGGGAGGCTTAAATTGGCTGCCTAAATGAGGTTTGGAATTTGCAACCATTAACAGCCACGCCTAATACGTGCTTGTCCGGTGGACCTCTGCAAACACGTGGAGTAGGGTAGCAGAGAAAGGTCAAGTAAAGGCCGAATTATTTGATATCAAGCAATATCTAGTGCTCTCAACAGGCATATCATAACCGCAGTAACAATGAGACCCAGTGCAACAGCAAGCAGCCTTTGGGTTGCAATGGAGCCACAATTAGCAGCACTTGAGCCCTGACACATGGGAGCCCCCTCTAGCAATTAGCTAAACGGAGAGCAATTAGCAAGGAATACTCATTCACAGCAGGATTGTATTTTCCACGACAGGGAAGCTGACCGTTCCCAGCCACCTCTCTAACCTTGAGCTCTCAGGCTAATGTGAAACTGCTGTTGTTGTGTTGTTGTGAATCTTCATTTCTGGCTTATGGCAATCCTAGGGCAAACCTATCACAGGGTTTTCTTGCCAAGATTTCTTCAGGGGATGTTTGCCACCATTGCCTTCCTCTGAAGCTGAGAGAGTGTGTCTTGCCCAAGGGCACCCAGAGAGGGGATCTGAGCCCTGCTCTCCAAAGCCATAGGCCAATGCTCAAACCACTATGCCAATCTGACTCTCCATAAAGTTTTATTGTTGTTGTGTGCCCTCAAGTAATTTCTGACTCATGTCAACCTATCACAGGGTTTTCGTGGATAGATTTCTTCAGAGTGGGTTTGCCTGTCCCTTCCTCTGTGGCTGAGAGTGTGTGACTTTCCCAAGGCCACCCAATGTGTTTTCATGGACAAGCGGGGATTCAGTCCCTGGCCTCCCGAGTCCTGTTCCAAGGCTGAGACCACTATGCCAGGCTGGCTCCTGGACCTACCTAGCAGGGCCTACTTTAAACCCAGGATTAACCCTTTTCCGTGCCACTGGACAGCCATTAGCATCCGGCCTTGGTGCTGAGAAGGGTGCTGGACCCATCTGCTTGGTGGTGGGGCCACGTCCCGTAGCACATGGAATACACGGAGTCCAGTTTCTCCATCAATTCTGTGCCAGGTTTCTGCCCAACCTGCCACGCTTGTCCATGGACCTCTGTCTCTCTGCTCACCTTTGCCTCTTCTCCCTCCCGCAGGGGCATCTTCCGCTTCCTCTGCTGTTACAAACCCAAGCGGCAACAGAAATACCCGCCGATTCCCACCATCGTAAGTTCCCCTTAAGGGGGTCTGGGAGGACCACCATTTGCCCTTGAGCATGGTTTGTTTTTTGCCTCAAAGGCTTGGCAGGGATTTAAGGGTAGCAGGAACTGGGAGATGCGGCACATTCCCACGCCCTGGATCTTCCTGCAACCAAAACAGGCAGCATGGCTTTCAGACCCTCATCTGCCAGTCAGAGCAAACAGCAGTGGGTTGGACAGATGAAGGGTCTCACCCAACAAAGGGGCAGCTTCCCCATGCAGAAGATCCCAGGTTTGTCTCAGAAACCTCTCTGGTGGAGATCTGGGGCTGCCAGTCAGAGTTGGTGATATACTGAGCTCTGGTCTGGCTCAGAATAAGGCAGAGATGAGGGGCCAGGAAACATCCCTGCTGTGTTCTGTTGGGAAAAACAAATCTCAGCATTCTCTCTCCCCCCCATCTTGTTGTTAGAACAAGTGGGCAAATAGCCAGATAGGGCTCCCTTTTGTCTCCTGCATGCCAGATATTCTCCATTTGTCTTTTTCTGTCTTTTATTGCATGATCATAAATACCTTTGGTTCTCAGGTGATCAGATCATGTGACCCAGGACTGTGCTTGGGTCATTGGTCTTATAAAAGTTAAGACCCCTCCTCTCTGCTCTCTCTCTATTCCTCTTTGTTCTCATGGCTGCTTTCTCTGAACTCTTCGCATGATGATGAGTTAAGACAGAAGATTCTCCTATTCGTTAGTCAGAAAAGTAGCAGGCTCTCAATACTGATGCAAATGAAGAAGCCATTAGTAAAGTATTTTAAGTCTTTTATCCAAAGCTACCTGTGTCGTGTTTATTGCATCAGTCAGCCTGAAGCCACAAGTCATTAGAGAAGCTTTTAAACGTTTCTCTGTGTAACTCTGCTAAATGGAGGCTGAATCCTAACAGTTTTAGTCTCATTTTCCTACATGTTCTCCTTTAAATTTGCTCATTTTTCCATCCCAATGCCTAGTGTCATTTGAGTCTGAGCTTGCTGGTGCTCAGTGTTGGGAGTTATAGTCTCTCAGGGTGTTAGCCCTTTGGGGGAAATTCTGTGAAAGCTAAAACTGTTAGGAATCAGCCTTATTTTAGCAGAGTAGCAGAAAAAGCATGTCCCAATCTCTGTGTGGCTTCCCTGAAACTGAGACTGATCTAGAAAGCAAAACAAGGCAGGCAGTTTCAGGTTACAAACATATAAAAGTTTGCTAATGAATTTTACAATTGCATATGCATTGGAGAGCCTAGAGCCTAACTAGCTAACAAAAAGATTCAATAAGATAGTAGCTTCATTCTTAACTCACCGTCTTACTGGTGGAGAGGCAAAGCATGGTCAGAGGGAAAGAAGCAGAAGCAAAAATGGTGCTGAGAGAGAGGTCTGAGAAGTGGGGTCTTTTATGTAAGGCCAGTGACCCCAGGGTCCATCCTGGGTCACATGGTCTGGTCACCTGGATGCCACAGCCATGCATTTAAACATCACAAAGAGCAAGAGTGCGGCTTCAGGTGGGAAGGCGGAAGGCTTTGCTATGCAAAGGAAAAAGAAACCCTATGCTAGCGAAGCCCCATGTGCCTTGGAACAAGAGGCAGGGGACGGAGAGAAAATGCCAGAGTTTTCCAACACTCAGCCCCAGCACATGTTGGCGGTGCCTGGATTTGGCCTTGGGGTGTATGAAATAGTTCTGTGGGGTTGCATGGAGAGGAAGCATGTGCAGAGCGGCTTTCCTTCTCCCCTGGGCTGCCCCAACTGCCATCATAGAGTCAGAACTTGGGTTTGCTAGGTCATGGGTCTGTCACGGGCCTGACTGCACTTGTTCCTGGCAAGAAAGGCCTTGCACCCAGCCCAGCAGTAACTCTGTTCTCCTGCCCCTTCCCCGCAGTCGAATCCATCCTTGGAAGAGGGTGGTCTGCGGACAGAGACCCGCCTCTCCTACCGGCGCCAGGTCCTCAAGGCCTTGGTCCAGCGCTACATCGACACCGCCAGGAGGGAATTCGAGGAGAGCCGGAGGAAAGGTGAGTCACCTCGGGGGAATCATATCTGTCCCCCTGCCGCCCCCCCCCAATGTTCCAGTGTGCCAGAGATGGTCCTGATTAATCCCCCAAGCATCCCTAATTTGGAGGGGGGCTAATTTTTCAGCCCAAATGGATTAAACCGCTGCAGAATGTACATTTCTGCTCCACAAACCCCATATCCCCCCAAACCTAAGGCTCCCCACCAAAAATCAGCCAAAAATGAGGTGATGTGACGTCACTTCCAGCTGCAGTCGGTGTGCCAGGGTTTGTGGAGCCAAAAAAAGCGTGTGGGGGGCTTCTCTCTCTGCTACTGCTCTCCTCTGCCCCAAGTCTTTAACAATGCCCTCTTTAAGAATTCCTTTCATTTCTTTGTCATGAAACAGATCGGCTGTTTCCTTGGCGGCCTTCGTCATACCCTCTGACATGTCACAGGTGAAAACCAGGGCTCACACGGCCAAGCAAAATCAGGGTACACGCTCTCCCCCATCGGTCCCAATTTGGCAGGGACAACCCTGATTAACCCCCTGTCATTCCATTTTTTCAGCTCCTTCGAAATGTCCTGGTTTCTCTTTCCTCCTCCCACTTTCCCCCTTTGTATTCTGCAAACTGAGTCCAAAGTGCAAAAGTAGCTTGCCCTCCATTAACTAAATTAATGATGGAGAGGAAAGGAGGGAGCTGAATCTTGCCCTTCCCAGTCGGCTCAGGCAAAAGCCGACAGTTGGAGCCTCTCCTAAATTGTCTTTTCTACCTCTTTGATTAACTTCTGTCATCTTGACGACACTCCAGCGTCACTTGGCCAGACGTGTCCTGGCGAAATGTTGGTGGGGACGGCTCAGATTGTGTCTGGTGGACCACTGAGCAGGAAACATGTAGCCCTCCAGATATTGTGAGACCACTGCCACTCCCATCAGCCTTAGCCACCATCTAGTCAATGGCAAGGGATCATGGGAGTTCCAGAACCAGAAACCAAAATGCTCTGGATCAGACCATAGAAATAACCTCTTAATATGTAACCAATTACTCTCTCTGTCCCTTTATGATGGAAGCGGAACAATGTTCCATTTCAAACATAATGGCCATTTCCGCACTAGCCTGTTATAGCGCGATGATTCCACTTTCAACCTCCTCCGGCTGGCCCCTTCCGAAACTGCAAACCCCAGGATTCCAGAGGATGTTGAAAGTGGAATCATCGCGCTATAACAGTCTAGTGCGGAAATGGCTTTTGAAGGTAGAGACTTGAGACTTGACTTGAGACTTGGAGTAGAAGACTTAGTTACATCTCTAGCATAATTGATGGAAATTTTATAATTTTAGCATTTGTTGGTTTTTAGCCTTCCTGCATTGTTAGAATCCCAGAACCCTCGAGTTAGAAAAGACCCCAGGGGTCACCCAGTCCAGCCCCCTCCTGCCAGGCAGGATGGCACAATCCAAGCCTTCTCTTTGACAGACGGTCATGCAGCCTCTGCTTCAAAACCTCCTCCGAAGATGGAGAGTCCACCACACTCTGCTGAGGAGGAGCCTGTTCCACTGTCTTGACTGCTCTTACCATCAAGAAATTCTTCCTAATGTTTAGGTGTAATCTCTTTTCCTGAAGTTTGAAGCCATTGCTCCATCATGTCTCCGAAGCAGCAGAAAACAAGCTAATTATTTTAATAGTCTTGATTGTCACTCCTTGTTTTTAATGTAAATTGAGGCTATTTTTTTGTCCTATCTGCAAGAGCCCCACTGGCTTGTGCATAATAAATTCCAGCAAGGGGAGGGAATGACTCTCAATAAGCAACTTCTCTAAGCTCTGATGTTCTTAATGCTGTCCTAGAGGATACCCACAAGGACTCCCTCCTCTGACTACAAGCTGAACATGAGTCAGCAGTGTGATGCGGCAGCCAAGAAAGCCAATGCAATTCTCGGCTGCATCAATAGGAGTCTGGTGTCTAGATTGAGGGAGGTACTGGTACCACTCTACTCTGCTTTGGTTAGACCCCATCTTGAATACTGTGTCCAGTTCTGGGCACCCCAATTCAAGAAGGACCTGGTCAAGCTGGAGCAAGTCCAGAGGAGGGCGACCAAAATGGTGAGAAGCCTGGAAGCCATGAAGCCCTCTGAGGATAGACTTAGAGCGCTGGGGATGTTTAGTCTGCAGAAGAGAAGGTTCAGAGGGGACATGATAGCCATGTTTAAATATTTGAAGGGATGCCACGTAGAGGAGGGAGAGGGCTTGTTTTCTGCTGCTCCAGAGACCAGGACAAGGAGCAATGGATTCAAGCTGCAGGAAAGGAGATTCCACCTGAACCTCAGGAAGAACTTCCTGATAGTCAGGGCTGTCCGGCAGTGGAATCTGCTGCCTCGGAGTGTAGTGGAGTCTCCTCCTTCTTTGGAGGTTTTTAAGCAGAGGCTGGATGGCCATCTGTCGGGATTGCTTTGAGGGTGTTCCTGCATAGCAGGGGGGTTGGATTGGATGGCCCCAGGGGTCTCTTCCAACTCTACATTTCTACGATTCTATGATTCTATGATGCTATAATGTGTCTCTTTTGCCCACAGATTTGGGGAACCGCCTGACGGAGCTGAATAAGTCCGTCCTGCGCCTTCACTCCGAGATGAAGCACCTTCGCCACTCCGTGGCTGCCAGCAACACGGCGGCCAACCCCCTGGATGGGGCCAGCGTCCTGCGCAAGTATATCATGAAGGTGCGCAACAGCTTCCAGAGCTACGACCACGATACGTTGGGCAGCTCTGGCGAGGCCTCCCCCGCGGAGGTGGTGGTGCACCAGGAGGACGGGGCCATCCCTGAAGAGGAAGGGGCGCCGCCAGTCCCCCAGGAAAGCACCAAGGGGGAGGTGGCAACGGAGGAAGGACCACCGCAAGTGGAGGCACCAACGGCCAGCGAGGAGAGGCCAGTAGAAGAGCCGGAGACCTGACCGAAGAGGGGAACGGGGCATCCCATTCTCAGCTGTGTCCCTCGAGGGGGACTTGTTCCTTAGCAGCATAGGCCAAAAGTTGCGCTAAGATAGCTGGGAATCCTGTGTGTGGATTTTACACACATCTAAGTGCCCTTCCCCAGGAGGCTGTACTTTCTTGGCTGTTGCACAATGGCTTCACTCAGTTCTGAGCTGCATAAACTGAGTTGCACAAGTGTGACCATTTCCCAGACGCTACTGTTAATCCTGGTTAGTGTAGAGCCATTGAATCAAGTGATTTACATACATGTTTAATAAATAGCCACTTAGAATCGCAGACTCCTAGAGTTGGAAGAGACCTCAAGGGCCTCCCAGTCCAACCCCCTTCTGCCAGGCAGGAAGATGCAATGCAAGCACTCCCTTTGACAAATGGCCAAATCTCCAGAGAAGGAGGCTCTGTCTCACTCCAAGGCAGAAGTTAACATCACAAAGTTCTTCCTAATGCTGAGGTGGAATCTCTTTTCCTGTAGATTGAACCCATTGCTCCATGTCCTAGTCTCTGGAGCAGCAGAAAACAGGCTTGCTCCATCCTCCATATGACATCCTTGCAGATATTTCAATATGACTCTTCTTCTCCAGGCTAAACATCCCCAGCTCCCTAAGCCACTCCTCACAGGGCTTCATGGTTTGCAGGCCTTCTACCATTTGGTCGCCCTCCTCTGGACACCTTCCAGCTTGTCCATATCCTTCCTGAACCGTGGTGCCCAGAACTGGGCACAATATTCCATGTGGGGTCTGCTCAAAGCAGAATAGAGTGATGTTATTACTTCCCTTGATCTGGACACTATATTCCTGTTGATGCAGCCCAGAATCACATTGGCTTTTTTAGCTGCTGCAATGCTTTGATTGTCCTGCTCCATGCCCTGGCATTGCAGAAAGAATGTCTGAGCATCATGCCCCATGGCGCAAGGGGATAAGAAACCATACTGTCCTGGGCAGAGCAGTCCCAAGAAATCCTCTGCCGTCTCACTTTTTCAGCTGCTTTGAAAATGTCCCAGTGTCTCCCCCCTCCTCCCACTTTCCCCCTTTGTCCCCAGCTTACTTTATTTGCAGCAAACTCATTTCAAAGTGCAAAGGGAGTTTGCACTTGACTAACTTGGGCCATTTCCGCACATGGTGAGGGAATCGCTCCCTGCCGCTACTCACCGGATCTTCTGGCGGTCCGTTCCGTTCCGCGGTGAGGCAGAGCAGTGCATGGTCATAGATCCGCACTGCTCCGACATCCAAAATGGCAGCTTCTGGTTGGTCGTGGGTCTCGACCAACCGCTGAAGCTCGCCAGCCTAAAGCTCGCTCTCTGCAGATCGCAGGCTCTGCACCGGAGAACAAGCATGCAATGGCGCGCGCCGGCATTTTGAAAGACCGGAAAATCAGGTCTTTCAAAGGCACGCTGGAGGACCACTTGGGGTCGTTCCGGAGTGGACTGAGGTGCGGATCTACGGTAAGTAGTCTGGAGCCAGTCCGCTCCAAGGTGCAGCCGTCCTCCATTGAGGATGCACCGCACTGTTTTGCTTACCCCGTGCGGAAATGGCCTTGGTGGGAGGGAGAGGAGAGGAACGGGCAAAATCTTACCCTATCCAGAAGGCTCAGGCCAAAGCAAACTGTTCCTCCTCGTGAATGGCTTTTGCCATCTTGACCGACTCTGGTGTGACTTGGCTATGCACTCCCCAATGTTCCCCCGTGTCACGCTGGGCAGCCCTTTCCTGCTCTCCCTGGAGTCCCTCTTCCTCCATGAAGCCACAGGGAGACCCTTCCCTCCGTCTCCTGTAGACCCATTGAATGAATGGGATCCTTTCATGCGTTGACTGATTGTTTAACCATCGATTGCATGGGCCTTTTGGACCGTATTTTGGACTAACCGACGGAGAACAAGCAAAAGCAAGTAGCACCACTGAAACCCATTTATTTTAGCATGAGCTTTTGTAGGCATCGATTTGCTTCTTTAGACACCACTGATGGCTTTTAAAAATGCACTTATTTATTAACTTGAACACAAGATAACATAAAGTAACATTTTTGACATGAACTACAATTAAAACACAATACTAAAGCAGTAAACTAAAACCATTAAAATTCACCATAACACTAACTTAAGAGTAACTTAACTGAAATACGAAAGGGCTCTGACCTGACCAATCGAATTGTGATGAAAGAGAATTTAAAAAAAAGTTATTTTACCATTGCAAAATAATCTTATGAGAATTGCTAGTAACTACATCCATAAATTATTGGATTGTTAGATCTCTTATTGTTCAAAAAGTGCGCAAACGGTCTCCAATCTTTCAAGGAATCTTCAGTTGGCTTATATTTTAAAATCCATATTGGTTTGGCTGTTTGGGATGACTCAATTTCTGCACTAGACTGTTATAGTGCTATGATTCCACTTTCAGCATCCTATGAGATCCTGGGGTTTGCAGTTTTGGGAGGGGCCGGCCGCCCCAGGATTCCGTAGGATGTTGAAAGTGGAATCGTAGCGCTATAACAGTCTAGTGCGGAAATGGCCTCAGCAACCGGCCAGTGCTGATGGCTTTTGCATCGCCCCCTCAATGCCTTTGAGGAAATGGACAGAAATCCCCAAAAGCTCTGGCTGAAATTTATTCTCAAAGGTGCTGCTAGAGTGCCTGGCCCCTTTTTCTTTCCAGTTTCTGGTAGTTCGTGTCGGAGCTTCTGGACCAGAAAACTGCCTGTCCGCAATCCAAAGCATCGGCTCCAGGTTGAACAGAATTTTTGGGTGGAGATCCCCCCTTGGGCCCCTCTCACCGCCTGGGAATACAAACCCTCATAAATTTCATTCTCTTGGGAAAGGACAAATTATTTTACCATTTTTACTTCCTGCTGCAAAATAGCCCTTGGAAACTGCAAAAAATTTTGGACATCATTCACAGTTCAGGGTTTACTCTGTGGGGAAAAACAGCGGTTGGAAGTTTGTGCAAAAAACAACACTTTCTGTGCAGAAAACATAGTTTTGAGTGCAGAAATGGAAGGCTTAGTGCAGGAAATCATGTTTTCTATGCAGGGATCTTGCTGTGTGAAGAGAAAATGCTGCTTTCTGCACAGACACAAAAGAGAGAGTGTAAGTCCCAAATGGTGATGATGCTCATCTGCCTAGGATAGGTCCAGGTTTCCTAAGTGCCTTTTTTGGTCTATTCTTTGAATATTTTTTATTGCTTCTTTCCATAGTTTAATAGTCAAATAAATGCATGGCATTGTTAACTCAATAAATATTTTATTCCTATTATGCCTTATTGTGACTTTTCTTTTTTGGGGCCATGATATTGGAAATGATGGGAGATGCATGAAGGCAATGATGTAGTTTGCAAGGGCTGAGCCAAAACTGGAACAAAGCATCCAAGTGACTCTGTTCACCATGTGCAATCATCTTGCCTCTTTCACCAAATTTTAGGACGGCTCTAGACGATGAGTCAGCAGTGTGATGCGGCAGCCAAGAAAGCCAATGCAACTCTCGGCTGCATCAATAGGAGTCTGGTGTCTAGATCGAGGGAGGTACTGGTACCACTCTACTCTGCCTTGGTTAGACCCCATCTTGAATCCTGTGTCCAGTTCTGGGCACCCCAATTCAAGAAGGATGTTGACAAGCTGGAGCAAGTCCAGAGGAGGGCGACCAAAATGGTGAGAGGCCTGGAAGCCATGAAGCCCTCTGAGGATAGACTTCGAGAGCGGGGGATGTTTAGTCTGCAGAAGAGAAGGCTAAGAGGGGACATGATAGCCACGTTTAAATATTTGAAGGGATGCCACGTAGAGGAAGGAGAAGGCTTGTTTTCTGCCGATCCAGAGACCAGGACAAGGAGCAATGGATTCAAGCTACAGGAAAGGAGATTCCACCTGAACCTCAGGAAGAACTTCCTGACAGTCAGGGCTGTCCGGCAGTGGAATCTGCTGCCTCCATGGAGTGTAGTGGAGTCTCCTTCCTTGGAGGTTTTTAAGCAGAGGCTGGATGGCCATCTGTCCAAGGGAGTGCTTTGAGGGTGTTCCTGCATGGCAGGGGGTTGGACTAGATGGCCCCTGGGGTCTCTTCCAACTCTATGATTCTATGATGTGGTCTACCATTTGGACCCGTCCCCTATTTTTAGGGTGGATAAACAAACCACACCTTTACCGTATCCCCAGGCGGACATGGAGCTGAGTTGAATCCTCAAAACAAGGTAGGAAGGTAGAAAAGAAAGAGAAAGAAAGAAAAGAAAGAAAGAAAGAAAGAAAGAAAGAAAGAAAGAAAGAAAGAAAGAAAGAAAGAAAGAAAGAAAGAAAGAAAGAAGTAACTTTGGCCAAAGGCTGCATCCAACAAAGCAAGGAAGGATGATTTATTCTTTTAGGCCTCCCTTCTTATACCATTTTTGTGGTTTATATTAAAGAATGCTTACAGAAAACAAAAGAGTGATGCATCAGCGTTAGCAGAGTCACAGTTTGCACACGCATTGCATTCGATCAGACCCTTAACTTCCTCTTTCACGTTCGCAATGTCGTTCTTTCTGCACATACTAATTATAAACATGAGCAGAGCAGAATAAACAATTCTAAAGCAAGGTTGTTCTATGAGTTCTGAGTATCTAAAATACCAATTAATATCACAGTTAATTTTTAACACACATCAATTCTATGGCAAATTACAGAGCACCAAATTTCAAGCTTGGCACTATTTTCCAACTCCTGTCTTTTTCCCCCAGGGGTGGATCCCCTTGCCAGGCTGGCCCCACAGTTCTGGCCCTGGGTTCCCGTCGCTCAACCTTTCCCCCCACTTAATCCCTTCCAGAATATATATAAATATATACAAATTTGTATATAAATATATACAAATCCCCTTGCCGGCCAGCCCCTCCCGAAACTGCAAACCCCAGGATTCCAGAGGATGTTGAAAGTGGAATCATTGCACTATAGCAGCCTAGTGTGGAAATGGCACCAGTGACAGGGTCGCCTTAGGGCCACCATAAGTTGGAAATGCATGGAAGGCACACACAACAACAACAACAAATAATACACTAATCCTTGAACTACTAATTTGAAAACAAAAGGGAGAAAAAAAGAGCCAGTTCCATTTGCCATTGCTCCCTCCTTATTTATTTATTTATTTATTCTTTTAAAAATATTTCATTTATTTTTTATAATTTTTATTCATTTTATTTACTCTTCTTTGTCAAGAATTTTTGAGAATACAATAAAAATTATAGGTAGTTTGAAAGCAGGAGAAAGAAAAAGGAAGTAGAAGAAAGAAAAGTAGGATATGAAGGCATTTAGGCAAAGAGAAAGCATGGCTTCTGACCTTTTTATCCACTGGTTAAATGTACATACAATATGATCCAAACTCTCTGTCTAAAACTACAGCCTTTGCTTCTTCTGATAATCAAATCTTACTAATTGTTTTTAATGTATTGATGTATTGTTGTGGTGCCGCCTCTATCCGTCGGGAGAGGTGGGATATAAATAAATTTTATTATTATTATTGTTGTTGTTGTTGTTGTTATTAATTGTCAAAACCAAACATTGCCAAATCATGTTCTTTTTTTCTGCAAAAAGTCCATAAGGGGTTTCCGATCTTTCCATACCTACCTTTAATTGCTCAATTCCCACCCCAAATAATCTTATAGTTCTGCAAAATCTGTTCCGTTTCCCCTCTTTAAGTCATAAAATCTCCCCCTGCTTTCTCTCTAGCTAGGGACTCCCATGCTCACAGGTTTATTTCAGCCTAGCATTTGCCAGAGGCCACCGTGGCTGGGGATGCTGGGAGCTGTAGTCCCCCAAAAGGCCAGTTGTCCAAGCTCAGCCTGCCCTAAGAGCTTATTTTGGAACAATCCATTTACCAACAATATCCTTCAGTGACTTTTCTCTTCCCGAGCCGTGGGCTATAAATAGCCGCAAAGCCAGGGAGGGGAGTTCCCACGGCTTCCATAAAAAGCCCCCTTGGTCTTCTCCACCTGTTGTGTCAACCACGTCCCACGGCTGGCCGGAGGAAGCCAAACGGACTCGGAGGAGCCCCCGATGCCTCCGTCCCCCATGGTGCAGGAGAAGCAGGTAACAGCCCCGGCTTCCTTTGGGCCTGGCGGTAGGGAGAGGTGAAGGTCAAGCTCCTGGCCCCTGGCGAGCATTTCTGAGCCTTTAATTCCGAGCATTTGACCAAGGTGCAGGTTTTTCGGGACAATAGCAAGAATGTTTGCTATGTGATCTCTTAGGTTATGGGACTTTAGCTATACCTTGGCTTCGTGGCAGCGTCGCTAAGAAAGCCCTTTGCCGAATTGCAAAGTTGTGTAACGGGACACTGGCGATTGCGCCTGGTGCTGGATCTGCGATGTAGCAACGTAACACATTTTGCACATTAATGCCACTGTGCAATGCTAATTCCCACAGGCTTCAGTTCACTTGCAAAGATGTAAGCCCTGGCAGGATTCTGATCTATAACAACAACAAGGTAACTTGTGAACTGCTTTGCAGACGAGAATTTAATTGCAGTGAGCTGCCCATTTTGTATTTTTACAGAAGGAGAGAGAGAAAGAGAGAGCCTTGCTTGTCTCCAAGCAGCCTGGAGGTCACATTAATCATAGAATCATAGAATCATAGAAATGTAGCGTTGGAAGAGACCGCAGGGGCCATCCAGTCCAACCCCCTGCCATGCAGGAACGCCCTCAAAGGACTCCCGACAGATGGCCATCCAGCCCCTGCCCAAAAACCTCCAAGGAAGGAGCCCCCACCACACTCCGAGGCAGCAGATTCCACTGCCGGACAGCCCTGACTGTCAGGAAGTTCTTCCTGAGGTTCAGGTGGAATCTCCTTTCCTGCAGCTTGAATCCATTGCTCCTTGTCCTGGTCTCTGGAGCAGCAGAAAACAAGCCCTCTCCCTCCTCCACGTGGCATCCCTTCAAATATTTAAACATGGCTCTCATGTCCCCTCTTCACCTTCTCTTCTGCAGACTAAACATCCCCAGCTCTCTAAGTCTATCCTCATAGGGCTTCATGGCTTCCAGGCCTCTCACCATTTTGGTCGCCCTCCTCTGGACTTGCTCCAGCTTGTCAATATCCTTCTTGAATTGGGGTGCCCAGAACTGGAGACAGGATTCAAGATGGGGTCTAACCAAAGCAGAGTAGAGTGGTACCAGTACCTCCCTCGATCTAGACACCATACTCCTATTGATGCAGCCGAGAATTGCATTGGCTTTCTTGGCTGCCGCATCACACTGCTGACTCACGTTCACCTTGTGGTCTATGAAGACTCCTAGATCCCTTTCACACGCACTGCTATCCAGTCACGTGTCCCCCATCCTATATTCCTGTATTCCATTTTCTCTACCTAAGTGTAGGACCTTACACTTCCCTCTGTTGAATTTCATTTTGTTCGCCCTGGCCCAGCTCTCCAATCTATCCTGGCCATTTTGAATTCTGATCCTGTCCTCTGGCGTATTAGCAACCCCTCCCAATTTGGTGTCCTCTGCAAATTTGATGAGCTTGCCCTCCACTCCTTCATCCAAGTCGTTGATAAAAATATTGAACAGCCCTGGGCCCAGGACAGAACCCTGTGGCACCCCACTAGTCACTTCTCTCCAAAAGCAGACACTCATGTGGTTCTCATAAGTTCATGGCCAGGTCTTTTGAGAGTGTTCTCGGGGTCTTTAGCGCTTCTGGATTTCTGGCTTTGTGGTTGTTTTGGTTTTTGGCCCCAAGAGGAGGCCAGACCTGCCATCGTCACACACCCCTGCTGCCTAAGTTGGCTGGAGGGGCAGAAGGGTAAAGCAGGGTCACTCTGGTTGGTACTTGGATGGGAGACCACCACCAAATCCCAGGTGCTGTAGATTCTATTACAGAGGCAGGAACCGGCAGAACCACCACTGAGGATTCCTTGCTTTAAAAAGCCCTAGGAAAAATTCATGGGGTCACCACATGTTCACAGGTGACTTGAAAGCACAGATGCACAAACAAACAGGATACTAAATGCTGAAATGTCATCTTCTGCTCAGTTTGGGTCCCAGAATCACAGCTGGAGACTCTTCACTGCCTCCATGTGTTACCCTGTGTGTTGGGGGTCCCGGGAGGGGTGCCCAAATAACCAAATAAAAACACAAGTTGGGGGAAATCAGTCTCGAGCACTCTCTCGGCTAAACGAGAGGCAGGGTAACTTTAGCAAGGATCTTTCACCCTATGTCTACAGCGGCGGGTCAGAGAGCGGCTAGACAAGGCTTTCAAGATAACCAGCAATATTTTATTAAAGACAGGAAACACTCAAGACAAGACATAAACTAACTAGCTGAGAAATAGAAATGGGGAGCTTTTCGGGAAGGGCAATACGACACCTGGTCTCGTAGTCCTGGAGAGAAAGACGGGGTTCCGGGAGAGAAAGCTCAGCGGGGTTCGCTGGGGGGAATTCCTTCAGAGTACCCGCAGCAAGGCGGGATGGAAGTCCAAAGTAGTCCGAAGGCGTTCCAAAAGTGGGGACCTTTTATAGGGTGGGTTTTACCTACAGGCTATGTCATGCTCAGTGAGAACAAAGGAGGTTTGGAGCTGGATGAAGGAGTTGGAAAAGGTCGGGTTTTGCATGACGGGTTTAGCTCTTAAGACAATAGCGTGGCTAGTTCGTTAATGGCCCAACATAAAAGAATGGCTTGGCTCTTGGCTGCATGGCTTTGTGTGGATATGTGCTGAGCAGAGCCGGTTTGCAGGGAGGTTTTTCACTAAAGCAACGGAGAGGCTTAAATTGCCTGCCTGAATGAGGTTTTGGAATGTGCAGCCATTAACGGCCGCGCCTATTACGTGCTTGTCCAGGAGGCCTCTGCAAACACGTGGAGTGGGGTGGCACAGAAAGGTCAAGCAAAGGCCAAATTATTTGATATCAAAAAGATATCTAGTGCTCTCACCAGACCCATCATAACTGGAGTAATACATGCTCTTGGTCCTTTTCTCTTACAACCCTGGAACATACAACCCAGGGGCTTAAATACCCTAAAGGCACCAGATCTTGGTCTGATCTTGGAAGCTAAGCAGGATCAACCCTGGTTAGTACTTGGATGGGAGACCACTGGTGAATCCCAGGTGCTGTAGGCTGTGTTTCAGAGGAAGGGACTGGCCAGGCCATTTCTGAAGATTTCTTGCCTAAGGAAACCCCAGGAAAAGTTCATGGGGTTGCCAGAAGTTGACAGGCAACTTGAGAGCACTTAGTCTCTCTCTCTCTCCCTCTCTCACACACACACAGGGGATACTAAATACCCCAAAGGTGCCAGACCCCATCTGACCATGGAAGCTAAGCAGGATCAGTCCTGGTTAGTGCTCGGATGGGAGACCACTGGTGAATAACAGGCAGTGTAGATGATGTTTCAAAGGAAGAAAACCCTATGAAAAATATATGAGGTCAGCAGGTGACTTAAAGGCACAGATATACACGGACATGCTATAAGGGCAAAAAAGAAGCAGACCTGATCTGGCATTAGCATGAAAAAGAAGCTGTTGGAGGGATAGTGGGGGGTAAAGTGCATTTTCTTTAGTTTTGTTTGTCCCACACCCGGAGTTTGTGTTCAATTTTTCTGTTGAACGATATGGCCAAGAAATTAAAAAAGGGATTTTTTTCCCCTTTCTGTTTGAAGGTGTGCAGAATGAAGGGACCTCTTTTCCAAATATCGTTTGTGATGTATCTGATGTGGATGCTTGCAGGAGACTTCCAGGTACGAAGGGGAGGCACGGGGTAAGAAGCAGAGCGAAAGGATTTGGTTTCTGCTCGGCTTGCACAATGACTGTTTGGGACTACAACTCCCAGAATCCATCACACGTTGGGAGTTGTAGTCCAGAAAAAGCAGCTTTTCCAAGCTCTGTATTTATTGCAATGTCCTGACCCCTAAATATCACCATATTAAGAATATAAAGGCCATTTCTGCACTACATTCTTATAGTGCGATGATTCCACCTGCAACATCCTATAGAATCCTGGGGTTTGCAGTTTCGGGAGGGGCCGGCCGGCCCCTCCCGAAACTGCAAACCCCAGGATTCCATAGGATGTTGCAAGTGGAATCATCGCACTATAAGAATGTAGTGCAGAAATGGCCAAAGACTTAGCATGCTCCAAAGCTATATAGCATGAGATCTATTTTTTTTTAAAATAAACCTAACATGTTCCATTTTTGTTGTTGTTGTGGGCCTTCAAGTCATTTCCGACTTATGGTGACTCTAAAGTGACTATATTATGGGGTTTCCTTGGCAAGAATTCTTAACAGGAGCTTTGTTTGCCTTCCTCTCAGGCTGAGAGAGTGTGACTTTCCCAAGGTCACCAGTGAGTTTCCACAGCTAAGCAGGGGGGATTTGAACTCTTCTCTCTGAGTGTCCCAGCTGAAAGCTCAAACAGCGACACCACATTGGAGCTCTGAATGGGACCTGAATGTCCCCTTCTGCACCCAGCCGGCTGCCAGTGGATGGATTGCATTCAGGACACGCTCCTTCCTTCCGGCCTCTTCTTGGGCTGCACGGGCAAGGAAGTGCTTGATCATGCTTCCATCCTTTTTGCACGGCCACAAGCAACATGATTGCTCTGCAACAGGAGTCCGTTATGTGGACATGAGAGCAGCGGGACCATGACGACGTTGTGCAATGGCGCATGTTGTGGACGCATCTCCATACCGGGATGGTGCCATCATGCGGAAAGGGACTTAGTTTATTTTATATGTTGCTAGAAGTCTAATTCCATTTTAGCGTAGATATTCTCCATTTGTTTTAATTTGAAAATCATCTTGAGTCCAAGTTTTGGAAAGAACAGCAGTGTGTAAATAGAGAGAGATTGAGGGCTTTATTACATGAGGTGGGTAAATTGCAGTTGCGGCAGGAAAACTGTGGCTTTGTCTGGGACTTATTACATGACCTCATTCCTCTTCTGTTGTTCTCCTGATGGGAGAACATCTGGAAAGTGTTTCCAGATCCGCTAATGACCTTCTCTGTAGAAGAAACACTTTCCGAATGTTCTTCCACCAGCAGAACAACAGAAGAGGAATGAGGTAAGGCCATCGTCCCAGCCAAAGATGCTATTTTCCTGCCGCAGTTGTGATTTACCTGCCTTGTGTGATAAAGAACTGAGCAAGAGAGATGGTGGCCTGTTCCCTCTGCCATCTCCCTCCTCCTTTTTCTGCCCAGGTCTTCTGCTTCCCCATCCACAAGAGAGACCTCTTCCCCATCAAAGAGTCCCCCCTCGACATGGCGGCCACTTCCTTCGACGACCAGTACAAGGGTTGCGCGGAACAGATGGAGGCCGAGCTGGAGGGCCTGAACCGCACGGAGTTTGCCAGCAATCGGGTCTATGCCGAGGCGTGGGAAGAGGCGGCATCCAAATGGAAGGAGAGGAGAGCCTCTCTTCTGGAGCTGCCCCCGGGCCTCAAGCCAGAGCACGCCGTTGCCATCTTGGCCTACACCATCCAAGGGCGCTTCCACAGGGACTTCAACACTGCCGTGAGGGAAGCCGGTCGCACCAGAGACACCTATCTCAACAGCTTCAACTTCAAGACCTTCCACTTCCTCCTGACCCGAGCCCTCCAGGCCCTGAGTGCCACGTCCACCCCCAGGTGCCAGAAGGTCTACCGGGGGGTCAGGAACGTCCGCTTCACCTCCGAACGCCTCAAGCCAGTCCGCTTCGGCCACTTCACCTCCTCGTCGCTGAAGAACGAGAGCGCCCTGCAGTTCGGCACAGACACCTTCTTCACCATCCAGACCTGCTACGGGGTCAACATCAAGAACTTCTCCTTCTTCCCGGGCGAGGAGGAGGTCCTCATCCCCCCTTTGAGAAGTTCAAGGTGGCCAACTTCACCAAGGCCCGCGAGACCACCTTCATCCACCTCCTCTCCCTCGAAGACTCCAGTGTCCACAACTGCGTCTTCGTGAAAGGTAACCGGCAGGAAAAATGGAGTTTAGAGTTTTCCAAATGACTGGGTAGTGAAAGTATTAGATATTGTTTGTATGGACAGACTTATACTTCTTTTGAGAGGAGAAAAGTCTGATAAATCTATCAAGGATTGGGATAATGTTTTATCAGTTTCAAGAACATCTTGGGAAACGTAGTGTTGGCTAATTTTGAATTTGGATGTTAGTAAAACACACAGATAAGTATCTTATTATATTTAACAAAGTGATGAATTTTGTAGATTCTGCAAAGTTCTATTTTTAAATAGTTGGTTTGGATAATATATTGTAAAATCAAGTTACAACCATCCCCCCCATTAGGAGGAAGTTATTGAGATCGTTGTGCAGAAGTGAATTGATGTGTTTGAAGAATTTTTGTTTTCTTTTTGTATTATTTTTCATATCCTTTCTTGTATCTGTTTTTGTTTGAAAGCTGACTTTGGATCTTTCATATACGAAAATGAGTAACCATTTTAAAAAGCCACACACATCTGTAGCGTCCATGGCAAGGGTGTGGAAGCCCTGTGGGATCCTAGTTTGTGTCCCCCAGAGACCCCAACACTACCCGGGAAAAAAATAGGCCAAATTTCCAGTCCTCGAACACTAAACAGCCCACTCAAACTGCCACCAAAACATGGCATTTGGGATTCCCTTGCCTCTGAAAAGGGGGGAAAATAAAAGCACAACCGTATTTTGGCTGAATTCCAGAACAGGAAGTGTTGTGATGTTGTTACCCTGTTTACTGGGGGTCCCGGGAGGGACACCTGTATGCACTCTCAATTAACTAAGTTTGGGGGAATTAGCTAGAGCGCAAGATAGCAATGCGAGAGGCAGGGCAATGCAGCGGAATCTTTTACCCAAAGTCTACGGGGTCAGGCCAAGCCAAGGAGCACACAAAGTTTAAGAATAATGGAGATTTTTATTAAATACAGACAAACAGTGTATGCAACACATGCACTCAGATAACTATAGGAAATAAAGGTTGGAGTGGGACAGAGGGATTTTGAGAGGGATTGTTGAATTGGGTGGTACGACACCTGCCCTGAAGCCTGGAGAGGTCTGAAGATTGAGATCGTTGGTATGGAGTCTCAGTACGTGGGACTGAGGGGAAGCTCACCAAGCAAAGCGGCAGCAAGGCTGGATGGAAGTCCAGAGCGATCCAAGGAAGGCCTCAGAATCAGGGGTTTTATAGGGAGAAATGTAACTGCAGGCTATGCCGTACTTGGGGAAAACAATGAGTTTCGGGCACGAGACAAAGCTTTGGAAAGGTCAGAATTTAGCATGATTGAGTTAGGTCCGAATTGACAAAGCGTGAGCCAGTATGCAAACACAGAGTGCTTGGCATTTGAGTATTCAGCTTGCCATGGTGCCTGCTCAGGGCAGGGAGTCCTTTGTAAGCAGCGTGCATACACAATGAGGGTGTTTGCAGAGAGGTCTCCTAAAGCGGTGATCTGGCTATTTCTGGCCTGCCTGGGTGGGGAATGGAATGTCCAGCGATTAGTGACCGAGCCTAGTTCTGTGCTTGTCCAGGGGCCTCACAAACACGTGGAGAGGGGTGGTGGAAGAGACCCAAATTATTGATATCAAAATGATATCTAGCATCCCCAAATCCGGGCTAGCAAATGCAGTAACAATGTCACATTGATCCATTCCAGGTGAGTAGGGGGACACCACGGGGAGTCACAACAACTTTTGGACTCCGACTTCTGATTCCCCCATCCACAATCCTGTCTATGTTCATATTTCCCCATCCCAACTGGAAACAAAATACCCTTTGGGGACTACAGCTATCACGATCCCCAGTCGGCCATGGCTAGCTGCAGAATTCTGGAGAATGCAGTCCACAAAAGTATCTTTTCCAGCTCTGACGCATAGAGGGTAAAAAATAAACAAATTAAATTTTATTTTATTTTTTAAAAAATGCATACTTTTCTTGTAATCTCTCTCTCTTGCCTTCCTTCCTTCCTTCCTTCCTTCCTTCCTTCCTTCCTTCCTTCCTTCCTTCCTTCCTTCCTTCCTTCCCCTCCCTCCCTCCCTCCCTCCCTCCCTCCCTCCTTCCTTCCTTCCTTCCTTCCTTCCTTCCTTCCTTCCTTCCTTCCTTCCTCCCTTCCTTGTTGTCCTTCTGTTGCAGAGAAAAGATGCAAAACGCAGAGATGCAACTTCCATTCAGGTGAGCGAGAGCGGCTGGGTGTGACGAATCTTTGACCATTTACAGGGCCAACTTTTAAAACCCCGCTGCTTTTATCTTGGCAGGTGCTGGCCTAAGCCATTTCTCTGCTCATGCCCAGACGCCCTTCCTCCTCTGGGGAGTCCTGCTCGCAACAGCTCTCCTCTTTGGATCTCCAGGCCTCCTCTGATCTCCACGTCTCCACGTCTTTCTCTGAATATTGTACTTTTCCGAACTTGCTCCCAAAAAAGGAAAAGGGAAAAACAACAAGTGAATAGCGTGGGATGAAAAGGAGTCTCTTTGCTTTAGATTTAGAGCCTGGCATGAGCTGCAAATAAGGGCTTTCCTAGTCTGAAGTGCGTCTCCAGGTAGGGCGCCGTTGCCTGTTTCATGGCCCCACCCTTGGATATTGAAGTGGTACCTTCAAGGCGGCAGGTGTTAGGTGGGCCAAAGCATCCAGAGGGAGGCAACCAAGGTAGTAAAAGGTCTGGAAATCACCTCCCAACAAGGGCAGGTTGAAGGAATTCAGTATGCTTAGCCTGGAGAGGAAAAGATGGAGGGGGAAGGGGGATTGAGCTGTCTTGAAATATGGAAGATGGAACCCTAGCATCATAGACCTGGAAGCGGGCTGATGGGTCACCAAGTCCAACCCCATGCCCAGTGTAGGATCAAAATTCTTTGATGCTTCTCAGAGAGCAGAACTCTGTCCAGTGTGTTCCTGAGTGCCTAGAGGCACCCAAATGGTAAAGGGTCTGGAAGCCATGAAGCCCTATGAGGAGCGTCTTAGGGAGCTGGGGATGTTTAGTCTGCAGAAGAGAAGGTTAAGGGAAGGGGACATGATGACCATGACTAAATATTTGAAGGGAGGCCATGTAGAGGAGGGAGAGGGCTTGTTTTCTGCTGCTCCAGAGACCAGGACAAGGAGCAATGGATTCAAGCTGCAGGAAAGGAGATTCCACCTGAACCTCAGGGAGTACTTCGTGATGGTCAGAGCTGTCTGGCAGTGGAATAATCTGCCTTCATGGAGTGTGGTGGAGTCTCCTTCCTTCTTTGGAGGTTTGTAAGGAGAGGCTGGACCTGTCAAAGGGTGTGTGTGTTCCTGCATGGTGGAATGGGGCTGGACTCGATAGCCATTGTGGTCTCTTCCAAGTCTTTGATTCATTCTTTGATCCTCCTTGATCTGGGACACTAGGACTGCTGGAGCAAGAATAAATATTGGAAAGCACGTGTAATAAATCAGCAGAAAAAAGAAAACTGGGCTCCATGTAGTCCAAGTTTATTCTTTAAAAAGCCCAACGTGTTTTGACCTGTTTATAAATTAATTGGCCTTCTGCAGGGGCATAAATTCAATCTACAACAGAAATTTCTGCAGCTGCTGCTGCACTCTCTTTAAGAACCAGACTGATATGCAATAAAAAAGCACTAGAACTCCCACCACAGAACTAGAACTCCCACTGCGTGCACACAGTCAAGTCAGGACCGGTCTCCGTAGCTGCCATGGGCATAACCTATTGCCTGGGGCTCTTTTGCCAAATGCCGGGTTGGGGCTGCTTAAGAGCTCCCAACTTGCCATTTCCTCTGAAACTTTCCCTGCCTGGACCCCCCATTTTCCTCCTTGGAAGCGACCCTCTCTGTGTGACGGCTGATCCACTTACCTCCCCACCTCACTTGCTCTTTTTCCATCTTCACCTGATGAAGAACCCTGTGAGCTTCAGAAGGTGGCACAATGTACTCTGTCCCTGTTGGTCGGCCTAATAAAGCTATCACCACCTGATAGACTTTGGATTTTGACTTGTGTCATTGTGGTTTATGGCCACAGGAGAAGTTCCAGCAGACTGGAAGAGAGCAAATGTTGTCCCCATCTTCAGGAAGGGAAAAAAAGAGGACCCAAATAATTATCGCCCGGTCAGCCTGAAATCAGTACCCGGAAAGATCCTGGAGCAGATCATTAAGCAGTCAGTTTCTAATCACTTAGAAAGCAACGCGGTAATCACGAGAAGTCAACATGGATTTCTCAAAAACAAGTCATGCCAGACTAATCTTATCTCTTTTTATGACAGAGTGACTAGCTTGATAGATGAAGGGAGTGCTGTGGATGTAGCATATCTTGACCTCAGTAAGGCCTTCGACAAAGTTCCCCATGACATTCCTGCAATGAAGCTGGTAAAATGTGGGCTGGGCAGGGCTACTGTTAAGTGGATTTGGAATTGGTTGACCGACCGAACCCAAAGGGTGACCACGAATGGCTGCTTTTCATCCTGGAGAGAAGTGACTTTTGGGGGTGCCACAGGGTTCTGTCCTGGGCCCAGTGCTGTTCAATATTTTTATCAATGACTTGGATGAAGGAATAGAGGGCATGCTCATCAAATTTGCAGATGACACCAAATTGGGAGGGGTCGCTAATACGCCAGAGGACAGGATCAGAATTCAAAATGACCTGGATAGGTTGGAGAGCTGGGCCAAGGCGAACAAAATGAAATTCAACAGAGGGAAGTGTAAGGTCCTACACTTAAGTAGAAAAAATGGAATACAGAAATATAGGATGGGGGACACGTGGCTGGATAGCAGTACGTGTGAAAGGGATCTAGGAGTCTTCACAGACCACAAGCTGAACATGAGTCAGCAGTGTGATGCGGCAGCCAAGAAAGCCAATGCAATTCTCGGCTGCATCAACAGGAGTATGGTGTCTAGATCGAGGGAGGTACTGGTACCACTCTACTCTGCTTTGGTTAGACCCCATCTTGAATACTGTGTCCAGTTCTGGGCACCCCAATTCAAGAAGGATATTGACAAGCTGGAGCAAGTCCAGAGGAGGGTGACCAAAATGGTGAGAGGCCTGGAAGCCATGCCCTATGAGGATAGACTTAGAGAGCTGGGTATGTTTAGTCTGCAGAAGAGGAGGTTAAGAGGGGACATGATAGCCATGTTTAAATATTTGAAGGGATGCCATGTAGAGGAAGGAGAGGGCTTGTTTTCTGCTGCTCCAGAGACCAGGACCAGGAGCAATGGATTCAAGCTGCAGGAAAGGAGATTCCACCTGAACCTCAGGAAGAACTTCCTGACGGTCAGGGCTGTCCGGCAGTGGAATCTGCTGCCTCCATGGAATGTGGTGGAGTCTCCTTCCTTGGAGGTTTTTAAGCAGAGGCTGGATGGCCATCTGTCGGGAGTGCTTTGAGGGTGTTCCTGCATGGCAGAGGGTTGGACTGGATGGCCCCTGGGGTCTCTTCCAACTCTACATTTCTATGATTCTATGATTCTATGATTCTATACCCCTGTTGTTTTTTTAATAAAATCTCCCCGTATTTCTGTTTTTACCAGTATTTTGTCCATGACTTCTTATCAAAAGATAAATAAATGCCCAGGACTGTTGGTCTAACTGAAGCTCCAGGACTGGAAATAGTTTCACAGCTGGAGAATTTTGTGTTGAAATGGCAGTGGGGTTGCACTGACATTTTGCAGTGATTGGTTGATAGTCTAGAATCGCTAACACATGTGCAGAAAGTGTTGTGGTGGGGTGTTTTTGGAACCGTTTTGGGGTTCCAAACCACTTTAATGTAGCCTTGATGACGGACAATTAAATGCACCCCAGATAATATGGGTGATGTTGTCAGGACACTTAATGCCATTGCCAGAGTTGATGTGGGGGCAGAGCTGGCATCGCCACAAACTGCAGGGGGCAGCATTACAACGCCACATGAGGTTCCACATAAGCAAGCATAAAACGATGTGGGGAACTCTGCCTTCACCAGTGGGAGCAACACCGTGGGAGGATGTTGGAGCGGGGTCTTTTTGGCTGTGGCACCTCAGTTGTGGAATGCCCCCCCCCGGTTGATCCCAATATTAGCATCATTCTGGTGCCAAATTAAAACTTGGTGTTTTGGGAAACCTCCAGCCTTCCAGAGGTGCAGGTTTCAGTAGCAGGAAGGGTGAAAGATTCCCTTCGAAAGCCATTGGGATTTTTATCAAGGTTGTGGAAGCAGAGTTGTTCATGCAATGCTACCATGTATGAATCACATAATGTCCTATGGAAGACGGGACAAGCTTGTTTTCTGCTGCTCCAGAGACTAGGACACGGAGCAATGGCTTCCAATTCCGGGAAAAGAGATTCCACCTAAACATTAGAAAGAACTTCCTGACGATAAGAGCTGTCTGACAGTGGACTACACTGCTGACTAGGAGTGTGGTGGAGTCTCTTTCATTGCAGGTTTTCAAAGAAGGGCTGGATGGCCATCTGTTTGGGGGTCCTTTGGTCTTCCTGCATGGCAGAAGGGGGTTGGACTGGATGGCCCTTGGGGGTCTCTTCCAGCTCTGAGATTCTATGGAGTTTCTGAAAGGATTTCATATGCAATATGAGGCAAGCTTGTTTTCTTCTGCTCCAGAGAGCAGGACACTATGGATCAGTGGCCTCAAACTTTAGGAAAAGAGATTCCACCTAAACCTTGGGAAGAACTTCGTGAGGGTAAGAGCG
Source organism: Ctenosaura bakeri (assembly GCA_948474755.1). NCBI lineage: Eukaryota > Metazoa > Chordata > Lepidosauria > Squamata > Iguanidae > Ctenosaura > Ctenosaura bakeri. The sequence goes on from CAOLHI010000286.1 coordinate 186,723, forward strand.
GTTGGAAAGTGGAATCTGCTGCTGCCTGAAGGGAGTGTGGCGGAGTCTCCTCCTCCTTTGGAGGCTTTTAAAGAGAGGCTGGATGGCCGTCTGTCCAAGGGAGGGCTTGGATGGTGTCCTCCTGGAGGGCAGAATGGGAGTTGGACCGGATGGCTCTTGGTGGGTCTCTTCCAACTCTAGGATTCTACCACTCTGTGATCAACATCTTGGGTGTTACTTGAGCAGGGGAGTAAAAATGCACTGGGACCAGGTTGCTAAGTTTTGCTGGAACTGCAGGGTTAAAAATGGGTTCAGAATCCCACTGGGGGCTTACATGCTGCAGCTGCCTAGAGTGCTTTGCAATAGCAATAGCAATAGCATTTATTTCTATACCGCTTATCAACTGAGTGTTATCTAAGCGGTTTACAATGTGTTTTTAGCTAATTGCCCCCAACAAGCTGGGTACTCATTTTACCGACCTGCGGAAGGATGGAAGGCTGAATCAACCTTGGAGCCCGGCAGGATCGAACTCACAACCTTGTGACTGCAGTACTAGCATTTGACCACTGCGTCACCAGGGCTTTGCATTTTTTCCATTACGTTTCTATGCCTCTGTACTACACACGTGCACAATGGGGGCTGATTGTGGAACTGCTTGAGGCCCCCAACCTCCTTGCTCCAGCAACGCCTGGGGGCTCCCATTGCAGGGCGGTGGTGGAAGAGACAGATCCGCTCCAGGGGTTTAAAGGAGCTCTCCATGGTGCTGAACTCTGCCTCTCCAAACGAGCTTTAGCACCACGGACAACTCCTTCAGAGCTATCCAGACCTGAAGTCCACTCGCTGCAAAATTTCTGGCTGCCTTTTGGGCAATCCTGGGTGTTTTTGTTTTACCAAAATGGCATTCTGTAGCTCGACAATGGTGTGAAAGGATGAGGTGGGTGAGGTGGACGGAAGGCAGCCGATCTGAGCTCAGGGAATGCAAATGCCTGGGGGAAGGAAATGTTACAAAAACTGTGGCTCGTCTCTGTCAGAAGGAGAGGAAGGGGAAAGGTGGCCTAGAGGTAGGAACAGGGACAGGAGAGCCAGAGAGAAGGAAGAACTGACTGTGGTTTGGGGGGGCTGTGGAGTATTTAGAATCCAAGGGTTAATGTGTTATTTTCCGTGTCTTAATAAACTTCCACTTGTTGTTCTCTGTTTAAACTATCTGGCTGTCTCTTCCAACCCTGATAAAGAGTCAGGTCACGCTTAGCACAATGAGCCCACAAAACAACACAGCCCCTAGTCCACTATAAGGGGGTCACCTTGAAGCCCAAGTCCCCGATCCAGGAAGGGATTAAAGCGATGGGGGAAAGGCAATGTGAGTGACAGGAACTCAGGGCTGGAACTGCAGAGCCAGCCTGGCAAGGGGACCCGACACAAACGAATGCATTTATATGAGTATTTGGGGGGGCTGAAAAAGACATTTGGCAGTTGAATGTCTTTTGGAGGAAAGGCAAGGCCTCTGGGACAATCAATAGGGGTCCTGGGGGTCACAGTAGACCTTTCAAAGGGTCACATGTACTCTAAGGGCTCCAAGGTTACCATCCTTGCTGCATGCTCTCATCCATCGCTATCTCCAACATGCACACTTCTAAGTACTGCAACTCTGTTTAAACCCCACGCAGATGCAGAGAAGGCAATCGGCCAGACAGGTGCAATGAACCTGAGCACAGCCCGTGATGTTCACCACACTTCCAAGCAACGTGCCATGCGCCACCCCAGACCGCCACTGCCGTTTCTGCTTACCCCTTTGGCATAACCCCTTGGGCTGCCCCCACGTGTACCCTCTGTCTCCTCTGCTCTCCATCCTGCCCAGCAAAGTGCTTCCCAGCCTCCTGACCTGCCCCCTCCTTCTCTCCCCCTTGGCGGCTTTGAATAATTGATGGCCTTGTCCAAAACGATCAAAGCGTGAGATGTTTTGTGGGGCGGAAGAAGATGCAAAAAGGGGGAAACACAAGGAGCAGCAAAAGGGGATGGAGAGATGCTGCTGTGGCTCCAGTCTGGAATAACAGAACTGTTGAGTTAGAAAGTACCCCCCCTTCTGCCATGCAGGAAGACACCATCAAGGTCCTCCCTTGGACAGATGGTCATCCAGCCTCTGCTTCAAAACCTCCAAAGGAGGAGGAGAGTCCACCGTATCCATTGAGGCAGCAGCCGATTCCACTCTTTGACTTCTTTTATTGTCAGGAAGTTCTTCCTACTGTTGGGATGAAATCTCTTTTCCTGTAGTTGAAATTGATGTCATGTTGAGGAGGGAGCAGGCTTGTTCTCTGCCACTCCAGAGACCAGGACAAGGAGCAATGGATTCAAGCTGCAGGAAAGGAGATTCCACCTGAACCTCAGGAAGAACTTCCTGATGGTCAGGGCTGTCCGGCAGTGGAATCTGCTGCTGCCTCCGTGGAGTGTGGTGGGGTCTCCTCCTTCTTTGGAGGTTTTTAAGCAGAGGCTGGGTGGCCATCTGTTGGGAATGCTTTGATGGGTGTTCCTGCATAGCAGGAGGTTGGACTCGATGGCCCCTGGGGTCTCTTCCAACTCTAGGATTCTATGATGCTATGTCCTAGTCTCTGGAACAGCAGGAAGCATCCTTGCTCCATCATCCATCACCTTATCTCCCTCAAAAGGTTTTGGCACCTTCAAAGTTTAGACTGCAACTGGTTCCATTGCACCATTTCCCTCCTGCGGTGACATAAAAAACCCCGAGCTTCTCTGCATTTCATTGCCGTAAAAGGGACAGGCGAGGGTGTTTCTTCTGGTCTTTGTGCAAACACTCAGGCTGGTTCTTGTACCGGCTGTGTTGCAGCCTCCAGAGGCAGTTGTGTGAGGGCACAAGGCCTCCTGTCACCTGCCCCGCCGGGGTGTTTGAAGATCAGGCTGCCGGTGGGAGCCCCAAGACAGAGAGAAGAAGGACAGCCCAGGCGAAGAAGCCCCGCTGTTGCTGTGACCCGACCTGCCTCCTCTCCTCTCTAACTCCGTGGGGAGTGAGTTCTTCTCTTTCAGGAACAGCCGTTTCCAAAGTCCTTGAGAGCTGCCCTGTCAGCTGAGATTATGGGGCAGGCAAGGGTAGCTGAGCAGAAGAGGCTGGTTGGGGAGACCAAAAGAAGAGACAGGAAGACAAAGCTGGAAGCCCTTAAAGAAACCAGATGAGCCCGGATGCAAAGGCTGAGCAGGCAAGGAAAGGTGTCAGCCCAGTGGCTTCTTCCTAGCCCAAGGGGCCACCCACAGCTGCCTCCACAGCTGCTCTGCAGTGCTCAACCAGTCTGCCTGGGGAAGATGGGAGATGTGATGAAACAGATCTGGGCCAAGAACCTGCATTGTCAGATGGAACTGTGATAGAAGCATAGAATCATAGAGTTGGAAGACACCCCTGGGGCCATCGAGTCCAAGCCCCTGCTATGCAGGAACACCCATCAAAGCATTCCCAACAGACAGCCGTCCAACCTCTGCTTAAAAACCTCCAAGGAAGGAGGAGACTCCACTACACTCCATGGAGGCAGCAGATTCCACTGCCGGAGAGCCCTGACTGTCAGCAAGTTCTTCCTGAGGTTCAGGTGGAATCTCCTTTCCTGCAGCTTGAATCCATTGCTCCTTGTCCTGGTCTCTGGAGCAGCAGAAAACAAGCTCTCTCCTTCCTCTATGTGGCATCCCTTCAAATATTTAAACATGGCTATCGTGTCCCCTCTTAACCTTCCCTTCTGCAGACTAAACATACCCAGCTCTCTAAGTCTATCCTCAGAGGGCTTCATGGCTTCCAGGCCCCTCACCATTTTGGTCGCCCTCCTCTGGACCTGCTCCAGCTTGACCGTGTCCTTCTTGAACTGGGATGCCCAGAACTGGACGTAATATGCCAGGTGAGGTCTAACCAAAGCAGAGTAGAGTGGTACCAGTACCTCCCTCAATCTGGACACCAGACTCCTATTGATGCAGCTGAGAATCGCGTTGGCTTTCTTGGCTGCCGCATCACACTGCTGACTCATGATGATGGAGCTCTCTCAATGTATCTGTTGTTTCTTTACAATAGTTGTACCTTTTACTGTATTTATAAATTTTTTAAATGAAAATTATATATATGGAAAGAGAGAGAGAATGAGAGAGAGGGAGAGAGTTGTTTTTGTGTGCCTTTAAGTCATTTATGACAACTTCTGGTGACCCTGAGCTGAGCCAGCATGGGGTTCTCTGGGGCTGAGAGTGTGTGATCCATTGAAGGTCACCCAGTGGGTTTCCATGGCCAGGTGGGGAATCAAAACCTTGTCTCCAGAGTTGTAGTGCAATGCTCAAACCACCACATCATGCTGCCTCTCATATAGATAGATATAAAACGCCACCCTGAGTGACATCAGTGGGGAGGAAAAGCCAGGAGGCTAGCCTGGCAGGGGATTTGGAACTCAATGACGACACACAGAGGAATCGGGGTGGTTTTGAAGGACTTTATTATTCCTATTGTTTCAGCCTCCTGTTCCAGTTCCCTGCCATGGTGAGAATTTATTAAGTGGGACATAAAGGTGATAAATGAAGGAGTGGAGGAGCAAAGCAGGCAAAAGATAACACCACCAGCCAGGTATGGCTCCCCTCCCTCCCTCCCTTCCAAAGCAGAAATTTTAATGGCTCAGAGGAAGCAAAATGGTGGATGAGGACTGTTCCTCTGACTTCCTTCTCATATCTTCTTGCTGGCCCTTGGCAACTCCAGAATGGCTTCTCCCATGTCAGTGGGCTGGTGAGTCCACCCCACCTTTTAATAGAGGCTTTCAAGGAGCTCTCCAGGGAGTTTCAGCACCTTGGAAAGATCCTTTAAGCCTAGCCAAAATCTGGCACGGATTCACAGGTCTCCTGACCTGGGTGCCATTCCATCTCCAGTGCTTTTCTTGGTGCACCTTTGCAGCAGACATTTTCTCAGAAAACAGGAGAGGAAATGCTGGGGAAAGTGGAAGCCAGTAGCAAAAGAGGAAGATCACATTACGGGGGGATTGTCTTGGTCAAGCAAGGCTGGCCTGCCCTGAGTTTGCAGGATGGTGGATAACCAGGACTCTTGGAAGTCTGTCACTGATAAGCTCACCGTAAGTCAAAGTTGGCTCAGCAGATATCAGCAACAAAATAGGGGACAGCGTAATTTCATGATTACCCCAGCCATTCCTTGGCTGCTTTTGACTCCTTGCTCAGATCACTCCAAGAAAGGCTTTGAATCCAGCACAAGGGGAGACCTCCTCCTCTGTTCTCCCAGGGATAAAACAGGGTGTGTTTATTTTTTTCAGATTTGTGCTCCACCCAAGATCTGCAAAGGACGGGGGGTCACCCATCAACCCAGGTCAATGAGGACAGTGCTGTCTCCCCCTTACCGGCCATGTGTTGGGAGTGTGGCTGCCACAGCCCTCGTGGCAGAAGGGTAAATGCATGCACCACAACGAAATGCATGGCCTCAGCACCCCATCACCACACCAAACAGGGCCCAGAGCCTGGGAGCTAAGGGACCATCATCCATGGTCTTCTCAGCTTCCATATAGCACGGCCGCAGGCTCCTCTCACGGTGAGACCTGGTGTGGAACCAAAGTGATCTGCTCCTCATTGAGGTGGTCAGTCTGGGCAGAGCTTCAGCCCTCCAGATAGCGGGAGGATCCTACAATGGAGTTGCTCTCTCCTCCAGAAAAAAAACTCCCTCCACAAAGGAAAATGAGCTTGGCAGGGAGAAGCCAGGACGAGCCTTCTCTTGGAGGAGCTGGCTTTCTAGCTGGAGGAATGTCTTGCTCTTCTATACAGGAGCATTCAGTCATATCGAGCTCCATTCCACTGAACTCAACAGATGTACAGTTTGGCCAATGCAGGCTGTGAATGTCTCAGGAAGGGGCAGAAAGGCAGCGTGTGGACAGGGGACTTTTTCGGACACCGGACTTCCAGAATTCTAACCCCCCAGGGCACCCCATCATAAAGTTTTTTTTTTAGAACTGCAAACTTGGACCCACCTTCCTTCCTTCCTTCCTTCCTTCCTTCCTTCCTTCCTTCCTTCCTTCCTTCCTTCCTTCCTTCCTTCCTTCCCCTCCTCCCTCCCTCCCTCCCTCCCTCCCTCTGAAAGTCTGTAAAAGTCCATCCACCCTTCTTCTCTCCCTCTGAAGTCCATGAGTCTGCCTTTCTTCCCTTCCCTTCCTTCCGTGCTGCTGACATTTGAGTATTACCAACAGAGGGACCGGGTTCTTGTGCACTAAACTAAAGCAAGGATCAGGTCCTGCAGGCTGATGAAGCCCCAACGTCTGTGTAAATTATGCAAACAGGTCCACTAGTAACGCGGTCTGACCCTGGCTGCTCCTCTCGCAGGGTTCCTTCTGTTCCTGCTGGCCACAAAGGAAGCCCGGGAAGACGGCTGGGCACCCTTGCCCTGTGCCCACTGAGCCTCCTGCCTTTTTCCCACGAAGGCTGAGGGTCCCTGGCTTTAAAATCTGGCATCTACAAGCTGGTCTCCATAAGCACTGGAGACCTCTTGAGGCTTCTTGGGTTGATTTTGGAGACGAGATGTAGAGAAGAGACAAAGTCTCGGGGTGCAGCAAAAGATGATTTTATTCTTCCAATTAGCCCAATGAGTTTTGGCCTAGGAATATTAAATGGCCTCCTTCAGGGAAATGCAACTTTAAATCCACCTGCAGGAATTCCAAAAACAGTAGGTTTGGGGGCTTATGCCTGGCAGTTAGCATTGGGCTAATTGGGAGGATAAAATCATATTTCCCAAAACCCCAAGACTTTGTCTCTTCTCAACATCCCTTCTATTGGGTGTCACCAGTCCTTGTTGCTTTTTGATTTGGGAGACGGACGGATGACAGGCAAGGTCCAAAGGATGCAGAGAAGTTCAGCAGCGCCGGGTGTTCAGCTCCATCTTTGCATATGACGGCTGCTTCTCTGAGGCTGGGAAGGAGGGACGTGAGCATCTCCCGGCTGCTGTTGTCATTTCTGGACTTGCAATTCCCAGCGCTCCGCAACGTTAGCTATAATGGCTCCAGGGGCTGCTGGGAGATGAAGTCCAACAACAGCAGGAAAGATCCCCCACAACTGCCCACCTCCTGGTCTACAAGCACCACGTGGAAAAATGGGTGGTGGGCCTGGGGGAAACGTACAGGCGGCCCTGATCAGAGAAAAAAAATTAGAGACATTGCTTATAGATCGGGAACCCCTGATTAGCTTTTTGCAGAGAAAAGGAGAATGGTATGTTAACTGTAGGCTTTGATAATTAGTAGGAGAAGGGTATTCAAATATTTCACTAAAGAAGAAAGATGGCATTATTTAGATTTATAGCCAGTGAAAGGAAAGTCAGAGGCCATTGCTTTATCTTTTTTCTGCTTTTTTGTTTTGTTTTGTTCTATCACTCTCCTCACTTATAGAATCATAGAATCCTAATGCTGGAAGAGACACCAGAGGCCATCCAGTCCAACCCCCTGCCATGCAGGAACCCCCATCAAAGCCCTCCCTTTGACAGATGGCCATCCAGTCTCTGCTTAAAAACCTCCAAAGAAGGAGACTCCACCACACTTCGAGGCAGCAGATTCCACTGCCGGACAGCCCTGACCGTCGGGAAGTTCTTCCTGAGGTTCAGGTGGAATCTCCTTTCCTGCAGCTTGAATCCATTGCTCCTTGTCCTGGTCTCTGGAGCAGCAGAAAACAAGCCCTCTCCTTCCTCTACATGGCCTCCCTTCAAATACTTAAACATGGCTCTCATGTCCCCTCTTAACCTTCTCTTCTGCAGACTAAACATACCCAGCTCTCTAAGACTATCCTCAGAGGGCTTCATGGCTTCCAGGCCCCTCACCATTTTGGTCGCCCTCCTCTGGACACGTTCCACGTTGTCGACATCCTTCTTGAATTGAGGTGCCCAGAACTGGACACAGAATTCCAAATGAGGCCTAACCAATGCAGAATAGAGTGGTACCATTACCTCCCTCGATCTGGACACCATACTCCTATTGATGCAACCAAGAATCGCATTGGCTTTCTTGGCTTCCACATCACACTGCTGGCTCATGTTCAGCTTGTGATCCACCAAGACTCCTAGATCCCTTTCACACGTACTGCTATCCAGCCATGCGTCCCTCATTCTATATTTATGGATTCCATTTTTCCTGCCTAGGTGCAGGACCTTACATTTCTCTCTGCTGAAATTCACTTTGTGAGCTTTGGCCGAGCTCTCCAGTCTGTCAAGGTCTTTTTGAAATTTGATCCTGTCTTCTGGGGCATTAGCAACCCCTCCCAATTTGGTGTCATCTGCTCCTCCCTCCCTCCCTCCCTCCCTCCCTCCCTCCCTTTACTTGCATGTGTGTAGTTTTTAGTGTGCTTGAAAATTTTCATTAAAAATATTTTTTAAAAAAGAAAAAAATGCACAGACAGGCAGCAGGTGTGTTTGTGCACGGGTCAAAGATGACCACAGATGTTAGCAACGACAATGTACATGCCATAAAGCATAATGTTCAGGCCATGCCAACACAGCAGTGGTGCATCTGCTCTGGGTTTTAGTCTGAATTTTAAAGACGCTATCCAAATTGCAAAACCTATTTTGGGATTGTCGGATTGTAGGGCTCAGCACCTCAGCACCTTGGGTTGCCCTTTTAAAGTTCTCACTAAAACCAGAGCAGACAACACTGCCAACCAGAGGTATAACTAATGCGGTGGGGGAGCAAAGAAGGGCATTATATCCCAAGCCAAGATATTATCCTGCCCTTCATTCCCCAAATTTCTAGCACTGCAGTAACTTAAAAGTCCAACTGGGCATTTAGGCATCCCAAGAAAAGAGGCAGGGAATGTGAACGCAGCAAATATAAGCGGTCCACGTGTCCGTGTCTCACTCTCCTCAGTGCCAGAAATTTGGGCACTGAAGGAAAACTTCATTCAGGGGAGCAGAATACTTACTAAGGGCAGAGCCTCCTCCTGCCCACAGCTACGTGCTGGCACATGCTTTTCGTAGCAGTCTGGGGTCCCAGCCCTTCTCGCCCCACTGCCGTCTCCTGTCCTGAGACTCCTGGGGGCCACAGCTGTGCCCCATGTTTATTTTCCAGCCTCTTGGAGCTCAGCCTCTGCCTCGTGCATGGGTGGCTTTGCTTTCACTGGTGTCCCTAGAGCTACGGCCGGCGAGCTGGGGGTGGCAGCGATTCCTCATGCAAGGGGGTGCCGGGGTCTCCGTGACTCCCTCGGAGGGTTGAGCCTCTGGAGGAGGTTCCCAGGGGATGGTCTTTCTTGCAGACACCCCTCTTTCCCCGCAGTTCCCGGGGCCATCTCCTCAGCGCCTCAGATGGCCTGGCCCATGATCAGCACACTCATGATAAAGACCATGGCGAAAAACACCCACATGAAAAAGCGGTCCATCACCTTGGCCACTTTCTTCCACTCCCCGGTCCGTTTCGAAGCCGCCTTCTGGTCCCGGAAGCAGTTGGCAATGTACTCCACGTTCGCGAGGATGCTGCTGTGGTGGCACAGGCACCGGGTCTTGGCACACGGGGGCTGCTCCGGACCCTCCCCGGCTCCCCCCTCCAGGTCCACAAATTTCCCGCCCTCGCTCCAGCCCGGCCCTTGCGAGGGAGACCGAGGCAGCGGGGTGTCCTCCTCCCGAGGAGAGGTGCCCCTGGGGCCAATCCTCCCCTCCTTGGAGGCCTTTCCGTTGGCCACCCGGACCTTGGGGAGCGGGTCCGGGTCAGGCCGGGGGCTCTTGCAGCTCTCGCCCACCTCGTAAACGAAGAAGATGCGGGCCATGTACTGGAGGATGAACTTCTTGGCCCACTGGGGGACGGGCTTGGCCTCGGGGCCGCAGTGGTGGATGTTCATGATGAAGATGGTCAAGGCGGTGGAGGCCGTGATCATGGTCATGGTGGCGATGTAATACTTCCCTGGACAGGAGGCACCGGGGTGGTGGGGAGGGAGAAACAGAAGGGAAAGAAGCTTGTGACCCGGTTGTTCTCAGAGAGCGAGCCATTGCCCCTGCCCTGCCATTAAGGCCTGCTTGCAAGTCACATCGTGTGGTGGGGTCTCCCCCTTTGGAGGCTTTTCTGTCTTTGGAGGCTCCAAAAGGGATCAGACAGCCCTCTGTCCAAGGGAGTGTTTGGACTTTTTCTTCCTGCATGGCAGAAAGGAGCTGGACTGGATCACCCTTGGGGAGTCTCTTCTAACTCCAGGGTCCTATGTCCCTCCTCATGCAACTGGAAGCAATATCATCTCACTTCTGGTTGCTACAGGCTACAGAATAGTCCTTATCCCAAATGCTCAAAACCAGAGATGTTTCAGACATCAGATTTTTTTGGGATTTTGGAATATTTGCATGTACATGATGAGATTATATACTGTTCTTCTGATGTGGTGTCCACTCTTTTGGCAATTTTCTCCTCTTGGAGAGGTCCCTTTGGCCAAAGTGGGGACCTCTCCAGGTGGACTGAGGGCCCACTCGCAATCACACTGACTAGTCAGGGTAGTCCATGGCCCCACATGTAGATCTGGCCCCACATGTATTTTGAGGGTTCTGGGCTAAACCTAACAGGGCTACAGATGGCCACCCCTAGTCTACACGGTTTGGGGCTGACAAAAGTGTACGGCCATCACCGTTTCCTTAGGGTCACCATAAGTCGGAAATGACTTGAAAGTCCACAAGGACGGAGCTGGTGTTGACATTCTTTCTCCAGCCCAGTCCACAGCCAGGTGGACCTCTGACCATCTATGAACACATTGCAGAGAGAGCCACACCACCAAAGTGGCATTTGAGTTCTGCCTCCTTTCCAGAATCAGTAGGAAGAAATTTTCAAGGCTCACCAATTTATATTCCAGCACTGGAAATATCACCCAGCTTCACTTTTGGGTTAATTTTGGGGTTGCTCCAAAAAGGGATCATACCCCAAATGGAGTCTGTATATATCCCCTCTTGTTCTTCCCCCTGTTGTCATTGTGTGCCTTCAAGTTGTCCTCAGCATATGGCGACCCTAAGATGAACCTATCACAAGGGTTTCTTGGCCAGACTTGTTCAGAAAGCCTTGCCACCATTGCTTTCCTCTGAAGCAGCTGAGAGAGTGTGACCTGCCCAAGGTTTCCCAGTGGGTCTTGCAATCAGAAACAAAGGCACACATCAAGAACAAGTCTCCCACCCCTGTTGTATACACACCCACACATCCTTGGGAGGCTCCTTACCGATGAGGGGGACATTCTCCGAGGGGGGCATGCTCTCGGCCACCAGCAGCTGGAAGACGGTCAGGGCCAGGAGGACCGTCACGCCCAGGGACACCTTCTCCCCGGAGTCGGCGGGGAGGTAGAAGCCCAGCGGGGCGAGGAAGGAGATCATGACGCAGGGGAGGAGGAGGTTGAAGATGTAGAAGGAGGCCCTCCTCTTGAGGAGCAGGGTGTAGGTGACGTCCGGGTAGGGCTCCGAGCAGCAGCCATAGGTGATCACGTTCCGCTTGGCAGGCATCCCCAGCACCTCCCACTCCACGTTCTCCACGAAGTCCGTCAGGTCGCCCGTGTCCTGCTTGTTGAGGATGTCGATCTGGTTCCCGTTGTAGGTCCAGGACCCGAAGGTCAGGCGGCACTGCTGCCCGTCGAAGGGAAAGTAGGAGACGTCCACCTTGCAGGAGCTCTTGGTGATGGCCGGAGAGTCCCACATGATCTGGCCATCGTAGCGGATGACCACGTTGGTCTCCATGGAGCCAGTGAACTGGTCATCAGCGCTTGGGAGGTGCAAGGGGAGAAAAAGATTTTAGGCTGGAACAGGGGTGAGGTGGAGATGGGTGAAGGAGTACCAAATTGGGCTGCCAGTTTAAGATGGTCCCAGAATCTGAGGTTGCCGGGCCAAAAACTGAGACCTTGGGACCCCATCTGGTGATGTCATTAAGCGTTATGCATTAAGTACCAACCCCAGTTGCTCACAATTTGTCATTGAAACACACACACACAGACACACACAAGCATCCTATTTTCCTCTGAGATGATTATTCCTTCCCACTTACTTAGGGAGACGGGACAAGGACTGTGTATTCTGGGCTACTAATTGCTTCCAGCCAGAAAGCAGATGCAAAAAAGAGCGGAGGGTGGGCCCAGGCTGCAGCGAGGCTCATTTATGCGCAGAAATGGAAAGACTTGGCAATACCAACCACAGACAAGTGGATGGCCAAACTGATGGACAACTTAGCTGAGATGGACAAACAGACAGTTTTTATTCAAGGCGGGTCTTTAAGGACATTCCTTGAACAGTAGAAATCCTTTCTGGATTTTTGGAGGAACGATAAAGATGATCTGATTGTTGCTGGATTTGATTATTAGCAATTTAGTGATGATAGAATGAAGCATGTAGTCTAGTAGGGAAATTAGAAAGGGCCAGATAAGGTTGTTACATATAACTACCATTGGCCCTCCAGATTTGTGGGTTTGACTTTCATGGATTTGATTATTTGTGAGTTTCTGCAATCTCTGCCCCCCACGTCAAATGCTTCTTTTCCACAAGGAATCTATTGGATTAAAAATGCAGTGACATTTGCCCCAGTTGAAAATACATTTGATGAGCATGTCATGGGACACCCGGGGAATGACGGGGCAAAGTACGACTCATTCCCTAGGGGACATGGAGTAAAGGGATGGGTCATGATAGTGAAATCACAATGAGGGGTTGCATCAGCCAAAGGCCCTGAGTGATGACATGGAAGCAGGTGTGCATAAAAGAGGAGCATGTATGTTTGCTCTATCTCTGCATCCCGTCTCTCTGCATCCCGTCTCTCTGCATCCCGTCACTCTGCTCCTGAAACTCTGATGCTGAAACTCTGCCTGTGGAACTGCGTATCCTGTGTACAGATGTATATACTGCAACTTTGAAGATTAAAGCCTCCAGGTATTTTGGATGACAAACTCTGTGTCCGTGAATTTACTAACCAGTGGGTAGAGGGGTCAGAGCTGATGCTTAGTTGTACTCTGCTGCACACGCTTGTTGCTGTTTTGGAAAACTCTGCTATGTTATGCTTGCCTCTGGGACACTTTTTGTGCAGAGAGCAGCGGTTCCAGGGAGGATTTTGTGCTGGTGCTGTAAATCCATCTCCCGTCAGAATCTTCCCTCTCGGCAGCTCTAATCAGACCGTGCACCCCTTGAAAAACCCTCCTCTGGTCTTCCTTGGCCAGCTAAGGATGGATCACAGCCCAATTTCTCAGCACCACAAACCCTCTCCTGGTGTCCCTCCAACCCCAGGAAGGAGATGGGCAAGAGAGAGGAAGTATAAGGCCATCATGCCCACCCACCGTCCTCTTTCCCTCTCCCCACCCTGCTTCGGCCTCCTTCCCACAGACACATATACACACCTTTTGATATTTGAGATTTTTCCGCTTTTGCTGGGATCCTGCACCCCTAATCCTAGAGGTCTGACTGTATTGATATGCAGATCATAAGTACCTTTTTCTTTTCTCTTTATTTGCTTATTTTTTTGTAATTTTAGTTATCAATAATGTTGTTTGTTATTTTTTGTCTTTGCTACGACAGATTAATGAATCCTCGCAAATTGCAGCACGCTGGTGCTCCAGTAGGTGAGCTGGAGGTTCTCCCACGGCCCTTTCCTCTTGCCTGGAGCTGAACCCACAAAGCCAGAGAATGTGCATCTCTCCCCGCTGGAGATGACCCACAAAAACTGGAGCCTGGGGCCCAGGCCTTGAGATCTGGCCACCCTAACCGAGCACGTGGCTGGAGGAGAGCCTCTCTCAGCTGTGGGGGTCAGGCGGCCGTAGCTTCCACGGGTGACGAATCAGCCACATTCCCCTCCCTCGAAGGGGGTCCTCGGGGTCCCAGACCAGACTCCGACTTCCTTCTTAACATCAAAGTGCCTGCAGGGGACCCCAAAAGAACCAGAGGCAGGAAGAATAGATGCTAATATTTGCATCTTCTGGGAGAGAGAAGGACACTCAAGAATCCCCAGAATAGCTACAAGATTTTTGACCTTTCTCAGGCACATTTTCCCACAAAAAAAAGTAATGTTTCTGTACTGAAAATGTTGAAAAAGGGTGACCACGCCACATAAAAAAAACATGCAAAATTAATGTTATATCTAGTGACATCTGTGAGAACTATTTACACCCAGAAATGGAAACTGGAAGAGAAACCCCAGCTTGAGGACCGCTTTCTGAAAATACTTGAAAGGACGGAGACGGACAAATTAACAACACTATTGAGAGAAGCACCTGCTAGAGCAGTGGTTCTCAACCTTCCTAACGCCACGACCCCTTAATACAGTTCCTCATGTTGTGGTGACCCCAACCATAAAATCATTTTAATTATTATTTATTTATTTATTTATTTATTTATTTATTTATTTATTTATTTCCAACATCAAATAGATTGGAAACACTGCCCCAAATCACTGCTCTGGATAGACTTCTAATGCCCAAAAACTGGTAACCCCCCCCCCCTTTTTTAAGCACAGAGAGCGTCCATCAGTGCCAGAATTAAGGCCGTAGTTCTAGTTCTGAATGTTGGGTTTCCGCAGTTCAAAAAGCCAGTCGCTCCCAAAGGCAAGGCTGAAACAGCCCACATTTTACACGAGGCGCAGGAGGAAAGGACGGGAGAGAGGAAAGGTGGCGGCGGCGTAAGCAGACACGTTTTGCTTCACTCCCTCCCTCCCTCCCTCCCTCCCTTAAAGGGAGTGCGGACGCTGAACATACAAAAAGCGAGGAGTGCAAGACGGTCAGGCGAAGAACACAACACGTGCGTCTGGTAAGCGCCAAGGGTCCACGCACAACAAAAGCGAGAGGAGAAAGTCATCCTGGCTATTTCTGCACTAGACTGTTATAGCGCTATTATTCCACTTTCACCATCCTATGGAATCCCGGGGTTTGCAGTTTGAACCCCAGCGCAGGGGTCTCAGAAGCACTGCTCCCATTGGCTGTGAGGCCACCTTCTTTTAAAAGGGGGGCAGGATTGAGGAGCGGCGACCCCTGTGAAATGGTCGTTCGACCCCCAAAGGGGTCCTGACCCCCAGGTTGAGAACCACTGTGCTAGAGAATTTGAAAGAGAATGGGCACTGATTTTGGACTATATAAAAGAAAAAAGGTAAAAAGGAGGTTATCAATATAAATTTTGGCTTGGATGCTCCAGGCACCAAATGATAAAAATGATGTAAAAGCTGCTTGGTAATATTTACATGTAATATTGGATTGGTAGGTTCAGCGTCTAATTGTTATAGATATAATTCCATAGGAAAAAGCAACATTAAGGAAGATTGGGAAGGGGGGTGAGATACTGAGGGGGTGGGTGGGAAGGCTTTCTTTTACTCTATTATAATGTAAGTGTTGTTCGTTAGATGGACACTCACTTTGCTTTGTTCTGTTATCTTTTCTTTTTAACAAAAATAATTGGGGGGGGGATAGAAAATGCTGCTATATTTACAGAAATATTGTTAATTTGACTGTTCTCTGCCCTCAGTCTCATGGTCTAAATAAGCCGTGGTGGCGCAGTGGTTAAATGCCAGTACTGCAAGCCACAAGGTTGTGAGTTCGATCCTGCCCAGCTCCAAGGTTGACTCAGCCTTCCATCCTTCCGCAGGTCGGTAAAATGAGTACCCAGCTTGCTGGGGGCAGGTAAAGAAAACTGTATCGAAATACATGCTATTTGTAAGTTGTTCGCCGCCTCGATCCATATGGAGAGGCAGGATACAAATAAATAAATAAATAAATAAATAAATAAATACATACAAGGAAAAGTGGGTGGCTGTGAGTTCGGATGAGATCTGCAGAACGATGCCAGTCTCCCTCTACCAGTGAATTTTGTGAGTCTCCAAAGTACTAACCCAGCACTCCAGTGACTCCATCTTGTCATCCAATTTAAAAGACTGCCTGAGGTTCTTCAGAAATCAGGCTCCTGGTGTCATGTCCTGCTTCTAGAACATGAAATGGATTCTGACTCAGAGACTGAAACAGTGGACATGTCAGCACCGGCAGAAAAGGAGGAGGTTACAGAACCACAAACCCCAGAGACAAAACAGGGTGCGTTGCTAGCTCCAGCAGAGAGTCCTGCTCCTTTAGATACAGAAGACCACTTACCTATAT
Source organism: Ctenosaura bakeri (assembly GCA_948474755.1). NCBI lineage: Eukaryota > Metazoa > Chordata > Lepidosauria > Squamata > Iguanidae > Ctenosaura > Ctenosaura bakeri. The sequence goes on from CAOLHI010000286.1 coordinate 202,752, forward strand.
CTACCTTTGCCAAGTGTAGACGGCAAAGGGAGACCTTGTGCCGGTCTCAAAAGGAGACAGCAATTAGTTAGGCAGCAGGTGCATTAAGCTGCTGACCTATATAGGCACTGCCCTTCCCATCCAGGAGTTGTCAGAGCTTATCTGACCTTCCTGCCTGTTGTATTTCTTGGATTGTGTTGATGCTGGACTATTCTGCTCTGCTTCAGATTCCTATTTATGCCTTTGACCTTTTGCTTACTGAATAAAGTGGCTGATTTTGAGCTGCTCTGTTTCTTTGCTTGCTACTTGGCCATCAGCTGTGCAGCAGCAAGCTCTGTCTTGCTGCCTGGGGTGAGATAGGGCCCCTGTCCTCTAGCATAGCCCACCCGTCTTCCCCCCTCCCCATTTGAAACCCACTTGTTATAAAGGACGATGTCTGGCCTCCAGACGTAGCTGCTTGGGATCCGGATGGAATCGATGCCGTCGTAGGCCTCCCGTTCCCAGTTCAGGTAGGCGTCCACCCACACCTGCCGGATCCAGAGGTAAGCAGTCAAGATCTGATTCCTCTCGTCCTAAAACACAAGAGGGAGAGGAGATCAGCTGAGTGAGACGGAGAGGAGGCGGCTGCTGGCAGAGGCAGCAAAGTTGGTAGGAAGGGGTTAATGCGTTTAGTTAATCGTTATTGCTGTTGTTCTGTGCCTTCAAGTCATTTCTGACCCTAAGGCTAACTTATCATGGGGTTTTCTGGGGCTGAGAGTATGTGACATGTCCAGGTCATCCAGTGGGTTTCCATGGCCGAGTGGGGAATTGAACTCTGGTCTCCAGGGTCATAGTCCAATTCTCAAACCACTTAGACCACGTTGGCTCGCAATTAATCATTAATAAGCTAAAAAAAAAGAGCCTCATTTAATTGCATTTACATTAAAAAGAGGAAATTTTAACTATAAAGTTTATGTCAAATTCCCATTTAAGTTTTAGTGAAATGCCTATGCCAAAAGCCTTACCAGAACGAATGTGAAAAATGCCATCCGTGACTTTACTCCAGACACACAGAAGGATCCAGCCTCATGAATTTTGGAAAACCCCATTTCTCATCCACCCCACCAAAAGCTTTTCCCTTCTCCTTTCTTTACAATCTCATTTCTTTAAACCTCCATTTCTTTAGCTAACCACTTTTCACATGGATCCCACCAAAAGTCCTTTTTAAAAGACTATTTAGCACCATCTCACATTAGAATCATAGAAATGTAGAGTTGGAAGAGACCCCAGGGGCCATTCAGTCCAACCCCCGGCCATGCAGGAACACCCTCAAAGCATTCCCTGTGACAGATGACCATCCAGCCTCTCCTTAAAAACCTCCAAAGAAGGAGGAGACTCCATTACACTCCATGGAGGCAGCAGCATATGCAACTGCTGGACAGCCCTGACCATCCATCAGGAAGTTCTTCCTGAGGTTCAGCTGGAATCTCCTTCCCTGCAGCTTGAATCCATTGCTCCTTGTCCTGGTCTCTGGAGCAGCAGAAAACAAGCCCTCTCCTTCCTCTACATGGCATCCCTTCAAATATTTAAACATGGCTCTCATGTCCCCTCTTAACCTTCTCTTCTGCAGACTAAACATACCCAGCTCTCTAAGTCTATCCTCAGAGGGCTTCACGGCTTCCAGGCCCCTCACCATTTTGGTCGCCCTCCTCTGGACTTGCTCCAGCTTGACCATGTCCTTCTTGAATTGGGTTGCCCAGAACTGGACACAGGATTCAAGATGAGGTCTAACCAAAGCAGAGTAGAGTGGTACCAGGACCTCCCTTGATCTAGACACCAGACTCCTGTTGATGCAGCCGAGAATTGCATTGGCTTTCTTGGCTGCCGCATCACACTGCTGGCTCATGTTCAGCTTGTGGTCTGTGAAGACTCCTAGATCCCTTTCACACGTACTGCTATCCAGCCACGTGTCCCCCATCCTATATTTCTGTATTCCATTTTTTCTACCTAAGTGTAGGACCTTACACTTCTCTCTGTTGAATTTCATTTTGTTCGCCTTGGCCCAGCTCTCCAATCATTTAATTACTTAACATTGCGATTACTATCTGAATTCTGGTATTAAGCTAATGCTGAAATTGTGAATGAAGTAGGTTAAAAGCAGATTTAATCACGCTGCCCCTTTTACTTAGAAAAGAATATCCAGCTTAATTGGTAATCCAATGGACTTTGAGCAATTCACCCCTGGCTCTGGATAGTGGGCTTTTCTGGTGGGTGTGCGAGTGAACCCCCGACCAGTGTGAACGCTGTTCCCACGGTCTTGTGACAACACATTCGGATGCTGCCAGACCTGTGAGGGGGGAGAACGGCCGCACTGCCTTACCATGTCGATGATCTGAGAGAGGGTGACCTGGAGGGTGACGTTGAGGGCACGGTCCGTGTCTTCCGCTGGCCGCAGCGCACTGGAGTAGTTGGCAAACAAGTCATTGAGCAGCTTGTAGGCAAATTTGCCCTGAGCTCCGGAGCACCCTGGGGAGGGAAGGCCAGGGGTGGGATTTGGGGTGGGAGGGGGGAGGACAAGGACAAAGCAAGGCCCGTCAAGAGTTACAGGGAGTCAAAGCAGACCAGGAAATGGAGACCAAATGTCTCTCTCCTTCTCAGCCATCCACGTGCGGGCACACTTATACCCTCCTACCATCCCGAGTGCAGGCACTCCCAGCTAATTCTCAGCTGTCCCATTTTTTTTCAGCTGTCTTTAGGATATCCCAGATTATCTCTCCTCCTCCTTTGCTTTCCCCCTTTGTCCTCAGCTGATGTGCCTTGCTGCCAACTGAGTGCAAAGTGCAAAATGAGTTTTCCTTAACTCAGCAGGAAGGAGAGAAGAGGAAGGGGGAAGAATCCTGCCCTTCCCTGAAGGCTTGGACAAAAACAAACTCCTGCACACTCTCCTGGTTATTCCTGTGCATCCTCATTAGTCACTTTCATCAGCCTGACACAGGAATTTTCCTTGGTTGCGCAAGTCCTGGTTTTCCCCTGCAAAGTGTTGGAGAGCATGGCATGCAAACGTCTCCCACAAACAACCAGTCTCTTCCTGCAACGCTTAGCACTTGCCTCCCTTGGCACACCACAGCATCATTTTGTGCCATCTTTGGGCATATTTTACCTTCTGGGATTCTGAGGTAAAACGTGGGCTGAACAGGGCTAATGTTAGTTGGATTTGTAATTGGTTGACCGACCGAACCCAAAGGGTGATCACGAATGGCTGCTTTTCCTCCTGGAGAGAAGGGACTTTTGGGGGGTGCCACAGGGTTCTGTCCTGGGCCCAGGGCTGTTCAATGTTTTTATCAACGACTTGGATGAAGGAATAGAGGACATGCTCATCAAATTTGCAGATGACACCAAATTGGGAGGGGTTGCTAATACGCCAGAGGACAGGATCAAAATTCAAAATGACCTGGATAGGTTGGAGAGCTGGGCCAAGGCGAACAAAATGAAATTCAACAGAGAGAAGTGTAAGGTCCTACACTTAGGTAGAAAAAATGGAATAAGGCTATATAAGGATGGAGGACACGTGGCCGGATAGCAGGACGTGGGAAAGGGATCTAGGAGTCTTCATAGACCACAAGCTGAACATGAATCAGCAGTGTGATGCGGCCGCCAAGAAAGCCAATGCGATTCTCGGCTGCATCAATAGGAGTCTGGTGTCTAGATCGAGGGAGGTACTGGTACCGCTCTACTCTGCTTTGCTTAGACCCCATCTTGAATCCTGTGTCCAGTTCTGGGCACCCGAATTCAAGAAGGACATGGAGCAAGTCCAGAGGAGGGCAACCAAAATGGTGAGAGGCCTGGAAGCCGTGAAGCCCTCTGAGGACAGACTTAGAGAGCTGGGGATGTTTAGTCTGTAGAAGAGAAGGTTGAGAGAGGACATGAGAGCCATGTTTAAATATTGGAAGGGATGCCATGTAGAGGAAGGAGAGGGCTTGTTTTCTGCTGCTCCAGAGACCAGGACAAGGAGCAATGGACTCAAGCTGCAGGGAAGGAGATTCCACCTGAACCTCAGGAAGAACTTCCTGATGGTCAGGGCTGTCCGGCAGTGGAATATGCTGCTGCCTCCATGGAGTGTAGTGAAGTCTCCTCCTTCTTTGGAGGTTTTGAAGCAGAGGCTGGATGGCCATCTGTCGGGAGTGCTTTGAGGGTGTTCCTGCATGGCCGGGGGTTGGACTGGATGGCCCTTGGGGTCTCTTCCAACTCTAGATTTCTATGATTCTATGATTGTATGTTTCTTCTGCTTGGAAATGCCAGGGGTTAAGATGCAGCGTTTTTTACACTCATCAAAAAAAGGTTGCAGAATTTCAGAAAGTTTCTCTTTTGGAGAACCATTTTCCAAATGCTATCTGACTTAAGGCCGGGATGGAAGTTATCAGCCCAACGATTTTTCAAGTTGCCCAGCCTTACTGTGGAAGATGCTCTCCTGTTTCTCCACCAGGCTGGCATAGGGAAACAGGCAAGGTCTCTGAGCCTGCCAGGCAGTGCCATCACTAGGGTCCCCCTGTGCTGCACAAAATGAGCCGTTTGCAGAAACACCCTCAGTATGAGTGTGAAGCCTGACCAAGGAGAGTATTCTTTCCTGGTCACCAGATAACCCCTGTTTGCCTTTGCCATTCTTGCAATGAAGTTTTATTTTGAGGGCACCCAAAAGCAAGCCTTGCTTTTTGCCTGGAATTGAGGGCTGCTTCCTAGCAAATATAGCCCCAAATGGCACCCCGAATGACTGGCTTTATCCTTTGCTCAGGGCATGCAAAGATTTCATGCACCAGTTCCACGCTATTGTGCAGGACGAGGATGTATCTATGATGGGGGGAGACATAGAATGAGGGCAAGTTCCCCTCCCCAGTAAAATTCTGTCCCTCTAAATGAAATTGCCGTTTAGTCTCCAAATTTCTAGCATTGCAGAGAGTGAGTCACTGAAACCCGTTCGCACCCAGACCTCCTCTTCTATTTGCCACGTTCACCTTCCCCTGGGAACTGCGCCTTCCTTTTTCCTTGGGATCCTCAAATATCTCTTTCTAAAGGCTCAGCCGAAATTTTAAGTTACTGCAGTGCCAGAAATTTGTGGACTGAAGGAAAATTTCTTTGGGGTGGGGGAGCAGAATTCTTATTTGGGGGAATAAAACTACACCCCTGGCCATAACCAATCTGGAAGAAGTGGGTATGTAGGAAACACAAGCCTGTCTTTTAGGAACGGAAAGGGGGTTATTGTTAGGAGGTTTCTCTGTCCCTCCTTTCAGTCCTGTGAGCCCCTCATCCATTCTCTGCGCATACAACGGTTTGGACGCAGTGTGACAAAACTCTGCCCGCCCTCTGGTAACCTTTCCTGTGCAATGAGATTGCATTCCTTGTACTGAGTTGCATATCCTCCAATTGTCCCAATTTGGCAAGGAGAGTCCAATTTAATCTTCTTTTAGCCTACTTTTTCTATCTGATTTCAAAACATCCCGGTTTCTCACTTCTCCTCTGCTTAGAATCACAGAATCATAGAAATGTAGAGTTGGAAGAGACCCCAGGGGCCATCCAGTCCAACCCCCTGCCATGCAGGAACACCCTCAAAGCACTCCCTTGGACAGATGGCCATCCAGCCTCTGCTTAAAAACCTCCAAGGAAGGAGACTCCACTACACTCCGAGGCAGCAGATTCCACTGCCGGACAGCCCTGACTGTCAGGAAGTTCTTCCTGAGGTTCAGGTGGAATCTCCTTTCCTGTAGCTTGAATCCATTGCTCCTTGTCCTGGTCTCTGAAGCAGCAGAAAACAAGCCCTCTCCCTCCTCTACGTGCTTCTCTTCACTTCACCTCTGTCCTCAGCTCACTTCAATTGCTGCAAAAAGCAGTCTGCATTCAACTAACTCTGCAGCAGTGAGAAGAGAGGGCAGAGTCATGGCCTTTCCGCACTAGAATGCTATAGTGCTATTATTCCACTTTCATCATCCTATGGAATCCTGGAGTTTGCAGTTTAGGGAGGAGCCTTTAGAATTCCCAGCCAGAGAGCTCTTTGGCCTCAATGAACTACAAACCCCAGGATTCCACAGGAGGTCGAAAGGGGAATAATAGCGCTATAACACTGTAGTGCGGAGAGGCCCTTGCTCTTCCCAATTCGCCCAGGCAGAAGCAAACTGCTGCAGCCTCTTCTAGCTTTTCGGTCCCTGCTCATTAGCACATTTCCCCATCTTGACCGCATTCTGATGTCGCTTGGCCACTTGTGTCCCATTTTTCCCTCTGTGAATTTTTTTTTGGAGGGATGTGTGTTATGGAGTTGAGTGGAATCTGCCAGATGAGAAATGGATGCAAGTTTGAGGAATTCTGGCTGAAGCGATGCATTTTGTTTCCCTGGTGGATTCCTGCAGCTTCAACTCATGCCTTGCCTGCCTGGGCAAGATCAACCCTCACGTGTATGTGCAAAGCTTCTGTCTCAGCTGACGTGCCCTTAAGCACAACGTGGGGGCTGCAGCAGCAACCTTTGATGCATTACTTGGCAAGCAAAATGTAGTGGGGGGGCATGAGTATCAAAGGCAGCACAATGTCAACAGGGCCTCTCTCTTGGGCTTGGGGGCCTGGAAGCCTCCAAGATTCAGCACCTTTGGAGGGAGGAAGCCAATTTTCCCCTATCTATCTATCTATCTATCTATCTATCTATCTATCTATCTATCTATCTATCTATCTAATCTATCCATCCGTCTATCCATCATGCTACCTTTCTCCCAGAATAGGACCCAAGGCAGCTTCCAAAAATAACACAACCAAAAACACTCTTCCAAAGCAGTGGGGGAACAAGTCCGAACTTCTAGCATATCTCGATTTCAGGAAGGCCTTTGACAAAGTTCCCCATGACATTCCTGCAAAGAAGCTGGTAAAACGCGGGGTGGAAGGGGCTACTGTTAGGTGGATTTGGAATTGGTTGACTGATTGAACCCAAAGGGTGATCACGAATGGCTGCTTTTCCTCCTGGAGAGAAGTGACTTTTGGGGGCTGCTAGAGGGTTCTGTCCTGAGCCCAGGGCTGCTATTCAACATCTCCATCAATGACTTGGATGAAGGAGTGGAGGGCATGCTGATCAAATTTGCAGATGACACCAAACCGGGAGGGGTTGCTAACACACCAGAGGACAGGAACAAATTTCAAAAAGACCTTGACAGATTGGAGAGCTGGGCGAAAGCTGACAAAATGAATTTCAACAGAGAGAAATGTAAGGTCCTACACTTAGGCAAAAGAAATGGAAGGCACAAATATAGGATGGGGGACACGTGGCTGGATAGCAGTACGTGTGAAAGGGATCTAGGAGTCTCGGTGGACCACAAGCTGAACATGAGCCAGCAGTGTGACGCGGCAGCCAAGAAAGCCGAGGAGATTCTTGGTTGCATCAGTAGGAGAATGGTGTCCAGATCGAGGGAGGTAATGGTACCACTCTATTCTGCATTGGTTAGGCCTCATTTGGAATCCTGTGTCCAGTTCTGGGCACCTAATTAAAGAAAGATGTTGACAAGCTGGAGCGTGTCCAGAGGAGGGCAACCAAAATGGTGGAGGGTCTGGAAGCTATGCCCTGTGAAGAACATCTTAGGGAGCTGGGTATGTTTAGTCTGCAGAAGAGAAGGTGAAGAGGGGACATGAGAGCCATGTTTAAATATTTGAAGGGACCTCATGTTGAGGATGGGGCAGGCTTGTATTCTGCTGCTCCAGAGACCAGGACAAGGAGCAATGGATTCAAGCTGCAGGGAAGGAGATTCCACCTGAACCTCAGGAAGAACTTCCTGACGGTCAGGGCTGTCCAGCAGTGGAATCTGCTGCTGCCTCCATGGAGTGTGGTGGAGTCTCCTCCTTCTTTGGAGGTTTTTAAAGAGCAGCTTGATGGCCATCTGTCCAACGGAGGGCTTTGATGTGGGTTCCTGCATGGCAGAAGGGGGTTGGACTGGGTGGCATCTGGGGTCTCTTCCAACTCTATGATTCTATGATTCTAGGCACTCCCCAGTCACATTTAATCCTGCATGTTTACATTTTCTATCATAAATTGTGTATATATTGCATCGGTCAGCCATCTGTCAAAAAGAGTGATTTGATTGTGTCTTTCCTGAATGGCCAAATGGGGTTGGACTCAGTGGCCCTTCTGGTCTCTTCCAGCTCTAGGATTCTGGTTTTAAATTCTTTGGATTTAAATTATTTAATTTGATTTTTTAGGCCATTTCTGCACTAGACCCTCCCAAAACTGCAAACCTCAGGATTCCATAGGATGTTGAAAGTGGAATAACAGCACTATAACACTCTAGTGCGGAAATGGCCCTAGAATGTTTAAATTGCTTTTACTGCTTTAAATTTTAAACTGCTCAATTTCATTGGAAGCTTTCCAGAGATCTTATTAACAGAATATATCCTTCAGCCAGTGGATCCACCCAACCATCTCCCTAAGGACAAAAACCAGAGGCTGAGAGAGAGAGGTGCCAAGGGGGTTCCTTGGGAAGCCAATGGGAAAGGTGGGATTTGGACCCCGAGCGGTCCCCTCCTCGGGGGCTTTTCCCTCCCTGCTCCCCTTCTCTCCCTCCTTCGCCGAGGCTCCCCGCGCCCAAGGGAGGGTGTTGCTTGGGAGAGACATCCTTTCCCCAGTTTGAAAGTTTAATGAGGGGTGTCCCGTTTCAGTGGCAGGCGCTTCTATTGACATCTTGCAAGGTTCGCTTACAGATCCAGACACGCCATTTCCAATTATGAACCAGGTGCATTTCCAAAGGGGGCGGCTGTGCTTCCTCGCGCAGGTGATTGAATTGCAATTTAGCTGATGGCATTTCCTGGCAGACCCAAAAAGCCAGCCCCAAAGGCCAGGTTTTTATGGAGCTGGTAAGACACCCTTCCAACCCCTTCCCTGGCCCTTACTTTCTTGTTCCGTTATTAAAAATATTTGGCTAAGAATAAAGACAAATAGAGGGGTGCTTTGGCCTGGGGAATTTTACCTGGGAGGTCAGAGAAGAAATCTTAAGAGTTTCCTGGAGTCCTTTGGATCAAAGACTGGCAGAAAGAAACCCAGAAGATGGAGTGGTCTTGGCACAGGAGCAAATTCCTCCAAAGAAGCTTAAGAGATGGGGAAGGCAGACTCCAACGGTGCAAGAAAAAGCCACACTAGCAATATATCCCTCTTCTGATAAACAAATTAAAAATCCTGTCTTTGTAAAAGGAAGGGAAGCACGCAAGGTCTTACCTGGCACCTGGAGAAACACCAGTAAAACCCCGGAAAGCAGGACACAGCAAACAAATGGGTTCGGAGGCATCCTCGGGCTTCTCAGGACCAGTTCAAGCAACGGGGAGAAAAATGCAATGCGACTGAAAGGAGAGCCTTAAAAGCTACCCGGAGGACATATTCCAGTTCCTTTAATGCCACAGGCAAGGAAAGCGACAGATGCACCAAGGAGGCGACCTGCAGGTGACGGTGGTGATGATGGCAGAGAGGAGAAGGAGTTCGCCTCTCGCTTTGTCACATGCGGAGGAAACTTCTTGCGTGTGCTGCAGGACGAGCGTGCGGCGTGTGCAGTCCATGCTGTGTAACATTGTCTGTCTTTCCTTTGGCAGCCACTGAGGGATTTTCCTTACCTGGCCTGGAGTGGGAAAGAAAAAGGGGAAAGAGACCTGCAGCAAGCTGGGCTTCCAGCAGAGAGAAGCGGCTTCAGTGGGCTCTGCCTGGTGAGGTTTATTTAAATGGAAACTCTAGGAATTTTTTTGAATGATGCGCACAGCGCCACTGAATCCTGATGCATTTGCTGGTATGGAAGATACAGTACAGTACATATAAATTAATACATTGGGCGGCAGGTTGATTTAGACTGTAGGAAATTCAAACAGCATGTAAAATCCAAGCTAGCATTGGTTGGTGAAAGGAACACAGTACATAGTCTGCAAAAGGTGATAAAACTGGCAACTGAGGCCTTTTCTGCACTAGCCTGTTATAGTGTGATGATTCCACTTTCAACATTCTCTGGAATCCTGGGGTTTGCACTTTTGGGAGGGGCCATCCAGCCCCTCCCAAAACTGCAAACCCCAGGATTCCAGAGGATGTTGAAAGTGGAATCATCGCACCATAACAGGCTAGTGCAGAAAAGGTCCTAGCTGTGTTCTTGCAGGAAGGAAAAACAGTGGCAGATGTTGTTTCCTTCCCAGTAGAAGAATCTTTTGCCTACTGCTTCTTTAACCAACCAGCGCCAGGTTGGATTCTGCATTTATTTTATAAGGAGGCTCTGTCCCCAAAGGAGCTCAGGAGCTGAGCCATGGCTGACTCTGTGGACCCCTGGCAAGGAGACTCCCAGCACCCTAGATTTAAGAATTTGGGTGTTGCAGGAGTGATCAAAGTGCTGCTGGAGACTTCGCTACTTTTCATGGAATTGGAAGACACTCAAAGGCCATCTAGCTTGACCTCGTGCCAGGGCAGGGATCTATGGCCAAAGTGTCTCTAACAGACGGCCTTCTTCCCTCCAAAGTAACCTGTTCCAGCCTCCTAACATTTAGTCAGAATCTCATTTCTTGCCATTTGTAGCCATTCCTCTGGAGGGGCAAAAAAACCCCCAAGCTTTCTCCACTTCGTGCACACTATTCCTTCGGATACTTAAAGATGGCTGAATTATTTGTTGTAGTTGTGTACCTTCGAGTCTTTTATGGCAACCCTAAGGTGAACCTATTGTGGGGTTTTCTGGGGCTGAGAGTGTGTGATGTGCCAAAGGCCACCCAGTGGGTTTCTGTGGCTGAGCAGAGAATGCTCAGTGTTGTAGTCCAACTCTCAAACCACTACTCTATATTGGCTCTCCCAGCTGAATTATGCAGTTCTGGGTCTGTTACCCCAAAAGGCAGGTGCCACAAGGGCCGCCCTGCAATGCCAAATACCTCCTTGCAAAAGTGGGGGATTAATTAGCTCAAAATCAGGAGGCTGCGAGAGGGGGGCAACTTAGGGAGATCTTTCCTACCAGTGTTTACGGGCACATGCAGGAAAAGAACCAGCCAGGGATGCAGAAGTAAGCTAAAAATGTGTTTTATTGAGAGGAATTCACTCATGCATGCACACAAGATACACATAATCACACTTTCACACAAGAGCTAGCTGAAAGAGAAAGGGAGGAAAAATTATAGAGAAGCCAAGGGATTTTGGGGGGTTTATAATTACCAGTCCAGAAAGGTAGTGAAGAGCAGAAATGTCTTTTGGCTTAGGTAGGACCTAAGGGCAGTTCTCGTTCAGGAGCCAGACGGACAGAGTGACAGGGAGACCTTCGAGAGACTGCCCTGGGCACCCTGAAACCAGGGGAATTTGCACCCTGAAAATGGCTTGTGGCTGTGAAGGTTCCAGGTGCAAGACAAAGGGAACCTCTTGTGGACAATGGGTCTTCCGCCTGTTGAGGGACTTAGTGCTTGAGTGACAAAGACATGGAGGTTTTTAAGCAGAGGCTGGATGGCCATCTGTTGAGAGCGCTTTGAGGGTGTTCCTGCATGGCAGGGGGTTGGACTGGATGGCCTCTGGGGTCTCTTCCAACTCTACATTTCTATGATTCTATGATTCTATGATTCTATGATGGGTATTGTAGTAGCTGTCTATTGTGGGTGCTGTGAGGACAGAGGAAGGAATCCACGTGTACAAGGGATGGATATCTGTCAACCAGTGTCCTGGTGGGCTCCTCACCGTTGGGTTCCCTGGAAAAGTCCAGCTTCTGTTTAAGCCTATTATCCCCAGGAATGGTGTGTATTTGCCTGACAAGTGACTCAGTCCTACCTGGAGGAATTTTGGAGTTGACCTATGCTTCTCACATTTATAGTCAAATTCTTTCCCTCGCTCGGTTGGACCTCTCCGTCACCTCTCAGGCTTGGATTTGATATCAGAGCCAATAAAATATGTTGCCAATTACGTATGATGCCAGTTAGGTGTGGTGCCCATCAAAACCATACTGACATTGGGGACCCCCAAAGCCGGGCCTTACAGGTCCCACAGTTTAAGAAGGATTTTGGCAGGCTGAAAGGTGTCCACAGGAGGGCAACCAAGGTAATCAAAAGACCGATGCATTGGGCTTCTTAAAAAGGAATAGAAGTTTCTCCGTCCATAAGCACGTAGAGCCCAGTCTCCTTCTTTTCTTTAAGATGCATCTTGCCTTATATGCACGTGGATACCCAAATCTATGGATACTCAAATGTGGGAATCTTTTAACTCAAGATGTCTATGCGCTGCTGAAAACAGGCACCTCGGTGCTGGAGCAACTGCAGAGGCCACGCGGCGCAGTTTTCGCCCCCATGATGCCATGTCATGCTCAGTTGCCATTTTCAGAAAAAGGCATTTTGAGGGGAATCATAGAATCATAGAAATGTAGAGTTGGAAGAGACCCCAGGGGCCATCCAGTCCAACCCCCTTCTGCCATGCAGGAACACCCTCAAAGCACTCCTGACAGATGGCCCTCCAGCCTCTGCTTGAAAACCTCCAAGGAAGGAGGAGACTCCACTACACTCCGAGGCAGCAGATTCCACTGCTGGACAGCCCGGGAAGGGAAGGGGAAGCCAAACTGCTGCGCCTGTATTTGAGGCCATTCTTGGACGAAAAATTGCCCCCACCAATAAATCAAAGAAGGCTTTTCTAGTATGTGGTCTTTGGGCTACCCTTTCCTCACCTCCTGCATCATAAAAAGATGCAAGAACCTAGAAGTTTAGACTTTGAAAGAACGGCATTAAAGGTGAAGAACTTCCACCCTTGCACAGGTGAGAGGCCCTTCAGTCGCCACCCCACCTGCGGCTCTTTCTTCTCCACCAACAACAGACCGTCCTTTGCTCCTTCCACACCAGGACTGCCAGTGCAAGACTGTCCCAGACCCCCAGGTTTTCAGGTCAAAACCTAAGACAAAAGGATAATGGTCTCTGGGGATGCCATGCAAAGCATTAGGTATGAAGGGTTACTGCAGGTTAGGCCTCCTTGGAGATAGCATAGAGATATCATTTTGATATCAATAATTTGGCTCTCTTCCACCACCCCTCTCCATGTGTTTGTGAGGCCCCCGGACAAGCACAGAACTAGGCTCGGCCACTAATGGCTGGACAGTCCATTCCCCACCCAGGCAGGCCAGAAATAGCCAGAACGGAGCCCTGGTGGCGCAGTGGTTAAATGCCAGTCCTGCAAGCCACAAGGTTGTGAGTTCGATCCTGCCCGGCTCCAAGGTTGACCCAGCCTTCCATCCTTCCGCAGGTCGGCAAAATGAGTACCCAGCTTGTTGGGGGCATGTATAGAAATGTTTCGAAATACATGCTGTTTGTAAGTTGTTCGCCGCCTCGATCCATATGGAGAGGCGGGATACAAATAAATAATTTAAAAAAATTCTTTAGGAGACCTCTCTGCAAACACCCTCATTCTGTATGCACGCTGCTTACAAAGGACTCCCTGCCCCGAGCAGGCAACCTGACAAGCTGGATACTCAACTGCCAAGCACTGAGCATTTGCATACTAGCTACTCCATTGCCAATTTGGACTTAACTCAATCATGCTAAATTCTGACCTTTCCCAAGCTTTGTCCTTCTCCTAAAATGCATTGTTTTCCCCAAGTACGGCATAGCCTGCAGTTACATTTCTCCCTATAATAACCCCTGATTCCGAGACCTTCCTCGGATCACTCCCGAGTTCCATCCCACCTTGCTGCCGCTTTGCTTGGCGAGCTTCCCTTCAGCTCCAGGTGCTGAGCCACATCGAACCCCAGCATCGCTCTCTATTCTTCCAGGCTTCAGGACAGGTGTTGTATCACCCAATTCAACAATCCCTCTGAAAAATCCCTCTGTCCCACTCCAGCCTTTATTTCCTATAGTTATCTGAGTGCATGTGTTGCATACACTGTGCGTCTGTATTTAATAAAATCTCAATTATTCTTAAACTCCGGTTTGCTTCTTACCTTCGCCTGACCCCGTAGACATTGGGTAAAAGATTCCGCTGCGTTGCCCTGCCTCTCGCATTGCTAACTTGTGCTCTAGCTAATTCCCCCAAACTTAATTGAGAGCGCATATAGGGGTCCCTCCTGGACCCCCAGTAAACAGGGTAACAGAAGTACCTATTGTAGTTGCCCACAGATTATCATTCAAGCACATAGAATCATAGAATCATAGAAATGTAGAGTTGGAAGAGACCCCAGGGGCCATCCAGTCCAACCCCCTGCCATGCAGGAACACCCTCAAAGCACTCCCTGTGACAGATGGCCATCCAGCCTCTGCTTAAAAACCTCCAAGGAAGGGGGAGACTCCACCACACTCCATGGAGGCAGCAGATTCCACTGCCGGACAGCCCTGACTGTCAGGAAGTTCTTCCTGAGGTTCAGGTGGAATCTCCTTTCCTGCAGCTTGGATCCATTGCTCCTTGTCCTGCTCTCTGGAGCAGCAGAAAACAAGCCCTCTCCCTCCTCTACATGGCATCCCTTCAAATATTTAAACATGGCTATAATGTCCCCTCTTCTGCAGACTAAACATACCCAGCTCTCTAAGTCTGTCCTCAGAGGGCTTCATGGCTTCCAGGCCTCTCACCATTTTGGTCGCCCTCCTCTGGACTTGCTCCAGCTTGTCAATATCCTTCTTGAATTGGGGTGCCCAGAACTGGACACAGTGTTCCAAATGAGGTCTAACCAATGCAGAGTAGAGTGGTACCAGTACCTCCCTCGATCTAGACACCAGACTCCTATTGATGCAGCCGAGAATTGCATTGGCTTTCTTGGCTGCCGCATCACACTGCTGACTCATGTTCAGCTTGTGGTCTATGAAGACTCCTAGATCCCTTTCACACGTACTGCTATCCAGCCACGTGTCCCCCATCCTATATTTCTGTATTCCGTTCTTTCTACCTAAGTGTGGGACCTTACACTTTCCTCTGTTGAATTTCATTTTGTTCGCCTTGGCCCAGCTCTCCAACCTATCCAGGTCATTTTGAATTTTGATCCTGTCCTCTGGCGTATTAGCAACCCCTCCCAATTTGGTGTCCTCTGCAAATTTGATGAGCATGCCCTCTATGCCTTCATCCAAGTCATTGATAAAAATGTTGAGATCATTGCCATCCCAAAGCTATATAAAAAAACCTCCTTTTAATAATAAAGGGCTCACATGAGAGGTAGTTTGGTCTGCTTTCTTGCTGAGGGAGGGGAGTCCCTTTGGCCAAAGTCGGGGACCCTTCCAGGCTGATTCAGAGCTCACCCACAATTGTGTAGACTACTTAGGATAGTCCACGAGGACCTAATATTTTACGTCTGGCCCCACATGTTTTAGGGTTTCAGGGTAACCTTAATTTTGTTGGGGGTGATTTCTTAGCTAATCAGTATGGAATGAGAGTATTATTACTTCTCACTTACTTAGGGAGATGGGATAAGGAATATCTCTCTTGCTTCCAGCCAGAAGGTGGATGCGGGGCAGAGTGGAGGGTGAGCCCTGCCACCACAACTGCTGGGAGGGAAGGAGAGAGCTAAATAAGAAAAATATAAAGCCCCCACCCTGGCTCTACCCCCTGAGCTAGAGATTTGCACCCAACCCTTTCCTTTTTTGGTGGAGCGGAGTTCAGTTGACCAAAACTTTGCCTGGAGATGATCCACGAAAAATGGAGAGTCAGGGAGAATGACACAATCATAGAAATGTAGAGTTGGAAGAGACCCCAGAGGCCATCCAGTCCATCCCCCTTCTGCCATGCAAGAACCCCCTCAAAGCACTCCCGACAGATGGCCATCCAGCCTCTGCTTAAAAACCTCCAAGGAAGGAGACTCCACTACACTCCCAGGCAGCAGATTCCACTGCTGGACAGCCCTGACCATCAGGAAGTTCTTCCTGAGGTTCAGGTGGAATCTCCTTTCCTGCAGCTTGAATCCATTGCTCCTTGTCCCGGTCTCTGAAGTGGCAGAAAACAAGCCCTCTCCTTCCTCTACGTGGCATCCCTTCAAATATTTAAACATGGCTATCATGTCCCCTCTTAACCTTCTCTTCTGCAGACTCTAAGTCTATCCTCAGAGGGCTTCATGGCTTCCAGGCCCCTCACCATTTTGGTCGCCCTCCTCTGGACTGGCTCCAGCTTGTCAATATCCTTCTTGAATATTGAGAGGCCCCTGAGATCTGGCAACCCTACTCTGTACTCACATGCACTTCCACGCCATTGGCAATGGGGTCTCTCTCGTCCCTCAGCAAAACCAGCTCCAAGGACTCCTTGCCTTAAAAGCCCCGTGAAATCCATGGGGTGACCACGAGTCAACAGGCACTTGATGACACAAATACGCTGATCTTGGAAGCAAAGAAGGGTCAGCACTGGTTAATAATTGGATGCAAGACTGCCAATGGATACCGGGTGCTGCAGTCCATGTTTCAGAGGAAGGAATGGGCAAAATCGACCCTGAGTCTTCCTTGTCTGAGAAGACCCTATGAAATTCATAGGGTTGGCATGAGTCAACAGGTGACTTGAAGGCACGCACACAAACAAGAGGCCTAAATACCCTCAAGACAGCAGACTCTGTCTGATCTTGGAAGCTAAACAGGGTCAACCATGGTTAGCACTTGGATGGGTGACCACCGATGAATCCCAGAGGCTGTAAACTGCATTTCAGAGGAATGAACTGACAAAACCACTTCTGAGGTTTTATGAAATTCATGGGGTCACCATAAGCTAGTCACGCTGGGTGGGCTAGACGATGCTACTGTTAGGTGGATGTGTAATTGGTTGACCAACCAAACCCAAAGGGTGCTCCTCACCAATGGCGCCTCTTCATCCTGGAAAGAAGCAACCCATGGGGTGCCACAGGGTCCTGTCCTGGGCCCAGGGCTGCTATTCAACATCTTGGACGATGGAATAAAGAACATGCTCATCGTATCTGGAGATGACAGCAAATTAGGAAGGGTAGTTAACACTCCAGAGGACAGGATAAAAATTCAAGATGACCTTAGCATATTGAGAGAGCTGGGCCAAAACTAAACAAAATGAATTTCAACAGGGAGAAGTATAAGGCATCACACTTGGGCAGAAAAAATGAAATGTAGATATGGTAGAAAGCCCAGAAACCACGAAGTCCTCTGAGGAGCAGCCTAGGGAGCTCGGGATGTTTAGCCTGGAGAAAAGAAAGTTAAGAGAGGACATGATAGCCATGTTTAAATATTTGAAAGGATCTCATATGGAGGATGGAGCAAGCCTGTTTTCTGCTGCTCCGAGACTAGGACGCAGAGCAATGGCTTCAAACTTCAGGAAAGGAAGAACTTCCTGTGGGTAAGAGCAGTTGGGCAGTGGAATTTTAGTGTAGTAGAGTCGCCTTCCTTGGAGGTTTTTAAGCAGAGGCTGGATGGTCATCTGTCAAAGGGAGTGCTTTGAGGGTGTTCCTGCATGGCAGGGGGTTGGACTGGATGGCCCCTGGGGTCTCTTCCAACTCTACATTTCTATGATTCTATGAATCCGCTGCTGCCTCAGTGGAGTGTGGTGGAGTATTAAACAGACTGCATGCCATCTTTCTGCATGGCAGAAGGGGCCAGACTGCATGGCCCTTTGGGGTCCCTTCCAGCTCTAGGATTCTAAGGCCATTTCCGCACTAGACTGTTATGGTGCTGTTATTCCACTTTCAACATCCTATGGAATCCTGGGGTTTGCAGTTTAGGGTGTCGAGGTTTTCTGCTGAGTCAAACGTGGTTTCCTCTACGTGGACAGCAGAAAATGAGGTGATGTGGCCAGAGGTGCAGGTGATTGGGTCACCCCATATGTTCGGGGTGACGATTAGCCCTTAAAAAGGCTGCCATTTGCCAGTCCAGTCCACCAGTTTGTTATTTTCCTGGCTGGTTATGTCACGTTGCTGTCTATGTATACTACGAAGGGGGAGATTCTGTCCATTTTATCTCCACTGTTATTCTTTGCTCCTGAAGTTTTTGCTTTCTTAATTGCAAATTTCTTAATTTTGGAATGCTTGCTGAAAAGCCTTACCTTAGTGTGCAGCCATAAATCTGCCGAGCTGTGCTCGCTTGGGCAGCACATATACTAAAATAAATCTGCTCCGAGCTTAAAGAACGCGTCTCCAGCTTTGTTGTCGGCTTGACTGAAAACTCTGGCCACGACTGTCTGCACGCTGTGTGTGCTCAGAGGAGCCAGTCCCAGCGAAATCCTGACACAGGGAGGGGGCCTCAAGGGCTTTTAGATGAACTCAAAGACCCCTCCCTAAACTGCAAACCCCAGGATTCCATAGGACGTTGAAAGTGGAATCATAGCACTGTAACAGTCTAGTGCGGAACTGGCCTAAGTTGATAGACACAGACTTGACTTCCTATCTTCTCAGGAAGGTCTGGCACTTAGTGACTGATGCTGGTACTGCTGAGCACAGACAGATTTAAATTACAAATATATATAAATATCCACAGAACCCCCCATCCTCGCATCCCCACAAAATGATCCAGTCTACAGTCCCCTTGGTGAGTGCACCAAATTCTAGATTATCTGTTTCAGAACCGTGGAGCTTTGTTGAAGATGGAGGACACAACAATTCTACTGACGTGAATTAAAAACTTGCACACTTTTGTTTATTGGTATAGATTTAAGCACAGAAGACAAGCAGTTTGTGTATAAATAGGAACCAGTTATTTGTGTGCTTAAAGGCCTGGTAACCTAATGTTTAAAATCCTCTGCAGTCCGTAATTTTAAAGCACTCCCCTCAGACATTAATTCTATTTTTCTCTTTCCTCTTTCACATGCATTAAAAATGAAATGCACAGATATAAGATGTGTGACACCTGGCTTGACCACATTGCATGTGAAAGGGGTCTAGGAGTCTTGGAAGACCACAAGCTGAGCAGGAGTCAGCAGCGTGATGTGCCAACTAAAAACGTGATTCTGGGCTGTAGCAACAGGAGTGTAGCATCTAGGTTGAGGGATTCTGCTTTGGACAGACCCCACCTGGAGTAATACTGTGTAGTTTTGGGCACCACAATTCAAGAAGGATATGGACAAGCTGGAATGTGTCCATGACCAAAATGGTACAAGACCTGGAAACCGTGAAGTCTTCTGAGGAGCAGCCTAGGGAGCTGGGGATGTTTAACCTGGAGAAAAGGAAGTTAAGAGGTGACATGATAGCCATGTTTAAATATCTGAAGGGATGTCATGTGAAAGATGGGGCAAACTTGTTTTCTGCTGCTCCAGAGACTGGGACATGGAGCAATGGCTTCAAGCATCAGGGAAAGAGATTCCACCTATACATCAGGAGGAACTTCCTGATGGTGAGCTGTGCAACAATGGAATCTACTTCTGCCTAAATGGAGAGTGGTGGAGTCTCCTCCTCCTTTGGAGGTTTTTAAAGAGAGGCTGGATGGCCATCTGTCTAAGGGAGGGCTTTAATATTGTATTCCCGCATGGTTGAAGGAGGTTGGACTGGCCAGCTCTTGGGACCTTTTCCAACTCTAGGACTGCCCTAAGTCTGAGCCCACCTGATTGCCCACCCCTTCCCCACAGTGCTGATTCTCTCCCACCTGCTACCAATGCACAGGGACCTGTGCCGTGGGTCATGAACAAGACATTTAAGGTGAATATCCTCCCTTCATACCGTTCCTTCACTTTGCAGGTATACTCTGAGAATCCTGTCCAGCCAGATCAGATCTTTTAAAAAGGTGTGAGGGGAAAAAGAGAACAAGGCCAGCAGGACAATATTATAAACTTTTTTTTATTTTTCTTAGAAAGTATTTCCAGAGAAACAGACAAGAAAATAATCTGGATCATTTATTTAGTTTCAATAAAAACCTTTACATAATAATGTTCATGCGTAACCACACTGCTGTCAGCCCCCTCCCTAACACAGACCCGCCCGAGGAGCTCCAGAGGTCCAAGACCTCAATGGACCCCCTCAACGGACCTACTGGGCCCACGTGTCCACTCGAAGGGGCAGCAACATCCACACCAGCCCTGGCCCCTGCCTCCCTCCCGCCTAGGATTCAGGCTGCAATTGTGCAAACATGGCTTCCGGATGCTTTGCACCCCCTGCCCCACTTCAGGACCCTCTCAGGTCTGGGAGTCCTTTCCTCCAACAGGGCAAAACTCCCCAGGCGAACAAACCCAACCACCAGGCGAACAGCATGACTGTAGGACCGGCTTGCTTGACAGGGAACGGGCAGCCTCAAGACCAGGCCGTGCCCCCCAGTGCTTGCCTTGAGCAGCTTGTAAGGAAGAATGAGAGCAGCAGCGCAGCTTTAAAAAAAGGCCAAGAAAAAGCAGGCAACCAGAAGATTTTTTGGGGAGGGGGGAGGTGTTTCAAAGTATTGAGAACACAATCTTTCCACCCTTCTCTGTGAGCATCTGGAGGGACTTGCCCTGGACCCCAGCCACACCAACAGGTCAGGCTTGACTGCTGTGCTGGAGGGGGCCTGCTTGGTGGGGGTCCTGTCTCACAACCACCACTGCCACACCCTTGGGGAAAGGCTGCCCTTCCCAAAGCCACCCCACTCTTGCCCTTTCCCATCTTGGGACCTTTGAGGAGCCCCTCCTGCTCCCAGTATAAGCTCTCTGGACCAGAGATCAATCAAAATGGAAATCTGATTGGACACATACACACATACACACGCACGTACAATTTCTGCCATCTGCCTGACATCTGGAAGGTGCTCTGCTGCTTTCCTTCCTACCTTCCCTAGGGTCAGGTCTTGTGCACGTCAGCTGGCTTCTGCTGCAGGCGGCTTTATTCAGCAAAACTGGGGGTGGGGAGAGGCATCTGTGTTTTCCCAACGTGTCTTCTATACCCCACCCTGAGGAGGTGGTTAGGAGCCAATGAGTTGTAGCCCATGGCAGTATCCAGAGGCAGGCAGGCAGGCAGTTCTGCATTGCTAGAGAGGGTGCTGCTGGGGGAAGGGAGCATATGCCGCCCCCCCCCCGCCACAAAATCACAGGCAAGATGGCTAGCCAATTGTTCAGAGGGCAGATCCGTCTCACTGGGCCACCACCGTCAGTTCTCGCAAGTAGGACTGCGTGAGCCCCCGCAGCTCCTCCAGAGCGTAGTCCTCGGGCATGGGGAGTCGGCCGATGTGGGGAGCCAGCAGGCGCAACGGCACCCGTTGCACGTCAGGAGCGCTGCCAGGGACAGAGTCTGAAGGGTGCTGCAGGCTCAGCACTACCCGCAGGATGTCTGCGTTCCGCTTGGCCATTTCTGGGAGGGGGAAGAAGCAGGAAGGAATCCAACCGTCAGTGACACCAACAGAGCTGATTTCTTTCCCTCCCACCTTCTCAAGGTCTCTGGGCAGGTGGGCAGGCAGACAGCACAGGCCCCTCCCTGAGGAATTAAAGACCCCTGCCCATCTAAGACAAAATAAATGACAGCTCTGCAGAGCTTGGAAATGATGATTGTTTAAAATAACATTTCCCCAAGCATAGCCAACCTTAAAATGTGGCCATTCTGCCCCTTTGGAATATTTATGGTTCTATCAGATTTCAGTTAAGCCCACTGGAAATAAGGCTTCCCTTTTTTATGCAAACAGTGTGAAGATGGCTGTGCTAGAACAATGCAATAATGCAAGCGCCCTGGCTGATCTTAGATTCAAAATGCCAGGAATGTTTTTTAATCACCAAAAGAGGTGTTAGACTTCCAGTAACAGCCAGCCTCAGGAAGCTACATCAGCCACAAAAGCCTATCCTCCCAAAGAATAGGAACTGGGGCCTCCTCACTGCCTGCCCCCAGGCTCTAGAACTCTCTTCCCAGGGAGGTTAGAATTCCACCCCCTATCCTTTAACCGGTAACAGCCACTTCTGCCCTAAAAGGCTTTTGAGAATGTAATGCTTCTGAAAACTGAGCGGATTCAAATTACAAGAAAAGAGATCCACCTTTTCTACTTTAAGAGGGGTTCCACAGTGGCACAGACTGCCACGTCAGGGCACAGGGGAGGGGGCTCTGTAGATCTGTAAGCAGAAGTTGGACATGGCCCCCTCACAGGACCATTTTAGCTTTGAATTCCTGCATATGGCAAGGGGTTGGACTAGATGGCTTTGTGGGCCCTTCCAACTCATAAAAGAAAAGGCTTTCCATACCCTGTTCCTGTTTAATTGGTTGTCAACAACTGCCTGCCAAGAACATAGGTTGAGGTGCTGGCTTCACGCAAACCAACGCAAAGCTGTCAGAAAACGCTGTGTGTTTGTTTTTACAGATCAGCTGCCCTGAGTGCCCTGGGATACGTTGCCGAGGAGACTTTTAAAGAAGGAAGGTAAAGAGAAGAGACGAACCAAGGGTGCCCACTGACTTACCAGACTGGGCCAATCGGTCCTTGGCACTGTAGCAGGGGACCAGTTCGATCCTGTTGCAGAGTGAAATGACTTTGGTGTGCAGATCCTCCAGCTCGTAGCTGGAACAATCCAGCTGAAAGGGAAAAGCAAAAGCAAAAGCAAAATCACTCACTGGGGAGGGATGGAGGAACTAATCTTATCTCTTTTTATGATAGAGTTACTAGCTTGATAGATGAAGGGAGTGCTGTGGATGTAGCAAATCTCGATTTCAGGAAGGCCTTTGACAAAGTTCCCCATGACATTCTTGCAACGAAGCTGGTAAAATGTGGGCTGGACAGGGCTACCGTTAGTTGGATTTGTAATTGGTTGACCGACCGAACCCAAAGGGTGATCACGAATGGCTGCTTTTCATCCTGGAGTGAAGTGACTAGTGGGGTGCCACAGGGTTCTGTCCTGGGCCCAGTGCTGTTCAACATTTTTATCAATGACTTGGATGAAGGAATACAGGGCATGCTCATCAAATTTGCAGATGACACCAAATTGGGAGGGGTTGCTAATACGCCAGAGGACAGGATCAGAATTCAAAATGACCTGGACAGATTGGAGAGCTGGGCCAAGGCGAACAAAATGAAATTCAACAAAGAGAAGTGTAAGGCCCTACACTTAGGTAGAAAAAATGGAATACAGGAATATAGGATGGGGGACACGTGGCTGGATAGCAGTACGTGTGAAAGGGATGTAGGAGTCTTCATAGACCACAAGCTGAACATGAGTCAGCAGTGTGATGCGGCAGCCAAGAAAGCCAATGCAATTCTCGGCTGTATCAATAGGAGTATGGTGTCTAGATTGAGGGAGGTACTGGTACCGCTCTACTCTGCTTTGGTTAGACCTCATCTTGAATACTGTGTCCAGTTCTGGGCATCCCAATTCAAGATGGATATTGAGAAGCTGGAGCAAGTCCAGAGGAGGGCGACCAAAATGGTGAGGGACCTGGAAGCCATGAAGCCCTATGAGGTTAGACTTAGAGAGCTGGGTATGTTTAGTCTGCAGAAGAGAAGGTTCAGAGGGGACATGATAGCCATGTTTAAATATTTGAAGGGATGCCATGTAGAGGAGGGAGTGGACTTGTTTTCTGCTGCTCCAGAGACCAGGACAAAGAGCAATGGATTCAAGCTGCAGGAAAGGAGATTCCACTTGACCCTCAGGAAGAACTTCCTGACGGTCAGGGCTGCCCGGCATTGGAATAGGCTGCCTCGGAGTGTAGTGGAGTCTCCTTCCTTGGAGGTTTTTAAGCAGAGGCTGGACAGCCATCTGTTGGGAGTGCTTTGAGGGTGTTCCTGCATGGCAGGGGGTTGGACTGGATGGCCCGTGTGGTCTCTTCGAACTCTACATTTCTATGATTCTATGATTCATTTCTATGATTCTTACTCCTGGGAGTTATGGTCTCAGAAAAATGTTTTGTGTTACTGAAAGCATTTTATACCCTCTTCACTCTGCAGAGTGTGGTTTTGGCTGCCCATGAGCAGTTTCCTAAAGCAATCTGTGGCTAAGGCACCACTCCTTCTTGGACATTTTTCCAGGCCATCTGATGTTCTCTGAACTCCTGGAGATTCCTTGGGTCAATGTTCTGGCAAGTTCATCCTTGTGCTCAGAGGCAGGTCCATCATGAGAACGGTACGCCTAGGCTCTCCCCTAAAGCAGTGGTTCTTAACCTTTTCTTTACTGGGGGATCACCTGTAATTATCGTTTGTTGCTAGAGACCCCCAAGACTTAATTCAAGAACTCCTTGCTGTCCAGTCCATGTGCATCCTGGACAAACAAGACCACAGCCCTTCTGCTTGGAATCACACCTTGCACATCATGTCCAAAGATTCCTGTGCCCAAGGAAGGAGCCCCGGATGCCTGCTGCCTCTCCCTGGAGTGAGCAAATGATCACTCTGTACAAGGAAAGCAGAGGGAGGCACACCACGGAGACACGACCACAGGGGCCATCACTGGGGAGGACAAAACGGACTAAGCTCCTTTCCACAACTCCTCGCCACTAGAAAGGTCGCATGCCCGGAAGGAAGCTTCCAGCTTGGCTTCCCTCTCATAAGCTAGTTTTTAAATTGGGGGTGTAAGAAGGGAATACGACCACTGAGAGAATTCAAATGCATCCCCTTTTCCAGACACATGTAACTAGAGAGGCAACACAACTTTCTCTGGCTAAGAAGAAAAAAAAATACTCATGAAGCATTAACATGAACAGGATTTCTCATGGGGGAGCGGGAAGAAATCCTCCCAAATCATACAGACGGCTCCATTCTGGGCCAACTACCTGCTGAATCCTGTTGAGCATCTCAATGACCTGGATGTAGTCCAGGAAAACCAGCCCCGCCGTGTCCCAATCCTGGATGAGCGTGCTGCGTTCCGGCACCGACAGGTCTTCTAAGAATCCTTTCAGGTAGGTGTAGTTTTCGTTAACAATGGCATCTAAACGGAAAGGAACGAATGAGAGTCATAAGATTTTAACATGGCACAACCGTGAGGCAATGGTACCACTGATACCGCTAACAGGACACAGAAAGAGTGATCAGGAAGGAGAAAATACCCCAAGGGAAAGAGCATGGTAGTCCAAGAGGAGGAACAAGAGAGAGCCTTCTCAGTGGCTGCCCCCAGACTCTGGAGCTCCCTTCTTCCCATGGAGGCTCCACTGGCTTCCCTCTTGCTCCTTACTTTTGTTGGCAGGTGAAGAACAGATTATTTTACAAGAAAGGGGGTTTGCTCAGTGTACTTATTACTACTGATAAATATCCTGACTTCTTCCTATTTTGCCGAAACATTCACAGCATACAAAAGTTAAAAACTTAACTATTAAAAAAAAAACAATTTAAAACACAAACCATTAAAAAAAAACCCAAGCTGTTGCCACAAGGAAGTTGTGCCTTCCCTGTAGCCAGACTCAGTTCACAATCCAAGCAGAATGCACTATATTGACGTTTGAAATGGCTTTAAATTTTAAACAACAGTTTAAAACTATTCTAATCCTATTTCGCACTTTTAGCCACATATATTTCTAAGTCTAATTCTGTTTTGTAAGGCAGTCCGAGTCCCAGCTTAGGGGAAAAGGCAGGGAAGAAAGGCAACAATGGATGGGCTTAGCAGGATGCTCCCCTTCTACCAGTGTTTGCAGCAGGCCTGCTTGTTTCTTTGTTAATGAAACACCCTAGCGCAAAGTTAAACCAACATACCATTGCTCCCCACCCCTTACCTGAAGTCAAGTGCCTGACCACCAGCCTATGGCACTGGTTCCAGTGCCCTGCCTTGAACAGGTACAGAGCCTCCTTGTGCTTGTCCCCCTCCACCCGGGCCCTCATGGCCTTGGCTTCGTGAATCCATTCCGGGGGCACACACAGCTTCTCTGTGAGGAAAGCCTCTTTCTCCCAGGACTCTGGCGTCTCCAACAGCTTACAGTGACGATTCAGCAGTTCACGGACAGCCCTCTCACGCATGCTTGGGTAGGAACAGACAAATGAAAAATTCTATGAAGCCACTCTGACCCAATGGCTGTGTAAATGCAGCAGTACCATTCAGCCAGGTAAACCGCTCCTTCTCCCTCCTGTGCACCCTCTCCTGCTTCCTTCACTCAACCGAATTCTCCTTTTCTGGAACTTGTCCAGAGGAGGGTGACCAAGATAGCTAAAGCTCTGGAAACCACCAAGCCCTTGGAGTAGTTTAGGGAGCTGGATAGGTTTTGCTCAGAGAAGAGAAGACTGAGAGATAACCTGACACAGCCATCTTTAAGTATCTGAAGGGATGTCATGTAAAAGATGGAGTGAGCTTGTTTTCTGCTGCTCCAGAGGTTAGAACATGAAGCAATTGATTCAAATGACAAGGAAAGCTATTCCATTTAAACATTAGGAGGAACGTGTTTACTGCAAGAGCTGTTCAGCAGTAGAATGGACTCCATTTGGAGCTCTTTAAATGGAGGCTAGATGGCCACTTGTCAGGAGTACTTTGAATGTTCATTACTGCATGGCAGAAGGAGGTCTGGGGGCCTCTTCCAACTTGAGGGTCCAGTGATCCAATGCATTTATTGTAGTTTGGGGTAACAACAGGGTTTAGGCCAGTATCTGCCCCTCCTGCCTTTCAAAGGCAAAGAGATTAAGCCTCTGCAATGTGCCCTTCCTTCTCCTCTTCCAGTTTATGGGGAGCAACCCGATAGCTAAATCCCTTCAACCATGTAAAAACACCACACACTGTAAAGAGCAACGCAAGAACAAGCGAGGAATCCTCACACTTACTGGGCACTGGGTGTGTGAAGCAGCACAAAGACCGCCCATTCCCACAACCCCTCACTCTCCAGTTGGGCCGCGTAGCTGGCGTTCAGTACCCCCTGGCATTGCTCTGAGAGGTGGGTGTAATTCAAGGCACGCAGCACTTCCCAAAGATGCCAGCTCAGGCGGTAGTCCAAGGGGTCGGCCGTGATGCTTCTTGGGTCAAGCAGCTGGTGGAGATCGTAGCATCTGTTACGGGACAAAAGGTCACATAGCAGACGGAGCCAGCTTGTTATCTGCTGCCCCAGTGACTGAAACATGGACCAACAGATTTAAATGAGAAGAAAAGCAATTCCACCTAAACATTAGGAAGAATCTCTTGACTGTGAGAGGTGTTTGTCAGTGGGACTGGTTGCCTCAGGTGAGAGACGGCCTTGCCATCTTTGGAGGTCATTCAATAGAGGTTGGATAGGTATCTCTCAGGAGTATTTTAACTGCGCTTTCCCACACAGAAGTTTGGACTAGACCAGTGGTTCTTAACTTAGGATCTGGGAACACCTGGGGGTCCATGAAGCCCTGCTGCTGAATTATCAACAGCACCTGGCAGCAACAGGGACACAGCAAAGGGGAGGTGGATCCAGATGCCAAAACTGCTCCCTTATTTGCATAAAGAAATAATATTTGAATAATTAAACCTAAATTTAAATATTTAAATCTTGAGAGAAGTCTTGGGAGACCTTGGCAAGAAATTATATTTAAAGGGTGTCCCCGGTAAAGAGAAGTTTAACAACCAGTGGACTAGATGGTCACTGGCATGCGTCTCTTCCAACTCTGTGATTCTATGGAAGAAGATCCCACCTAAACGTTAAGAGGAACCTCTTGACTGTAAGAGCCATCTGACAGTGGGACGGACTGCCTTGCAAGGTGGCACAGACTCTCCATTTTTAGAGGTCTTTAAGCAGAGGCTGGGTGGGCACCCCTCAGGAGTGCTGTATTTGTGGATTCCCTGCACGATGGCAGAACAGGGTTGGACTACATGATTTGTGCAGTCCCTTCCAATTTTAATGAACACACAAGTCACAACACAGGCTGTCTGTCCTGCATGTGAGGGCTTTTATGTTCCAACAGGCCTTTGGGAACTGATATTTTAAAGGGAAAGAGCTTCATTAATTGTACTGTACTCTCCCTATTTCCTGCTGCTATGCGCATATGCATTTAACCGCTTTTAATTCTGTTAGTAGTTAAATTATATTTCAATTTTTAATGTTTTATTGATAAGAGCTTTTATCTATTTTTATTTTAATTTCACAAGCTGCCTTGAATTCCACAGTTAGGGAAAAAGCAGTATATAAACAAAAGAAGAATAAAAAGGAGGAGGGGGAATCAGTTTGCTGTAAGGAGGCCACTGTTACAATTCATGGGACCAGTTATTCTTTCCAAGGAAGGGGCAGTCCAGCTCCATATGGGAAAGCAAGAGACTTTTAGGAGACCAGAAGCACTGCTCCAATCCCCAAAGCAAGAAGAAATCTGCATTCTGGCACCACTATGTTCTCCTCCTGACCCTCCAGTGCAGAATTTGGAATGAGTAACTGGACACTGGGCTTAGTACTATTTGCTACAATCTGGGAGTTGAATCAAGGAGATAACCCAGCAATTAGCTGCCACACAGAACTGTTCTTTGAGAATAGAGTGAGAGAGGAAGCAGCCCACATTTCCTTCCTTCACAGAAATTTATGGAAAGCTTGGCAAAGCGGGGAGAACTGGAATAAGGAGATGAGGTCAACCCCATGGCAGTCTAGGTCTACCACACCCACCCATCTGGTTTATGAAGAGGCAGTCTGTGGGGTTTTTTAAAACAACCCTAGGAGTCCCTTTAAGTATGAAAAACACAAACACCCCCCAACATACAGTTGTTTGTGAAGGGTGTAAATTTTGTCTTTTGGGTAGAGAATCTGCAGTATGGCCTTAAACCGGTGAGAAAGACAAAGTCCTGTGGTGCCTTGAAGATTAATCAATTTGTTACAGCAGGAACTCTCTGTGGGCTAGAGTTCACCGTGCCAGATACCCAAGGAGCAGGGAAAGAAAGATGAGGAAATTTTTACCTGTCGCTGTACAGTTTTAAAAGGTGAAAGCAGACATCTCGCAGTGGGCGCTGCCAGTCCTCTTCCTCAAGCAGGCAGCCAGAACCCTCCAGGTATGGAGGGAGAGGAGGACAGGCGTACTTGTCACACTCCAACGAGTCCTGAGAAAGGCAAGCGCAGCACATGAAAGGCAGAAAGTCCCACTGCCCACCAAAGGTGCCTCACACTCAGGGGGCGCTGATGGGCTCTCTGGCCTTCTCTCACAGAATCGGGAGAAAAATTACAATGAGGTGGAAGGAGACCAGACACTCAGTAGCAGATGTGTCTTAAGAAGCCCCAGGATACTTTTTTGTCTGTCTGTTTAAATATTTATACCGCTGTCCTCTATCTAAAAATCTCAGGACAGCAAACAGATAAGGCCAGTATCTCCTTGTTTCCAGTACCGTTAGTGCAACGAAGCCAGGCCTCTCTCCTCTTTGCACACACAACAGGAAACACACTTTGATTCCCAGGGACCAGTTTTGAAGATAATCAAATCCATAACACTCGTGGCTATAGGGTTACAAGGGAGAAGCAAAAACTCTCTGGAAGAACGTTCTGGTTGGTACGAACAGCTGCTGGCTTTGCTAGTTGTGTGTGGAGGAGCAAGGCAACAAGGCAAAAGCACAAACCAGAGTACTCCAGGTCCCGCCACACCAGCACCACCTCCCCCCCTCCTCCTGGGACTGGACTGCTTCTACCGCTCCGTCCTCCTGAACTCCAAGGCTGCCCGCTGCTACCCACCTGGAAAGGGCCCCTTCATACATGGCCAGGGCCTTGGAAAGTGGGGCCGTGGAAGGAAGCAGGTACCAGAGGTGGATGCCCAGAGAGCGCTTCCAGTCCAGCTGAGAACAGACATTGATGCTTCTCCTCTCCGACAACTGCCACACCTGCAGAAGGGATGCGGGAGGGTTCAGGCAGAGCCGTGTGGGTAAAGCATTGGGCACTCCACCAGGGGCCTGGATGCAATGAGAGTTTCTTTGCACAGGCTCCGTGGACAGCGCGGCATGACATTCCTGGCTGTCCCTTGTGAGAGAAGCAGCCAAATTACATGCAGACAAGGCTTTGGGTTCAGGATTGGGACTCACCGGCTTCCCAGCTAGCAGGGTATAGATGCGCAGCCTCTCCTCCTGGATGAAGCAGTCCGCCTGGAGCTGATGCCAGTCCGCCAACTGCAGGGCAAGGAGCTCCCGGCCCTTCGTGGCTCCCAACCAGCTGGGAGAGGAGCAGAGCCAGCCTGTGGTCACCTATGACAGAACAACACATCAGCACATGGCCTGCTGCCCTCCCAAGCCACCTTGCAGAGCCCTGGCCATACACAAGACATCCACCAATGCCACTTCCACCAAAAAGAATTTGCTCTTACCAGAGTGCTGTGCCAGCCGACAGGCTTCCCTGATTTGTTTCCCGGGGAGGTAGCTGAAGACAGGGTTCTGCAGAATTGTTGTTCTGGCTGAGCGAAACCTCCTCCTTGATGCGCTCAGCTGCCCTCTGGGAGAGCCAGCGGGAGAAGGCCTTCCGGCGCTCCAGGGCCACGAATGTACTCACTGGGCTTGTCCAGGCAGGCCTCCAGCTCCTTCAGGTGGCCCCAGAGTGCCTCGCACAAGGTCCACACCAGGCACCAGTCTTTAACCACGGCTGTGAAGGGAGAGACAGCACAGCACTAAGAAATCAGTGCATTCACATTAATTATGAGTTAAATAATGCTACTCATAGATAAGACAGAGAGAGGTAGATCATAACAATTATAATATATCTGCAGAAAAGGCAGTTGGAAGACCATCTTTTTTATTTTTCTATTTCATCAGTTGTAGTCTTTGCTATACATACAAGTTGTGGCTGGGAGGAGTGTGGTAGAATGTGGTGAGTTTTGCCTTTAGATTTTCTTTGTGATTTGTTCTTTGTTACTTGTGTTATTCAATCTTTATTTTCTGTAGATTTTGTTCTATAAACATTTTTTAAATGAA
This sequence comes from Ctenosaura bakeri, assembly GCA_948474755.1. Lineage (NCBI taxonomy): Eukaryota > Metazoa > Chordata > Lepidosauria > Squamata > Iguanidae > Ctenosaura > Ctenosaura bakeri. Next base: position 233,263 of record CAOLHI010000286.1, read on the forward strand.
ATCAGTGCAGCAGCTTCCTGTCTGTCTGCCATGAGCTCCTCTATGCTTTACCAAAATTCCAGCTGCAAGTACGCAAGGTGCTCTGACTGCGATTTCTTTGTGTCCTCCATTTCCTTGGTCTTCCCCAAAGAGAATTTTAAAGCCATTTACAGCTGGTGCTCTGCAGGATTACATCAGACAACCTCTAGGAGACTGCTAAGGGCTGGGCCCACCTAATCAAAAGCTTAGAGAAAATGGCCTCTGGTCTCTCTGAGTCTCCTTCTAGGAAGTGGCTCTCTACCACAGCTTGTAAGAACCTAGCCTGTTCTCATTGCTCTAGGACGTTTGTGGTAAAGGAGCTGCCAGAGATTCTGCATTTCAATTTGGTCTCCACTCACTGGCTACATTCTGCTCCCAGCTGTGTTGTTGGCTAAGAGATTCCACAGGGTGCAGTACAAGAAAGAAATCCTTTCAGTGTTGGACTGGATCCTGCTAAATGGCAGTTCAAGCTATAAAAATCTGCCAGTTTTAGTGGTGACACAGCACACTCCTCCCCTGCCCCCTAAAATTCCATCTTCCATTCATCATCCAGCAAGATGTTGTCTGTGCCCCGTCTCCAGCAATCCTCCTTGTACCAACACAGCTGGGGAGTTTTCACAGCACCAACCGGGGGAGCAAGTGGTCACACCTTCCCAAAATGGCTTTGTGTATGGGTGTACTTTTCTACCACAATTTGTACCAAGTCTTGAGGGCTTTGCAGTGGCCCTTGGATCCTGGGGCACAGACAGATGTCATGTGTGCTGGTTCAACAGCTGTGTGCATCATCCAGTTATGGTGAAAGGCAGCATAGCATAAAGGCTCTTGAAGGGAGACAAGCCAGAACTGGTCAGCTGGTGCTTTTGTAGTACCTCACCAAAAAAAAAAATAATAAAAAAAAAAATAAAAAATAAAAAAAGGTTTGCCACCAGATCTTGCTTGCTTTTTAAGTCAAGGAAAGTAAGGGACTCTGACAATCTCCAAGGACGGGGAGGGGGGAAGAGAGAGAGAGAGAGAGCAAGCTGCCTTTCCAATATCCCAACTTGACAAGAATGCCATCTGACCACTGTGTTTCTAGTTTCCCAGCTACTGCCACCACCACACCCCTTTGGTAATTGATGTCCAGCTGCAGGCTCACCTTCCCTTTCTTCTGGGTCTCCACATGCCTCCACAGTCCATGTGGCATACTCGTGGATGGCTGCCACTCCAGGATTGGGAGTCAGGAGGGGGCAGGGCTCATCCATGTGAACCGTGCTGTGTTTCAGCTTGCTTTCTAAGGGAGTGAGGTACAAATGGAGATCCCCCTCGGCTGTTTGTCCTTCCAAGCTCAGCTTTTCCATGTGAACCTTGAAGGGCGACTCTGAGATCCTATGAAGAAGAAGAGGCAGACAGACATCAGGAATGCAGAACACAGGAGAAGAAAAAGTAACAGGCACATTTATGTGGCAGTCTAACTGTTAAGCTGTAAAGAGGAGAGCACAGTGAGTAGCTGAACAGCTCCTGCCCCTTCTGTTTCTGCGGGGGACCTGCAACCTCAGCCCCAAGTAGAGACAGTTTTCCTGTACATGCAGGCTTCCCCCTCTTATCTGACAGATTAGGGACCAGAGCACTGTCAGAAAGCAGAATTGGGTCAAAAAGCAGAAGTCACGCAGGGAGTATGAAGGAATTACAGAGGCTCGCTTGGGATCAACTGCACACATGCGTTTGCTTGCAAAGTCTCTCAGCTGGCTTGGTGACTTTTCCCCTTTCAGCTCACGTTGCAAGCACCAAATTGATCCCAAATAAACCCTCGTAGGCAAAAAGAACTCATGAAAGTCTGCTGTTTTGATGCTTGCCAATTACAGACAAGGTCCATTAATTCAACAAGGGGTCCCCTCTTTCCACAGGCAAGACTTGGGACTGCACACATGCAAGTAGTCCTAAACGAGCTTCTGTAGACAAGAAGAACTGATGAAAGAGTAGACTCCTCATAAAATTAAAGGAACTTTTCTGTAATTTGCAAGCACAGAAACAACAGAATGTTGAAAAATAAGACAACAAAAAGTGGGGGACACCTGTACTTTCTGAAGGTGTGAAATGTAGCCATGGGAGATTGGTGGGCACTGTCGCAAAAAAGGCCCCCAAGTTCAGCAAATATGGGTGTGGGGCACAGCTCCCTTCTCCCACAGGTTGCCAAAGGCTCCTGTTAAATTGCAGCTGTGCTCACAAAAGGGCCACAAAGTACCACAGGTCGAAAGAACTGATGGCTCTGCTTGAGCGCCACAGAACTCCAGACAGAGAGCAGAAAAAGATGGAACTTCCTGTTTTCCTCAAGTGAAAGGATGAGGAAAACAGAGGCCAGAGAAGGGAGCCCTTACCTGTCCAATGCAGTGCTAGCGAAGGTCCCCAAAAGGGAGAACTGCTACACCTGGAATCCACGGTGGGAATTCGCCTTCAAAACAAAGCACAACTCTGCCCACAGCACCTTGTTTTGCTCTAACCCAGCTTCCACAAAGGTGATGATGTTGTTTTACCCAAATTCAACAGTGGAATTCAGGCTACCACTAGTTTCATTTTTCAGGGCAATGCGCCCCACAGTGGTTCCTGAGGGTAGAAAATTGATCCCTGGAGCCTGTTGATCCTCCGCTCTACTGGAAATTGGTCAGAGCTTAATGCTGCTTCATTTTAAGAGCCCCTCCAGAAAACAAGGTTCCTCAAATTGTGCAGAAAATGAGTGGATGGCCAGTCAATATGGAACTCCCCTTGTGTATACTGGGTAGTATAGTGGTTTCAGCAGTAAACTATGACCCTGGAGACCAGAATTTGAACCCCCACTGGGCTGTGAAAAACCACTGGGTGATTTTGGGCAAGTCACATTCTTTCAGCCTCACAAGAAGGCAAAGATAGGCCCCTCCCCAACAAATCTTGCCAAGAAAATCCATGATAGTTTCGCCTTAGGGTCACTGTAAAATAGAACAACATGAAAGCACACAACAATAGCAGGTAACAGTTTGTGTGAAAAGCAGTTCCAAAGAAAGTGTGACTCACTGTTTTGGAGCGACAGGGGTGGGCAAGAACCCATACTCCAGGGACTCGTTGCGGAGGTCTTTTGGCTCACTCGATGTGCTCAGCCGTTCTGCGCTGTGGACCAAAACCCAGTTGGGTCCCCAGCCAACACGGAAGGAGCGGCCCATGAAGAGTGCCATGTCTTTTAGCAGTCTCCCCTTTCCGTGGGTGATGGATTTTTCCAGAGGCACCAGCCCCGGGTGCTGGCGGACACCAACTGTTTTCAGGGGTACTTCAGGTGCCGGGCTGGGCATGGTGAAGACCGAAGCTAGGGGAGAAAGAGTTGGCCAGGGCGGAAGAGTGCCTGAGAGTGAGGAAGTCCTTTGGCTGCGGCCATCCTGGAGGGAGGAGACAGCAGGGAGGAAGACAGAGCCCCCAGAAAGCCTTGACTGCAGTAAACCACCAACTGAGAAGGGAATGGAAAGATTTTAAGATTAGGAAAACAAACCTCTAAACACAGAGAAGTCTAAAAACACCAAAAGAAGGATTGCGACAGAAGTCCTCCCTAAACAGATTGGCCATTTGATCTAAGTGTGACTGCCAAGCTGCTTAGCTCTAGAATCTTCCGAACGCTACCGCGCATGTGCAGAAATTCCCAGTGTGTGAGGCACAGAGACCACAAAGAAGAAGACAGTCTTTACACTCTCACTGATCCCAATTTCATGTCTCTCAACCTGCCTTTAGACATGACTTCCTAGGAATGGTGGCCACAAACCAGCTGGCACTCAGCTGCAGCTGAATGACACTTTCAGACTGATGACACAACTTCAGTCCACTCATATGGGATCCAGGAGCGGGGCACACACCTGGAAGACTCAGTCCCCCAATACACACACACCTCAATTACTGCTGTGGTAATGACACTTGTAACTGCCAATTTTGTAAGGCAGCTCCTTCTGAATGCCTTTGCTCCACTTTCAGGGTCTTACCTACTCCTTGTTATGAAACTACACTACGCTGTTAAAACTACACTGTGTATCTCGTTAATACATGAGGTCTTCTTATTTAAGGAAAGCAGAACTTCTGTTGTTGAGAACTGAAAAAGGGTGAGGAAACACCTTCTGCCCATCTCTACCCAGGAGAACATTCTGACGTGAGAGTTTGACAGGCAGAAACTTTCAGAACGTTCTGCCAAGAGTTATCCCCCGTAGCTACTGCTGACTCTCAATCAGTGCCTTGAGGAGCCAGCCTCAAAGAAACACCACTCAGCAGCTGAAACTGGTTTACACAAGGCTGTTAAAGAGGGACTGGAGGAGAATGGGCATATGCTGTCTTCAGAGTAGAATTCACAGTGCTGCTTCTGACCAAGGCCATTTCCACACTATACTGCTATAGTGCTATCATTCCACTTTCAACATCCTATGAAATCCTGGGCTTTGCAGTTTAGGGAGGGACATTTAGAATTCTCAGCCAGAGAGCACTCTGGCCTCAGTAAAATACAAACCCCAGAATTCAAAAGTATGTTGGAAGTGGAATAACAGCATTATAACAGTATAGGGTGGAAGGCGCTGAGAAAGATCCCAGGGACCTACAACTAGAGAGGGATGTGGAAGAACATAAGCTTTCTGCCACTTCTTTGCCCTATGAGTGTACCCCCACAGATCGTAACATAGTCTCTGTTTAGTGTACCTCATTTCATTCATCTTGTTTTTTTATTATTTCAAATTAATTATTTAACGGAGTGTGAGGACGAAATGTCAGCCAACACAAGAATCCCCATTAGGTCAGGAATCACAAAACTCTGGTCCCCCAGGTATTTTGGACTTCTGCTCTCATAACTGAAGTCAAAAACACCCAGAGGACCAGAGTTTGGGAACTACTGGATTAGATGCATTGTAGTGGTATTCTAAGCTCAGCTTTATTGGTATTAACTCATATTGCTACTGGCAGAGAGCAGTCTGGGATCAAAAATACCAGCCTATAGACCTTAGCTGCTATTACGTAATCCTTAATTGCTTGCTGTACCTGAGACGCGGCTCTTCTTTCCCTGCACCAGGGAGGAGATGGGAAGCCTGGGGGAGCAGATCTCCTGGGAAGTGTCTGGGGGTGTGGCTTGTCTACTCAGACGGTGATCCAGGATCAAGTCCAAATCTTCATCATCCACAAGCAACGATGCCTTCATGATCTGGAAATCAAGGACAGACAGACTCTTCATATGCTGTGCTCTTTCTAGTCAGCCTTTTTTTTTAAAGGCTCAAACCAGCTACTTCCTTTCCATTTGCACTAACCCTGGAAGTGATTTTTTAAATTTGATACAGGTTAAGTATCCCTTATCCAAAATACTTGGAATCAGAAGTGTTTCCTATTTCAGATTTCTTTAGATTTGGAATACCTGTATTTGCATACACATAAAATACAGCACTACACGAGATCTTTGAGGAGCTCACAAACGAGCGAGTAGGAGCACCACAGCTGCTATTCTTGGGTTCCTACAATTTCACAGATCCACACAGATCTCTCTAGCTTGACGTCCCCATCTGTTTGCTACCTGCGTTGTGTATGAGGCACGAGGCTGGAAAGAGACTGAGGATCTGAGAGACAAATGGGCAGGGATGCTGGAGTCACCACCTGGAAGGTGGAAGTGGGGGGTTGGAAACACAAAGTTTTGGTTTCTGGAGGTTTTAGGAATTCCAGGTAAGAGATTCTCAACCTGTACTACCAAAAGATCCATGCTATGGCATTACAAAACAAATTACAAGCAGCACATACAAACAATTTTTTCAGAGTTCAAAGTCAGAGAGAAGCAAGAAGGCCTTTGCTAAGCACCAAAATACAAGACAACCAGGAACACCTCCCTGGAGAAAACACCCCACCCCACCCCAACCAAGGCTCACTTTCTCTGGGTTGAGAGAAGCATCTGGGGAAAAGCCTCTGATAGTCACCTCTGCGCAAACGCCAGCAGATACCAGGTTGGGCGATCCTTCCCATACCCTGGTCCCCCAAAAGCCACAAAGGACTTTCCGATCAGTGCCAGAACTCTGAACAGTGCTCCAAACCTACCGGGAACCAATAGGGCTGTTTATTATGCTTCCAGCAACTAGCCAGAATACTCGATCCAGCACCTATCCAACTGTCCCCAGACATACTCTGGTATCAGGGCTATGCTGGAGCTACAGTTTCAGCAGCAGCACTAGGACCAAGCCATTATGACCCTGAATATACATCACACACAATCGCAGCCACATCAGCAGGAAGTCCAGCATGCAGAGTCAGAGGGACCGCACGCATGGTATCAGGCTACAGCCCTCGGTTATTCAAGAATCTTAAGACTGAAGAGAATCTCTGCCACCTGCCCAGCCTCAATTTCCTGAAGGGCAGCTCCAATTTCCTGAACTGCAGGAGAATGTGACCAGAAGCAAAACCAGTGTTTCATTATCTAAAAGGCAGTCCTCATGTTACATTTTGTCCTCTGTGATGGACTACCTGGTTTCAAAAACCAAAACACAACTACATCCCTGGTCAAGGCCTGCAAATGTATAGATCATATTTAATTTCTAAAACATTCTGAGAGAGCAACAGGGATAGCTTTAATCTGCCTTAGAAGACTTCATCTAAGCCACTGCAACCTTCTCAGTGGCTGGAGCTCTGAGAACTTTTTTGAAGATTCACCTTCATCCCCTCTTTAAGGGCTTTCCACTGTATGAGAAAGACCCTTTTCTATCCAGGTTTTTGCATAATAAGATTTAGGATTAGCCTTGTAGCCCTATTCTGCCATACTATTGTTCTAATAATGACAGATTTGTTGCTATTTTTTTTTTTTTGGTTGTATTGCTTCTGCTTTAACTGCTGCTTTCCTTACTGTTATCTGTTCATCTATCTGTTTTTAGGAGTTCAATTCTGCTTCTCCTTTTGATTTTTTAGAACGGTTTTCAGACTGTTACATTCTTTAGATCTTTAAGGCAAGGTGGGATATAGATGCTCTAAATTTGAGAGAATACTGTACTTTCCTAAATAAGAAAGCTACAGAGTTTTGAAAACAATCAGAATGACTGAAAATAATTTGTCTGTGATGAAACAAAAGCGTGTTTCAGAAGGCAAGCAATGCAGGAGGGTCAAAGCAGTTTCTGGCAGAAGATGGGCATCAAAAGTCAACAGGGGGTGGGTGGGTGGGCAGGTATACATGCAAGAGGACCAAAGAGCGAGGGAGTCACCTGCAAGGTGTGAGGGTTGATGTCCAGAGAGGAGGCGATGTGGGTGGAGGCGGGGACTGGCTCTTGCTCTTCTGCAAGGCTCTCCTCAGCAGCAAAACCCTGAGCGGGCTCCTGGGTGATGTCTGCCATGTCGCTGTCAAACTCCACGGCCTTCCCCAGCTGCTCAACCTCCGGGCTCTGTGGGGTACAAGGAGGAGATGTGATCCACTATAGAGCCAAAGCAACAGAGAGTTGGAAGCCACTGCAACATTATTAAGAGAAGAGACACACACACAGCCCAGGTGCCCCCCTCAACCATTCTGGATTCAAGCTAAAAGCATACATTTTCAGAAGCAAGTCCAAGTTTTCTGGACTTGGTGCTTCAAAGCAAGCAAAAATAGGGGTGCTTTCACACTACACAATTCTAGCACTGTAATTCCACATTAGCTGCCATGATGCCATCCTATGGAATCCTGGGATGTGTGGTTTTAGAGAGAGGTACTTGGAATTCCACCATGAGACAGCGGTTTGTGTTGAACTAAGATTCTGGGAGACCAGGGTCTGAATCATGAAAAGATTTCACCTAAACATCAGGAAGAACTTCTTGATGGTAAGAGCTGTTTTGACAGTGGAATATGCTGCTGCCTCAAAGTGTGGTGGAGTCATCCTCCCTTGGAGGTTTTTAAACAGAGGCTGGATGGCCATCCGTTGGGAGTGCTTTGATGTAGGTTCCTGCATGGCAGAAGCCGGATGGACTGGACGGTCGTTGTGGTCTCTCACAACTCTATGATTCTCTGACTCTCCACTTAGCCCCGGAAATCTAGTGGGTGACTTCAGGGCAGTGACACATTCTCAGCCTCAGAGGAAGGCACAAGCAAGCCCCCCTCTAAATAAATCTCACCCAGAGAACCCCACAATAGGTATGCCTTAGGGTCACCATGAGTCAGCAATGACTTGAAGGCAGACAACAAGAAGAAACTCAGAATTTCCAGCCAGAAACCTGTAGTGACCCCCTCCCAACTGCAAACCCCAGGATTCATAGAATCACAGAGCTCAAAGGGGCCTCATGGGCTATAGAGTCCAGCCTCCATCTCAGTGCAAGATCTCCAGGAACCCACCAGAAAATGCAGCCAGGGCAGTTGAAGTGTGGGACCCGCATGCTGTACTTGTGCAGAAGGTGCACCTGTGGGCTTGGATTTCAGCTCCTCTCTTTCTGTCCCAATCCCTGACACGGACCCAAGAGGGGGAAGGCAACCATCCACTTCAGGCCACAAATCCTGTCCCTCTTCCCTGCTTGGAGTGGGGGGTTTCCAATCCCCACCCTCCTCTTCTCCTCCACCTACCTTGGTGGGAGCGGCTGGCTTTCCACTTATGGCCACCTGTTGAGACACCAACTGGCCCGCAGGGGGTACTGGAGCTGTTTTTAACTTCTTTGCCTCCACTTTTGAGGGGTGGCCTTCCTCGTCCTCCTCATCAGAATCTTGCAAGCCGTATTTTGAGAAGTGAGCCACCTGGGGAGGGAGAAAAGCCATAACCGATTTCATAGGGTACAGAGCAGCCTGTACCGAGATCACTGAAGTACAGTCTGGCTCAGCTGGGCTGCCTAAAGCCACTTTCTTGAGCTTCAGTGAAAGCATGAGGCAGTGTATATAAGCAACAGCACATGTGTATGTTTTGTAAGGACCAGTGAAAGCATCACCTCTCATTCCTTCAGAGTTGATTCTGAAGTATTACTTTCCTAACTTAATTTATATCCCATTTTCCTCCCTAACAGGGGAACGAATGGGGCCCAGAGCACAGACCAAAGTGAACTACGCTTTAAAAAGAAGGATAATAAATTAAAAACTTTAAACTACCCCACTGAAACATCCCTAATTTAAAACAGTACAAAATCATTTTTTAAAATCACATTAAGAATCAGGTGACAGCCAGCACAACACAGTGCTTTGAGTGTTGGACTGAGACTATGGTGATCAGAGTTCAAATCCCTTTCGACAACAAAGGCCCACTGGCTGACCTTCAGCAAGTCACACTCTCTCAGTCTGAGAGAAAGGCAGAGCAAACCTCTTCTGAATAAACCTAGCCAAGAAAATCCTGTGATAGGCTAACCTCAGTGTTGCCATTAGTTGGAAATGACTTGAAGGCATACAATAACAAGAAGAATAAAAGTACAGTTGGCCCTCTATATTTACAGGTTTAACTTTCACGGATTTCATTTGATTATTTGTGAGGCTCTCCAATCCCTGTTCTGTCTCCCTTTTCTGGGAGAATCTTCCCTCTCGGTGGCTCTGATCAGGCCATGCAACCCTTTAAAAATCCTCCTCCTTCTCCTCCTCCTCCAGCCACTGCCTGGTCAGCTAAGGACAGCTCACACCCCAATTTCTCAGCATTACAAACCCTCTCCTGATTCTCCTCACACACACCTCCAAGGAAGGGGGTGAGTGAGAAAGAGAAAGTATAGGGCCACCATGTTGACCCATCCCCTTTCCTTGACCTGGTTTGGATGGACCTTGAGTGCCTGGCTCTCCCCACCATGCCTCAGCCCCCTTCCACAGACACAGATGCGCTTCGATATCTGCGATTTTTCTGCTTCTGCAGGGATCCTGTGCCCCTAACCCAGTTAATGGTCAAAAAGTTTATTTAAATAAAAATGTTTTTACCCGCCACTGGAAATACAGTGTAAAATGCACTGTGAACAAGGAGCAGATGCTGTACAGCTTCAGTATAGAAGCTCATTTGCTCTATGCATGAGCTGTGGGTCTTACTACGTATTCCTTACCTTAAATACCCAAGAACCAGTTTCGGGGCGGTACTCTTTGAACTGGGCACCCTGCTTCCGAGAAACTGCCTCCAGCCGGCCTTCATAGTTCATTTCCACCAGCCGTTCCGGACTCTTGATGAGGCAACGTGAGGTTTTGTCGGTGGGCCAAACTCCATCTAAAGTGACTTCAGCTCGCCTGTTAAAAACAAGATTTTTGAACTCAGATAATCCAGCAAACAAAGGCTGGACATTCAAGGTAAGAGGGAATGACAGCCAACATCAGGATAACAGAACAAGTCTGGCATTACCTATTCAAGCCTTCTCCGACGGGTGGTTTCAGTTCATCATCTGGATAAACGATAACCTCCTTCCTGCGGATGTGCACGATCTCGTCCAAATTCAAGTTAGTGAGGTTGACCTCGCCTTCAAAGTAGATTGAGCCGTAGCCTGGAGGGAAGAGGTCCCCTACAGCATGAGTCCACAGAATACTCTGCCACAGAAGACCTGTTTGCCTAATTGCTGAATTGCTAATCAGAAAATACTATTTAAGCAGCTGGAAAATAAAACAGCAATAGTCTAATATGATCGAAACAGTCTAAAAATCTAAGCCCAAACAAACAAGGGAATCTTCACAAGGCACAACAGGTGCTGCCATGCATATAACAATATGGAGGGGCCAGATGGAGACAGATGAAAAACGCTCCCTTCTGCATCACTGGCAATGCGTCACCTCCCCACCCCTCAGTTTTACTGGTATGTACACCATGCACAGTTTGGTCACGTGGCCCACCCAGTCTACTTCTAATTATAATGTATTTGCATTTTACACGGTCTTACGTGCTTTTAGTGTATTTTAATGCATTTTTAATTGTATTTTAATTTATGTTGTACTTCTAACTTATGTTGTATTTATGTTGTAACCTGCCTTGAGCCATGGGGAGAGGCTGGTAAGAAATAAAAATTTATCATCATTATCATTATGTACTTCAAGTGGCTGGCTACAAACTGCAACCAAAATCCAACACAGAGCTGATGGGTTCAAAAGCACCAACTCTGGGTGTTACACTGTGGCATCACAAGCTTTGAAGGGCAGGGGACATGAAGGGTGCAAGAAACATTTCTTGCACCCAAAGTTCTGGAGGAGAGAACCCTTTACAGCAGGAATGATAGGGTAGGAGAGGGACGATTGAGATCTTTGAGCTCTTCTGACTTGGACAAAAATACAACACATAAAACAGAATATGGCGGTGAGGGTTGGAGGGCAGATCTGGTGTATGATCCTTGCAATACTGTCACCAGCCCCATAATTGAAAATTGCAGCATGTCTGGATTCAGAGGTCTGGGAGTCCCCCTGAGTGCTGCAATCAAGGAAGCCGGCCTCCAGCACTGCTTCCCTGGCCTGGGCTAAACTCCTTTTGGCTGGCCAGCAACCGGATTTTGCACAAGAGGCTACAGCCCCTGTAGGAAAGACTTTTATGCAGAGACACCTCCTCACCTTTACGGCCTATGGTGAAGTCCGTCACGATACACTCCCCTTGATCATTGGTCATTCTGGCCAGTTCTTCCATGGACGGAATGGTGTAGTACCCAACCCGTGTTAAAACAATTCCTAGAAGAACGAGAACTGGGTTAAAGGGCACACTTCTCAGTCCCTCTATCAACAAGTGCAATAATTCAAAGACAGAGCAAGTTAAAATAAAACAAATTTTGCTGATTTCAATGTGCAAACTGAAGGAACAGCTTTGTCAGGAGTTATTATAAAACACTTATATATTTCCATTTGATGAACACTGCTGTGGTCTCCAGAGTGTGCTACTCTTCAACCTCACCACTGTGTGGAAATGAACCTGGGTTTCTGCAAGGCTGTGCCAGTGAAACGTAAGCTCTAGCAGTTCTGCAAGGACAGCCCCAGAGCCCAGCAGCAGCTCTGTCAGCCAAGGAGCAGCCTAATTAAGGACAGAGAGGTATATCACCAGGAAGATGCCCCGTCAGGGATGAACTAGCAACAGGCAAGAATGCATGGAGCAGCTGATGGAATCACACATCTTGAAGGCAGTCCCTGAAAAGCTTTGCCAGGGAAGCTACCTAAAAAATCTTGGCAAAATGTTATTCCTGCAGCACAGCGTAATGCTCTGTGGTAACGATTACAAATAGTTACTGAAAAACCCACCCAAACAAGCCTAGCAGCCCCTGAACCACCCCAGGGTCTTTGCAGCCACAGACTGTTGGTAAAGATCCTGGCCCCGTTAACTCTCTTTCTTGACTGAAGAAAAAGGACAAAGGAAAAGATATATCTGCCAAAACAACTAAGAGCTAGGCTCAAAGACCACATCTGCCAGCTGACCACTGTCAGTAGCCCTGACCTGTGACGTCACACCACACGAAAACAGATAACATGTGGAAAGGCATGTGGCATAGTGGTCTGAGCACTGGGCTATGACTCTGGAGACCTGGGTTTAAATCCCCACTCAGACATGGAAACCTATTGAGTGACCTTGGACAAGTCACACTCCTCTCAGCCTCAAAGGAAGGCAATGGTACAAACCCCTCTGAACAAATCTCACCGAGGAAACCACAAGATAGGTTCACCTTAGGGTGGGCCATAGGTCAAAACAACTTGAAAGCACACTGTCACTCCCACAACACCACACTGGAGGCCAAGAGGCAGGATTCAGATAACCATCTTTCCAACAGGGTTTGTCTTAATCCAAATTTCCAGAGGAAGTCTTTGCTTATGGGAAAAGACCCACGAAGGTGCTAACACATGGAGACTTCACAGAACAAACTTGCTCAACATCATAGCCAGGGCTTAGTTTTTAAAAATACGGGGTCCCCTCTAAATCAAGGCCAGGCAATTTTAGAGATACTTGCAGCACAAACACCTGAATGCCCACTCAACACTTTTAGCTAACTCTCCCCATCCCTGGGACTGAAGCCTGGCTCAATTATCCAGGAGAGAAAAGAGCCATGGACCCCAAAAAATCCAGGCCCTACCAGCGGGATGGGAGTGATGAACATCCCCTGTCTCCTCGTCATGATCGTCCTGCAGAGACTCTTCGTGGTAGGAGGTGTCCTCGCTGCTGCCTTCCAGCCCATTCCTCAGGGCTACTCTCATGTTCAAGGCCATGATGGTGTCGTCCACACTGTTGTGATGCTTGTGTGTGGCTTTCTCGGGGCTCTGTGGGATGGGTTTGGCGATGGGGTTGGAGTAGAACCGCGTCACTTCGCGAGAGGCATCTTCCTCCTCCTGGTCCCCGTCCTGCTGATGGTTCTCATCAATTGACCTGGAGAGGAAGTTGAATCTGAGAAGAAAGGAAGTCACAGGCATGAGAGACACACAACAGATTCAGAGTGGCTTGACTGAGCAAGAAGCATGCTCAAGAGACCTGCTGCCTGTGAGGGCCAGCTATTAAGGGCTGCAGCTCTCACAACCAAAAGACAACATGCAGCTGAAGGGGCATGCACAATCCAAAGACAACACACAGGTTAAAAGCTTCATAACCCAAAGACAACACAGAGCTGAAGCAGTAGGAAGAAAACACCCAAAACAACAATATGCTACTGGCTCTCTACTCTTTAAGGGATTCACAACACAAGAGTTTCTTTATGAATCACAGAATTTTAGAGGGACCGGAAGGACCCTGAAGGAATATACCACTCAAGTACTCCCAAAGATGCCCATCTACCCGTGTTTAAAAACCTCCAAAGAAGGAGGGACCATCATCCTCTGATGAAGTCTGTCCTACCATCAAACAGTTCTTACACTTAAAGACCTTCCTAACCTGTGGTACGAGAACCACTGTAAACAGGAAAACAAATCCAGACTCAAGACTCTAGAGAGTCTAACGAGGCAAGATTTACTATGCGGAGCCTGAAAAAAGCATTCAACCTGTCATCTGCTATGAGAGAGAACAATGGGATTTAGCCTGCTCGCAATAGGAAAGTTTGTGGTGAGGCTTGAGAGACAGCTTTTCCCAAACAGGAGCCATCAGATGTGATGGACTACCAGCCCCTATCCTCACCAGCCAGCCCAGCAATTGCACAGGAAACCTGTGTGTCCATACAACAGACCAGCACTGTAGCGAGATAAAGCTAACTGGTTTTATAATTGCATGGTATAGCTTTACCATTCCTTCCTTTCCTCTGTGTGTGTGCATGCACGTGTGCGCACATATATTTCAGATTGCACGTCTTTGGCAGGACCCACTGTTTTTGGCTGTTTTACTTGTAAAGTTCCATGTACATTGATTGTGCTATATGATGATGGTGAAGCAAGGGTGGACAAATTGGTGCCCCCAGCAACGGTTTTGTAATCCCTAGGATCCAAAATAATATTTTTCTTCTAAAACCTCTTTGCCTTAGAATACTACGTAGGCAGCAGTTTCACCATGTTTTTGGGCCCAGCTGGTCCATTTTAGGCTCAGGAGAGGCTACCCTGAGGCTACCGGAATCAGAAGCTACCCTGAAGCGGTTATTTCTGGGCCGCTTCCTGACATTAGAAAAGGCCTCTTCTGAGCAGAGAACAGCCAAGTGATGGTCAGGCAAAAACATGGTGAAAAGTTCCTAATTCCCCCGCTCCCAAGAGTGCTTAGGGACAAAAATCCCTGCATGTTTTGCAGGCAGGTGTTGCAGGGGATGTGACCCTCTGCCACGGTCACTTGGGGAGCCAATGCAGCCTCCTAACCCACCCCTACACTAGGAACCACCCCAAGTCAGGATCACACATGGTTGAATAAGCACACACTAGCAGTGGGGCGTTTAACTGGGGTCCCACAGACATGTTTCAGGGTTCCATGAGCCAAGTACAAAACTTTTCCCCCAACTTCTTCTTTCACCTTACCTTGATATTTTTCCTGTCACAATGAATTTTGAAGTTAAGAAACCCCCTCCTGTTGTATATTCACTGGACTTTTCTTTCATTCTGACCCAAACTTTGTAAAGGAAATCAATTTGCAACACAATTGAAAAGAAGTGGTATGTAACTTTGGGGCACAGGAGCCCTGGTGGCACAGTGGTTAATGCTAGTACTGCAACCACAAGGTTGTGAGTTCAATCTGCTCCAAGGTTGACTCACCTTCCATCCTTCGCAGGTCGGTAAAATGAGTACCCAGCTTGTTGGGGGCAATTAGCTAAATACATTGAAACCGCTTAATAACACTCAGTTATAAGGGTATAGAATAAATGCTATTGCTATTATTTGCTTATGGGGAGGTGGGTCAAACCTAACAGATTCACAAAGGTGTCCATAACACTCTGCAGGGTTAAGAGCCACTGCACTAGTAGTCCCCCCAACAACAGACCTTCCTGTTTTCCAGCCCAACCTGCCAGAGCTCAAGGAGGGCACCCAGCTGCTGTCAGGGGGTATCAGTTCCAGAAGGCAACCAAGACTGCTTTCCTCTGCAGGAGCTTTATGAACACAGCACAAGAGCTCTTGTGTTCCCTGCTCCTCTGCCTGCTGTACCACTGGATCTGGTCCAGTCTTTCTGGCTCCAACTGCCGATGTTAGAGACATAACAACTGCAATGGGAGGTACTTCCTTAAAATCAGTTCATTAGGAAGTTAAAATCTAATGAGGAAGACACTGTAGATGGACATACCGTTCTCCATTCTCTGGGTACTCTGACGGAGAGGCAAGGTCATTGCCTTCGCCGCTGACAGGAGAGAAGAGACTGCTGCTATTGAGGTTCTTCAAGACCAGCTTCTTAATGCTCTTCCTGAAACAGAGATCAAGGCCAAAAACATCTGTTGAGAAAGAAAACTATGACCCAACGCCTGTGGTGCAAACTGCCCACCCTGGAAAGATCAGCCATCTTCACATAAGGAGCTGCGATCCTCAGCTGGGTTGCCCCTCAGTGAAGAGGACTACCATTCATTTCTTAGTATTTTAAAATTCCTTTCTTCGGTATAAGATGAGAACAAAGAATGATTAAGAACTGGGAAATTATCTCCACACAATTTTTTAAAATTTTATTATTTTGCAACAGGAACAAAAGAAGAAAGACAGTGAAACAGAAATGTCATTTGCCTGAGACGCGGGCAGAAATATAACAGACTTCTCAGTGCTTAACCAAGCCAAAACTCCCAAGGAAAGACTGGGATTACACACATCCCCCGACAAAAAAGTCTAGCACATACGAGTATGGAGTGTCTACAGGAGAGGAGAGAAAACTGATATCCACAGGTTGTACACAGATCCCCTCAGGCCAGTAAAAAAAAAACATAATTCAAAACATCCCCAGGAAGATCTTGGGGCAATTTTTTCATGTCCCTGCCTGAGTCGTTTTAAGTCCAGGAGAAGGCTTTTCCCCACAAGAGGAAAGCTGACTATGGAGTTACTTCCTGTTGAAAAAGAGCTGGGTTTAAAACAGCTAGAGTGGAAAAGAAAAGTGGCATCCCAGTACTCCTAACCTAAAGGGTGCTGGGGAGGGGCTATGGGGCAGGCTGCAGCCTTCTAAGGATACTTGGGGGGCCAACCCTAACCCTTGCGGTAGTCAAACCTGCCAATGGGCTCTATGTAGTATGATCTCTTTTCCGTCAGTCTCCAGCTATTGCTCCAGTCTAAGATGCTGCAGAACATCTTAATGCAGTACTCTTAATCTGTTAGGTTCACACACACAAAAGAGGGACAGCTTCCACAGAGATTCCCCAGAATCCTTCAGAATGCAGGCAGAGTACAGCCTACAGTCTGCAGATGGCAACTCAGGAACGCTGGATCTCACCTCCTAAATGGGACGTTCTTAAAAATTTAAAAGGCACCTCATGTCCTCCAGGGAGCAGGGAGGCTCTCTAGCTACACTTTGCCCCCCTCCAACACATTTTAAGTCCAGAGTTTTTTTTTAAAAAAACAAAACATTAAAACATGGCAAATTCCTGCCTGCACTGAAGCTTGAAAGGCTCACTTTTTGCTTTGAAGGGGGGACGGTGAGGGGTGGTGCCCCAGAAGTTGTCTTTTCCCAGACTTCAGAGCCAGAAGGACTGAACTGCCTTCAGTCTCAGCCCATCAAGTATCACCCAGTGAGGGACTGGGAAGGGACCCAAGTGCTGGCGATGGAAAAGTGGGTTGTTAAGGTTGCTCAACTATCCCAAACGGCCAAACTTAACATAGGTTTTAAAGGATAAGCCAACTGAAGGGTTTTTTTTGTTTTGTTTTTGAAAGACTAGAAACCATTTATGGAGTTTTTGAATGAGAAGAAATGAAGTGAGACAATAATTTGTGGATATGGTTACTAGTAATTTGCTCAGGTATCTGTAATGGTAGAATATTTTTCTGTTTTTTAATTATTTTCTCATTCTCATTACAGTTTGGTTGTGCGGGTCAGAGTCCTTTTGTGTTTTAGCACATTAGTGTTTGCTCGTTAAGTTAGTGTTCTAGTGACTTTGTGTTTACTGTGCATTTTTGTTTGCCTATTTGTTGTTTCAGTATGGTGTATTTTGTTTTTGTTTTTTTGTTTATGATAGCTGAGTTTATCTTATGTAAAAACTGACAAATATATACAGAAACTGCTGTGTAGCACAAAAACACAGGACTCATTCAAGTAAAGGCATGTTTCATCCCCCCAAAAAAACCCTCGTTCAACTCACAAAAAAGGGCCTAACACTCACTTGGGCATGAAAGCTCCATTGGAGAGGGCGGGCTCATCGTCATCCAGGCCGTCAAAGAGGTGGGATTTGGAGGAGCCTGTTGTCTGCAAAGCCTTTGGACGCACTCGGGTGGCGGGACGAGGGGTCAGCTTGTAGTGGGTGGGCGTGGTCAAGGCCTTCTGGGCTGCCGGATTAGTTGGCTTCAGCCTCTGAAAATGAAACACAAGATGTGGAGATTGGCAGTTATCCTATCAGATACAGAGCTGGTGGATTATGCTTGTCCCATGCCAGGGATTCATCTGAATTGTGCTGATGGAGGAGGAGTTCTACAGATATTGTGGACTGCCAGAAAGACAAATAAATGGTTCCACGAAGAAACTGGGCCTATAAGGCAAGATGACTAGGCTGAGACTGTTATACCTTTGGACATATCATGAGGAAAATATAACTCACTGGAAAACATGCTAAAAGCTGGGGTAAGTGGAAGGCAGCAAGAAAAAGGGAAGATCCCATTTCAGATGGACAGACTCCTGCAAGGAAACTCTGGCTACCCTAAGACCTGAGCAGAGCTGCAGATGACAGGGGCTGTTCAAGATCTCTCATTCACAGGGGTGCACTAAGCCAAAGATGATTTGACAGCATATAACGCTGCCGCCATCACCACCAGCGATAAAAGTGCCCATTTCCAGTGCAGCACTTTCATCAATTTTTGGTTTTGGTAACCTTGCAGCTCTTGCAGAGATCTCAACTGTGGGAGTGAACAAAGCATGCAAGCTAGATACAAGGCTACTCTCCAATTCCCACTGATTATGCTCATACCAACCCCCACACTATTCCATAAGCCAATAAACACAGATCTCTCCAGATGTGAGATGTGCAGAGTTGCAGTGACACTTCCAACAGCTTCAGGAACATTCAGGACAATCTGATTCTCATGATGCTGTCTCCAAAAGGGGAACACCAACAGAAAGAAGCCACCCAAACCACACCTGCACTTGGCATTGTCAGTGCTGCAGTCTAGCAAGTCACAAATCATGGTGAAAGCCACTCCAAAGCTGGTAACATGGTCAATCAACAGAAGCTCTCCTCGGCACATTCAATAGCAATGAATGGCACTCTGGCATCCACAATGACACGGCACCCATGCCATTCTTTCCAAACTCAATTTCCCCTATGCTGCAGGGCACAACACACACTCCAGTGTTACAAAGCTGTTGCAAAGACTGTGAGATAATGATGCGCTTTAAACACACCATGCTGATGTGCTCAGCATGAAGGTGATTAAGTTAATGCTAGACAGCCGACCTCTCTGAAGAAAGTAAAGGAGACAGACCAGTGACAAACAGCCAGCATTGCCTCAGGCCAGGTTTCTTAAGTCACACACAGAGATGCTGTTGTAGGATCTGACAGACTATCTGCCAAGGCACCTTGAGCCACCAAAAAATAAGGAACTTTTTCCAAGCGTGTTGGCAACTTATGTGAATGCTTTGAAGTTGTATCTTAAAATCACTTTTATTGCTAACACCATCCTTGAGCCACAGAATCCTCTCTCAATGTCTTCATTGTTAGTTCTTTGGTCTTAAGAGCGGCTGCACTAGATCCAACCAAAGATTCAGGTAGCCCCAGCATCTGGTTTTCCCTGTACCCAAGCCAGATGCAAGCTGGGAAGCAGGGCTTGACAGCAAGAGCCCCCCCCGCCACATTCCTGCTGCCCAATGGCAGGTATTGGAAAGTACGGTGCTTCTGAATATGGAGGGCTTCACACTCCTTTTGTGACTGAGAGCCACTGAAAGGGACAGACTCCACTCCCACTCCAGGCATCTGTCTAAACCCCTTTCAGAGTCACTCAACTGAACAGCCATCATCACATCCTGGGGCAGCAAATTCCATTCAGCAAGTTGTGTGCGAAAAAGCATTTTCATGTGAATCTGCTGGCAAACCATTTCACTGGGAGATCCCAAGTTCTTCTGCTATTGGAGGGAACAAGAAATTCTGACTTTCTTCACACCTGGCAAAGTCTCACAAACCTCTGTCACGCTCCCCCTACAGCCATTTTCACTAACCCAGCCAGCCAACCAAGCAAGCAAATCCTTTCCCTGCTTACCTCTTCTTTCTTCTTGGGGTCAGACATGGGGTTTCTGAAGAGCGGGGAATCCCCAAAGGGTGAGTATGTCAAGGTGTTGAGGTGCTGCTGCAGAATTGCCTGCTGGGCTGCAGAAGCATTCGGGTCCGTTAAAGCTGAAGAGTCAAGCAGGAAGGAAAAACTGATTAGTCCGATGTCCAGCAAGAAGAACAGAAAAGGCTGCCAAATGGAGAACAGAGGCCTGTGATCTGTCTAGGAGCAGCTCTCCACTGCCCAGCCTCACACAGCAATGGGGAAAAAGCCCTGCCATCCCATCAGGCCTGGTTTCAAGTAGGTTCTGGGCAGACCTGCTTGCCAAGCCCGTGCAGTGCCAACTGGCCTGCTTGAAGTGCCTCCTGAGACAAAGGCACTCTCACACCAGCTGTGCATTTCATTTTGCTGCCCCGTGCCCTCTGTGTTCTGTACAGCACCCGCACTGTCTGCAAGCAATGTGATCAGCCACAGAGTAAGCTGAAGTGTAACCTACCACGATGGCACAAAAGAAATCCCTCTCCCATCTCTGCTTTAATTGTGGAGATGTGGAGGTTCTAGACAAACTCTGTTTCAGCCACAACTAAGAACACCGCAGATTTGCACTAGAATAAGAGGGCACCTGGGACAAACCACTGAGTGGCAGCAGCTAGGGAACAGGGAGCTCTTTTGCCTCTCTCTGTTCATCTAGCAGGCCAGTCATTAAGCCTGCCCCCCTTGCAAATACTGTGGGATCACACAGGTTGGAGGACCACCTTCAAGAGCAAGGTCCTGAAAGATTACCTAGAACAGATCATGAAGAGCACGTACTATAATCCACAAGCAAAGGAGGAGACAAGACTCCAAGTGCTAATGGATGATCTATATCTTTTGTTTCAAAAAGCCTTGGTGACTATTCCATTCTGTAAAAAGCCCAAAGTGTTTGGGCCTACCCAATGAACTGAATGGCTTTCCTTGGGCTACAATATGACCAACACACAAATGACAATAGTAAATTAAGATTCAAAACTTAGAGGAAAACACATAACTCAAGTTACACTCATGTAAATACCTTGATAAATCACATTAGTTGTACACAGTATTAAAAACACGTACATACCACTAAATATATCAGCCGCAGAAATTTTTAGAGTTGGCAAAAAAATTTCTCTCCCATCAACTGGACTGTTAATAAAAGGGGGAGTAGGTGTCTAAATATCTACCCATTTAAACAGACAGTCAGAAAAAAGGGAGGGTAGGGAGACTGCAGTGAGACAACTTTCAAGGACATCTGATGCAATCATGCTAGAAAGTAACGTATGCTCTTATGAGGTCCTCACTATAACAGAAGAAGGGAATCCATATCTTTATTAAGGCCTTGCAGGGCCAAAGATTTCAGTTTTAAGATCCAATCTACTTCTTTTCTCAAAGTTTTTTTTCCTTATTATCACCCTTACTATTTCTTATTATCTTTCCTAACACTCAAAAATGTATAAAATCAGAAGCCTATTTCCTCTTTTATTAATAGTCAAGTTTATGGAGATCATTTTTTTTTTTGCCAACTCCAGAAATCTCTGCTGTTGATATACCGAATAGTATGTACATGTTTTTTTAATACTATGTACAACTCACATGATTTACCACAGAATTTTACATGAACGTAATTTGAATTATGTGTTGTCCTCTTCTAAATTTTGAATCTTAATTTATTACTGACATTTCAATTTGTCTTTATCGTAGCCCCGATGAAGCCCACTCAGTTCAATGTATAAGCGGAACCATCCTGGGCTTTCTACAGAACAGAATATTCACCAAGGATTTTTAAATATAAAGCATCAATGAGCACATGGACACTTGTTTTCTCCTTTGATCCTGGAAGACACCAGCACCCCACCCCCAATTGGAAGCCCACAGTACAGGAACACTTCAGACAGCTGATACCCTTCCCCTACACACAGAGCTCAGCAGAGGTGAGAGCTGGGCTGCCATGCCTCTGTGAGACTTGCAAACGGTGAGCCCTATCACTACAGCAGATACTGAAACAACCCTGAGCATTTTTGTTTCTCCACGGTAGCTCCACCTGTTCAACCAGCTGAGTGTCTCAGGCCCTTTCCACATGGGGTTAAAAAAACAGTGTAGATTGACCTCCACGGAGGTCTACATCGTTACGCGAATTGGGGTGGATTACTCTCGAGTAATTCCACACCCCAATCCGCGGTCGGGCGCCCGCAAGTGGCGGCGCAACGTGCTTTTGAAAAACCACATTTTATGTGGTTTTTCAAAGGCACGGGGCATCCAGCCCCGTCGCAGTGCCCGTATGGATTTACAGACGCGTGAAAGGGCATCCCTGCAGATCGGGCAGGGGGCGGGATTTCCGGCTGACGAGTTTCTCCAACTGGTGGAGAGGCTCTGCCAGTCAAAATCCGCCATTTTGGGCACTACTGGGCGCTGAGGACGCCGCGGGACGCTGCTGCATGTAGAGCAGCAAAATGCTCTGCTCCGCGCAGCAACGGAACGAGGTAAGCCCACGTTTTAGCATGGCTTTCCCCGTTTCCCCGCCTGCGTGTGGAAAGGGCCTCAGTTTCAAATCCAGTAAGCAGGAAGCAGGCCTCAAGGGGAGTGCTCTTCTGCAAAGGCCAGAGGTCCTTTCACTCACCTGCCTACCCTCAACAAGCTCAGCTCCAATCACAAGCAAACTCCAGAGGCAAAGCTAACACGATTATCTCACTCCTCATAAGAAAGTGAGCTTGGAAAAAGAGTGTTTTTCAACAAAAGCTACTCAGTGGAATGGCTTCTTTGTCACAAAGAGAGAAGACTTTCACAGCTGGCAGGAGACCCTGTGTGCTTTTCTCTGGGTGCTTTTCAAGGAATCTACTTCCAAATCCTGCGACAGTGCCTTACATGCTTTCCCATACATTTCAGCCTGACTAAAACAATGGTAAGACACTCCTGTCCTGTGGGTGGTTTCAATTTCACACAGCACACTTGGGAATGTTCCCAAAACAAATATCTTGACAAAAGTGGAACCCAACTCCTCTTACATGTAGGGGGAAGCTGAGTGCCTCATAATGGCCCCCCTTCCACCCACTTATAAGGGTGCATGACACTGCTACAGAATCACTGGGGAAATCTGTCTCATTTAATGTAGGAGAGTCACAAGATGTTGCAACAGAAACAACAGAAGAATCTTTTGTGCGTCAAACTACCTGACTAAACCCAGAACCACTTCTAAGGCACAAACCTCTCCCTCACTTTTTGGCAGTCCTAGCACAAGTGAACTAGATGGTTCCATTTCTTCTAGAGGGGGCTGACTTCCTCAAAGTCTAAGAGTCCCAGTAGTCGCTCTCCTTGTACTGACCGTTAAGTAAACTGTGACCAGGGCCAGAGAGTGACCCCTGGATCTTTCACATAACAGGGCATATGGCTTGGTGCCATCACTTTTCTTGTCAAATGTCTATCCGGGTCCCAAACTCACTGCTGGGAGCAACAGGACAAATGCAGAGTCATGGGGTTTCTAGCTCAGAAGTAAGAGTCACTCTTATTATTCGCTGTCAAGCTGGCTTTGACTTATGGCAACCCTCAGAAAGAAAGACCTCCAAGAGATCTCTATTAACCACTCTCTGCTGGCCTCTTGTAAATTCAGGGCAGCTGTGACTTCTCTGGATGAGTCAAAACATGTCTTTTTTTCCTACTGTCTTCCACTTTTCCCTTTTAACTTCAGAAGATTTGCTTGTCAGCTGAGATGCACTTACCCACAGCAGGCTGGGGAGCTCCAAAGCCAAGGGTGGCTGTTGATGTATTAAATCCAGGGGTGCCAAACGCTCCCGTCCCCAGCGTGCCCCCCAGCTTTGGCTGGGCGCCCCCAAACAACGAAGTCTGCCCTGCACCGAGGGCTACGAAACAAGGGGAGAGAAACAGACACGTTTGCGGCAAGCCATCACAGACATCCAGGAGTTAACAAATACATCGAGACCCTCCCTCTCTCTTTCTAGGGACAGATCAGAGAAGGATGGCATAATCCTTAAGGGATTTCTTTCCCTTTCCTCTCCCACTTCCCAGCTCTTGCTCTGTAGCAGAAGCAACATCCAGGTTACATGGAAAGGGCCTTTTTCAAAATGATGCCCATTAAACTTTGTGAGTGTCTCAGCCACAGAGAAGAAAATTAACTGCAGCTGCTAACAGTAACAACTTGCAGCTGTTATTTCTTACATAACAAAGAGCTGACAGGGAGGCAGTGGCAGCCGCAGCAGGGAGAGCTCTCTTTTGGTCATAACATCCTGATCATACAGTCAGGAAGAGGAGGGCCACTCAAAGGGGTGGGGGGACAAGGACCAGTGCCAGTCTGTGGGGCAACAGCTGCCAGTCCCTGAAGAGTTCCCAAGAAAAAAGAAAACAAGGACAGCCAACGCACACAAATACAGCAGCAGGCATTGGCACACTGGAAACGAACTGCCAGTCTCTCAGCTTAAGAAGGAATAATTCAGAGCATTATCACCTTGTGGGAAGGGGAAGCAATCCCTGCATAAATCTGCAGAATGCTGGATGAATTCACTGCAACCTAGCACTCTTCTGTCTTAAGCAACCTGCACAGTTAGATTCTTTATTTCTTTCAGAGAGAATGGTAAAGCGGAAATAGTGTATGACAATAGAATTTGGGAGGCAGGAACCCTAAGATGAAAACTCCACAAAAGAAACCTGATGTATAGGAGGACACGGGCAAGTTTATCATCTAATGAAACAACGAAATAATGTCGA
The DNA here is from genome assembly GCA_948474755.1 of Ctenosaura bakeri. Lineage (NCBI taxonomy): Eukaryota > Metazoa > Chordata > Lepidosauria > Squamata > Iguanidae > Ctenosaura > Ctenosaura bakeri. The sequence goes on from CAOLHI010000286.1 coordinate 257,642, forward strand.
CAGATGTCCATTCACTGCTGGATTAGGATGAGGCTCAGTGAGTCCTAACTGTGGCCTGCAGAATGCTGACAAAGAGCCTACAGGGCAGGGAGGAGAGAGAAATTAGAAGGTTAAGTTTGCCTATGCTGGTATCTTTCCATTCCTTACCTGTCCCAAAGCCTGTTCCGAGTCCAGTTCCGAGGGCCCCGGCCGCTGGCTTGTTCCCAAAGAGGCTATTCCCCGTGGTGTTGGTGCCAAAACCTACAAACAGAAATCCAAGAGCAGAATTGAGATCCAGGCCGCCCCTCTGCACCTCGCTAGTAGGCCTCTTCTTGCAGATGAGGCAAGAAGGAAAACAGCCCACGCTGCCATTGAGGGTACTGGCACAGAGCTGTTGCAGAGCTCTTGCTTCTGAATGTCTACATCCAGGGGAAACTTCAATGTTTCACAGGAATCTCTCTGGCTTCCTTTGGGTCCCCTCTGAACCTGAGCAGTCTGTCACATTCCTCATTGTTGGTTTCCCAGCAAAAAAATGGGTTGCTCAACATTCTGGAAACCCAGCCAGAAGAAAAAGACAGAAGCAAGAATTCTGTGCATTTTTCACCTGATGTTTGCTTACCCAGACACTTGCATGCTGAAATAGATGCAGAGATAATGTGGGGTTTGGGACAAAAAAGAGATTTTTTGTGCAAAAACTATGATTTTTGCAGAAGAAAGGCACATGCATTTTGAGGAAGTTTTTGAAACTCCCCCCATTTTTGCCTAAAATCCCAAAGTCATGTGTATTTATATGCAAAGTAATTCCTGGAAACACTTTTGATTATATGATAATTACCGTAAGGCAAATATCCAACTGAAAACTGCATAGAAATATTTGTTCATTGGAAAGCTTCCTAAAAGCTTTTTTTCAGTGATGGATAACCTCACTTTATTCAATGTATGGAGATACAAAAATGGAAATACACAAGGATATATATTTTTTTCAGATCGTCACAAGACAGCGTCCAGAACTGATCTAATGTTAGCCTCTATAAATCTTCTAACTAAAGAAATATTTGTTCTCTCCTTCAGCAGAGAGAATACAGATTATATACCCTCTAACATTTCACAGAGGAAAACCAGGATATGTGTGGCCAAACATCAGACTGTGATCAGAAAAGGCAAAAGTTATTAATGAGGAAAAACAGGCACTCTCTAGGCAGGGCTGCAGCAGTTTGCTTTTGCCTAAGTTTCCAGGCATGTGCAAGATTCTGCCCTCTCCTCTTCTTCCCACTGCTCAGTTACATGAATGCAAACTACTTTTTCACTTGGACCTCAGTTTGTAGCAACAGAAATAAAGCTGAGGGAAAAGAAGGAAAGTGGGAAGAAGAGACAGGGAAATGAGGACATTTTTAAAAGCAGCTGAAAAGTGAGATAGCAGAGAATTACCAGGATGGTTCTAATCAGAATAGTTGGAAGGTATAAAATTATACTCGAACAGACAAAAAAGTGAACAATTTACATTCCTGTCTGTCACCAAAGGTTTCAGACAACAGAAGGAAAAACATTTCTGGGAGGGAATAAAAAAGCACAAGAGCTCCAACTCTCCTCAGCTGCCATCCATCTGTCACTAAAAGCAGCACTACTGGGACTGGGCCAAAGTCAATTTCGGTCTTGACTTAAGGGAACAGCACAATAGGGCTAGTGAAGAATACTGACAAACTGTTTGTCCCATGCAAAAGAACACCCTGCCTGACCTCTCTTGAAGAAAGGACCTCCGATCAAGCAGTGAATAGGGTTTAATAAACAAAATTTCAAACTATTTTCTAGAATGATTCTATCTGCCTTGGTTCTTAAGTGAGGAGACAGCCAGCTGGTGAATTGGCACAATTACTCCTCTTCCCCTGAACCCTTCCCACCCCAGTCAAATTAAAACCTAGACAGAAAGAAGATTCAGATGAAAACTGAACCAGTGGACTGTCTACACCTCTTTCTTTTGGGGCAAGATACTGCCCTAGGCCAACAGCATTTCACTAGCAACCGATCCTTTCCTAAAGCTTACAAGAAATAAGATCTTTCTCCTCGCGGAACAACTGATCCAGTAAACAAGCAGATCTATGGTCTGGAACCTGAAACTCCTGCACAAGAAAACAGATCCACTCCTGTTGGGCACCTCAGCTGCTTCATGGAGGACAGCTTACCTGCCCACACTAAGACCTACAACCCTTCCACCTAAGTGAACTCACAGAATGCCCTGGGATACTGAGTGCAATAGCCAAAAACGTTCACACACATTTAGATAAACACGCCAAACACAAAAAACATCTGCTTCATTTGTTACCAAAAAGTCCAGTTGTGGTTGTTCCAAAGGAGGGTGCACTGGTGGTTGTGGTTCCAAACCCAGCAGGCTTGTTGCTGAACAGGGACTGAAAGTTAAACAGAAGTGTTTAAGTGTCACAGAATTACAAATGTTCACAGTCAACTAATGGCAGCTGGTGCCTTCCCTAAATTAGCTGCCAACGAACATGTAGCAAGGACATGCTCTGCCATATGATGACTCAGCAGCAGCTCCTTCATGCACATCTGTTTTTAGGGAAGAAGCTGTTAGCACTGCCCTTCTTCCAGCATCAAGAGACTGCCTTGGCGAGCAACTCTTCTGACAGAAGAGGGAGCAGTCAACAAACAGACACCCTACCACCAATGGAAAACACATAAAAATCCCCTCGGTTCCCCTTTGGCCAGGGTTACCAACTCACTTTCCCCCTAGGTCAAGCCTGGTGCTACTGGGCAGGATGTTCCACCTCACTGTCATGCCTTTTAGACAGGGCTTGCTGGAGGACCAGTGCCCACTGTACCCAAGAGCAAAGCATAGAGAAAGCCTGACCAACTGTAAGAACTCTAAACACTTTACTCAGGGAGGGGAGCGCGTAACGGAACCTCAAGCATGTCCATCTTGACTGTGTTTATGACAGGCAGCAGAAAAACATTTTAGAAGGAAAAAAATGAAGACCTCCTATAGTAAAAAATGGAGCCAATTCTTATGGTCTCTATAGGATCTCCAAGCAGTAGTTCTAAAGAAGCCACCCAGTTTTATTGGTAATTCTTTATGAAATAACTACTGCCAACTCAGTAGAGTGAAATGGTCCGTATCACCTATTAAATGTTTGGCATCTGTCAAGGGTGCCTAGAATGTAACCAAGTGCTGCTTTATCCCATCCTTGGTTCTCCAGGAAGATGTAAACAATAGGTGCCCCAAGACATTCACAGACCCTCCTGAAACTACACTGTTATGAGTGGCCCAACTGTTAGGCAGTCAGTAGTACCTCCCACCAGCATGGGAATTAGAGTAGCCACAAGGGCTGTTGCTCAGGGCAATAATGTAGGAAGGCACTGATTCTGGATAGCTTTAACTGCAGTTGCCTCTTGCATACAAAATGGAGAACTCTGATTTAATGGAAATTTACTAACCAAAACCTTAAGCTATGCTTAAAACACAGTTTAGAATCCTGGTTATTTACATGATTTCAGCCGAGAGCTCCCTCTTTCAGAGAGGAAATAGCCATTTAAGCCAACAACGATCTATCCATCAGAACTGGTGCCTCAAAGGAAGAGACTTCAGGGTGGTACCACAGAGCAAGTGGGATGCCAACATTTCTTCCAGGCATGCTAAGTCACAGTTTAAGAAATCATCTGTCTGTGGTAGGTAGGCTAGGTTTCTTCATAAGCAAAGCCTTATAAGGACAACATTGTGCAGCATTCCTAAGGACTATTTGTTGAGTTTGAGTTTTTTTTTAATTGTTTGATTTGAGTTTGACTATTTGTGTTGCCATTTCCATCCCTAGGGAAGCCTCCACAGAGGTATGTTTGTGGATAGGAAAACTACCAATAAACTGAATAAGCTGTGCCACAAGGCGAAGGGGAACAGGCTACTTCCACATTCTTAGGAAGATCTCACAGCTTCCCACTGACGTACCGAGCTGCCAACTCCAAATCCAGTACTGGCTGTGCCAAAAAGCCCCGTCCCAGTTCCAAACGCTGTGGCTGTGTTCGTGTTGGCGGCTGTTCCAAAAGGCTTCCTGTTTGAGAGGGCTGTGTTGCTCCAAATAAACCCTGCAGATGTTAGAGGACCTTTGAGAAAGCAGAGGCTGCAACAACATTCTTTGAGAACAATGATGGCAGTTCTGCACACCTGGGACTACTGCATCGATCAGGCAGGTTTTTCTTTAAAAAGTGGTCAGAAGCGATGGATTTTGGTTTAAGCTGAATTCTAGATACTGGCCATGCAGAATGCCTAGCTTTAGTTTAGACCACCACAATTTGATGTGTGAGGCTGGCAAAAAAATTATTCTTCTGTCTAAGGGATAGGCACTAAATTCTCGCCCACTAAGTACAACTGCTTCTTTCTTTCCTGAAAATTTGCCAGGGTCCAGAAGCCACTGGCTCAGAGACCACCACCAGTCTAGGGCCCTCACTTTGAGTAGTACTGGTTTAGACACTGCACCAGAGGAAATACTTTAACAGGCTTGAGTCTAGGTGTGCTTGGCAGTATCTTACAGGGAGGGAAATGAACTGGGCAAAAAGCAGCCCCACAGCTGCCATGAAGGCCACAAGGGCCCTCACTGAGGGGTAAAAACACTCACACGGAAAACTCGCAACTGTGTTCTAGGAAGCACACAGGAAATGTCCCCAAGTTTACAAGGACTGCTAATCTCCTCAGCTCAACAGACTCACTCTCTCACATGGCTTTGCCAAGTTTCCTAGTGAAGCCTTTCATTTTTGTTTCCTACATTCAGAATGGGTGAAACATTCTGTTGTGTGTGTATACTGAGAGACTAACACTCCAGAGACAATACTGCTTGGCTTAGTTGATGACCCCAAGGTCCAACTTCATTTCAGACTTCAGGCTCTCTCTTTATACATAAAGCAAACCAACAAAGAATTTCAATTCTTTGAGATTCTTTCAAAACAAACTGAAAGAATCCTGCCCAAAACCTTTGAAAGCCACTCCTGTCTGGCAGAGTTACCTTCAATGGAGTAAAATTCAAAGCCATAGCCGTGTTAGTTTGGATCAATATGCAAAGGGATCTTGTGACACCTTTGAGACTGAGAGAAAGAAGTGGGTAGCATAAGCTTTCGTAGCTAATCTAGTTTGTCAGACGGTTGGAGTGAAGTACCTAGCAACAGACCTTTATAGCTACGAACGGGCAGGTTGTGTGTGTGCGACTAGCCAACAGAAATGTAAAGCTTGCGGGTACAGTGATGATGTGATAGGTTCAAATTACTTCATCACCATACCCAAAAGCTTTGCATTCCTATTCAAGCACACAGCCCGCTCATAAAGGTCTGTTCCTAGGCACTTCACTCCATACATCTGATGAATTACCATCAGCCTTCCAATTTTTCAGGGGTTAGGGGCACCAGACCCATGTGGAAGTGGAAATTAAAAATCACAAACCCTTTTCTTTTAAACCTGAAAATACTTCTCTAGGGATCTCTAGGTCCTCCAGCATGACTCTATCACCATCTTCTGCCAGAGGTGGACCACAAAGGCTGGAGGACCTAGAGATTTCTAGGGAGAACACATTTTCCTCATTGCAGACATAAAAACTCTTAAGAATGTTTAAAATAGATAAATAAGACAAAATAGCCTGCAGGTAATCAGATCTGTGAATGCTAAACCCAAAGAAGCGAAGGGCTGACTGTAGACATAAGTCTATGAAACCTTACGCTACCAACTTCCTTCTCTCAGTTAGCCTCAAAGGTGCCACAAGATCCCTTTGAATCAGTGGAGTAGATAGGCCACCGAGAGTCTAACTCAGAATAAGGCAGCCTCCTATCTTTACAAGAGCGCAGACACCATGTGGCCCTCTGGCTGTGATTGGACGGCAGCTTTCAGTATTCCTCACCACTGGCTGTGGCAGCTAGGGGACTGATGGGAGGGCCACACCACCCTCATCCCAGTGCAGAGCACCTTCTAGGTCAGAGTTTTCTATACTTTTAATGTTGGTGGCAACTTTTTAGACACGCACCATTTCGCGACATAGTAATTCAGTAAGCGCAGGCAACCCCTCCACCCAAGCCTTGCCCACCGCCACCACCTTCGCTGGGGTCTTCCTTGGCTTGGGGTAGCGGCAGCTGTGGTGGTACACAGCTCCTCCACCTGGAACCAGCCTGCCACTGCTGCCCTCACCGGGGTCTTCCTCAGTCCAGGGTGGTGGCTGAGGCAGCCCTTTCACCCAGGGACTGGCCTGCTGCAGTCGCAGAAGAGGCAGCCCCTCCATCCGTTACGTTAATGCGACACATCTACATACTGCAGCCAACACACTAACGTGTCACAACACACAGTTTGGAAAGCTCTGTTCTAGGTTGTTACAATCTTTGTTGTCTTACCATTGTGTTTGTGTTGGGCTGTCCAAGGGTGCTGGTGTTCACAAATGAGAAGCCTGTGTTTGCAGTTGTGGGCTGTCCAAAAGGTTTGTTAAAGAGGCTGGTGGTTGGCTGGGGCTGTCCAAAGAGGCTGCCAGTTCCTGCTCCAAAACCTGTTGTACCTGGAAGAGACGGAAACCAGTGCCATCACGGTGTCACCACTCTGCACATGGAGCCTTCCAGCCAGATTTCCACTGTGGGAAAGGAAGGAGGTTGCAAAAGGGGATGGTAGACAGATACAGAAATAGGAGCTGAGGTGTTGTTTTGGGTGGGGATTAGGACTGGGAGACTAGGCCAATCTCTTTTTTTAAAAATGGTGATGACTGATTGGAGAGAGAGAAATGGAGGGATTTCCTAAGAGAAGGGCCAGCAAGAGACAAAACAGCAGGGCTAATATACTCTGGGACTCTGAACTGGCTGAGGTGCCATTTTTACAAGCAGAAAAAGAACCCGACGAACCACATAAGCTAAAGCACAGGATGAATTCAGACCTGAGCAATGTCCTTAAGAAGTTATTAAGTACAGCATCTTACTGAGACATGTACTGTCCATAGTAAGGGCAGCAGCAGCTGGGGCCGCACTGCCCACCCCCAGAGACCTTGGAGAGCTGCAAACACCCCACCTTCCCATAATTTTTGACCACTCCTGGACCATTTAAGGCCTGGAAAGGTCTTTTCCACAGAAGGAAGTAATTAGTCTATTTCCTTTTAAGGGGGAAAAAAACAGCAAAATTCCTCCCAGGTACCCTAAAGGATGTTTTGGGGCACTCGGGAGCAAAATCCTTTTTTAAAAAAATGTGGGCAGTAGTAGCCAAAAAATGGCCCTGGGACCCATGTTTGTGCCTCTGGACTACTGGAGTTCTCCCTGGCTGTTTCTTCTGTCTCACTGTGAAAAGTTAATTTAATTAATAAGCTTTGTATTTCCATCTTGCCAATTCCGAGTGGCTTTAGCATGAAACGCAGTGGTCACCAACATAGGCTAAGCATTAGGAGTTGCCCAGTGGTCACCCAGTGAGTTTCATGGCTGTGTAGGGATTTAAACTCAAATTTCCCTCCTTCAGCAAATATCATGCTCGCCCTGCCACACTGCCTGTTCTGCTCTTGGATTTCCAGTCACCAGAAAGTAAGGATTCCATTTTCCTAATAAAGGAAAACCACACTACCTGGAAGAGGTTGCTCAACCACATCAGAGACTACATGGCTCACAATGGCTTCATTTTACGCAGCAGACAGCCAGCACCTCAAGGTCTGGACAGAGTCTAAAGATGCCTCCCCCACATCAGCCCACGCACATTGGTACTTACTGGCCCCAAAGCCTGTCTTATTTGCTCCATACGAAAATCCTGTGTTCGTGGTGGAGGAGCCAAAGAGTCCCGTGGCTGCGCTGGACGTGGCAGGGGATGAGCCAAACAACCCCGGCGTGGCTCCAGCTCCAACAGGGTTGGAGGGCCCTTTCCTGTTTGCTTGGTAGTCCTCCAGGCGAAGCTCCTACACAGGAAACATTTCTTGATCACAGTCATGCCACATAGGACACCACCCAGGCCCCTCCGTCTACCCCCAAACACAGCCACTCATCATTGTCAGAAGCAACAGTAGTACAGCAGGCCTATGAATCTGAAGTTCCCTTTCAGAGAGCAGAACACTTCTTCAGGGATCACCTCTGCCAAGTCAGGTCCCAGATGCCCCAGCACACCACCACTACTTCTTCTAACAACTCTAACAAAATGTGTGACCCAGAGACTAAGCCCCTTTCTCACTCCCTTATCTCCCTTTCCCCTTTCCCCTGGGAACGCTGAGCGCTCACACCATCGTTATTGCTCCAATTTTACACCTGTGCTCCCAAAGCAAGCACCACCACTGCTAAAATAATAAAAGGAACAGGTAAGGGGATTGAGGTCTGATGAACCATGTAAGCATGATATAGCATCTGCAGGCACACAAAGAGGACTCCAACCCAACACAGGAGGCATGGGGTTGAGACTCAGCACATCTAAAAGGAATGATCATAAAAGGACCAAGGACCTTAAACAGGCCTCCAATTCATGACACAGCATTTGGGTTGCAGGAGTGGAGAGTGATGCCATGTTCATACTAGACTGTTATAGTGCTATTATTCCACTTTTAACACCCTATGGAATCCTGGGGTTTGCAATTTAGGGAGGGCCCTTTGAGGCACCTCCCTAAACTGCACCAGGATTCCACAGAATGTTGAAAGTGGAATAACAGCACTCTAACAGTCCAGTGCAGAAATGGCCTGAGAAAAGGAAGGTTCCTAACCGAAATTTTTCCTCTGGCAGACCAAGACGTGCAAGATCTCTAAAGCAACAGGCACACCAAAGCTTCTGAGACTTGCCTTACTCTACTGGTCACACCTGACTGAAAAGAAGTGACAACTAATCCTTCGCAGTTCCCTTTGAAAAGCCTTCCCTTCTCTAAAGATTTGTGTTCAAAACCAATGCTGTGCAATCTTACAGATGAAGTCAAAGGCATCTCCCTAAGCCAGCCCCACACTGCTGTTTCTCTTAAAAGATACTGGCCTCTGTGGTTTAAGAGCAGAGATTAACTCACTCTCTGGACACTACTGATTTCACGGCAACAGGAAGGACAAGGCACAGAAGAACAGACAGACACACACACTCGACAGACTAACCTCTAGCGATTTGCTCTCATATTCTTTCATTGCAGTGATACACTGGTGCTTGGTGCTGATGTTCGTACTGACGCCAGACTTCACCATGGTGTCAGTCCCAGTCGGTGGCTGTATGAAGAAAAAAAAAGGGAAACATTCAGTTCCGGATTCTAGACACCCAGTGCTGGAAGTCCTGCAAGCCAACCATTATCACATGGAGCACCTAAGCATTTCTTTTGTGGGCCAACAAGACCTTTACTGTGGCTCAGAAATCCAAGCTCCGGTTCCTACTCAGCCATAAGCATCCTGGGTGAATTTCTTCTACAGGTGAAGAGCAAGGTCACAAGCTTTTAGGAAGGAGAGAATACACAGGCAGACAGACATCCAGGCTTTGTGTGCCTTGGTGTGCAGGGGACATGAGCATTTTCTCAGCACCCTGCTACTAAGCCCCATGCTGCTCCCACCAACGGCCTGCCTATGGTCCTGAACAGGCCAATATATCTGTAAAGTTATTTCTCCAATTGGACAGTGACCCTTACTGTCCTGGTCTATGTTTGCTGTCACTCCTTCTGCTATAATGTGAGCAAGCAGTATCTCCACCCTCACTGCTACTCAGGGCAGAAACAAGCAGCAGTTTTCCCTGGCACCAAATATATACCTTTTGCTCTTTCAACTGCTACAGAACACTCCAGATGAGCTATTCCATCCACCTCTTAAAGGAGTCTCTACACTCTAGCAATTCCTCTAAAGAAATGTCACACACTTCTGATTCTCTTAAAACATAGATGGCTGCCTCATACTGGACCAGGTCCTCAGTCTATCAACTCAGTACTTCCTATGCGGACTGGCCGGAGCTCTTCAGGGTCCCAGGAAGGAGGTTTTTCAAAGCTCTATCTGGAGACCCTGAGGACTGAACATGGCATTTTCTGCAAGCAAGTGTGTACTCCACCACTAAGCTGCAAGTCTTACCCGCCACTGCCTATGTATTTTCTACAGTGCATTCTCTACACACACATACACACCCTTTTACATGTACATATGCACCTAGCGCTACATCCAGGCAAACGACTGAATGACAAAGGACATGGACTACTGCTACAGTTCCACTACTGTGACCTCTTCCTGCATCTGCCTTATGAACACAACTGGCAGCAAAATTAATCTGGACTGCCTATCAATCTGCGCATGCAAGCATACCAAACTCGCTCGGCCTTTGTCCTGACAAAAACATTCTATTTTCACTCATCAGTGACACCACACAACAGAACTGTGGGCCAAAACTCAAAGAGAGCTTAACGTGCCTCAGCAAGAATCATGACTCATCTTTGCAGCCTGGCCCTCTTTACTGAAAAGAACACCCCTTATAACTTTTTTTTTTTTTGAACCAAAAGTCCAGCACCAAAGGATAATGAAGCGTTGAACGTGTGAAGACTGGAATACATCTGTGAAAGTGGGACTCACATTGAATTTAATGGTAGTACCAGTTGGAACAGCAGTAAAGCTAGTTGACCCAAAGAGGGAGCCAGATGTACCCCCAAAGGGGTTGGAGGTTGTGTTAGTGGTTCCAAAAAGGCCTCCGCTGCTAGTACTTGTCCCAAAGTCTGCAAAAAAGGAAAGAAAAGAAACGAAGTTATTGCCGAAACAAAGCCAAAGGGAATTTCACAGCTAGAAAGGCACTAGGACAGCGGTTCTCAACCTGTGGGTCGTGACCCCTTTGGGGGGTCGAACGACCCTTTCACAGGGGTCGCCTAAGACCATCAGAAAATACGTATTTCCAATGGTCTTAGGCTTGATTCCCTCCACGCGCTCGCGTCCCCCTGCCCCCTGTTCAGAAGGGACTAAAATCGCTCCCCTTCTCCGCTACCGGAGAACCTCCCGTCTGACGGGCCAGCTTGGGGGGGTTGTGGCAGCATGGGGGCAGGCCCCCTCCTCACCACGGCCCCTACCCCACTCACCATGGAGGGGGCACTGCGGAAGGGCCGGGGAGCCGGAAGGCGGCGCTTTTCCGGGGGGGGGCGAGCTGTGCCCAGCGCAAAAGACAAAGATGCTGGGATTCCCCCCCCCCCCAGGGTCGACACTCTGGAAACTTTTCCCACACTGCAGCGGAAATGAGAGCGAAGCAGAAGCAAAGCCCGGGGGGGGGGTTCCTCGGAGTTTTTTCCCGGGGGAGACGCGAGCTCCTCTTCCCTCCCTGCCCCCCCACCCCCCGTTCCTGGCCAGCGAGGCAGCCTTTGTCGGGGAGTGACGCATTGTAAATAATAAAAAAATTATGTTACGGTTGGGGGTCACCACAACATGAGGAACTGTATTAAAGGGTCGCGGCATTAGGAAGGTTGAGAACCACTGCACTAGGAGCTTATTTTTCAAATGACAACCATCTGATGGGATTAAAGCTGCAGCATTTCTATTTACTCAAGTCACATTCCACCCTTCTCCCAAAAGAGGGATTCAAGGCAGCTCACAACAAGATTAGAACAGAATATAATTACTGTGCAACACAAATTCAAACATAATTAGATTGAAAATGTATTTTAAAACAAGCTCTAAAGACTTCATTCTGCTAACGTTTGGCTTGAGGGCAAACACCTCTTTTCCCCCTAAGTTTTTTGACTGAGCTATGGGGTGGTAGGAAGTCTCAACAGTGACACAAAACTAGGTTTGATTAAGAGGCCAAATGTCCAAACCTGTTGACCACCATACAGCCCATTTCCCTGAGCATGGTTTACAGCTTCGTTCAACCTCGTACTCCTCACACAAGCCAGGCCCTAATTAACACTGGCTTTTCTCAGCCCTAAATAGTCTAATGCGATATGCCAAAATCTTTTGGCAAAACCAAGACCGTGATGTGGGAAAAAGGGAATCTCAGTAGCAGCTTACCAAGGAGGAAAAGGACTTTCCTGGTAGCTGCTCCCAGACTTTGGAACCCTCTCTTTAGGGAGTCCAGGAAGGCCCCCTCCTTCTGCCAGCAAGTTAAAACATTTGTATATTCTCAAATTTTTAGTAACTGACAGGGATGAGATTTAATAGCATGTGTCTTATGATGCATACAATCTTTTAATGAATTTAAATACTTTTAACTTCATAAATTCTTTTCTAAATAGCATTTATATCTATATTTTTACTGAAGTTTTTGTACAAGTTTTAATCAGTATTGTTTTTAAATCAGTTGCAAAGGCACTGAGTTCCATTATTTTTTAATTTAATTAATTTTTTTAAATTATTTATTTGTATCCCGCCTCTCCATATGGATCGAGGCGGCGAACAACTTACAAATAGCATGTATTTCAAAACATTTCTATACATGCCCCCAACAAGCTGGGTACTCATTTTACCGACCTAAGAAAGGATGGAAGGCTGAGTCAACCTTGGAGCCGGGCAGGATCGAACTCACAACCTTGTGGCTTGCAGTACTGGCATTTAACCACTGCGCCACCAGGGCTCCATTATCAGGAGAAAGGTGGGATATAAACAAACAATAATAATTATCCAGAGAGTACTCTCTCTTGGCCATAACAGCTGCATTTACCTCTTACACAATCTGTAGTACTCTTGATAAGAAACACCTCATGAGCAGGATAACCATTATCATCATTATCGCTATTAATTTAGTTAGCAATAACCAGTCTTGTATCTCACTCACGAGAATAGGAAAAATAAGACAGAACATAAGCTCAAGATTGCCCATTCTGATCAAAGATGTGGCTCCTGCTATAGGAACAGCCAAGGAAGCAATACTCACTGCCAAAGCCCACGGGCTTGTTCTGTGCAAAGGCATTGTTCTGGGATGAGAAGAGGCCTCCCCCTGTGCTCGCTGTTCCAAACAAGCCACTGGAAGTTCCTGTGGACGTCCCAAACCCAAAGCCAGTACTAGTGGAAGAAGTGGCCGGCTGGCTAAAGGTGCTTGAACCAAACAGCCCTCCTGAAACCAGAAATATTATCCCTTCAGAACAGGCAGGAAATGCCAGAGGTTGAGAAAGGAAACAAGGTGTGAAGCACAACAGTAATACTCTACCAGGTTTGGTCTGAGCGCTCCCAAAGAGTCCTCCTGTGTTATTATTGGATCCGAAGGCAGAGGTCCCAAATGCTCCTCCACTTGTTGTGCCAAAGCCAGTATCTGCAAAGCAGGAAGACAATTTGAGTAGTGAGCTTTGGAGCACAGCAGGGCACTGGGACTGTTGAGCAAATGCCTGGCCTTGTACGCAGGAGCAGCCACAACTAACCTGCGGGAACTGAGGCTGTTCTGAAGGCAAAGGGTGCATGTCCTAGAAGGCCACAATCTCTGGCCAGCCTCGGCTCCTAATTGGCCAGAGGTTCTACACACACACTTGTGACCATTCACTGCCACTCAGGCGGGGCATCAGATAAACTAAACAATATATTTCAGACAAGATTATTCCAGAGACTCAAAGGAAATTACAACACGTAAGAGTGAAACAGCCTTCAGATGAGAAATATTTAAACATGGATCTGGAATGTGTGGCACTCCAGATGTTGTCTGACTGCAACTGCCATCAGTCATGGGCAGCAAAAATAAAAATAAAATAATGAGAACTGGCAATCTAACATTTGGGAGAGCCAAACCTGATTTAAACCCTAAACTGCCAGCTCAGAAGCAGAGCTTACAAATTTGCAGAGACAGCTCTAGCTTCCATTCCTGCCATCTCCAGTTAAAAAAGGGTGAGGCATTTGTTTGCTGTATCCACAAAAGGGCTCCTGTTAATATTGTGTCTGAGAGCTATCCACTGAACAAGCTAACAGAATACAATATTCTAAAATATCTCAGAACACCGAAGTCTAAACATGTTCAGAAAACAATCCAGATGACCAATTCCCTCAAAAAACTAAAAATATACACATGTAAGCAAGGGTTTAAAGGTGCTGATGTAAAAACTTCAGCCAAGAATCTTGGAGAGTTACTGCCAGGCAAGAGATGATATTGAGCCAGAACTGGTGTCCCCAACATGGGGCCTCTGGAAAGGCAATACCATGCCCGAGGACACTTCCTTTGGCAGTTTTCATGAAACAATTTCTTATGAGAAGGTTAGCCTGCTGCAAAACAGAGAATCAAGCATTCCAAAGGAAATTCTTAAAAAACAAAGAAACAATGAAGCCCAGCGCTTCATTCTAAAGAATATTCAGAAAAAAAGAAAACCATGCCTTATGAGGAACCCATCTCCTGGAAACAAATTGTAACCTCTGCTTCTGAGTAGCTTAGGGAGCCAGGGATTTTTAGCCTGAATTGAACGTGACATGATAAGCCATGGTTAAATATCTGAAGGGATGTCATACGGAGGATGGAGCAAGCTTATTTTCTGCTGCTCCAGATATTAGGACACTATGGAGCGATGGCTTCAAACTACAAGAAAAGAGATTGCACCTAACATTAGGAAGAACTTCCTGACAGTAGGACAGTTCAACACTGGAATCTGCTGCTGCCTCAATGGAGTGTGGCGGAGTCTCCTCTTTCTTTGGAGGAGACTTTGGAGAAGAAAGGCTGGACGGCTATCTGTCCAAGGGAGTGCTTTGATTGTGTATTTCTGCATGACAGAATCTGATCGGACTCTATGGTCCTTGGCTTCTCTTCCAGCTATAGGATTCTCTGATAAAAGTAAGGTGCATTCAGGGTGTGGCTGAGAGTGAGAGACACATGTTGCCAGTTCTGATACCCAGTCAGCAAACTCAGACATGCATCTACTTCTGTCTTCTGAAAAGACAGCATTGGAGCAGAAATCTATGGGTTGAAATATGCAGTTTTGTGCCCTGAAACTCAAAACCGCGCCGCTGCCATATTATAAAATTCCTGAATAAACTGCTTTTCCTTTATCCCTGCTAGTTTGCCATGTGGGAAACAGGTGTTTCAGTGACTGTCCAGGTGCCCCCTCCCAGGAGACGACTTATGAATAACAAAGCCCTCCTCCCACCCATGAGAGTCATATAGTGACAGCCATTCATATTCTCTCAAAATTCTAAACATGACCCACTGGCCGCAGAAGACTGGTCGCCCCGGACCAGAAGGACAAACGGCAGTACCCCATGGAAGACAGCTTCACATATTTTCATTTGGTGTCACTTACTCTGTCCAAAAGTTGACGTTGTCCCAAAGCCCCCCGTGTTGCCTCCAAAAGGCGTTCCAAATGATTTGTTAAACATTTTGAAGTTGTTTCAGGTTCTCACAACCTAAAGAAAAAGGAAAAAAAATAGATTGAACTCACTCAGCACTCAAAAATCCACGTTTGGCATTATTTAGAAGAACACCAAGTAAATGCAGGCATTGCAGGGGTAAAAATAAACAAATCTCAATTTTATCACATAAAGCTGCAAAGCCACTTGTGACATAAAGCGGGTACCCCCCGGTAGTGAAGGACCTTATTGACTCTCCCAGGTTCCTCACTGATTTCTGTTATCATCTGGCCTGGCTGTCTGGATGAGATGTAGAAGAGGCTGTTTGGTGTTGGTTACATTCCCACTGGATGATGCCATAAGGTTACACAAGATCCTAAGGAATTCACATTTGTGTGTGGGGGGTATCATTTCTTTTTCTCAGGTTGCTTATTCCTCCTAACAAGCAAGAGCTTAATCAAGAGATATGCTCTGAAGGGTCATCAATATGCAGATCACATTTAACTTTCTCTCCCAGGTTCACCAGATTCAATCAACACCAGAGTAGTCTTTGAGCAATGCTAGTACACATTAGCAAATTAAATGAGGGTGAATATGTAGAGACCCAATCTCAACAAGGGAAAGGTATTTTTAGTTCAATCATCCAGTGGAACGGCAATCCAAGTTGTTCTAGACGGATCTGTGTTTCTAATAAATGTTCAGTCTGGAAATGAAACTGCCCACTTTAGTGACCCAGCACAGTTAAGCATCCCCTACAGCTCAAGGCACTTTTTTTAAAGGCTTCAGCTGACGCGTCAGCTGCAATCTTACATAGGCAGATAGCTTGGGTGGTTACTCATGCTCTGGAAAAGTCCAGTTGAAACTGCTCTTTAAAATGATCTGGAAATGGCAGCTGATCCAAAACAGGACTGCTATATAAAAGTAACTGGAACCAGCCTATTCATGCTTTACTTGGTCATTGTTAGCTGCACTGCTTCCCAGTTCACTTGCAGGATTTATTTCAGCTTTAAAGCCTTAAAACAGCTTAAAACTAGATTACTCAAAAGAGTGCCTTTTCTGACTGTACTTTTGTGAACCTTAGGATGTTTGTAAGGCCCTACCAAGCATCACTGTGAAATGATATGGGGCAGTAAACATTAGAGAGAAGGTGTTTTCAGCAGCAGCATCTATTAGGAATCACTCTTCCCAGGGAAGTAGGCTCGTTCAAGTTATTTGGGTCTGTTTTTAATAATTTCAACAGTCTAGGATGATCAGGTTGTAAATCTGTGTGGAACATTTGAGAGGGTGTACATTTTGTTATGTTGCCTTTGAATTCATCCTTTTATATTCTACACTGTATTTTACTTTTCAAAATGTCTGTTTACTGTATGACGCCTTAATCGTTCATTACAGAATAGAATGCAAATTGAGGTAACTAGTTTTTTAAAATCACACATTCCACCAAGATGGCAGAGAGTTCTCAGGATCCTTGAATGACTGTTAGATTTCAAAACCTAGCCACCTGCACCATCCAGACACCCAGTACCACAAACAATGCAGTCATGTAACTCTGACATTCTAATAATGCACAAATGAATGCATACAATAATATTTCCCAGACATTGCAGAGCTGAAAAGGTGCAGAGATAAGCAACTCAAATGACTGAGAGGCTGAAGCAATGCACTTCTTAGTCTGAAAGGCTTGGGAGGTTTGGCTTACAAAAAAGGGAAATAAACAGGGCATGACAGAGGTATACAAAACTGTATATGCTGTGGGATAAAGTAGTCAGGCAAACATTTTTCTCCCTTCATAAAATTAAAACCTGAAATCATCTTTAAGCAGCTGAAGCTCTCTCTCAAGGTAGCTAAATTGTTCAGATTTAAATCTCAATTTAAATCTATGGAGAATAAAACTGCCAACGGCTACTAGCCATGAGAACTGTAAATCATGTCCAAGACCAGGAGCAGCATAGAATCATAGAAATGTAGAGTTGGAAGAGACCCCAGAGGCCATCCAGTCCAACCCCCTGCCATGCAGGAACACCCTCAAAGCACTCCCGACAGATGGCCCTCCAGCCTCTGCTTAAAAACCTCCAAGGAAGGAGACCCCACTACACTCCGAGGCAGCAGATTCCACTGCCGGACAGCCCTGACCATCAGGAAGTTCTTCCTGAGGTTCAGGTGGAATCTCCTTTCCTGCAGCTGGAATCCATTGCTCCTTGTCCTGGTCTCTGGAGCAGCAGAAAACAAGTCCCCTCCTTCCTCTACATGGCATCCCTTCAGATATTTAAACATGGCTATCATGTCCCCTCTTCACCTTCTCTTCTGCAGACTAAACATCCCCAGCTCTCTAAGTCTATCCTCACAGGGCTTCATGGCTTCCAGGCCTCTCACCATTTTGGTCGCCCTCCTCTGGACTTGCTCCAGCTTGTCAATATCCTTCTTGAATTGGGGTGCCCAGAACTGGACACAGTATTCAAGATGGGGTCTAACCAAAGCATGCGTCCACATACTAGATCCTAGGGAACGTGAGCAGAACAGTGGCAGTGTGCTTACATCCTGTTTGTGAGTTTCTCTTCCTGGCATTTGGTGACTCACCCTAGGAACACACTGCTGGACTAGACACAAACTGGTTCAATCTGGCAGGGTTCTCCCAAGGTATTGTGAAGATATCTGAAAACAAAGCCACCCTCCACTCCACCCCACTGAACTCCTGACCCATCATGTCATTATAGTAACAGTCTCAGCAACTCAACCCACTGCCCTCCTATAGACTTGGACTACAAGACCCACCAGCTTTTCAGCATGACCATGGGTAAGGGATGGTGGCAGCTGTTAGTCCAACCAGGTTAGAAGAAAGTCCATTCAAAACAAAGGCCATGCTTTCTTCAAATTCAAATGTGCTGAACCCACTTGGTTTAGAAAATCATGAAGGACTGGATGAGGACCCTGCACAGGTCAGATGAACTGATTGTGTGCTGGGAAATTTTGATCCACTGCTGCTTTCACTGCTATAACGTGTATCTTATCTTGAAAGAATCTACTTGCTTCAAGTTGCTTCAGGGTGAGTACACAGAAAGACATTATATATAAATTGTAAAATCAGTATGTCCATCCATCTATCCTTGACTATTTTAGCTTATGAACTCACACAAAGCCAAAGCAGGACTGCTTCCAGTACCAATAATCCACTTTCATCTCCACGAAGGACCTTCTCCAACCACAAAATATGCCAAGGAAAGAAACTGTCTCGTTTGTCCCGCACCCCCCCGCCGCCACTTTTGGCATAGAAGAGCTATTATCTGCTTGGCCCCTAAAGAATTTGTAGCATTTCTTGCTCAAAAGGATCCCACTATTCCTCTAAAAGAGAATGGAGAACATATATATGCATGCATAAAAGCCTAGTTTCTGTCCTCAGAGAGCCACAAACCCTGCAATGTACAGTCATGCAATTAATCTTGGAATTTACTATAATGTCTGCAATAGCAATGCAGTATGAATGTGAACCATGCCATCTACAAGGGTACATTTCAGCCACCATTCTATTATTTATATCTTTGGTCTTAAACACCACCACACTGGTCTTTGTTTTCGCTCCGCATGATCAGTTTTACACCTAATCAACGAACTTTGGTCCACCTAAGCAATCCCTGCTTGTTTTGGCTGACAGTACGGCTGTTCAAGCTTTCAGGCTGAAACCTTTTGTAGCCCTGCTACCCAAGAGCATTTTCACTGGACGTTCTTGGGGCTGGAGCTGAAACCTTCAGTGTGACAAATACTTGTGTTATCACAAATGTATGTGCTCGCTCCAAATAGGAAGTCCTGATTAGCCTGGGATAAGATTATCCCCTAACAGCCTCCTATATGAACCTGACTGTATGAGAGCATATTTTGAGGCTTCATTACATGTCTTTCCATCAACAGGTCAAACTGCCTCTGACTGCAAGAGAGCCACCCTCAAAGAAAACAACTTCTACAAGGAAACAGCAACAGAAGAATTCATGAGGAACTCCAAGCGCATCACCTGCAGCTTAAACAGAAACATATTTATTCCAATATCTATATTACACAGCTCATCAGTGAAACAAATGTGTTATCACTAGACATACGTTTCTATTCCTTCTGGCCCCACTGATCGCTGTCTCCTACCCAAAGCATTAATTATGAAGTTCAACTTCAACTCAAGTATTCCTTGGGAAAGTCACACCTATCTCACATAACCTAAAGAGCACAAAGATTTTATCTCACTACAAGCATTATCCAGCTCATCAGTACAAGGATATCTGTATTAATGCCCCACTACTGACCGTTAAGAGTTACTGTTAAGGTCATGCTGACTGCTGCTCATACTTTGTACACCTGAACTCTCTCTGACCACATTGGTTATAATCACCCACCCACCTGCTCATCCAAATACACGTAAAACAACCTGCCAACTGAGCCAACACACCTCTGATAATGTGGGTCACATTCCACAAAAGCTGATGCTAAAAATAAAACATATTAGGTCCTTCAGGGGTCCTGCAGGTCCCAATCTTTTCCCTGCAACAAACCGACGCGAGCTATTCTGCAAAATATACAAACAAAATTAACAAATACACATAAGCAGAGCTCTGCTCTCAGTTCCACTACTAAAGGAACCCACTAATGAAGCATCAATCAGTCGGCATTGTCAAAATTAAAGCTACTGTCAGTTTCCCACTGGGGGAGACAGGAAGGGCTTGGAGATCTGAATACTGCCTGTTCATCTCGACGAGAGTGGATCCACTAAAGTGGGGGCCACCAGGGGTATTTTGTGGCCCTTGAGCCCCTCCCCACGCCAACGTTTCTGGGCCCAAAACCCAGCAAACTGCCCTTCCTGAGCCCCTACAGGAGTAGCAACATACCTTTGAAATCACACGCAGCCACTTCTCAATTTTTTTTTTTTTGGAAAGTCACTGAATTTTTATTTCAGAAGACACATTTCTCTACATCGCTGTTCTATCACATTTGGCTTTACGTTGGGCACGTTCCTCACTCGGCAGCCTATCTAAAGTATCAGAATCCACCTCGTTCTTCCACCTCTCTGTTCCTTAGTCTTTCCAAGTTCAAATGCTTCAAAATGGCAGAGAACCCACTTGTAAAATAAAAATAAAATCCCAAGCGTGAGAAAAGAACATTACTCACAAAAGCTAATTGCATTTATACGGACCCAGCTTCCACTTTCCTACACCGAAAGAATTTTTTTTTTTTTTACTGAATATAATATAATATAATAATAAAAATATTATTGAAAATAAATAAAAAAAACTTTTATTGAAGCCCCTTCTCCATTTTTTAAAAAATATCAAAACTCTGCTATCTTTGAAAACCGGAAAGGCACGTCTGCCCGCTTCCAGGATTTGGGGGGGAGGTGGGCATTCCTAGCCGCCCCCAGAAGGGGCCTGGGGGGCAGAAAACTGGCCCCCAAACCCTCTGCAGTCACCCAGAAAAACCTTAAACCAAATACGGAGCAGCAGAGCTCACCTACACTCATAGAATCATAGAAATGTAGAGTTGGAAGAGACCCCAGGGGCCATCCAGTCCAACCCCCTTCAGCCATGCAGGAACACCCTCAAAGCACTCCCAACAGATGGCCATCCAGCCTCTGCTTAAAAACCTCCAAGGAAGGAGACTCCAACATACTCCATGGAGGCAGCAGCAGATTCCACTGCCGGACAGCCCTGACTGTCAGGAAGTTCTTCCTGAGGTTCAGGTGGAATCTCCTTTCCCGCAGCTTAAATCCATTGCTCCTTGTCCTGGTCTCTGGAGCAGCAGAAAACAAGCCCTCTCCCTCCTCTACATGGCATCCCTTCAAATATTTAAACGTGGCTATCATGTCCCCTCTTAACCTCCTCTTCTGCAGACTAAACATACCCAGCTCTCTAAGTCTGTCCTCAGAGGGCTTCATGGCTTCCAGGCCTCTCACCATTTTGGTCGCCCTCCTCTGGACTTGCTCCAGCTTGTCCATGTCCTTCTTGAATTGGGGTGCCCAGAACTGGACACAGGATTCAAGATGGGGTCTAACCAAAGCAGAGTAGAGTGGTACCAGTACCTCCCTCGATCTAGACACCAGACTCCTATTGATGCAGCCGAGAATTGCATTGGCTTTCTTGGCTGCCGCATCACACTGCTGGCTCATGTTCAGCTTGTGGTCTATGAAGACTCCTAGATCCCTTTCACACGTACTGCTATCCAGCCACGTGTCCCCCATCCTATGTTCCTGTATTCCATTCTTTCTACCTAAGTGTAGGACCTTCCACTTCCCTCTGGTGGATTTCATTTTGGGCCTCCTCTCTCTGGGGCTGCCAACGGGGTGATTGTCCCTCACAGCCCCCCGCTCCCGAACTCCTCCTCCTCCGCCGGAAGGGGCTCTTCCTTGGCCTCCCACCGCCCGCGGGGCCCCCACTCTTCACGCCGACGGGGCGGGGGAGCCAGACCCAACTCTGCCGGAGATTCCGCGCGGAGAAGCGGAAGGCGAGGCGGCGGGCCGGCGACCAACCCCGCGCCAGTCCCTCCGCCCAGGCCGAGGCCTCCCAGCCCGCCCCGGGCGCTGCCGTCGGGCCGGACCCCCGCCTCCCGCTTTCCCGCCCGTTTCTCCTCAGGCACCGCCACCGCTCGGCCGCCCTCCGTCCCTCCTTCCCGCCCGAGCCCCGCGGCCCGGCCTTTACCCGCTTCCCGGGCCCGGTCCGGGCCTCAAGGCGACGGAGACGGCGGGGGGCCCGACCCGGCCCGCTCCCCGGCCCCGCTCCTCACACCGAAGAGGGATTTCCTGCTGGCGGCGGCGGGGGAAGCCCCACAACACGGACGCCTCAGACGACGCCTCCTCACGCGAGAGGTCGAGACCGGGGAAAACCGAGGGCAATCTGCGTCACACACGCACGCACGCTCGGAAGACGCACGCGCGCGCGCTGACGCACACGTACTGTGGTCGTCATATCATGGCCATCACCCATTGGTTCGTGGTTTTCACCGTCTCCCCTAGGAAGAGAGCCATTGGTTGGCCCCGAGGTCAGCCAGAGCGCTCATCTCGCGCTGCTGTCCGATTGGTTGAGGAGCCGTTCTAAAATATATATATCAAGCCAATCAGATTCCGTTTCTCCCTCCCACCGACGGGCAAATATTGCGCATTGTGATTGGCTAAAAATAAATGGATAGGGCTTTTTACTGAACGAGCAAGGGGAAAGTAAAAGGGCGGGGTGACGACAGGAGCGCTTCAGGGCGTACTTCCGGGGCCAACGACCTACTTCCCTCGCAGTGGGCGGGGCTGACTTTTGATTGCTCGCCCCCTCGGCCAATCCAGATGACCTTCGGTTTCTGTAGCAACAGTTTTGAGGAAAAAGGGCGAAGCGAGGCCGCGAGAGGCCTCCGCCTCTCTCGGAAGCCTGTCCGCGGGGTTGGTATCGACGAGGGCGGGCGTGCTTCCAAGGAAAGTCGGCCGGCGGCGCCACGGCCTCGGCCCGGTGCGCTGTCGCAGTGGAGCCAATCAAAATAAATGAATAAAATAAATGAATAAATAAAATAAATAAATAAATAAAATAAATAAAAGGCCTCCTTTCCCTCTCCGAAAGGAGGCCTCTTCTCTCTCCCCGTTACAGTTGTGAGCCTTAAATAAACATCCGTAGGCCTCGGTTTCAGGCGCCTGGAAATAAACCGAGGACGGGGAGGCGGCGGCCTTCCCTTCCAGGCCTCGAAGAGAGGCGGCGGCGGCCGAAGTGGAGGCCCTCGCTCGCAGCCTGAGGAGACTGGAGGAGGAGGCCGGCCGGGGCCTGTTTTCCTTCCCGCCCAGAACGGGCCTCCTTGGGCGGAGGAGGAGGGAGGCCCGGCCCAGGCCAGTAACGGAACGGAATTGTTTCCACACATAAACGTGGCCGCGGGCCCCCCCCTCCCTCCCTCAGGAGAAGGGCCGCCTCGCCTCTTCCTTCCCGCCTCCTCCTCCTCCTCTCCGGCTCCCCTCAGCGGGGCTGAGGCGGCCGCGGCCGCAGGAGGGGCGGCGCTCGAGGCGGGGGCGGCGGGGCGGGTCGCTCTCTCGCCTGCCCGCCTGACGACCGGAGCCGCCGCCGCCGCCCCCTCTCCCATCCCGCCTGATGCCTTCCCGGGCGGCCTGGGGGCTTCTCCTCGCCGAGGCGGCCGTGGAAGCGGTGAGTGGCGGCCCCAGCCGGGGAGAAGCCTCGGTCTTTCTTTCCTCCTTCCTCCCCTCAGCTCCCCTCTCGGGCAAACGGAACCCCCTCCGGTGCCGGCTGCTTCCGCGGGCCTGTCGCGCGTCGAATGCGCCGTCTGTGGGAAAAAGAGGGGCTAATCCGGAGGAGGCGGCCAGAGCGGATAAGAGGTCGTCCTCCCGGCGGCCAGGCTGGCGAATATTTTGTTGTATTTCCGTTATAACCCGCCTTTCTCCCTCATGGGAGCCGGCTTCTCTTTCTGGGCTGTTGTAGCGCTATGATTCCGCTGCAAACCCCAGGATTCAAAAGGGTGTTGAAAGCGGAATCATAGCGCTACAACAGCCCAGGGCGGACATGGGCTCTGCTGCCCCTGGAAGGAGCCGACCTGAGTCGCCCGGCTGAGTGGGAAATAGGCTTATTTTTCAAAGGCAAGGAAGGAGCTGGGCAGGATTTGGGGAAGCGGCGGCGGCGGACAGGAAGGAGTCCAAAGGATTTTTTTTTGGAGAGGGGAAAGTAACTTTTCCAAGCTCTGCTGGCGCAGATCCCGCCTGTCCGGGAGACCCTCCCCATGTTCCAAAACTGGGCCGGGAGGAGAGCAGTTCAAATCTCCCTCTGCAAGGGAGGGGTTAATGACAGGCATGTAAACTATATTGTTTTTATTATTATTATTATTATTATTATTATTATTATTATTATTATTATTATTTCTACACTATACAGGCATAGTACTATTATTATTTTTGGCTGTTTCTGCACTGTACAGCTTGAGGCTCACTTACGATAAATGCACCAGAGCTGGTTTGGGTTTTGGATTTTTTGGAGTTTTTTTAAAAATATTTTGGACTACCTGTATTTGTTTTTTGTTTTTTTGTTTTTTTCAGAATTTATTTATTTTATTAAATTACCAAGTTATACAAAAAAATCATAAGAAAAGGAACAGGCATAAATTACATAATATTAATAATAACATTTCCATCTAAATAAAATTGCAACTCTATACATAATATAAACTATATATACTCTGATTTAATATTTGTCTATACATTTAATATTGATCTATCTATTAATAATATTTAATAAACTCTTAACCCTGCTTATATTCATCATCCTTACCCTCCAAAAACTATAAAAATAATTAACCAAATATATTTAAGATATAATACATATTATCTTTATCATAACTTTATCATAACTGCTAAATCCTCATAGAATAAAATTGTCCTTCCAATTATCTTTCCATAATTTACTCATGGGAGCCCATTCCTTTACTATCTTATACAGGACTACCTGTATTTGTATCTGTCTGCCTAACGAGGTATCTTGGAGACGGGGTCCAAGTCTAAACCTAATCTTCATTGACTGTGTATTTGCTATAACCCTTATTCTCATAGCCTGAAGGTTATCTTGTGTGATATATTTAATAATTCTATGCATGAAACAAGTTTGTGTCCCTCAGAAAGCAAAGATGTCACTGTCGCAGCCGCCCATGTGGACAATTTCAGAGGATTTTGGATTTTAGAATTCCCCATAAGGGAGGGTCAATCTGTGTTGCTGCTGCTACGGTTGTTATGAGCTTGAGCTGATCTAAACAAAGTGTTAATTGAGGCAGTGGAGTCAGCCTGTTTAATTGGCCAGTTTGCCTGCTTATTAGTTATTGGCCATTTCCTCACTACACTGTTATAGTGCTATCATTCCACTTTCTCGAAATTCAAAATGACCTGGATAGGTTGGAGAGCTGGGCCAAGGCTAACAATGAAATTCAACAGAGAGAAGGTCCTACACTTGGATAGAAAAAAATGTAATACAGAAATATAGGATGGGGGACACATGGCTGGATAGCAGTACATGTGAAAGGGATCTGGGAGTCTTCATAGACCACGAGCTGAACATGAGTCAGCAGTGTGATGCGGCAGCCAAGAAAGCCAATGCAATTCTTGGCTGCATCAATAGGAGTCTGGTGTCTAGACCGAGGGAGGTACTGGTACCCCTCTACTCTGCTTTGGTTAGACCCCATCTTGAATACTGTGTCCAGTTCTGGGCACCCCAATTCAAGAGGGATATTAACAAGCTGGAGCAAGTCCAGAGGAGGGCGACCAAAATGGTGAGAGGCCTGGAAGCCATGAAGCCCTCTGAGGATAGACTGAGAGAGCTGGGTATGTTTAGTCTGCAGAAGAGAAGGTTGAGAGGGGACATGATAGCTATGTTTAAATATTTGAAGGGATGCCATGTAGATGAAGGAGAGGGTTTGTTTTCTGCTGCTCCAGAGACCAGGACAAGGAGCAATGGATTCAAGCTGCAGGAAAGGAGATTCCACCTGAACCTCAGGAAGAACTTCCTGACAGTCAGGGCTGTCCGGCAATGGAATCTGCTGCCTCGGAGTGTAGTGGAGGCTCCTTCCTTGGAGGTTTTTAAACAGAGGCTGGATGGCCATCTGTCATAGGGAGTGCTTTGAAGGTGTTCCTACATGGCAGGGGGTTGGACTGGATGGCCTCTGGGGTCTCTTCCAACTCTACATTTCTATGATTCTATGTTTGTAGTTTCCTGAAGCTGAAGAGCTCTCTGGCTGAGAACGCTAAAGGGCCCTCCAAAATTGCAAACCCCAGAATCCCATAGGAGTAATAGCACTATAACAGTGTAGTGTGGAAATGGTCATTCTCTTTATTCTTGGAGTGGACCTGGGAGAGGCAGGAGCAAGCTGTGATATCCTGGGACCTAGCCTTTCCAGAGGGGAACCTGGAAAGACCTCTTTCCCTTTTTAAGGGGGATGTGGAGGTGCGAATTACAGAAAGTGTTCCTTCCCATGCAACCAGGTAACAAGGAGTACCTGCTCTAATTCCATCTTTTGCACAATCCGTCCAGGGCCTGGAGCTGCCTCCTGACAACCCTGGGAGAAAGGCACTCTCCTGCTGCTTTTGTTGAATGAAGGGGCAAGGATCCTGTACCTTTAATGGTTATGCAGAAGCAGGAATTTCTGCAGGTGTTGCCTGTTGTGCACCCAGGTAAGAAGCAACACCTGCTGGCATTCTCTCTTCTACACAAGCATTACAGGAGGTCATAGAGCAAGCTGGTTTTCTTCTGCTCCGGAGACTAGGAAATGGAACAATGGATTCAACCCCCAGGAAAAGAGATACTGCCTCAACATCAGGAAGAATTTCCTGACGGTGAATACAGTGGAATCTGCTGCTACCTTAATGGAGTGCAGTGGGGTCTCCTCCTTCTATGGGGATTTTTAAACAGAGACTGGACAGTCATCAGTCAAAGGGAGGGCTTTGACTGTGTCTTCCTGCATGGCACAAAGGGATTAGACTGGATGGCCTTTGGGGTCTCTTCCAGCTCTAGGATTCTGTGATTCTAACTGTTGCTGTGGGCCCTTCTCTGAGCTGCCAGCAACCCGCATGTGACCCTATTATAACTGGCTGAAGTTTCCAGACAAGCCTGCCTCCTGGCCTGCTGTAGCAAACACAGCCGAGAGAGTGTGGGCACCCTGTAAGTAAACCCAGGATTATCACGGCAGGAGGTTTCTGCTACACCATCCCAGTTGGGCTTCACAGGGTCTTTTGAGCATTCTCTTGACCCATGGTGGGAATCAGTGTAACCCTCCAAAAATGATGTTGGTTTGCAATGCCTGGCATTCCTCACCATTGTGCCCTGCGGGCTAGGGGCTGCTGGGAGTTGCAGTGCGGCAAAATCTGGAGGCGGTCACATTCCCTGTCTCTTCAGCATGGCACTTGCAGTTCAAGAAGATCTGAAAAGTCAGAGGTTGCCCACCCTCGACTTAGGGCTAATAAGCAGTGAATTTAACCAATGTTACATGCAATTGAGCAAGTGAACTCCAGTCTGCAAAAGCTTATGCTAAATAAAAACCTGCAGTATTAACCTTTCAGGCATCATGAGGCACTCCGTGAGTTTTCAGTGCCAGTCTGTCTGCTTGGGGTCATTGCCTCCTCCGTGAGATGCAGAGTGTGGTCAGTTGCCAACCGACAAACATCCCAGGGGGTCAAGCCCTTTACAGGGAGTTATTTACAGCCCATAATCTTGTCAGTGTGCCTCATTCTCTCAGCAGAGGAGCCAGTGTAGCTGGAGTGGCAGATAGAAGCTACACTCCTTCCTGCTTTTCTGAATTAGACCCTCTCAGGTGCTTAATCCCAGAGGCTTTCTGTGAGACCAAGCTGTGTGGGTGGATTGCAGGCTGAGTGCATCTGGAGGTTGCAGCCCTGCCTGACTCCCTTCCTAGACAGATTTCAGACTCAAGAGGCAATGTCCAAATGCCAGCTCATGCACACATTCCAGTCTTGGCAGGGATGTTGTGCCAACCCAAGCAACTAGCACTCTGGCACCACTAATTTCTCCTTTCTACTTCAAGGGAGCTTTTTCCTTTCCAAACCAGTACATGGAGCTAGTGTGGCATAATGTTTTGAGCCTTGGACTAGGACTCTAGAGGCCTCGGCTCAAATCCCTGTTTGCCCATGGAAACCCACTGCGTGGCCTTGGGCAGGTCCCATTTTCTCAGCCTGAGAGGGACGCAGTGGTGGCAAACCACCTCTGAACAATTCTTGCCCAGAAAAGGCCATAGTAGCCTTGCCTGGGGTTTACCATAAGTTGGAAATGACTTGAACACACACAGCAACAAGAACATGCTGTGGGTAATGGACTGAATGAAGGTGAACAAACTGAAGGTTAAGCCAGGGAGAGCAAAAAGTAGATCAAGGGATAGCGGTAGGGTTAGAGTCCCGCTGGAGACACGTGTTTTCAGTTTGGATGAACTCCCAGATACTGAGCTGATCCCAGATGGCTTGGTTTCAGCACTGTCTAGAAGTGCATTTGCATCGTAAAAGCTAGTGTGCCAGCTGCAGCTGTGTCTGGACCTGTTTGATCTGGTCATGGAAACACAAGCCTTAGTTGCATCCCATTTGGGCTGCTGCAACATGGAACTGTCCTTGAGGAGCATCTGGAAACTTCAGCTGGTACCAACAAGATCACTGAGGCCATAAAACTCCCTCCCTTGAACAGCTACACTGGCTGCCAGCCTATTTCCAGGCACAAATTAGAATCAAAGAATTGTAGAGTTGCCAGAGGCCCCAAGGGCCATCAAGTCCAACCCTCTTCTGTCAGGCAGGAAGACACTATCCAAGTAGTCAAGACAGATGGCCATCCAGCCCTTGCTTAAAATGTCTAAAGAAGTAGACTCCTCTGCATGCTGCTGAAGCAGCAGCAGATTCCACTGTCAGACTGCTCCGACTGTCAGGTGGTTCTTCCTAATGTTTAGGTGGAATCTCTTTTCCTGAAGTTTGAAGCCATTGTTCCATGTTCTAATCTCTGGAGCAGCAGAAAACAAGCTTGCTCCATCACATGCAGGACATGCTTTCAAATATATAACATGGCTATCCTGTCATATATTTATATAATCTATTAACCTCCTCTTATCTGGGCTAAACATACACACTCCCTAAGCCACTCCTCATAGGACTTTATGGTTTCACAAAGCGAGCTGAGAGGGGGGAAAAGACACCAAGCTTGTCCTAATTGAGCCTCCATAATTGCCTCATGTTCCCTGCAGGAGAAATATTGGGTTCCGCTTTTCAAAAGTTTTGGATTTTGAAGCATTTCAGATTTTCAGATGAGGGATACGCAGCTTGTGCAATGTGATGCAACAATGTCAGATTGCATATCTATCCCCCCAAAGCCTTGCACCCCTTCCACGGAAGGCAGACTAGTGATGCTCAGAAAAAGGAGCACTGGTGGCGCAGTGGTTAAATGCCAGTCCTGCAAACCACAAGGTTATGAGTTGGATCCTGCTGGGCTCCAAGGTTGACTCAGCCTTCCATTCTTCCGCAGGTCGGTAAAGTGAGTACCCAGCTTGTTGGGGGCATGTATAGAAAAATGTATAGAAATACATGCTATTTCTAAGTTGTTCACCGCCTCGATCCATATGGAGAGGCGGGAAATAAATAAAGAAAGAAAGAAAGAAAGAAAGAAAGAAAGCTGCTCTGGCAACACCTGCCATGCCTCCCACTAAAATCCAGACAGAAGACATGGCTGCAGACAAGTACTCCCACACAAAACCTGCAGTCAGAAACATTCTTGAAATAAGGAGCGTGCTGGCCGTTTCTGTGCTGCTTTGCAATGGAAAGAGAAAAAAAGGAAACTGACTCCTAACCAATAGCGAAAACCAAGAAACTTAAAAAGTTAGGAATAAAATGAAGTGTTACTTAGAAGAAAATAAATTTATATCTAAAAACTATTGTCTAAGATAAAATTTATACAGTCACTGTTCACTTGGTGAACTATATATAAAGTCATCAATAATTAAATATTTAAAACCAAAGTAGACAGACAGAAATTACACAGAGAGAAAAACCTTATGATTTCTACAGACAAGGCTGATGCAATGAATCATAAAGTCATTACATATCAACTTCCAATGGGAGAAAGAACAATATTGGCTACTCAGGTTTGGTAGTCCATAAGCATAGTCAAATAGCCATAGTCCTGTGAATAAATTCCAATGCTTGTAAAGCACTAGTGGAATATCTCCTGAAAGGAGGGGAAAAATGACTGGAGGAGTTATGGAAGATTCTTTCTTTTTTGCAACTACTGTATAATTTATTTGTGGGAGGCACAAGAGATTTGAAGAAAAATCTGGCCACTGAAGAAGACTGTTAGGTCGAAACGCATCTGGCTGTTTAAACTATTCAGGTGTCATATCAACCAACAGGAACCATCAAGGTTTTTTCCCCCTCCTTTCAGGAGATATTCCACTAGTGCTTTACAAGCATTGGATATCCACGGGACTTATGGCTACTTGACCATGCTTACGGACTACCAACCCTGACCAACCAATATTCTTCTTCCTCCCATTGGAAGTTGATATGTAATGACTTTATGATTCGTTGCATCAGCCCTGCTTTGCAGTGGGCCAGCTTCTCTGACATTGTGAGTTTTGTCAAATTTAATTTTTTAAAATGTAAGAAATGTTTTTAAATGGATCTTGGGAGGGGTTGCTGGTGGACATACACAAAGTGTCTCTGAGCACATTGGTTGACTGTGGGTGCCACGTTAGGGGGGCCCAACTGTAATGAAATGGACTATAGTTTTTAAAGCACCGTAGAATTCCCTGCTGGGCTGATGCCATCAGAGAATGACAGTTGTCGGAGCGCTCCGTGCTTCTGGCAACGTGCATCACAGTGCGAATGTGTCCGCTTCCCAACATCCCCTGTGGACCTTTTCCCTTATCCACCTCCCTCAAAGCCACCATTCTTGCCACCAGACTCCTCGCTGCCCCGTGAATTCACAAACTGAGCCCAGCTGGCACGAGGAAGGGCACCTGAGCCTGAGTCACTCTCTGCCACTTGTGAGTCAGAAGGTTTTGCCTTTCCAGCGGGGCGTGTTTGAGGCGTGCGCAACAGGTGGAGGGAAACTAATTTTTGGAGAAGAACTTGTTCCAACTGCCACACAATCAGACCCGCCTAGTTGTGGAACATCACGTCTGTCTTCTTTTCTCAGCTCTCTATCTGGCCGGGCCTGCTTGGAAAAGAGAACGCACAATCTCAGCTCTTGGCTGAGGTGAAGGAAGACATCTTCATTTAAGGAGTAGTTGTACACAGTTCCCCAGAGGGTGAGTCTGTTAGCAGTAAAAGAGTACAGACCAAATGGTCAGTGTTTCCCGTCTTTGTCCCTGGTCTGCTCTGCAGGGCTGTTGGGAGATTCAGTGTCCTGGGCAGGATAATTCACATGCATGCTTTATGAGATCATCGTTCACCAACTTACAAAAAACTCCTTTCTTCAGTAAAGTGCCTTTCTTTCCCATCTCTTTATGATAGAGTTACTAGCTTGATAGATGAAGGGAATGCTGTGGATGTAGCATATCTGGATTTCAGGAAGGCCGTTGACAAAGTTCCCCATGACATTCCTGCAAAGAAGCTAGTAAAATGTGGGCTGGACAGGGCTACTGTCAGTTGGATTTGTAATTGGTTGACCAACCGAACCCAAAGGGTGATCACGAACGGCTGCTTTTCCTCCTGGAGAGAAGTGACTTTTGGGGGTGCCGCAGGGTTCTGTCCTGGGCCCAGTGCTGTTCAATATTTTTATCAATGACTTGGATGAAGGAATAGAGGGCATGCTCATCAAATCTGCAGATGACACCAAATTGGGAGGGGTTGCTAATACGCCAGAGGACAGGATCAAAATTCAAAATGACCTGGATAGGTTGGAGAGCTGGGCCAAGGCGAACAAAATGAAATCCAACAGGGAGAAATGTAAGGTCCACACTTAGGTAGAAAAAATGGAATACAGAAACATAGGATGGGGACACGTGGCTGGATAGCAGTACGTGTGAAAGGGATCTAGGAGTCTTCATAGACCACAAGCTGAACATGAGTCAGCAGTGTGATGCGGCAACCAAGAAAGCCAATGCAATTCTCAGCTGCATCAATAGGAGTATGGTGTCTAGATCGAGGGAGGTACTGGTACCCCTCTACTCTGCTTTGGTTAGACCTCATCTTGAATCCTGTGTCCAGTTCTGGGCACCCCAATTCAAGAAGGATATTGAGAAGCTGGAGCAAGTCCAGAGGAGGGCGACCAACATGGTGAAAGGCCTGGAAGCCGTGAAGCCCTATGAGGATAGACTTAGAGTCTGCAGAAGAGAAGGTTAAGAGGGAACATGATAGCTGTGTTTAAATATTTGAAGGGATTCCACGTAGAGGGAGGAGAGGGCTTGTTTTCTGCTGCTCCAGAGACCAGGACAAGGAGCAATGGATTCAAGTTGCAGGAAAGGAGATTCCACCTGAACCTCAGGAAGAACTTCCTGACAGTCAGGACTGTCCAGCAGTGGAATCTGCTGCTGCCTCAGAGTGTAGTGGAGGCTCCTTCCTTGGAGGTTTTTAAGTAGAGGCTAGATGGCCATCTGTCGAGAGTGCTTTGAGGGTGTTCCTGCATGGCAGGGGGTTGGACTGGATGGCCCCTGGGGTCTCTTCCCACTCTACGTTTCTATTGATTCTATGATTCTCATGTTAGGATATAGTCTTGGCTGTGTTCTTTCTGAGTGGGGAGGGGAAGGCCCTTTGACCAAAGTTGGGGATCTTTCCAGGCTGTCTCAGTTCCACCCACAGTTGCGTGGACTGCTTGGGGTGGTCCGTGTGGACCTAATGTTTTGGGTTTGTTCCCACATGTTTTTTTAATTTTTATTCAAGGGTGACCGTTTAGTGTGGGTTCAACTCTCACCAGTGTCACCTCGGTGTTTGGATTTGTTAGCAGTAAAAGAGTACAGACCAAATGGTCAGTGTTTCCCATCTTTGTCCCTGGCCTACTCTACAGGGCTGTTGGGAGATCCAGTGCCCTGGTCAGTTTAATTCACGGAGGGTCTTACCCGCTTAAATGTATAAGCTGTAAAGAAACTCTCTCTTTGCCTTTTTGTATTTGCTTAACTGAAGTCCTCCGTTTTGGATTCTAGCCGACTTCAAAGGTTGTTCCTGTTGTTAGCCCCTTGTTCCTACTTAGAATTATGCCGACATGACTTGGCCAGTTCCTCGGTTCTCAGCATCGGTTCCCAGCTCGCTTTCTGTAACCGTATGGCTGACACTTCATGGCTGAATGAAGATGCGTGTGATGCAGGGTTCTTTGTTAACCAGAAGCCACCATATCGTCAGCCACGTACCAGAATCCTAGTCCTGGGAAAGCAGATATTCTTAGTATTCTTGCACATGCACCGCATGCTCCATGAGATCCCTGTCATCCCAAACCTATTTAACCCTTGCCTTCTCTCAATAAAGGGTTTGTCCCTTGGCTCCTGTGAGAGGTGGTTGGGCTGCTTTCTTGCTGAGGGTGGGGGGAGTCCCTTTGGCCAAAGTTGGGGGTCTTTCCGGGCTGCTTCAGAGCCCACCCACAATCGCGTAGACTACCTGAGGTGGTCCGTGCGGACCTAATATTTCAGATCTGGCCCTATGTGGGTTTTTCTCCTAATAGTTTCTAATGATTGTCAGGATTGGTGCCCGGACTGTTTGGGCTGTTGCTCAGACAGTTGTCAAGGTTGGTGCCCTGGTCATTTTCAGGGTTGTCGCTCAGTCTTCAGAGTTGGTGCCCTGACAGTGTTAAGGGTTGGTGCCCTAACATTTTCTCCAGAGTTTGTTGCCAGCAGATTCAAGGGTGACCGTCTACTGTGGGTTCGAGTCCCACCAGAGTCACCCAGGCGACTGCCAACCTGCGTCGCTGGAAATCCTAACTTTTTTTTTTTCAGTGTGGGTTCAAGTCCCACTTGGCTTGGTGCCAACAAATCCAGCTGTCCTTGGCATCCAGGGTATAGGTACCCTTTGCAGCTGTTGGAAAATACAGCCTTCTCTCTTCCCCACCCCTTTGGCTGGGGCGGCCTCTCTACAGTTGGCTTGCGCGTATGTTTAAAATTATTGGCTGAGGCACCTGGACGTTACACTTTGCATTCTGTGATTGGCTGGGATTCGAAGGGCACGCCTCTCACTCTGCCTCTAAGAGTTCTATACTTCTTCTTTGGCTGCACTCTTGCAACTGCACACTCACTTCTCACTGTCAGCTGCTCTTTAATAACTGCAGTAACTTCTCCACTCTGTGCTAAGCATACCTCTTAACTAATTGGTTGGTGAGTTGAATTGAAGATGCATGTATTCGTGCACCTTTTTTTAGTAAATGTTTTAAACTTTGAACTCTGCGGTATCAGCCATCATTTTAAGAAGCCACCCCTGAACTGGGGAGCGCCTTTCTCTGCCACTCTGCTGACGCAGAGCCATCGTAGGACCAATTGCCTGGGTCGCTCTCAACTCCCAACGGCGGCCATCTGGTTGGTGGGGCCTGGAAGGGTCGGGGGGCCAAAGCCAAGACCCTGCATCAAGCAGGCAGGGAATAATACTCTCTTCACACAGTTCTGGGTCCTCTCCTATGCACCTGTCAAGCCCTAGCAATGCTTACCAGTGGGGTGGGCGTGGGGGAGGTCATTCAGGTGATGGAGAAGCAACTGAGCTTCGGGGGGAGGCAGAAATGAGGGGAGGGAGTGGGCTTGTTTTCTGTTTCCTGCTCCAGAGACAAGGACAAGGAGAAATGGATTCAAACTACAGGAGAAGAGGTTCCACCCGAACCTCAGGAAGAACTTCCTGATGGTCAGAGCTGTCCAGCAGTTGAATCTGCTGCTGCCTCTGTGGAGTGTCGTGGGGTCTTCTCCTTCTTTGGAGGTTTTTAAGTGGAGGCTGGATGGGCATCTGTCAAAGGGAGGGCTTCGATGTGGGTTCCTGCATGGGCCCTGGGGTCTCTTCCAACTCTATGATTCTATGAGTGTGTGCTCACAGATGGACTGCAACCCCCTTTTCCTCCCCCGCCCGCCCCAGAGCCCCATCATTGCCTG
The DNA here is from genome assembly GCA_948474755.1 of Ctenosaura bakeri. Taxonomy (NCBI): domain Eukaryota; kingdom Metazoa; phylum Chordata; class Lepidosauria; order Squamata; family Iguanidae; genus Ctenosaura; species Ctenosaura bakeri. Next base: position 292,292 of record CAOLHI010000286.1, read on the forward strand.
CATTGTCTTCCTTCTCTGGTAATTTTTATATGGGTCACAGAGAACGAGAGAATAGGCTCATGTGCCCTGTCTAAAAGGAGACATATACTTCTGTAAGCCACTCTTGTGCACAAGTATAACACTAAGAGGATCCTGCCCCCGTGGCTCATCCCATAATGTAAAGCACACAATCTGCCCTGCCTCCCACTAAAGCCCAGACGAAACACATGGGCTGGGTACCAGTACTCCTACACAAAACCATAGACAGAAGCATTCTTGAAATCATGGAATGTAGGCTCTAGTAGGGGGAAGAATGGAGGGCTGTTTGTGAGGGGGGCAGCCCCTTTAGTTTTCCAAAAATCAGATAACGTATTTCTTTTTTCCAGACCTGGATTCACAAATGACAATTACAGGTGCAGTGCTTTTTCCCTGTAGTATCCAGGGTGGATGTGTGAGCCTCCAGGTGCTGTTTGACTGCAACTCCCATCACCCCTGGCCAGGAGTGAGTGAAGGTATTGTCCAGCAACACCTGGAGTGCCCCGTGTTCTTCCCCCCACTTCTCTGTTCTGAGAGGATCATGAAGGCATAGTTGTCTTTCTTTCCCCCTATAGGATCGGGAGGATGTTCCAGGTGCTGATGCCTTTGGACCGGGACAGGGCCCTCTTCCGGCTCCGTTTCACCACCCTGGCAGTGGGCACGGTGTGCTGCCCACTCTTTGGCTTCCTCTTCTGCGTGATCTGGTCTCTCTTCTTCCACTTCCACGATGCCACTGCCACCCACTGTGACGTGAGTCTTGCTGTTTATTTACTGACAAATATTTAGATGTTGCTTCAATCCCAGACCTGATATCAGGACTCTGGCCAGGGAATCCCAAAATGTAAAACCACATCCCAAGCACAGGCCCAAGCCCCCAGCTCCCCAGTTTATGGTTTCCCTTGACAAATTTTTGCCTTCTGCCAACACAGAGGTCTCTTTCACACTGGGTAATTGTAGCACTTTGATACCAGTGCTAGGGCTACACCCCATAGGGTCGGGGGACTGGTACTATAGGAAGGAAAACTCTCCAGCAAAGAATTCTGAATACCTCACAAAACTACACTTCCCAGGATTCCAGAGGATGCAGCCGTGGCAGATAAAAGTGGTATCTAAGTGCTGTTACTGTACAATGTGAAAAAGACCTTAAAAATGAGGTGTCACATCCCTTCTGGTTTCTGCTCCCCAGCACAGTTGCCAAATACACAATACATAAATTAATATGCATTTTTCCTGTGGTCCATGAACTAGAGGTTAAATAGGACTAGACAGGGGAAACTTTTGGCTAAATAAGTCTGTTTTGAAAAACATGCATTAGAAGCTGTGGATAGTTGGAGCAGGTTGAATTTCTAAAAAAGAAGCATTCTGTATAGCAGATGCCACCACCCTAGAGGCCCTGCTCTGCAGTTCTGCAAGAGTAGGCCTCAGGGGCATATGTGGCCTCTCCAGATTATTTTGAAATTATGAATTTTAAGGTATTAATTGATGGACTTTAATATGAACTGGTTTTATGTGTTCTTTTAACTGATATCAATGTGTTATGTTATTTGTTGTCATTCCCTGCCTCAGTGCATTTCTTACATGCTAAGCAATATATAAGAATTATTATTGTTATCATCACCACCACCATCATCCAAATGGCCTCTCTTGAGGACTGTGGAAACTTAATGGGTGTGAAAGTGGGGAGGGAGACAGTCTCTCAGATAACTAGACATGTTGAGGGAAATGGCACCTAAGAATCACTCGGTTCCTCAGAGATTCGGAGGATATAACTGTAGATTAAGAAGCGTGGCTCTCAATTGATGAGATTCTCCCATCAGGGCTGGTAAACGTTTGGTGAGTTCAAAACAGCTCCAAAGAGCCGGCTGCTGTTGTCCTCTGCAGGGCCTGGTGGTGGCTAGCTGGGGGCCTTAGGAAATCAAGTTGCGGTCAGGGAGCATGCCCAGAGCTCAAGAAAGTTTTGCCTTTGGGGGCTTTCACTCTTAGCATTCTCCCTTCCACTTGCAGGTCCCCAACTACCTCCCCTCCATCAGCGCCGCCATTGGTGGGGCCACCCCCGAGCGCTACATCTGGCGCTTCTGCATTGGTCTGCACTCCGGCCCCCGCTTTTTGGTGGCAGTGGTCTACTGGAGCTACTACTGCGGCGGCCACTGCACCCACCCGCGGTACCTCTGCCTCTGCCACACGGCCTTCGTCCTCAACCTGATGGAGAACGTGGCTCTCCTGCTGCTCACCTACATCTCCTCTTCAGAGAACCACTGTAAGTGCCGGCGGCCTTGGGCTGTGGACGTTGTAAGGGGCGGATGGGTTTTGGAGTCCTTGTTAGCATCGCAGCCAGATGTTAAGAGCTGCTCAGTGGCATGGAGCGGTTTGCTTGTATTAGTACCTTCTTGGGTGCTTTTAGCAGTTTGAGGGTGGGAAAAGACATGGCAGCTGGGAGTGGACAAGGGGAGTGGATTTATCTCTGTTACTGACCTGCTTGTGCAGTTCTCGTAGCTGTGGGAGCAGAGAAATGGGCCATGCTTAACACACTTTGACTTTCCTTGTTTGCTTCTTCACTGCACAGGCTGAGCCTCCCTTATCCGAAATGCCTGGGGCCAGAAGTGCTTCGTATTGTGGATTTTTTCAGATTGTGGAATAGCTGTATTTGCATATGTATAAAATACAGTACAGTACAGGAGATCTCTGGGGAGCTCACAAATTAACATGCAGGAGTGCTGCAGCCACTGCTTTGAGCTGGGTGCTATGTTTGGATTCCTACAATTACACAATTTTTCTCCAGCCTCACATCCTGTTCATTCATTATTTGTGTTGTGTATGAGACACAAGGCTGGAGAGAGACTGAGGGTTTGAGAGACAAACAAGCAGGAGCCCTTCAGCCACCACCTTGAAGGTGGAAGTGGGCAGCTGGTGGCAAAACGTTTCAGTTTTTGGAAGTTTTTGGATTTCTAGATAAGAGATACTCAACCTGTCATGAACTGAATTCACACACACAAATAGAACAGTGCTTAAACGCTATTTATTAGAAGCGTGATACCTCGTAGAGGACGTCAGTGAGTGAACTGGAGGCAATTAGCAATATTCAAAACATAAAATACAAAAAGTACATCTGCCCGCAAGGGACCTTGAAGTCTTGGTGCAACCTGGCTATGCTTATCAGTGTATTCCTAGCTTTTGTTTATCTAACGGTCTCTGGTTCTCATGCCTTGTTACAAGTAAGTTGCTACTTAACTCCTACTACATATCTCTTTACTAAAATATGGAGGGCTACCCAACACAACCTGTATAATCCTGGAGGTGGGGGTGTCTTCCATTGGCCTTGCCCTGTAGAGCTGAAGAGGGATAAATCCTAACCCAGGGGCCCCATCTATGTCCAGTAACAAGGATTTGATTTGACTGCTGGCAAAGGGATAAGTCGGGGCAGAATTTGTTTGGGGGCCCGATTCTACTCTTGGCTGTGAGGGGGTGTTAGACCCCCCCCCAGGACAGGGATGCTGAGATGCTTCTCTGCTGTCTACCATCCACTGAGCATCACTGCCCGCCTGCCAGTAAAGCTTATCTTACAACTGTAACGTCTCTAATGCCATTTCTGCACTAGAATGTTAGAATCATAGAATCCTAGAGTTGGAAGAGACCCCAGGGCCATCAAGTCTAACCCCCTGCTATGCAGGAACACCTATCAAAGCATTCCCAACAGATGGCCATCCAGCCTCTGCTTAAAAACCTCCAAAGAAGGAGGAGACTCCACCACACTCCATGGAGGCAGCAGATTCCACAGCCAGACAGCTCTGACCATCAGGAAGTTCTCCCTGAGGTTCAAGTGGAATCTCTTTTCTGCAGCTTGAAGCCATTGCTCCTTGTCCTAGTCTCTGGAGCAATAGAGAACAAGCCTGCTCCCTCCTCAACATGGCATCCCTTCAAATATTTAAACATGGCTATCATGTCCCCTCTTAGCCTTCTCTTCTGCAGACTAAACATACCACCGCTCCTCAGAGGGCTTCATGGCTTCCAGACCCTTCACTATTTTGGTCGCCCTCCTCTGGACACCTTCCAGCTTGTCCATATCCTTCTTGAATTGAGGTGCCCAGAACTGGACACAGGATTATTCCAGATGAGGTCTGACCAAAGCAGAGCAGAGTGGTACCATTACCTCCCTTGATCTGGACACCATACTCCTGTTGATGCAACCAAGAATCGCGTTGGCTTTCTTGACTGCCCATCACACTGCTGACTCATGTTCAGCTTGCGATCTACCAAGACTCCTGGATCCCTTTCACAGGTACTGCTATCCAGCCACGCATCCCCCATCCTGTATTTGTGCCTTCCATTTTTTCTGCCTAAGTGCAGGACCTTACATTTCTCCCTGTTGAAATTCATTTTGTTAGCTTTGGCCCAGCTCTCCAATCTGTTAAGGTCGTTTTGAATTTTGATCCTGTCTTCTGGGGTATTAGCAACCCCTCTCAGTTTGGTGTCATCTGCAAATTTGATCAGCATGCCCTCGGCTGCTTCATCCAAGTCATTGATGAAGATGTGGAATAGCAGCCCTGGGCCCAGGACAGAACTCTCTGGCACCCCGCTAGAGTTATAGTGCTATTATTCCACTTTCAACATCCTATGGAATCCCGGGGATTTGCAGTTTAGGCAGGAGCCTTTGAGAGGGCCTTTGAGGTCCCTCGCTAAACTGCAAAGCCCAGGATTCCATAGGATGTTGAAAGTGGAATAATAGCACTGTAACAGTCTAGTGCGGAAATGGCCTCAGTGTCCAGAGCCTAAAGAACCCTGAGAGGATCCTGGAACTCCTCCTGATTATTATAATAATAACAACAACGACTACTACTACTACTACTATTATTATTATTATTATTACTATTATTATTATTAATATTATTATTAGAAGGGAACAACAACAAATAAAACACTTTTGTTTAGACAGGCTTCAAAAATGGAAAGTTTGGAAAAAGAAGCTAGAGGAGTGCTGTATTGTTTTACCTGCTGTTTTTAAGATCTTCTCATCTTTTAAAATTGGATTTTACTCAAGTGTTATTGTTTTAATACTGTAAATAGTTTAATTCTGTCATAATACCTACTTTTTGTATGTTTTTAATTATACAATTCTTCAAACTGTGAGCTGATTTGAGTGCCAATGTTGGGAAGAAAGTAGACTATAAATACTAATAATAACAAAAACAATGACCAAAAAAAAACCCACAACACGTATAAAACCTGGTTTGATAAATATTAAACATATATAAAGGCATATGAAAACCAATACACATTAAGTCCATAAAGAAATATTTTAAAACTGTAATTTAAAAATAACCTGAATAGTCCTGGAATCAACATGGCCTTGTGAGCGCAGTGGAGTGGAAGGAGGGCGCATAGGATCAGTCTTGAAGGACTTCTGGTGAGCTGGGACTATGGCATCATCTGCCTTCCTCACCACCCCAGGCTCCCCTTTTTCTCCTGAGTTGGAAGCAACCCCAAGGGCAATCTGGTTCCCCCCCCCAAGTAGTACAGGAATCCACAGCTAAAGCAACCTTAACAAACAGCCGTCCAAACTCTGTTTGAAAATCTACAGACTGGGAGAGTCCATCACCTTCCTCAGAGGAACGTTGCTGAGCAGCTCTTGCAGTTCTTTCTGAGGGTTTATTTCTTCCTCATGTTTAACAGAAGTCCTCCAGGTAATTGGAGGAAAGTGGACCTTCCCCACAAAGCTGTACTGTTGCGACCCGTACCTTTTGCAATCCAAAGTATTCTGGGTTGGCTTGGTCTTGACTTGGCAACGCACATTGTTTTTACAAATGACCAGCTCCTGGAAAGAGGTGAAACATCTATTTCGGCCGTGAGAGCCTTCGACTTTACATCTAGAAATTGCTTTAAATCAACAGAACTGCCTACATATTTTATTAGCATTATCATCAATGTCATCATTATTAATAACTTTATTTGTACTTTTCTTTTTCTACTAGACTGGAACTCAAAGCCTACAAATTAAAATAAAAACAGTATAATTAAAATAGAACTAAACTATTAGTGACATCAACAACAAGTAAAACATACAATTACAACTGCTAAAAAGCAGTTTGAGAACAGTACAATTCAAACAATCCAACACCCTCTTCAAAACCCCCTAACCTTTATTTTATTTATGTATTTATTTCATTTCTCTGCTGCTTTTCTCTGAGAGTGGGACCCAAGACGGCTCAAAAAAATGAATCGTTCTTTTTTAAAAAGAAAACAAAAGGCCAGTAACATTAAAAATATAATTTGAAAACCATTACATTAAAAATATAACTGTGAACAGTATAAAATCATTCAGAAGTATACGAGATTTGAAAAATAGATAAAACACACACCCAGTAAGAGGCAATTACTCATTAGAAGCCTACTTGAACAAAAAGGTCATTGCCTGCCAGAGAATGGAGAGCCGGGAGGGTGGCCGGCTGGCCTCCCTTGGAAGGGAATTCCAGAGGGTGGGAGCAGCCACCGAGAGGGCCCTGTGACCCGTGGCCTCACCAAGGGAGCCTGCGATGGTGCTGGGACTGAGAAAAAGTCCTCCTCTGTGGATTTTAGGACTGTGGCAGGTTTGCATAGGGCAAAACAGTCTTTCAGATAATCTGAGCTCTCTGTGGGGTTGTTGCTATGGAGAGAGTCCTGGTAAGGGCCTGCACTTCGCCCCACAGCTTGGGTATCGGCTGGCTGTACTTTGCCTCTGCCCTTCTCCTGTTTGCCTTTGTGCCTGCCCAAGGTCTGCTGGAGATTTCTTAGGGAGCCATCTTATATCAGCATGGCTGGGCAAGACACCTTCCCCACAGGTTGCAGAGAGGTTGAGGTCTCCTTCTCTGGATGTCTTCAGAAAGAGGCTGGGCGGCTACCTGCGGCTGGGGATGCTCTACCTGGAGATTCTGTATTGAGGATGGAGTTGGACTCTGTGGCCCATGAGGCCCCTTCCAGCTCTAAATCATCTGGAGTCCCGCATTCTGTTTTGGGTGCCTCATTTTGATGTGAACAAGTCGGAACAAATTCAGAGAAGGGCGATGAGAATATTAACAAGAGGTACAGAGAACAAAACTTAGGAGGAAAGGTTGGAGGAGATGGGCAGGTTCAGCTTAGTAAAGAGAAGAGCAAGGGGTGACATGATTGTCTTCTTTAAATACCTCACCTACCTCCCAGAGAGGAGGGGGCAGGCCTGTTCTCTGCTGCCCCAGAAGGAAGGCCCGGGTCTCATGGCTTTAAGTGGCAGGAGGGTGGATTTCAACTGAACATTAGAAGGAACTTCTTGACAGTGAGAGTGGTTCTGCAGTGGAACCAATTGCCCAGAGAGCTGCTCAGGTGCTCATCTTTGGATGCATTCAAAAAGATGCTGGACAGCTCCCTGCTGTGGATGCTTTAGCTGGACATCATCCTGCATTTAGCAGCAGGTTGGACAACGTCGCCTGGGGGCCCCCTTCCAGCTCTGTGATTCTATGATTTTCCTGCTGCTTCTGTGTGCGGCCAGTTCTGCCCCCTCCCCTCCCTTGGAATGGCTTGAACCTTGCGCTCACCATTTGGGTGTCCTTTTCTCTTGTCCCCACAGTCGTCCACAAGAGCGCCTTCATCCTCTTCATCTTTTCGGCCCTCAGCCACATGTTCCTGACCTGCGTTCTGTGGCGAATGACTAAGAAGCACACGGTAAATCCTGAGGTACGGAGCCTCCTTTTTCCTTGTCTTTCTCTTTCTCTGGTAACCAGCCGATCACTTAATTTGTGTGCTTCTTTGTTTGAAGCACTTGTCTGTTGCCTTTCAGCTCACCAGGGCCCCCTATGTGACGTAAAACAAACAAAACATTAAGAATATTAAATGTGCAAATGAAATAATTTAAGAATACACTAAAACAACCCTTCAAAAACAGCTTTAAGTACCACAGACACCTAAACAGCCAGAGCAGCCCGTGCTGGTTTTAAGGACCAAAGGCCATGTGAAACTAGTAAAATGAAGCTAGTGGGCTGGACAGGGCTACTGTTAGTTGGATTTGTAATTGGTTGGCCAGCCGAACCCAAAGGGTGATCACAAATGGCTGCTTTTCATCCTGGAGAGAAGTGACTTTTGGGGGTGCCACAGGGTTCTGTCCTGGGCCCAGGGCTGTTCAATGTTTTTATCAACGACTTGGATGAAGGAATAGAGGGCATGCTCATCAAATTTTCAGAGGACACCACATTGGGAGGGGTTGCTAATACGCCAGAGGACAGGATCAACATTCAAAATGACCTGGATAGATTGGAGAGCTGGGCCGAGGCGAACAAAATGCAATTCAACAGAGGGAAGTGTAAGGTCCTGCACTTAGGTAGAAAAAATGGAATACAGAAATATAGGATGGGGGACATGTGGCTGGATAGCAGTACATGTGAAAGCCAATGTAATTCTTAGTTGCATCAATAGGAGTATGGTGTCTAGATCGCGGGAGGTAATGGTACCACTCTACTCTGCTTTGGTCAGACTTCATCTGGAATAATCCTATGTCCAGTTCTGGGCACCCCAATTCAAGAAGGATGTTGATAAGCTGGAGTATGTCCAGAGGAGGGCGACCAAAATGGTGAAGGTCTGGAAGCCATGAAGCTCTGTGAGGAGCGGCTGAGGGAGCTGGGGATGTTTAGTCTGCAGAAGAGAAGGTTAAGAGGGGACATGATAGCTATGTTTAAATGTTTGAAGGGATGTCATGTTGAGGAGGGAGCAGGCTTGTTCTCTGTCGCTCCAGAGACTATGACAAGGAGCAATGGCTTCAAGCTGCAGGAAAGGAGATTCCACTTGAACCTCGGGAAGAGCTTCCTGAGGGTCAGGGCTGTCCGGCAGTGGAATCTGCTGCCTCCATGGAGTGTGGTGGAGTCTCCTTCTTTGGAGGTTTTTAAGCAGAGGCTGGATGGAAATCTGTTGAGAATGCTTTGGTGGGTGTTCCTGCATAGCAGGGAGTTGGACTCGATGGCCTCTGGGGTCTCTTCCAACTCTATGATTCTATGATTCTATGAAACAGCCACAGACCTGGCTGGGCCGCAGAAGAGATAGGCCCAGTCTGCCTTCCCTTGGGAGGGGGTTCTGTGGTTGGGTGCCAGTTCAGAGAGGGCTCTGTCTCTCAAACGCTGCAGCCTAGCTGTGTGGTGTATTTGACAATGCTAGTCAAAGTGATAGCCCATGGAGCAGTACCAGTCCATGGAATATTGCCCGCCAGTCCCTGCCAGTTTTCCATGAAAGAAAGAAAACACAGTTCTGTACCCAAGAGGCACAGATTTTGTGAGTCCTTGGCTCATCAGAAGACAACAACGGCCAGTTCCCCCCATCTGATAGCCTGAGAAGCAGTGCTGTGTACCACCTTTCATGAAGAACATACCCAGTTTGATTTGCCATAAATAAGATAATAAAACAGTTAATAATCTAATTACTAGCTACGTTTAAAAACAAAAGCAAACAAGCTAAAAGTGTCCGGAAGTCCAGTATTGATTTTGAAAAACTTGTGTGTATTTTAAATATTAAAAAGTATGGGGCAGCCCTCCAACCTATTTAAAATGTAAATTTCAGGGCAGGAAAGTCAAAAAGGAGAGTCAGGTGAGACTGAAGGTTTCCAAGGGCTGCAAAACAGTCTTGGGGGCCACATGAAAACTGAAGATCACAATGTGAAGTCGAAGGCTTTCACGGCCGAAATCCATAGGTTGTTGTGGGTTTTCTGGGCTTTAAGGCCGTGTTCTCTTAGTATTTTCTCCTGACGTTTCGCCTGCATCTGTGGCTGGCATCCTCAGAGGATCTGGTGGCATGGAAGTGAGACAGAGCGTATATACTTGTGTAGTCCCCGGGTGGGAGGGAGCAATTTGCATGTGTTACAGTTGGCCTGTTGTTAAATGGGATATCCCCCAGGGATATGTATTGTATTGTTAGCCAGGGGATATGCATAACAGTGTGTTAAGTACATTAGCAACCCACCGTCTTGTTTCTTGTAGAGGGACCCCCAGAGTCTGGGTGGTGGTCATTGGCATATGTTGAGTCTTGATTTTAGTGTTCTTCAGTACTGGTAGCCAAATCTTGTTTCCTTTCCTTTCCAGTTTCTTCTTTCCTGTTGAAATTGTCCATGTGTTTGTGGATTTGAATGGCCTCTCTGTGTAGTCTGACATAGTAGTTGTCAGAATGGTCCAGAATTTCTGTGCTTTCAAAAAGCATTCTCTGTCCAGGTTGGTTTATAACATAGAATCATAGAACTGTAGCATTGGAAGAGACCCCAGGGGCCATCCAGTCCAACCCCCTGCCATGCAGGAACACCCTCAAAGCACTCCTGATGGCTAGATAGCCATCTAGCCTCTGCTTAAAAACCTCCAAGAAAGGAGACTCCACTACACTCTGAGGCAGCAGATTCCACTGCCGGACAGCCCTGAACATCAGGAAGTTCTTCCTGAGGTTCAGGTGGAATCTCCTTTCCTGCAGCTTGAATCCATTGCTCCTTGTCTTGGTCTCTGGAGCAGCAGAAAACAAGCCTTCTCCTTCCTCTACATGGAATCCCTTCTTGGGAGTGTAGCTGGTCACTACTACACTACACTTTTGCCATGTTAACATGTTCTGCTACTACTGATTTTTCTGGGTGGATCACAACTTGGCCACTCTGAATTACACACCAAAAAAAAGCTTTGTTCTGCCTTCATTATTGAAAAAAAGTAATGACATGTGATGACTTTCTTTTAGCTTGTGATCCCCAGTAGGCCTCTCTTCTCCCCTTTTCAGGTAGGAGAAATTTTGGGAGACTCCCCCTTCAGTGAAAACCAAGGACTCAGTCTGAGCCTTTCCTGGTCTGTTGAGACCTCTCTGTCTTGATTTTTGCTCCCTTCAGCCTCTGGCTGCCTGCCTTCGCCCCTGGGAAGATGCTGGGTTAACAACAGGCGCTAATTGTTCCGGTTATTTCCTGTCAAGTCAAGTTTGATTTAGGCCAGCCCTCTGAATGAGAGACCCTACAAGTTGTCCTTTCTTCAAGAGCCCTACTCAGGCCTTGCAGGCTCAGGACAGCAGCCACTGTGACTTCCTTGATGGAGTCCATCCATGTGTAGAGTGGTCTTCCTCTTTTCCTTCTGCCTTGCCAGCCATGATTGCCTTTTCTAGTGAGTCAAGTCTTTTCGTGATGTGTCCAAAGTACAGCAGTCTTCGCGATTTTTGAAAAACCTAATCATTTAATTTCTCAAATTTACAAGTTTTTGTTAAATAGGCAATTGGAAACTGAAACTATAAAACAGACTATGGTTAAGTGGTCCTCGAATATAGGTAAAAAAATGCTTGAAGATTGGGAAGACAGTTGGAGAAGGACAAAGTACAGCAATCTCAGCTTAGCCAGCTTGGCTTCTAGGGAGAGTTCAGCCTTAATTTCCTCTGGGACCCATTCATTTGTCCTTTCGGCAGTCCTGGGTATCTCTTCTCCAGCACCACATTTCAAAGGAGCTGATTTTCTTTCTGTCAGCTTTCTCCACTGTCCAGCTTTCACAACCATACATGGAAATCCGAAATAGGATGGTACAGATTTTGCCATTTCCACACTAGCCTGTTATAGCGCGATGATTCCACTGTCAACATCCTATGGAATCCTGGGGTTTGCAGTTTAGGCCCCTCGTTAAACTGAAAACCCCAGGATTCCATAGGATGTTGAAAGTGGAATCATCGCGCTATAACAGGCTAGTGTGGAAATAGCCTTTCTCTTTCAATTATCTCCATTTCTGCTTGAGGCTGTAGCACAAAAGCCTGCCCCCAGGGGGCAGCACCTGCCTGGTGTGTCCACATCCTTGTGTCATCTTCTCCACTTGCCTGCTTTTGGGGTCACTTGGGGGGTCATAGAGCAGCTCCTAAACTAGGATTTCTGAGGACATGGATTCTGGAGGAGCACTTTATACATTCCCAGAGTCCCACTTTCCAGCCTGCCAGCCAGTTGGCGGGGGAAAGTTGGTTTTTGGCAAATGTGTGTTACAGTGGGTGAGGAGCACAGCCAGTGTGCGGGAGGCAAAAAAGTCATTGTGATCAGGAGAAACTATACCCAGAATTGAAGTTGCTGGGGGGCACAAGATGGAGGGCTCCATCGCACTTGCATCCTGTTGGTGAGCTGAAGATAGAGAAAGAAATAATAATATAAAGTCATCCCTCTACATTTGCTAGGGTTAGGGCACAGGACCCCAGTAAAAGTGGAAAAACTGTGAATAACTCTAGGCCCCCCAAACCATCTTAAACACTTACAAGAAGTATGATCACCATCTGCAACCCACTATGGATTTCTTAGAGGCATCAGGGTTCCTTCCCAAGGTAGAAGTGGGGGGCCGGTGGGGCTGACTGCCGCCTCCACTGCTGCCCCACACCATTTTTAATAGGGACTTTCAAGCCTTGTTTGCAGTTTCTCAGTCTCATGAGGCTTGCAATCCCTATTAAGAATGGCCTAGGCAGCAGAGGTGTCAGCAAATAGTCCCTGAATAATCAAATCCGCAAAAGTGAAACCCACAAATGTGGAGGGCTGACTGTATTGGTAGTTTAATTACATTTTAACAGAGGGTTGGACTTGATGGCCATTGTGGTCTCTTCTCACTCTGTTTCTACGGCCATTTCCGCACTAGCCTGTTATAGCGCAGTGATTCCACTTTCAACATCCTCTGGAATCCTGGAGTTTGCAGTTTCAGGAGAGGCCAGCTGGCCTCTCCCCAAACTGCAAACCCCAGGATTCCAGAGGATGTTGAAAGTGGGATCATTGCTCTATAACAGGCTAGTGCAGAAATGGCCCATGATTCAATGGAGTGTGGGTTTCTTTGGGTTTTTTTTAAAGAGGGTCTGGATGGCCATCTGTCAAAGGGAGTGCTTTGAGTGTGTCTTCCTGCATGGCAGAAGGGGGTTGGACTGGAGGGCCCTTGGGGTCTCTTCCAGCCTTAGGATTTAATGATCTCCCATGGCCACTGCCATCCTGCAGAGGGAGCGTGGTGGGGGAGCCCTAGGCTGGGCCCCAGTCACGGGGCAGGGAGGGAAGAGGCATTTTCCCACACCCTGGGCCCAAGAGCTCCTTGCCGTCTCCTGCTTCCTGTGTGAAGTCTCACCAATGAGAATTCTTCCTTTGCCTGCCCCAGCAGTGTCCTTTCAGAAGCAAGCTGTTTGGGCTTCCCGTTACACATACTCGTGCTGACACAGATACGCCGCATCTTTCAATCCCCAGGAGCCTGACTGATGGGGAGGCTAGCTGCCCTGGGGGACAAGGCACTGGGCCCAAGAGAAGGAGAAACCCAAGGTGGAAGGAGCTGATATTGGCCTTGTGGAAAAGAGCAAGCAGAGAAGAGAGGCAGAACAGGAAGGACACAAAGGTGGCAGCTTTAGAAGACGAGATTAGAGGCTTCAAGTGGCCTTTAAAAGTTGCTGCAGGTGCCTGTCTTCCTGTCAAGTCTGGTTTATTTATTTTTCTTAAAAAAGGTTGTTCCACATTGCTGCCACCCGGCTCTCTGCTTTGATCGGAAGCTACAGCCTCTTCCGCTTTTGGCTCCATTGTCGTTATGCTTTCCCAGTTTTTATTGGCTCAACTCAAAAGCATTCTCTTTCTCTTTCTCTCTTTTTTTTCTAAGTAGTAAAAATTTCAAAATGTGATGCATCACCACAGGAAACTTATTTTTGTTGTTGGCATTTCTTGATGAAAGCAAATGGAAACTGCTGTCACAATCTAAATATTCCCACTGTGGTTTTTTAGTTTCGGCACCCGGAGACATAAAGGTGATGGGTTTTCCCCCACCCCTTGCAGGGTTGTTGTGAGGACAGCAGTGGGAAGGAGGGACGTATCTGTCACCCTGAGCTCCTCAGAGGAGAGTTGAGGGGGGTGCACGTACCTAATAAGTAGGAAGAATGGCTGGACTGCAGGAGTTGTTTGCCGTGGAACAGTGGGCTCCCTCGGAAGGTGGTAACGGCTCTTCTTCATTAGAGGATTTTGAGCAGAGGTTGGCCGGCCACTTATCAGGGCACCTTTAGTTGTGGGTGATGAGAATGGCGATAAGTAACAACAGCACTTAATAACTTCAAATATCTGAAGGGATGTCATGAAGAAGACGGAGCCAGCTTGTTTTCTGCTACTCCAAAGACTAGGACACCAACCAATAAACAATTCAAATTACAGGAAAAGAGATTCCACTTAAACATTGAGAAGAACCTTTTAACTGTAAGAGGTACGAGAGAGCGTTGCTGAGCATATTTGTCTTGGAGAAAACTGATATGATAGCCATCTTTAAATATTTCTGAAGAGATGTCATGTTGAAGATGGAGCAGGCTAGTTTTTTGCTGCCCCAGAAACCAGAACACAAACCAGTGAGTTTAAATAACAAGAAAAGATTTCCGCCTAAACCTTAGGAAGAATAATTTGAGTGTAAGAGCTGTTTGACCATGAAGTAAACTGCCTTCAACTGCAGTAGATTCTCCTTCTTTGAGAGTCTTTAAACAGAGGTTGGATGGGCATTGTCGGGGTGCTGTTGTTGTGTATACCTGCATGATAGAATGGGGTTGGAGTGGATGGCCCCTTTCAACACTATACAACTCTATGAACTTTATTTAAATTCTCCCTTTTTCACAGGACAAGGATTCAAACCAGCTTACAAAAAAATTAAAGCAAACATAACCTACTGAAGTATTCAAGAACTTATTATTACTATTACTGTATTCATTTACACCCTGCCTTTTTCTCAGTATTTAGATTCAAGGTGGGACAGTATTGTAGCCCAATAAAATGTAGCTTGTGTTAGTCTATTTCAATGTTAAAAAATTGTAGAGGAACCCTGGAGCATCACTGAGACTAGCTGAGAAGAAGAAATTCCTGGCATAAGCTTTCATGGACTCCCATTTGAGGAAGCTGAATGAAGTCCATGGAAACTTATGTTAAAAAATTTCTTCTTCTCAGTAGCTGGAATCCTCTATCAGCTATTAGTTAGGTGTACCTTTCCAGATTCATAACTGAGTAACCTTTGTTAGTCATGTATACTTTTCTGTATATATAACTGGGTGACCTGTTGGCCTGACCCACCCAAAACCAATGGAAACATCATTCCCCCCATTCCCATCACCAGCCACATCCATCGCCTTCTCCCCGTGCTGCTGAAGCCCAGCATAGGAGGTTGGGGGGCGGATTTATGATGGTGGCAGTAATATGGCGATTGTGTCTAAGTAGCTATCGTGGATACAGGACTGTTACGGATGAGTTAATCTAGATAACTATCCTGCTTTCCTCATCACTACTTAGTCATGTTTGTGAGCTTATGGCCAAAGTCTTAAACACACACACACCCCAAACCTTCTTTACTGGGTATCAGCTGCATGGGGAGAAGGAGGTGGCATGGGCCAGGAGTCGGTTTCTCTAGGCGAACAGCAGCCTCGGAGGAGGACAAACACACCAGGAGCTAATCAGGCTGGGATGAGAGCCAGCTGGCTCCAGCCTTCTTAAGGAAAGCAGAGGGCAGTGGCTCAATGCCAGAAACAACTCTCATGTCTGCCAGCCCTTACCTTGTGTATTCTAGATTCTCTGCTCATTGCCTGCCTGGATTTTCTAACCGCAGACTGTCTGGCCGTGTTGCTCACAGTATTACTGGACCGGTTCTTGACTGTCTCTGCTCCATCCTGAACAGACAAGCATTATTGACTGTGAACGGTTTCCTGCTAGCCCAGCACTTTGTGCCAGGCAACAAATGGCCAGCACCTGCAACAGGAGATCTATTCTATTGGTGATGAGAGCACAGGGGAATGACATTTCTATCAGGTTTGAGGGGTTCAGACCAAGTGAGGTAGCTTAGGTATGCAGGTATCCCCCCATTTACCTGACAGGTTAAGGACTGGAACATGGCCAGAAGGGAATTGATTGAAAAGTGGAACCCAGGCTTTCGTCAGTTCTTCTCCTCTTGCCTTCTTTCCAGAAGGAAGAACTGACAGAAGAGCAGACCCTGCATCAAAAGAAGGCAAATGTCTATATTACAACAGTTGAAAGAGTGGAGCATTGAAAAACAAGTCGTTGAAAAGCAGGAGGTGCCCGAACTTCACTGTGTAGCTGATACAGGATTCTGGGCTGCAAGTCTCAAAGGTACTCCAGGATTCCTGTGTATATTTCTGTTACAACATGGTTGAGACTTACAAAGAATCAGCATAAAAGGAGAATTAAATTACCAATAATAATAATAATAATAATAATAATAATAATAATAATAATTATTATTATTATTATTATTATTATTATTATTATTATTATTATTATTATTATTTTATTTTTTGTTAGCTGCCTCTCCCCAAGGTTCAAGGTGGGATAGTGGGATATAACATGATATAACATGAAAATACATCATAAGTTAAAGTATAGTAAAAATAGATAATTTTTTAATTTTAAAAAAATTAAATCAGTTTGTAAACAGGGCAGCATGCTGTTAAAAGACCTGTTTTTAAAAAATACCCTTTCAGTGTTGTTGTTGTTTTTAAATCTTCCCCTACTGCTGGAAGGACAGCAACGAGAGGGCACCTCTTTCTCAATTCCTGCTCTCTTGAGTTCCTCTCCTCTGCTTTTCTCACTCCCACCACATCCCCAAAGCGACCTCCTTCTTCTCACAGTTTCTGTTTCCCCCCAGGAAGCTGAGTCAGGGACTCGGCCTGAGAAGAGATGTTTCCGTCTTTCCCAACATCAGCCAAGAGTGCCTTGTGGGCAGAGAGGGCCATGATCCGTTGGAGTTGGGGAGGGATGCATTCACCGTTCCCCCCTGCAGTCCTCAGGGAGTCTTTCTGGGGTCTGTGAAGGGGAGGGGGTTGCAATCCAGTGTGTGAGGGTGGTGGGGATCTTCCTGAAATTATTTCCATTGTTTATTTAGACTGTGCCATCTATGCACATAGTGCTTTACAAGTAAAGCAGTGGGTCCTGCCAAAGGCATCTGGTCTGAAATATATGGATAAACACAAGAGCACAAAGGGGAGGAAGGAATAATAAAATACCATGGAATTGTCAAACAAGCTATCCAGATAAAATACCAAAAAAAAAAAAATGCAGTCGCTTCTCCGCATTTGTGAGGGTTTGGGACACAGAACCCTTGTGAGAGTGGAAAAATCGTACATAACCCCCCAGGACTCCCCCTCCCATTCACTTACCTTTAGTCCCGGCAAGCAGACGTGGTGGCAGCTCTGAAAGAGGGGCGTATGCCAGGCTCCTCACCTCTTTTGGGGGTGAGCCAGCTGAGTACAAAGTGGGAAACGGGTGGAGGGGGCCCTGGGGAGACCTCTTGTAACTCCGAAGCATACTTTGCAGGGCCTGTTGTGAGGAAGGAGCCTCGCTCACACGCTCTGTAGCCCTCCTCTCATGCCTCAAGAGGGGTCTCCACCAGGCTTGGTGTCCCACCCTTCAGACGTGGAGCCCATAACTACATCCAGCAGCCACAAATTCCGCCCTTCTGCTCTATACTGTTTGAAGGAGAACCTCTGTTTATCTGTCCTGAATGCCCCCGCCGTTCAGGCTTGGCATAGTTGTTACGAAAGAAAGAGAAGAGCTTCTCCTGACCCAGCTTCTCCTTCCCGTCACCTGGCTTTTCCCCCCTAAACAGAATAGTGCTGAACATAATATCTCTTCCACTGTGAGATTTAGCTCCATGGTCCTAATCATTTGGTTGCCCCCTTTCTTCAACTGTCTTGAGATTTTGAGGTTCTGTGATTGGAACTGTGCTAGTTTTGACCCATAAAGTCCTGTACACCTCATGTCCAAGCTATCTGAAGGAGAACGTTCTCCCTCATGAACTTGCTCCTGTTTTGAGAACTGAATCATAGAACCATAGAGTTGGAAGAGACCCCAGGGGCCATCCAGTCCAACTCCCATCTGCCATGCAGGAGCACTCATCAAAGCATTCCCAACAGATGGCCATCCAGCCTCTGCTTAAAAACCTCCAAAGAAGGAGAAGAATCTGCTGGGGAGCCCCTTCTCTCTGTCCCCTTGCCCTCATGGGCACATCTGGTGGAAAGATGAGAGATGAGGTCTTTTCGGTGGCGGCTCCGGGGCACTAGAAATCCCTTCCCGGATTGGTGAGACTGGCATCCACTCTACTCTCTTTCTGTAAACAGGAGAAGACCTGTCTCTTTCGACAGGCCTTGTAGGTTGGATTGTTTGGCAGGACAGGCCTTGGACAATGTGCTGGATTTTCTATTTGTTATTTTTGCTGGGCTTTTGTGTTTTTTTATGGTTTAGGTTTTTAAGTTATATTTTTTTGAGAGTTTATCATTTCTTTAACTTACATACCTTTTAACTTTTTGAATTTTTAACTGGCTTTTTCAGTCTTTTGTAAGCCACTTTGAGTCCCAAAATGGAGAAGAGGAAGAGAGTTTTGAGTTGAAGAGACCCCAGGGGCCATGCAGTCCAACCCCATTTTGCAACACAGGAAGACACAAAGCACTCCCTTGGGCAGACGGCCACCCAGCCTCTGTTAAAAAACTTCCACCACATTCCCAGGCACCAGCATATTCCACTGCCCGACTGCTCTTGCCCATCAGGAAGTTTTGGTGGAATCTTGTTTCCTGTATCATAGAATCCTAAAAGTGGAAGGGACCCCAAGGGCCATCCAGTCCAGCCCCCTTCTGCCATGCACACTCAAAGCCCCCTCCCTTTGACAGATGG
The DNA here is from genome assembly GCA_948474755.1 of Ctenosaura bakeri. Taxonomy (NCBI): domain Eukaryota; kingdom Metazoa; phylum Chordata; class Lepidosauria; order Squamata; family Iguanidae; genus Ctenosaura; species Ctenosaura bakeri. The sequence continues at coordinate 310,929 of CAOLHI010000286.1, forward strand.
CCATCCAGCCTCTGTTTAAAAACCTCCAAAGAAGGAAGAGACTCCACCACACTTTCTTTCTTAAATCCTGACTTAAATGCCCCACCACAGATTTGTGTAAGGAGTGATGTTTTGTTTTCAATCCTTTTCTGAGAGATTCCCAGCAAATGGAATTCTCTTTTCTTGTGAGCGGCCAGTTCAGTGGGCAAGAGGCTGCGATCCAAGAGCTGGTTGCTCTCCTTGCTCAGCTCCCCACAGGATGGAGAGAAGTTTTGGTTCTCCTCCTCCACCCAGAGAGCCGTTTGTGCCTCTACCTTTTGGGGCCACCCATACGAATGAGCTCAGGATGGCCTCTGTTTGGGGTGACTTCTGCACAGGGAGGAGCGGGGTGAGTGTTGTGCTAGGATTCCAGGAGACCAAGATTCAAATCTCTGCTCGGCCATGGAAACCCTCTGGATGGCCCTGGGCAAGGCACCCTCCCTTTGGCTCCAGAGGAAGACCAAACCTCCACCAAAGAAATCTGGCCAAGAAAACCAGCCAGCGTAGTGTAGTGGTTTGGGTATGCAATTAAGACTCCGAGACTGGGGTTGGAAAGGCTTGGCCATGGAAACCAATAAACCAGCCCATGAACCCAGCTGCTGATTGTGGGCAAGTCACACTCTCTCAGCCTCAGAGGAAGGCAGGGGTGAGCTCCCTCTGAAGAAATCTGGCCAGGGAAGACCTGGGAGGGGGCAATATAAGTCCGAGTCACAGTACGTGTGAAAGGGATCTAGGAGTCTAAGTGGACCACAAGCTGAACATGAGCCACCAGTGTGATGCACCAGCTAAAAAAAAAGCCAGTGCGATTCAGCCAGGGCTGCATCAACAGGACTGTAGTGTTGAGATCCAGGGAAGTAATAATGCCACTCTGTTCTGCTTTGGTTAGAGCTCACCTGGAATCCTGTGTCCAGTTCTGGGCACCTCATTTCAAGGAGGATATTGACAAACTAGAGGGTGCCCAGAGGAGGGCGACCAGAATGGTAAAAGGCTTGGAAACCATGAAGCCCTGTGAGGAATGACTTAGGGAGCTGGGAATGTTTAGCCTGGAGAAGAGAAAATTTAGAGGTGACATGATAACTATGTTTAAATACTTGAACAGATGTCATGTTGATGATGGAGCGAGCTTGTTTTCTGCTGCTCCAGAGGCTAGGACAAGGAGCAATGGATTTAAACTACAGGAAAAGAGACTTCACCTGAACCTCAGGAAGAACTTCCTGACAGTAAGAGCAATTTGATAGTGGAATCTGCTGCTGCCTCCATGGAGTGTGGTGGAATCTCTTCCTTCTTTGGAGGTTTTGAAGCAGAGGCTAGATGGCCATCTGTCCAAGGGAGGGCTTGGATAGTGCCTTCCTGCATGACTGAAGGGGGTTGGACTGGATGGCCCCTGGGGTCTCTTCCAACTCGATGTTTCTGTGATTCTAAGTCAACTTAAAGGCACAAAAGAACTGAGAGGCAGTGGGGTGTTGTAGTGTGAGCGTGGGCTAGGACTCTGAGAGGACAGGGTTTGAATCTTCCCTGCTCAGCCATGGAAAGCCACTGGGTGACCTTGGGTGGAAAGTGGGACCTGCAAGTCTGGGCGAAGTCCTGTCTGTGTGGGGCTGGCAAAGCCCCTGCAGCCCATGGTGGGGCCCCCTCACCGCCTCTCTTCCTTTCTTTCCGTCTCCCCTCCTTGCAGGAGCGCAAGTCCTACCGATGGAAGAGGGGGCTTTTCCTTTTCAACCTCATCACCTTCTCTGTCGCCGTCTGTGTCTACGTCCACCACAACTGGTACTGCCAGCCGGGAGGTAAGGAGAGCCTTTCTTGGAGCATCTGTATCCTTGATTGTGCTGCTTGTAATGCTTCATGCCAGGTGGGACACAGGGGGGGCTCCACAGGGCCCCACTTGGAAGACATTTTTCCCCCTCAAAACCCCCAGAATCCCCAAACTGACCTTTTTCTGACCAAAAATGGGAGCGAGTTGCTGCTCTTCAAAGCCTCTGGGTGCAATAGTTTTCCTTTCAAATCAGTTTCCTGGCCTCCTTGTACTGTTTAACATTCAAAACATACCGTTTTTGAGAACCAGAACTGGACTTATGACCATTTGGTCATAGAAACTCAGAGGTTTCCTAAAGTGTAAAAGTGCCCTCCGGGCCAGCCTTGGCCAACTGGGTAGGTTTTGCATTGCTGGCAGTTACTACATGGTGCTTTTTTAGACACTACAGATTGAGCCTCCCTTATCTGGAAATCTGAAAACCTCCAAAAAGTGAAACTTTCTGCTGCCAGCCACCCACTTCTGTCTTCGAGGTGGTGGCTGCGGCACTCCTGATCGTTCAGCTCTCAAATTCTCAGTCCATCTCTTTTTGTCACCAGCTGCAGCAGCAAAAAGAAACAGACTGAGGACCTGAACAAGGACATGCTGTAGCCACGGCCTCAAAGGCAGAAGTGGGCGGAAGGCAGCAAAGAGGGGGAGACTGAGGGTCTATGAAATGGCCAAGCACTCCACTCAGATACCCACCATTTCCCAAATCCTCAGTCTCTCTCCAGCTTCACATCTCACACACAAAGAAAGGAAATGCGAGGCTATTCCCAGAAGGTACTGTATTCCAAAACAAACGAAACAACCAAAATACAGAACACTTCTGGCCCAAGCATTTCAGATAAAAGAGGCTCAACATGTAGTTTTTCTAAATGTTCAAACCATCTGGGAGACACACTTTCCCCGCAACCTTGTAGAGTAGGTCAGTAAGAACATTCCAGTATTAGCTAAGAAGGTGACAACTTAGTGAAGGATCAGAGGTCGGAAAGGCTGATTTTTTGGATTATAATTATTCCCCACCACCATTACCGTCAACATGGCCAGTGTAGGAGTCCAAGGAAGTTAATTCTGGAAACCGAGAAGCAAACCAAATGGGGCAGAGCGCTCATGTGATTTCCATGCCACCTTGTGATGTACATTAGGAGCCCTCACGGTGCTGGACAAACAGATAAGCTGCCCGTCTTAGGCTCCAGGCAACTGGAGGTAGCAAAAATCAGAGCTTAGAAAGGTTACCTTTTCCAACTGCAGCTCTGAGAATCCCCCAGCCAGCACCATTGGCTGGGAGGGCGTTGTGGGAATGGTAGTATTTCTGGATGGAGGTAATGCTGCTGATCTTGGTGAAGGACTCAGTCTCGCTTGTAATGATGAGAGAGGAGATTGGGAATTGGGGAATTCCTGGCTTGGGCTCTTTCTCTCTTTTTGCCTGGCCTGTTGTTGTTCTGTGCCCTCGAGTCATTTCTGACTTATGGCGACCCTAAGGCGAACCTATCATGGGGGTTTCTTGGCAGAATTTGTTCGGGAGGGGTTACCCTTGCCTTCCTCTGAGGTTGAGAGTGTGTGACTTGCCGAGACTTCACCCAGTGGGGTCCCATGGCTGGATGAGGATGTGCACCCTAGTCCCTCCAGGGTCATAGGCCAAGAACTCGACCTGCTACACCACGCTGGCTCTCTGTTCAATATAATATGCGGCAATCTTCAGAGAGATAGCCCTGTTAGTCTGTTGCAGTATAAAAAGGAAAGGACGGAGGAGAAAAAGAGAATCTAGCAGCATTTTAAAGATTTAACTGGCATATTTTAGCATGCGTTTTCATGGACTGACGTGGATTGATATGTGTGAAAGCTCACACTAGTGTAAACCGTGTAAAAATTTTAAAGGTGCTGCTAGGGTCCTTTCCAGCCTTCCTCCTTTCCCTTTCTGAGATGTGCCAGCTAGGACCCTTAACCAACATCTCCCTCCATAAACCTATTGTTCTGTTCCCTGTAGGTGTTCTTACATCTCTCTCCATAAACCTATCATGAGGTTTTTTTGGCAGAATTTGTTCAGAAGGGGTTTTTCCTTGGCCTTCCTCTAAGAGTGAGAGAGTGTGCTTTGCACGAGGTCAACATAATTGGAACTGTGGTCTCCCGTCACTCACATCACTATACCGTGCTGATTCTCCTGTGTGGTAAAGAACGGTTGAATTCCCCAGGGGTCTCCTGGCCGGTTTCCTGCTCCCAAGCTACAGTTCCTCTCTGTTTGGGGCCCCCGGCCACCTTTACCCCCACAGGAAGGCCTGCAGTAGATTCCCGCTCTTGCTGAGCTGCCTTTCTCAGTGTTCTGTAGTCACTCTTTCTGTGTCCCCTTCCCAGTCTACACCATCTTTGCCTTCCTGGAGTACCTGGTGGTCCTCTCCAACATGGCCTTCCACATGACAGCCTGGTGGGACTTTGGCAACAAGGAACTCCTAGTCAGCTCCCAGCCAGAGGACAAGCGCTTCTAGCAGAGGCCTCATCTCAGACACTTCCCTACTTCAGCTTGGCAGAAATCCCTTGGGTTCCTCAAGAGGAGGCATTGCCCCTGAGAAGTTGTGGATCCTCCTGGGGGGCCCTGGAACAGCTCTAGAAGGGTCGCTTGTGAATGGACCAGAAGGCATCCCAAGATGGCCACCCTCCCAAGGGGAAGATGGGAATCACGATGCAACGAAATGGACTTATGCCTGGAGGAATGGGACAATCTTGTTTTTAAAATAATGACACCACCCCAAACTGGTGCCCCAGTGCTGGGTCTAGGCCAGGGAAGTGGAGTGAAAAGACAGAGGTGGCATTTTCACCACAGCCTGCTTGGAGCACCAGCGTAAGCCTGTTGAACATTACTGCAAACGCACATCTCTGAGGGTAAATCTGAACAAAGAAGGGGTGGGGGGGTGGAGGGGGGGTGGGCTTCCTTTTCATTCCCAGTCCTCAGTAGTAAGGCTGAGCGGTTGCAGCCATTCCTTCCTGGGCCTGAGGCCGCCCCCTTGACCTGGGTGGCAGCTGCAGGGCCTTTAGACTGCTGGGTCCCTCCCGGTGGGCTTTTCCTGCCTCTTTTTGTCCACAGCTCTATTGTCCAGTCTGGTAGAAGTGCCAGGCCACAGGAGGGACCCGCATGGCTGGGGGAGGAGAACTTTTTCAAGATGTCTCCCCCTTCCCCATCCCACCCCAGCTTTGGTTCCCTGGATTGAAGCTGCCCATGGTGTGCACTTGTTTCTCCCTTTGCGATCCTGAGAAGCGGACTCTCTCAGGGGCCTTCCTGAACCTTACAAGTGCTTAAAAGCCCCTCTCTGCCTCCCAGGAGCCATGAGGTAGCAGAGGGAGGCAGAGAGAATGCCCACCGCTGGTCAGGGATTCTGATGACAGTATTTAAATTTGGCAGCCTTGGGCACTGCCTGACAGTGGCTTGAGGTCCACCGAACAGCCAGGCTCAGTGGAAGAGGTATGGATAATGCAGGGCTGGGGCTGACCTCTGAGATTTGCACACGTGAGTAAGTGTGTGTGTGTGTGTGATGTGGACAGAAACACAGCGTGAAAGGGGGAAGTGCAGAATTGCCTTATAGTGAGCAGAAGAGTGGGCACAAGGCTCTGCAGCCAACCAGTCTGCTGGCAGTGGCATTACCTCAAGGATCCCAGGTCCAAGTCCCAGGTCCAGATGGCAAAGGCACATCTGAAGGGGGCCATTAGCTGCTCCCTTGCACTCCCCTCCCTCCTTAGAGCCCATCAGGTCTTCCTCCCAGCCAAGCAAGAGAGAGGCAGAGGAAGCTTTGCAAACTGGGATTGGTTTCTCCCCAAGCAGGAAAGGGCCAGCTGAAAAGGTCCGAGAGCCCCATGGAAAAGAACCCAGCAGACAGGGATCTGAAGAGGGGTGCCCTCAACTACGTTGGGTCTGAGAGAAGGAAGGGGAGCAGCAGAGGGAAAAGGGGCCGGAAGAGAGGGCTGACAGGAAGGCACCATGGGTGCCCCTCTCGTCTTGAGGACCAGCAAGAGAGTGTGGAGGCATTAGCTGTTCCAGGTCACCGGGGAGACTTGTTGGTAAAGGAGCCAGAAGCCGGCAGAGTGTCTCACGAGGCCACGAGGTGCAATCCCATTGTGGTGGAGACTCTCAAGGCAGACATGCTGTGATGCCACATCTTCCAGTTTACCTGGCGTGGCTTGTCCTCCCATCGTCCTCTGTGTCTGTATTGTGGCTGATGTGTCTCAGCATGTGTGTAGGGGTGTGTGTGCGTGTGCATGTACAAGTGTGCAACAGATTGTACTGTCAGATGTATATTTTGATTGGAAGAGGCCCTCAAGGGCAATAAAGGACTGAGTATTTTTCATCCTTTTCTCTCTGAGGTTCTTCAGGGTCCTGCCTCCTTAGGGGGAGTGGTCTCTCTCTCTCACTCACTCACTCACTCTAGGTATCCAGAGGGGAGGCTGTTTCACGCTCGGCAGTGGCCACAGAAGTGAACCTTGTGCCCTGGTGTGGTGTGGGAGGGCCAGGGGCCAGTCTGCTTGCTGCTCTCCCCACTCATCCCCCCTCCCCAGGGTCTCACAGACACTCAGAAAGAAAGCTAGTGGAGGTGGGGAGAAGAGGAAGTGTTGTTTGCCTGGTGGGCAACAGTCTTGAGAGTCTGGGGGCTGGGATCACCCTGCAGGCCTCCAACTGATGGTGGACTCCAGTGCTCTCCCTGCCTCACCCCTTGGCTGCCTGGACTTGTGGAGGGCAATGGGTTTTTCTTCCCACTACCACTCCGGTCTCTGCTGTATGCATCTGGGGTACAGAGGCATGGGGAGGGGGATGGAAGGTGGAGAAGGGGCCCCTGTTGCCAGAGACCTTGGAATCCAGGGGTGGGAGTCATGGACCCCTGCCATCTCCTAGGTGCTGCAGTCTAGCAAGGCTGGAAGGGCAGCATTTTGCCTGACCCCATCCCATTGATGTTCTTTGGGTGGTGTCACACACAGGAAGCTTGCGGGGGGGTACCCCAGGAGATGGCGGTGGATTGCTTGGGCCCTAGTGTGACTCCTTCCAGCAGGGACCTATTTGCTGTTTCAAAGTTGCTGAAACCTTCTGGGGAGCATAAGATGGAGGGTACATCTGCACTTGTGTCCCCCCGCTTGTGGGCTGAATACTATAGGGCAATGGAGTGGCCAGTGAGGGGCCAGGAAGCTGGACCCAAAAGCAGAGCTCTGATCTGACCTGATGGTTCTCTTCTTCTCATGCCCTTGACCCTGCTGCTGCCGCCGCCACCCATGGCCTGGGCCTGAGCATCTTTTGGCAGCCAGGAGAAGGGTGGATGTCACCTAATGTGAGGAACCTCCCGAGGCCTCAGAGCAGGAGAAGACTGAGAGGCAATGCAGCAGGGAGGTTTGGGTCTCTTCCACACTATGGAATTATACCACTTTGGTTCCTCTTTGACTGCCCTGGCTCCATCCTGTGGCATCCTGGGGTGTGAATTTGGTGAGGCTCGCAAGCTCCTACCACATGGAACCACAGATCCTAGGATTCCATGGGGCAATGCCATAGCCTTGGTGTTGAAGTGCTAGAGTTGTATATTGTGGAAGGGGGCCTTGAGCCTCTGTCTGGCCACCCACATCCGGCCCATCGCTACACCAAGGAAGTGGGGCAGCACAGCTTGGGGCTGAGCCACGTACCAGTCCGGGCAGCTTCTCCTGGGGCTTCTTGAACGAGATTGCGCAGCACCAGGGTAGATCATAGAATCATAGAAATGTAGAGTTGGAAGAGACTCCAGGGGCCATCCAGTCCAACCCCCTGCCATGCAGGAACCCCCATCAAAGCACTCCCTTGGGCAGATGCCCATCCAGCCTCTGCTTAAAAACCTCCAAAGAAGGAGGAGACTCCACTACATTCCGAGGCAGCAGATTCCGCAGCTGGACAGCCCTGACCGTGAGGAAGTTCTTCCTGAAGTTGGATATCAATTGAATAAAGGCCTGAGTATTCCACAGTTTTTTCCTCTAAAATGAAAGTGAAAGTGCCCAATGTCCTCCGATGTTGTTCATTTCCAAGGATAAAGAGGTGAATCGTGCTCTCTCAAGGTGTCTACAGGCTCCTGGCACGGCACCCTTTTGCCCCTAAGTTCCTTTCTGCCACCCCCAGAAACTCATAGAATCATAGAATCATAGAAATGTAGAGTTGGAAGAGACCCCAGGGGCCATCCAGTCCAACCCCCTGCCATGCAGGAACACCCTCAAAGCACTCCCGACAGATGGCCATCCAGCCTCTGCTTAAAAACCTCCAAGGAAGGAGACTCCACCACACTCCATGGAGGCAGCAGAGTCCACTGCCGGACAGCCCTGACTGTCAGGAAGTTCTTCCTGAGTTTCCGGTGGAATCTCCTTTCCTGCAGCTTGAATCCATTGCTCCTTGTCCTGGTCTCTGGAGCAGCTCTCCCTTTAGCTAAGCATCCTGGTGAATCATGGAGTTTCCCTCCCTCTAACCTTGTTTGTTTGTTTGTTTGTACACATCTAAGAGAAGCCACCTCTCACATTCACTATTCAATGTTTCTTTTTAATTACTATTTATACCCCACCTTTTCTGCAAATCCAGGGGAGTGCAGTAGAGTTTAAAAGATCAACATTAAAACAAAATAAAAGAATCTTAAATCAATTTAAAGAAAACACGTTAAAAAGCAGTTTTAAATCATTCCAGTCAGAACAGTGCCCGTTTAAAAGCCCTTCCCTTAAAATCCTTCTGTTCTAAAGGTGTCAGAATAAAGTACAGCTTGAGCCTCCTTTATCTGGAAATCCCAAAACCTCCAAAATCCGAATCTCTTTGCTGCCGCCTGCCCTCTTCCACCTTTGAGGCAGCAGCGGTTGTGCTGCTCCTGCTTGTTTGTCTCTCAGCCCCTCAGCCTCTCTCCAGCCTTGCATTTCATTCCCGAGGAATCATAGAATCATAGAAATGTAGAGTTGGAAGGGACCACAGGGGCCATCCAGTCCAACCCCCTGCCATGCAGGAACACCCTCAAAGCACTCCCTTGGACAGATGGCCGTCCAGCCTCTGCTTAAAAACCTCCAAAGGAGGAGGAGACACCACCATACTCCATGGAGGCAGCAGCAGATTCCACTGCTGGACAGCTCTGACCATCGGGAAGTTCTTCCTGAGGTTCAGATGGAGTCTTCTTTCCTGCAGCTTGAATCCATTGCTCCTTGTCCTGGTCTCTGGAGCAGCAGAAAACAAGCCCTCTCCCTCCTCTGCATGGCATCCCTTCAAAGATTTAAACCTGGCTCTCATGTCCCCTCTCAACCTTCTCTTCTGGAGACTAAACATCCCCAGCTCTCTAAGTCTATCCTCATAGGGCTTCACGGCTTCCAGGCCTCTCACCATTTTGGTCGCCCTCCTCTGGACTTGCTCCAGCTTGTCAATATCCTTCTTGAATTGGGGTGCCCAGAACTGGACACAGGATTCAAGATGGAGTCTAACCAAAGCAGAGTAGAGTGGTACCAGTACCTCCCTCGATCTAGACACCATACTCCTATTGATGCAGCCAAGAATTGCATTGGCTTTCTTGGCTGCCGCATCACACTACTGGCTCATGTTCAGCTTGTGGTCTGTGAAGACTCCCAGATCCCTTTCACAAAGGGATCTAGCAAAGGAGACGTGAGAGAGGCTCGAGGATCTGTGAAATGGTGGGAATCCAAGCACAACGCTCATTGCAATGCGACAATGAGCTGCTGTAACACCCCTGCTCATTCATTTGCAGGCTCCCCGCGGATCTCCTGTACAGTACTGGTATTTTATACATAAGCAAATACAGGTTTTCCAACATCTGGCCCCAAGCGTTTTGGACAAGGGGTGCTCAACCTGCATTCGTCTGGTGCTGCAAGGGCTGCCAGAAGGCCTCCCGTTCCAGCCTTCCCAGGCAGGGGGTTGCTAAGCCTCGGAGCAGCACTGGCCTTATCTCTGCAACAGGCCAGAACTTCATGGAGGCAACTCAGGCCATAAAGAAGGGTGCTTGTGGCCAATTAATCTGAGGAAGGCACCCCCTCTGTCCCCGAAACACTTCCGACATTAATGTAAAAATAATCCCAATTACTGAATGGCATTCTTCCCCATAGCACCGTGTGTGTGGTTCTGTCTGCAGGTTTCCTGAGCCCTCTAGAACCCACATCTGTTCTAGTACCTTGCTCCCCAACATGAAACCGGGGGAAGGAATCATGCAGCCCTCCAGATGTTCTTGAACGACACCTCCCAGCATTCCTCACCACGGGTTAAGTGGGAGGCTGCTGGGAGCTGACATCCCGCATTTCCAACCCTGGAAACCATGAAGCCCTCTGAGGAGTGGCTTAGATATTTGAAATATCATGTGAAGGATGGAGCAAGCTTCTTTTCTGCTGCTTTGGGGACTAGGACACGGAGCAATGGCTTCAGACTTCAGGAAAAGAAATTCCATCTAAAAATTAGGAAGAACTTTCTGACAGTAAGAGTAGTTTGAATACAGTAGAGTCCACTGTTGCCTCAGTGGAATGTGGAGGAGTCTCTTTCCGTGTTTGGAGGTTTTTCAAGACAGTCTGTCAAAGAGAGGGCTTGGATTGTGTCTTCCTTCCTGGCAGACAGGGGTTGGGCTGGGTAGCCCTTGGGGTAGGATTCTAGTGTACAAGAAAAGAGATTCCAGCTAAGCTTCCTGAAACTAACAGCAGTTCAACAGTGGAATAGCACTGCTGCCTGGGAGTGTGGTTTTTAAAGAAGGATGGCCATCTCTTGGGATGCTTTGATGGTGTATTCCAGCATGGCAGAATGGGGCTGGACTGGATGGCCTTTGGGGTCTCTTCCCACTCTAGGATTCTCACACCTGTGCAACCTCATCCTGTGCCTATTCCCACCAGGGCCTGTCCTGCTGCCCCTTTGGGTGGGAGTTCATCCCCAGTCAGTAAGTCTGAGACTGCATACCTTGGTGGGCTCCAAGGACGAGAGCGATTCCCAGCCCCCACCGCCAATTTAGGGTCCATCAGCCTATGCAGCCCACCTCAGGCCCAGGTGTAGTGGTCTGGCCCTCCCTGAGAAAGCTGTTGGGTGCAGGGCGGAGAGCAAAAGCGGGAGGTTGAGGTGGCTGCCATGACTGCCGCTTCAGGCCTGGGATCATGGGATCAGACCGTTGGAAGGGGCCCCAAGGGATATCTAGTCCAACCCCTTATGCACAACTCAAGATCTTCTGTGCCATCGGACTTTAAAGAGCTCAAAAGAAGGAAAGACCACACCTTTCAGGGCAGCCTGTTCCACTGCCAAACAGTTTTTACTGTCAAGAAATGCTTCCTATTTTTTTTAGGTAGAATCTTGCCATTTGGACCCCCGTTGTTTCTAGTAATGCGAAACCCGGGTGAAGCGCCTGCCTCTTTCATCTTCCTTCCCCCACCCCTCTTGTTTGCGCTCATTCCGGACACTAATTTGTTAGTGAAATCCAAGCCAGGAAGCAGAACAATGGCCTTTCTGTGGCGGGAGGAGGAACTGCGGGCAGGGGGAATTTTGCAGGAAGGTCAGTTACTTCTGCAGCTTCAACCAGGACACAAATATTAGGAAAGAAGTTCCTGGTGATTAATTGCTCTCCAGCAGCGGGACAGACTCCTTTGGAAGAAGGTGGTGGACGCTCCCTTGTTGGAGAGGTTAGATGGCCTGCCTCTTCAGGGTGCTAAACGGAAGGGGTTGGACTAGATGACTTTTGGGGTCCCTTCCAACTTGATGGTTCCATGATCAGGCAAAAGTCCTTGTCTGCATGTCCTCCTACATTCAGGAGGCCAATATCTAGCCAGGCAGCCTGGAAGAAGTGGTCCAAAAGGCTACCAGCCTGCTTGCCTCACACACTGCTGAGCCCAAGGCTGAGCCATTTTGCAGAAGACAGAGGAGTCAGCAGGCGTTATGGGGCAAGGTCTTTGTGGACGGAAACCCCTCTCCGCCGACACCAGCAGCCAGGGCTTGTGGCTTCTAGAAAACCCAAAGTAATGTCAGAATCTCTCTTTGGGAGAAGTTTATTGTGTCGGTGGCTTTGCTGGCATCATGGGACTTGCCAGCCTTCCCATTTTAAGTGGGGTCAAGTGAGCCATAGCTAGAAAGCTTTGGCTAGGGAACATGGCTCGAAACGGTGGTCCCTGGACCAGTGCTGGTCATTGGGCAACTGGCCTTCAGTGAGTGTCCAGAAAGGAAATGGATGTAATCAACAAGCACGGATATGGCACCGGTGCCTGGCACCCTGGGGAACAAACCCTGCTTGTCCAGCCTATCCATGGACCGGCTGGAGGGTATCCAGAAGAGGGCAACGAAAATGGTCAAAGGCCTGGAAACCATGAAGCCCTGTGAGGAGTGGCTTAGGGAGCTGGGTGTGGTTAGCCTGGGGAAGACAAGATTAAGAGGGGACATGAGAGCCATGTTTAAATATTTGAAGGGATGTCACATGGAGGATGGAGCAAGCTTGTTTTCTGCTGCTCCAGAGACTAGGACATGGAGCAATGGATTCAAAAACTTCAGGAACAGAGTTCCACCTAAACCTTAAGAAGAAGTTCCTAACGGTAAGAGCTGTTAATGATGGAATCTGCTGCTGCTTCAGTGGAGTGTGGTGGAATCTTCTTTTTGGAGGTTTTTAAACAGAGGCTGGAGGGCCATCTGTCAATGGGAGTGCTTGGGTTGTGTTTTCCTGCATGGCAGAAGGGGCTTAGACTGGATGGCCCTTGGGGTCCTTTCCAAATCTAGATCACCTAAGAAGCTCTGGACTGGAACACAGCTGAGGAACTCCAATTAGACTCCAATTCCTGTCATCCCCCAGCTAGCCGGACCAGCAGCAGTGGCCTGAGCTCACCAAAGGCAGCTTCTGACATCCACGGCCATCAGTGCCACCTTGCAACTGGGGTCCAGAGAGAGGAAGTGCTTGGAGTCACCATGTCTTACTGGTATGTTGGGGAAGTGCAAGGGGGGGTCCTGCCCCCCAAGCATAGCATCAGCGCCTGGCAGGGCCAGACATCCTCGGCAGCATTTTTAGCCAAGAGGAACTGAAAACGCCACATCAGCTCTTGGCTTCTCCTTCCCCCTTGCCCAGCAAGTGAGAGACCACAGCCCTTCAGGACCCCTTCTTCTTTTCTGCGTTTCCCCCTGCCCCGAGAGTCAGAGCCCAGACCCCACATTTCCAGCCCTCCAGGACAAGGAGCAATGGATTCAAGCTGCAGGAAAGGAGATCCCACCTGAACCTCACGAAGAACTTCCTGACAGTCAGGGCTGTCCGGCAGTGGAATCTGCTGCCTCGGAGTGTAGTGGAGGCTCCTTCCTGGGAGGTTTTTAAGCAGAGGCTGGACGGCCATCTGTGGGGAGTCCTTTGAGGGTGTTCCTGCAATGCAGGGGGTTGGACTGGATGGCCCCTGGGGTCTCTTCCAACTCTACACTTCTATGATTCTATGACTTTGGATTCAGAATGCCAACCGAGGTCTTTCCCTCCCTTTCCCAAAGGGCCTTTCTGGACTTATGTCTGGGAGCTGGGACGTCCCCAGTTCCAACTTGGATTTGGCAATTGCTTGCCATCCTTGACCAGTGGTGGGGAACAGTCATCCCTGATAGATGCTGATGGACTGTGACTCCCATCACGCTTCCACACCGGCTCCGCTTGCTGGGGGAGCTGGTGCTGGGAATTGCCTGGAAACTGTCCAGGACAACTGAAGCTTCGTTTGGATAGTTAAGAAGAAAAACAAGCCTCAAACACCATAACCTCCCGGCACATTTGCCCTGCCTAGAGAAGCCCCACAACTCTTGGGATCCCCGGCCAGCGGTTTTGATGTTTCACTGGAGAGGAAATGGGTGTACGGGAATGTCCGTCTGTACTTTAGGGGGAGCAGTTCTCAGAATTTGGCCCTCCAGAACCCCTGGCCCAGCGGGCAGCAGAAACTCCTGGGAGGCAAAATCTGAAATGGCTGGTAGTGCAAAGAGGGGCGACCCCTTTGCTGCGGGAACCCCCACATGCTTCTCTCGTTTGTGTGAACGCTGCTCACAGGGAGTCCAAAACCCGAAGACAGTCGCTTTCTTTTATTTGGTCCTTTGTCAAGGCAAAACATTCTAGACAACTTTTTCATCACAGAAGTTAAAGAAGCCCACAGAGAGGCACAAACGGCTGTGGGAAAAGAGGAACGCCAAGCCCCCACTTCTTCCCCTGAGCCCCAAATAAAGGAAGGGGACCCGTGGAGGCTCCCATCTCATCCCCCTCCATTCCCTGGGGCCCCTCTACAGATTAAGAAAAAGGCAGGGAACTTCCCCGACTTGTTGATCAACAGTTAATGCAGCAAAGATGCAAGGCAGCAGTTTGGAAGCTCAACTGGAGGAGGGCGAAGGCAGGATCGGGCCCGAGGCAGGATTGTCCAAAGGAGCGGCACCAACCAGTACCCGCCTGAGTGTTCTGGATCTGGATCGGCTTCTCAGACTTCAAGCCCCTTGCTCAGGTTTCTAGGGACCAGGACTCGGGGTGGGCTGGGGGCTCAGGCTGCCAGGAGGCAGGCAGGCAAGCAAAGCTCTGGGGGGTCCCCGAAAGGGAATTAAGGCCAGCATTGCGACCGTGTGGGAGGGAGGGAGTCGGTTACGCTGCAAGATGAAGTTTTATTCATCAACTACAAACTTTTACTACAAACTGGGCCCCAAACCCTTGACTTCCTCTGCAGAATTGCAAAAAGGAAGAGTGGGAATTCCTCTTTCTAGAAAGATCGGAGACAAAGCGAGGCGAAGCTGAGCTGCGCAGACAACCGGTCTGGCCGCTGCCTCCCGCCCTGTCAGCAGCCCACCTCAGAGAGAGGAACTGTCCTGCAAGTGGAAATTCTGCATTACGCACTCCTTCAAGAGAGGAAGTCCCAAGAACAACTTCCCCTAAGCCAAATCAAGACCACGGGGGCCTAAACGCCCTGAAGGCTCCAGATCCCATCTGAACTCGGAAGCTAAGCAGGGTCAGACACTTGGATGGGGGACTGCCGGGTACTGCAGGCTCAATTTCAAAGGAAGGAACTGGCCACACCACCCCGGAAGATTCCCCTTGCTTAAGAAAACCCCACAAAATTCGTAAGGCAACAGGTGACTTAAAGGCACATATGCTTAAAGCAAGGCCAGGTCCTTGTGCTGTGAACGGCAGCAGATCTCTGAGCCTCTCTGGGTGAAGCTGCAAGGGAGACAACTCTGAGGAAGGCAGGAAGGCAGCGTGGGAGCGAGGGGGCCCCTGGAATCAGGTGAGCCCCGGGAGGGCAAATGCAAGCCCACGAAGGCTCAGGGGCTGTCCTCTCAAGAAGGGGCGAATGGCCAAGCTTGGAGCCTGGCCTTCAGTGCTTGGAGCAGACCGCTCTGCCTCCGTCGGCCTCCTGCCCCCGCTTGCCCTCTCCTGGGGCGTCCTTTTTGGTTAGCAGTTTCTGGGATATGTTAGCAGTTGAGTGTTGGTTTTTAGGGTAAGAAAATAAAAGCCTTTCCGTGGAAGGATGGGTGCAGAAATGAGTTTCTGACAAGCAAACAGGAGGGGAAGCTTTCGGCTCTCCGCCAGCAAAGAAACGTGATCTCAGACCAAAATAGATGCGTTTAGTGCCTATGTGACCTCTTTTTCCTCGTTTTCAGCTTTGTTGATACCTGAGCATCCAGGTAATTCCTGCCTGATAAGTCCAGGCGGAGGAAAACACGGAGGGGAAAGCGGGTAGCGGGGAATGATCCTGGATTCAGCCAAGGCAGAGGGACGGGTCAGGCAAGCCACCCTTTCCCGCACCCCTCGTGGGCTAAAACCCCTCCGCCAGATCAATGGCTGGCCATGAAGTGTGGCAGGAGAGCCGCCTTCCTCACAAGAGTACACAGGACTTTTTGGGCTTGGCCGGGGCCGGGTTCAGGACCGCCCTGACGGCCTCGGTGAAGACGTCTTTGATGCCTTCCTGGTTGAGGGCCGAGCACTCCATGTACTTGACGGCGTGGATCTGCTTGGAGAGGGCCACCCCCTGCTGCGGGGTGACGGGCAGCTGGTTCTGCTCCTTCAGCTTCTTCACGGCCTCCGGGTTGGTCCGGAGGTCCTTCTTGGTGCCCACCAGGAGGATGGGCACATCCGGGCAGTGGTGGCAGACCTCCGGGTACCACTTGTGCTTGACGTTCTCGTAGGAGGAGGGGCTGGCGATGGAGAAGCAGATGATGAAGACGTTGGTCTGCGGGTAGGAGAGCGTCCTCAGTCGGTCGTACTCCTCCTGGCCGGCCGTGTCCCACAGGTTCAGGTTGATGGTCCGGCCGTCCACCGTGTTCTGGGCGCTGTAGTTGTCGAAGACGGTGGGGATGTACTCGCTGGGGAAGGCGTTGGTCGTGTAGCAGATCAGGAGGCAGGTCTTGCCCACCGCCCCGTCGCCCACCACCACGCACTTGATGCTCTGCATCGCCACGGACGCCCCTGCGCTCGCTCCGGCTTCAGCAGTCTGGAGGGAGAGAAGGAAAGAAGACCTTCAGTGACTTATCATTCTGATGGGGGCTTAACTGAGCTGCTCAATTCAAGATGCTGCTTTCATCCATTTGTTTCTTTAGAGTATTTATGCCCTACCCTTCAGCCAAAAAGTCTCCCAGATTTTTCACCTGCCAAGCCCTAAGTGGCTTGGATGGCTTAATGCCTCTCCCCACAGGCGCCTGCCTCAAACCTGAGATCCTCAAAGGAGGCCCTTCTGGTGTATCCGGACATCTTGTGAAGTTAGTCTGGTAGGTAGATATAGCAGGGCCTTCTCTGTGGCAGCACCCAGACTGTGGAACTCCCTGCCCCAGGAAGTTAGGCTGCCCTCATCTCTTTTAACCTTCCAACAGGCAGCCAAAATAGGGCTTTTAAGGCTTGAAATTGCTCTGTTCTAAAACTGTTTTTTAGAATTGCTTTCGAATTCTAATGTGTTTTGCAATGTTTTCATCATTGTAGTGCTTTAACTGTTTTTATTCATCATTCAGGAGTCCTTGTGGACCAGAAGTGATACAGAAACATCATAAGCAGATAAGCAGATGTTTGTCTCTGCTAAGTTTTTAGCTCTGTTTTTACAAGTTTTTAGCTCTGTAGCAAATGTGGACACAGTTCATCTGATGACGTGGGCTGAGTCCAGGAAAGCGCCTGCTGGAAAGGTAATTCTTCCCCATTTGTTACTCTCAAAAGTGCAGAAATCTTCCTGACCTTTCTTCCTGGCAGCTACAACATCCGGGGGGTCTTTTGACCGTCTCTTCTCGCAAGGTAAAGGCACCTCTCACTCCCACCTATCCCTCCTGATCCTGTACCCCAGTCTCTCTGTTGTTCAGAGACAGAGCAGAGAGGAGAGGAGACTGGCCATTTGCAAACTACATCTCCCAGCCAGAAGGACTGGAACTTCCTGGCAGATATTTCACTGAAATAAATTCCAAGATGGAGCCACAACAGTCAAAGTGGTATCAAACTGCTATATCTGTGCAATGTGGGGGCGCCTTGGGGACCTCCCCAGAACATCTTTCCACAGCATTCCATCTGGAGATGGCGGAGCAGACATTTGCCTTACGATCTGTGCCATCACAAAAGGCAAACCAGGCAGAGACAGCCAGCTTGTGTTATGGCACAACTGTGTGCATCTCTGTGTGTTTGCCCATCAGTGCCAGTCTTCCCCCTCCCACCTGCTTTTCCCTTGCAGCGCTGACAGTTTTTTGCGTCTCTTCCAAAACTCTGCAATATCCATGCGATCTTTGGGTATGTTCCCCCCCCCAAAAAGGCAAAGCCACGGCAGGACAGGGCACCCTTCTGTCTCATACCTTTAGCCCTCTGCTGCCCACGGACAGAGCAGGAAGGCTCCGTCAGGAGAGGAGAGAGGGCCGTTTGCAGGGCAAGGGAGGAAGCCGGCTGGAGGGGAACCGAGGCTCTGAGCTACGGTGGGCCGGGCGTGATTCAGCCGCCAGCGCCCAGTCACAAGCCTCTGCTGAGCTCACAGCTCACAGCTGGGCCCCCGGAGGAGCGGAGAGGCTTCAGGGCAGCTGCACCGGCCCTGTGAGGGAGGCCGCACTGGAGTCGCCCACCCAGGACTTGGAGTGGGTGGCTCACCTGGACGGAAGCCCTCCTTCCTTCCCCGGGGAGGGTGGTCTTGACAAGCAGAGTTATCCAAGCATGGAAGAGTAAAGGGCACTGGAAACCTCAGCCGGAGGAGACCTGTTGAACCAGTGGGCTTTACCCAACACTTGACGCCCCATTCAATAATTAATTCAGTGGGTCTGCTCTTGTTGGGACCGAGCAACAGGATTCGAGCAATAGGATTTTGCTTTCGCAGAGCAGCTGGAAGGAGAGTTTGCAGACGTTGTTGTTTGTGTGCCTTCCAGTTGCTTCCAGTTTATGGCAACCCTGAGGTGAAAATATCACAGGATTGGTATCCTGGGGCTGAGAGAGTGATGCACCCAAGGTCACCCAGGGGGTTTCCATGGCCAAGCAGAGAATCGAACCCTGGCCTCCAGGCTCATAGTCCAAAGCCCAAACCACGATGCCGCACTGGCTCTCTTGCAAACATGAGACTTCCCAAAAATGCAAAGTGTGAGCGTCGCAGGAAGGTTTGTCAATACTGGGGGTTTCTGCAGTTGTCCCCCCCCCGCCAGCATCAGTGCTTCTTCCCCCTCAGATCTCCCTCCTTCCAGGTCCCTGCTTTGCCCCCCACAGATTTAGCCTCCTGCAAAGAACCACCAGCCAACTTAAGCCTCCTGATTTCCAGTCCACAAAAACTCCCCCCCTTTCTTTTCCACCTTCCGTCTGCCACCCAAGGATTCTTGCGTTTGCCCCAACAGGCAAACTCCAGACGGGGCTCCCTGCCATCTGTCTCTAGCCATTTCCGCACTAGACTGTTACAGCGCTATTATTCCACTTTCAACATCCTACGGAATCCTGGGGTTTGTAATTTAGGGAGGAACCTTTGAGGGTTACTTCATGGGGGCCTTTGAGGCCTCTCCCTAAACTGCAAACCCCAGGATTCCATAGGATGCTGAAAGTGGAATAATAGCACTGTAACACTCCAGTGCGGACATGGCCTCTATGTGCCTCCAACTCACCTGTCGACTTATGGGGACCTGTGATTTTTTTCCTAGGGTTTTCTTAGGCAAAGAATCCTCAGAAGTGGCTTGGCCAGTCCCTTCCTCTGAAATATCACCTACAGCACCTAGTATTCCTTGGTGGTCTCCCATCCAAGTCCTAACCAGAGATGACCCTCTTTAGCTTCCAAGATAAGACAGGATCTGGTGCCTGTTTAGGGTATTTAGGCATGCTCACGTGCCTTTCTACCTTTCATCAAAATGATCTGCAAAACTTAATTTTTTTTCCTTTTGACTGGAGTCCACAATGATCCGATGGGTACACAAGTCAGTTTAATGAATCCCTCCTGCTGTGGATTCGAGTCAGAAGAAAAAAATATTTAGTTTTTTCACTTGTTAAGCCTTTTAAGGTGGAGGTGGGGTGTGATTTCATTTTACATTTCTGAAGTTATGCTGTCATTGTGCAATGCCACCTTGTTACTGAACTGAAGTGTTGCACAAATGCAAGACTCAGTGCGCATGTGCCTTGCATGTGCAATGCACATCCACACATGATGGCACCTATGTGCAAATCTGCTTCTGAAACCCAATAGATCCCCAGCTGAACGTTAACCTGAGTTTTTAAAATGTCTGTATTTCCACTTTTAACTAGTGAGAAAGCATTAAGATTCACAAACAGCTTGTAGTTAGAAGTCAAGATGGTTGGTGAGAAATTCATGAAAGAGGATGAATTGCCTTTTAATTTTTCCATTTCTAAAAGCAATGAGTAAGTTTGTTTTTTTGTAAGCTCACCAGAAAGCTGTTGTTTTATCAGAAAAAAAATGCTGCATTTCTCACCTAGTTCCAAGACTAGCAGTTCACCAAAATCCATGTCTGATCCTCCCCTCCCTCTTTTTCTGCAGCTCTTTGAAACCAAAAAGGCAGAAATGGGAGCGTTGTAGTCAAATGGCAAAAAGAAAGCTGGCCTTTTTTCTTTCACAGAAACGCACTGTTGTCATTGCTGCAGTTTTTATTGCACAAAAGGTGGTGAAATACACCTGAGGGATGCTGGCCACAGTGGGTGCAGAGCTCCGAAAAGTTAGTTTTGGGGAGCCTAAACCCAACTGGTAAGTCAATATTGATGCAAATCTCTTCCTTTCAATGGGTTCAACCATAGTATTTAGGCCTTGGACTCTAGATCCCATATTCCTGCATCCAGTGCCCATCAAGATCTGGAACCTTCCCAAAAAGTAACTTTTCCCAGGCTCAGAGTAGGTAATGGCCATTTCCGCACGACACTCTTATAGCGCGATGATTCCACTTTCAACCTCCTCTGGAATCCTGGGGTTTGCAGTTCCGGGAGGGGCCGGGCGGCCCCTCCCGGAACTGCAAACCCCAGGATTCCAGAGGAGATTGAAAGTGGAATCATCGCGCTATAAGAGTGTCGTGCGGAAATGGCCTTATGTCTCAGACAAGATTCTCACAGGTGAGACGTCGTGCAGTTTGTTGGGTTCCCACTCAGCTGCCGGTTACGATCTTCATTAGCGCCAAATAAGAGTGATTTTAAGCATGTACAGAGAGCTGCAGAGTTTGTACGGGGAATTATTTGGGGGGGGCCTTTTGACCAGGCCTGCTTTTCTTTCTTCCTGTCTGGAGTAGCAGCGTCCTTTTAATCCTGCTGTAACACCCTGACTCCTTCCCTTCTTCTTCTACAACCTTGTTTCCCTTTAAAACCACCACCTGAGTGGAGAAAGGGCCAGGCTTCGCAAGGGCTACTCAAAAAGGATGGATAACCTATAGTAGCACGTTCCTATAAGACAGTGATTCTCAACCTTCCTAATCCCGCGACCCTTTAATACAGTTCCTCATGTTGTGGGGACCCCCAACCATAAAATTATTTATTTATTATTTACAATGCCTCCCCCCCCCCGGCAAAGGCCGCCTCGCCAGCCAGGAATGGGGGGAGGGTGGGCAGGGAGGGAAAGAGGAGCTGCGTCTCCCCCGGGGAAAAAACTCCGAGAAACCCCCCCTCCGGGCTCTGCTTCTGCTTCACTCTTGTTTCCGCCGGGGGGGGCCAGTGTGGAAAGAGTTTCCAGTGGCGACCCTGGTGGGGGGGAGGAATCCCAGCGCCTTTGTCTTTTGCGCCAGGTCCAGCTCACCCCCCAGAAAAGCGCCGCCTTGCGGCCCCCCGGCCCTTCTGCAGCGCCCCCCTCTGTGGTGAGTGGGGCAGGGGCCGTGGCGAGGAGGGGGCCTGCTCCCCGTGCTGCCGCTGCCCCCCCAAGCTGCCCCGTCAGATGGGAGGTTCTCCCAGTAGCGGAGAAGGGGAGCGATTTCAGTCCCTTCTGAACAGGGGGCAGGAGGACGCGAGCGCATGGCTCGCGCTTGCGCACCACCACTCCTGCTGTGGTGACACTGTGGCCACATGCGCTCCCACCAAAGGGGGCAGGAGGACGCGAGCGCGTGGCTCACGCTTGCACACCACCACTGAGGAGGGAATGGAGCCTAAGACCATCGGAAATACGCATTTTTCAATGGCTTAGGCGACCCCTGTGAAAGGGTCGTTTGACCCCCAAAGAGGTCGCGACCCACAGGTTGAGAACCGCTGCTTTAGCACAAAGGTGTGTCCCCCAAGTCAGGGTTCCACTCTCTGACCCTTTCAGAAGTGGCTTGCTTTCTTCTCTCCCCCACACTAGGCCACTGAGAAGACAACCCTCTCCCAGAAATCCCCCTTTGGTTGACTGAAAGTTCTCTCTACGAATCTCACTGAAAGATTCATTCCAAATCACACGCCCCGTATAGACGCTTTCTGCCGTCCCACCCACAGCCCCTCCCTCTGGGAAGGGCTGGGTTTTGCTCAGATGGACCCACTCTGGTTCTACGGCCACCTGTCGCCAGAGCTTCCCTGCTAGCCACACGCCAGGCTCCATCACACATGGCTTGGAAATATTCTCCCTCTCCCCACAAGAAAGCTCCAAAAGGCAAAGTTTGATTTTGCCCTTTTACTACCCGATTGCACATAATGGGACTTGGGCAATCATTAATTTTGGTATCCATTGGGGGGCAGGGTCCGGGAACCAAACCCTAGTGGTGTCATGAGCCAGGCAGAGCAGGAGGCTGAGCAGGCTGCCCATTCAGATGGGGACTCTGAGTTGGGCTTGGACTCCCAGCTGTGGGATGAGGATCCCTTGGAGGATCCCTTGGAGGGAGAGGGGGCTCCTGCAGAGGCAAGGGAGGGGCCGGCCAGCGACTCCTCAGCTGACCCAGGGCCGATACCTACAGCAGAGGAGTCCAATGCTTCTGGCTCGACAGAAGCTGCTGCCTCTGACTCCAGCCTGGAGCTTGCAGCAGACGCTCCCCCCACATTCCTCCAGAGGCGGCTGGAAAAGGTGGCGGTTCCTAAATCAAAACGCCTGCTGGAGAAGCGGCTGAGATCAGGGGGGCTTCAGCTGCGGGCCAGGTTAACGGACATTGGATCAGCCCCAGATGGGCTGAAGACTATTTAAGGCAGCCGCTGGGGAGTGGGGGTTATGGGGCAACAACCGTCATTCATCCGTGACTCTGATACCTGTTCCATGGGCTTGCCATTCCTGAGTTCCGCTGCCTTCGTTCGTTTTGGGTGATGTAACCCCTTAATTACTTTATGGCTTTCTTTATTGCCGCTGTTTGTTTTGGGTGCTGGAACCCTAGGGCCCTTTTCACACGCGGGGAGCCCAAACGGGGCGGCGCACACAGGGGCAGAGATTACCTGCGTGCGGTTTTCTCCGCCCCTGCTCCGTCCCTGCGGGGAGCGCGGCTCCGCCGCTCCACACGCCGCCGAATTTTGGCGGCGTTCGGCGGCGCCCAAAATGGCGGCTGGCGGCTTCCGGCGGCACTCCGCCAATCAGGGCAGCGCGCCAGCCGGAAGCCCGCCCCCAGGCAGATCTGCAGAGAGGCACTAATGCGTCTCTGCAGGTTCACACCAGGAGCAGCGGCGGATTAGTGCGGGCGAGTTTCGTAAAAACCACCTGGGAAGGTGGTTTTTAAAAAACTCGCAGCTCCACCCTTGCGGCGGCACTCGAGCGGCACTCGAGCGGTTGGAGGTGTGGAGCCTCACCTTTTCCAACCGCACTAGATCGCCTGGCGGTGTGAACGACCTCCGTCTCCCATCGTCTGGAGGCGGAGATTTACCCCCATGTGGAAATGGCCTTTGATGATTTTACTGCCTACTTACTAAAAAGCCATAAAACTCCAGTTGCCGCCTCTGTGGTTGCTTGGCCTCTGCCTGACATTGACAAGCGGATACCAATGGGGCACACTAACGTGAAAACGCTAGACCTCCAAGGCAGCCCTTCTCAACCGTTTTACCCCGGAGGAACCCTTGGAATAATTTTCAGGACAATGCAGCTCAAAACAATTTTCTTTTCAGTCATGACTTATGGCAATCCCCTTCCTCTTGCAACTTCTTGCAGAACGGTCAGGGCTGTTCAACAGGGAAGGAATACATTGCCCCAAAGGGCGGGGATCTCTCCACCTTTGGGGGTCTTTGTTGAAATGGCTGGATGGGTGGATCCCCAGAGTGCCTGAGCTGGGTTCCACTAGGTTCCTGGGTTCCTTCCAAATCTGTTACTGCTTCCATTGGCCATGCTGTGTGGTCCTGATGGGAGCTGTGAGCAGAAACTGGAAACGTTACTTTTCTTGGCCACCGCTTGAAAATGCTGTATCAGGGGATCTCTATGTTGGCATTAGGGGTTTAGGCCAGATGGCCTTGGGGATACCTCCCAATTCTACAATTCTGTGATTTTATGAGTTCAAATTAGGCCAAGAAACATCCATCTGCAGAGAACTGAATAGAGCCAAATGCTTTCATGAATCCTAGAATTGGACGAGACCCCCAAGGGCCATCCAGTCCCTCTTCTATCATGTAGGGAGACACAATCAAAGCACTCTCCTTAAACAGAGAAAGATGGCTATCCTGTCTCTGTTTCAAAATCTCCACCAAATTCCTAGCCAGTGTATTCCATTGTTGTTTACCTTCCTAATGTTTAGCTGGAATCCCTTTCCTGTATCATAGAATCCTAAAGGTGGAAGGGACCCCAAAGGCCATCCAGTCCAGCCCCCTTCAGCCATGCAGGAAGACACCATCCAAGCTCTCCATTGGACAAATTCTGGCCATCCAGCCTCTGCTTAAAAACCTCCAGAGACGGAAGGAGAATCCAACACATTCCAAGGAGGCAGCAGCTTATTCCACTGCCAATCTGCTCTTTTCCTCAGGAAGTTCTTCCTAAGGTTTAGGCGGAATCTCTTTTCCTGTAGTTTGAGTCCATTGCTCCATGTCCTAGTCTCTGGAGCAGCAGAAAACAAGCTTGCTCCATCCTCCATGTGATATCCCTTCAAATATTTAAACATAACTCTCATGTCCCTCAGGCTAAACATCTGCAGCTCCCTAAGCCGCTCCTCTTGGGGCTTCATGGTCTCCAGGCTTTGTACCATTTTGGTTGCCCTCCCCTGGACCCGTCCCAGCTTGACAATATCCTTCTTGAATTGTGGCGGCCAGAACGAGACCCAGGATTTTTCCAGCTGAGGTCTGACCAAAGCAGAACAGAGCATTATTATGACTTCCCTTGACCTAGACAACGCACTCCTATTGGTAACAGCCTAGTATTTTATTGGGAGTTCCTCCAGTGGCAGGGGGTTGGACTAGATGGCTTCTGGGGACCCCTTCCAACTCTGATTCTGTGACACTGTCTCTGGGATTCTGGGAGCTCTGGGTATGAAACCCTGTTCTAAGGGGGAAATGAACCATTAATTCCAAAACTGGGGCTCTGAACTGGAAGAGAAGGAGCTGGACTGACTGGCCGATGGAGTGGAGCAACGGTGGTGGGAAAGCAAAGGGTGGAGACTGAAGCAGAAGGGGTGGGAAACTGCACCCACCCAGCACCATCACAATGTCAGCAGACCACACTCCCCGCCCCAAAGGAACGTTCTTCAGTGTGTCTCCAATGTCACGCTACATCCTGCCATTAAAGAAAGTCACAAGAAAGGGCGCGCCAAAGCCGAACAAGCGGAAGCGACAGCAACCAGCAAAAGGCAGCAAAACCCCACAAGGGAGCCAGCAATAGTTGTCATCCTTTTGGCCATTCCGTAAGAGCCCTTTTGGGTCGTGCAAAGAAGCCCCTTTAACGCTGGGAAGAGACAGAGTGATGGAAGTGGGACTTCCTCTGAACCTGGACAAGGAAACCCCAGAAACCCCAAGTCTAAACAGTGCATTCTAAAAGGCATCCAGCATTCTGAAGGAATGAGTATCACAAAATCCAAAGTGCACGTATCCCTAACGGGTTTATGAACTTGGAAATTAAGAACAGAGCACTGACTCACATGTCTTCTGGAGCTTGGAAATCTAGCAGTTCTCTCTCTCTCTCCCCTGCCTCCTTGCTTGCTTTGGTGACTTCTTGAAGTGTCCAGAAAATATCAGCATGCACGAAGGTGCTCTGGGACCTGTAGTTCTTCAGAGAGCATGGCCTCGAAAGAGAGACGCCAGATGTTCGGCACCGTGTCCCTCCGTCCCAGGTGGAGCTCCGATAAAGAATGACTGTTCCAAATGGAAAATGCCAGACTCCAAAATTTTGAACACAAAGATTAATCCTGCCTTTAAGAACTCGTCAGCCACTGTCATCTGCAGAACCTGTCCGGTTGAAGTTGGTTGCTCAGCCGTTTCTTCACCGTTTTTTGAAACCCGAAGTGTCGATTCCCACGAGGGCGATCTCCCCACGAAACCAGCTCTTCCTTCGGCGTTGCACGGGGGCGAGTGGGGTGTTGCCTTATCAGAGGAGGCCCGGGAGCTGGCGAGGTCAGAAGCCAGGGCTAAAAGGCTGCTAAAAGGGGAACGAAGAGGACACGTGAGGGGGAGGAAGGAAGACGTCGCCTCCATCACGTCAGACGTTGCAAAAACCCTCCTTGCAGGGAAGGCGAAGGGGAAAGAAACACGACAGGGGAATTCCTCCCCGCGGAACTCTCGCCACGTACCGTTAACGGCGGCACACGAGTTCCCCCCATCCAAGGGACGCCAGCACCACGGTGTTGTGGTTCAGAGTGCCGGACGAGGATTTCCCTGGCAGACCAGGGTTCAAATCCCCACCCAGCCCTGGGAAAGTGACCCTCTCTCAGCCTCAGGAGGAAACTATGACACCTTTCCTCTGAATCTGGACAAGGAAACCCCAGGAGAGAGTTGCTTAAGTCCAGGTTGGCTGGAAAGCACGCCACGAGAGAGCCAGCGCGGCACGGGGTGCGAGTGCCAGGCGAGGACTCTTCTAGGAGGCCAAGGTCCCAATCCCCGCTCGCCCACGGAAAGCCACTGAGTGACCTCGAGTGGGTCACACTCTCTCAGAAGGCAACGGCAGCAAACCCCTTCCGAGCAAACTTTGCCAAGAAAGCCCTGTGGTGGGTTCACCGTCCCACCCTAAGCGGGAAGTGACTTGAAGGAACACAGCGACAACAAACAAGAGGAAGTGGACACAACTGCCTCCAAGGCCCCGTTTGCCTTTACTGATATGTGTGTGTGTGTGTGAGTTGTGTGTGTGTTTTCAAGTGATCCATCATCTGATGGTGGCCCCGTGAATTCCACAAGGTTTTCTTAGACAAGGAATCCTCAGAGGTTTTTTGCTTGTTTGTTTTTCTTTTTCTGCCCGTTCCTTCCTCTGAAATATCGCCTACAGCACCTGGCATTCGTTGGCAGACTCCCATCCAAATATTATGCAGGACTGACCCTGCTTAGCTTCCAAGATCAGAAGGGCCCTAGTGCCTTTTGGGTATTTAGACCTCTCACGTGTGTTCACGCTTTCAAGTTGCCTTGATGTGACCCCATGAATTCCACAGGGTTTTCTCAGGCAAGGAAGACTCAGAAGTAGCTTTGCCAGTCCTTTTCTCTGAAAATACAGCTTGCAGCACCAGGTATTCATTGGCGGTCTCCCATCCAAGTACAAACCAAGGTTGACCCTACATAGCTTTCCAGATCAGATGAGATTGGCTGTCTTTAGGGTGTTTCGGCCTATGTATGTGCACATGTGCCTGCAGGTTCCCCACTGACTTATGGCAACTCCATGAATTTCCTGGGGTCTTCTGAGGCAAGGACTCCTCAGAGGCAGTTTTTCCAGCCCCCTCTCCAGAAATAGAGCCTACCATTACTGGGGGTCTTTGAGCTGTGATCGCTCTCTCCACCTCCCAAGGAGCTGTGGACTCCTGCATGGCAGGGCTGGATCAATGACCTTTGGAGACCCCTTCCAACTCTCTGCGCTTAATGATCTGATTCTGGGGGTGGCCGGGAGTCTCCCACGTTAGTTCTCCCGGCCACACAACACCCCAACGCAGCAGCCGTTTCCAGCCATGCGGTCAGGGCCACGTGCTGTATGGAGACTTGGGAGCGGGGCCTCCCGAGCCGTGGCACCCCAATTGTGGGATACCCTCCCACTGGGACCCCGACGGGCAACAACACAGCTGTCATTTCGGTGCCCAAGTTAAAATATGGTTGTTTACTAAAGCCTTTGGGGCCCCACTGGTTTTATACAAATCTGCGCATATGCACGGTTTTAAATCGTTTTAAGTTTTCAGCAATTTTAATCTGGTTTTTTAACTGGTTAAATTCTTCAGCATGTTTTTAGCCTTTTAAAAATCATTTTATTATTCACACTGCTTACAGTAAGCAGCCCTGATAGGGTGAGATATAGATATTTAAATAAACAAATACCAGGCTTATAGCTCCACAGATCGCTCCCTTGCTGCACTCTGTGCATGCTCCTGTGCTCAGACCCATGGCTGTCTCCTCCTCCCCATATTTATCTCTGCACCTTCCCTGGTGCCACGTTATGCTCAGATCACTCCAAAAGCACAAAATGCACGTCCTTTTCCCCACGCCTGGTGCAGAGCAAGCCCTTCTGGGGTCTCCCCAAGGGGGGTCTTTCCCGCCAGCCCATCTTGCACCCTGGCTCCTCCTCCACTTCCGTGCCCTGATCACAGGAAGCCCCCCAGGGACGGTAAGGAGCCCCCGCCATGCAACTGTCGGGAGCAAAAGGCGGCAGAAACAAAAGGAGAGCAGAGGACGGGTGGGAGGAAGAGGCCGGCTTGATAAATATAACGGCAGCGTGCGGTATGTATATATTTAGCCCGGCTCAAGCATTGACCGGAGTGTGACTGTTAGTCACATCTCCAGTCTAGAGCTGTACAGGCGGCCAAAAAGACCAATAAATGAGCCCGATTGCAAATCAAGTCCCTAGAAGCTGAAGCGGCTACCCCGAGGTTCTTGTGCTTTGGACGCACCATTAGGAATCTGTAGCACAAGTGTTGCTCTTGTTTATAGAATCATAGAAATGTAGAGTTGGAAGAAACCCCAGGGGTCATCCAGTCCAACCCCCTGCCATGCAGGAACACCCTCAAAGCAGTCCGGACAGATGGCCATCAAGCCTCTGCTTAAAAACCTCCAAGGAAGGAGACTCCACTACACTCTGAGGCAGCAGATTCCGCTGCCGGACAGCCCTGACCGTCAGCAAGTTCTTCCTGAGGTTCAGGTGGAATCTCCTTTCCCGCAGCTTGAATCCATTGCTCCTTGTCCTGGTCTCTGGAGCAGCAGAAAACAAGCCCCCTCCTTCCTCTATATGGCATCCCTTCAAATATTTAAACATGGCTATCCTGTATCCTCTTCACCATCTCTTCTGCAGACTAAACATCCCCAGCTCCCTAAGCTCCACCACATGGAACCACAGATCCTAGGATTCCATTGATCATAGAATCCTAAAGTTGGAAGAGACCCCAGGGGCCATCCAGTCCAACCCCCTGCCATGCAGGAACACCCTCAAAGCACTCCCTGTGACAGATGGCCATCCAGCCTCTGCGTAAAAACCTCCAAAGAAGGAGGAGACTCCACCACACTCCATGGAGGCAGCAGATTCCACTGCCGGACAACCCTGACCGCCAGGCAGTTCTTCCTGAGGTTCAGGTGGAATCTCCTTTCCTGCAGCTTGAATCCATTGCTCCTTGTTCTGGTCTCTGGAGCAGCAGAAAACAAGCCCTCTCCTTCCTCTACGTGGTGTGCCCTTGAGTCGTTTCTGACTTACGGTGAGCCTAAGGAGACTTTATGGTGGTATTTTCTTGGCAGAATTTGTTGAGAGGGAGTTTGTCCTTGCCTTTCTCTGAGGCTGAGAGAGTGTGACTTGCCAACACCCACCCACTGAGTTTCCATGGCTGAGAGGGGATTCACACCCTGGTCTCTTGTAGCCCTAATCCAACACTCAAACCACTGATGGCTCTTTTGGCCATTACTTACATAGATGGTGGTCCATAAAGCTTTGGGAAGGGGCTATTTTTTTTTTCAACCCAGCAGCAACAGTAGTAAAAAATGTGACTGTATGAGAGTTGTTGTTGTGTGCCGTCAAGTCATTTCTGACTTTTGGTGTGACCCTAAGAACTTACAGTGGTGTTTTCTTGGCAGAATTTGTTGAGAGGGAGTTTGTCCTTGCCTTTCTCTGAGGCTGAGAGAGTGTGACTTGCGCATGCCCACCCAGTGGGGTCCCACGGCGGAGTGGGGATTCAGACTCTGGCCTCCCAGTGTCCCAGTCCAATGCTCAAACCACTAGTGGACTACAGCTCCCACCGAATGTGATTTTTGGTCATGCCGGCTGGGGCTGATGGGGCTGGACAGCCAACCGTTCCCAACGCAAGGTCTAAGAGATGCTTGTTCAGGTTTCCCGCCTATGTGTGTGACATGTGTGTGTATGTATGGCGTACATGTGCCATCTACATGTGCATCCGTCCTCCTCCTCGTCCTGGGCTTGTATGTTTTGTCCTCCCAAGAGGTCTAAGAGGCCAGTGGGGGCAGGAGACTCCCAACTGCTTTGGACCCAACGTGAAAGGCGATGACTCATTGGAAAAGATGATGATGGTGGATAAAGTGGAAGGGAGCACGAAAAGAGGAAGACCGCACAGCGGGGCGGAGGGGGGACGGACACCATCCAGGAAGCCGCAGCGCCCGCCCGGAGACTGCCAGACCTGAGCAGGGCCACCAATGACAGGGTGACTTGGAGATGTCCCATGCCATGAGTCAAACTCCGCTCAATGAGAATTAACAACGACAAAGAGCCAATCTAGCCTCAATTCTCCCTAGAAGCCAAGGTGACCAAACCAAGGCTGCTGTACTTTGGAGACACCATGACGTGACACAACAACTCCTTGGAAAAACGATAATGTTTAGTGAAGGAGAATATAGTAGGAAGAAAGGAAGACCACACGGGAAGGGGATAGATTCAGTCGAGGAAGATGAGCAGGTGCTGCTCCAGAGACTGGGAAAAGATGGAGCAGTGCCTTCAAACTCCAGGAAAGGAGATTCCACCTGAGCGTTAGGAAGAACTTCCTGATGGGAAGAGCAGGGTGACTGTGGAATCTGCTGCTGGCTGGGGGTGTGATGGAGTCTCTTCCTTCTTTGGAGGTTTTTAAACTTCCTGCTTGGCGGAAGGATATTGACAAGCTGGAGCCAGTCCAGAGGAGGACGACCAAAATGGTGAGGGGCCTGGAAGCCATGAAGTCCTCTGAGGATAGACTTAGAGAGCTGGGTATGTTTAGTCTGCAGAAGAGAAGGTGAAGAGGGGACATGAGAGCCATGTTTAAATATTTGAAGGGATGGCATGTAGAGGAGGGAGAGGGCTTGTTTTCTGCTGCTCCAGAGACCAGGACAAGGAGCAGTGGATTCAAGCTACAGGAAAGGAGATTCCACCTGAACCTCAGGAAGAACTTCCTGATGGTCAGGGCTGTCCAGCAGTGGAATCTGCTGCCTCGGAGTGTAGTGGAGTCTTCTTCTTTGGAGGTTTTTAAGCAGAGGCTGGATGGCCATCTGTCGGGAGTGCTTTGAGGGTGTTCCTGCATGGCAGGGGGTTGGACTAGATGGCCCCTGGGGTCTCTTCCAACTCTACATTTCTATGATTCTATGAATCTAGGGTCTGTGATTCTATGAAGGAAGTGGCAGTGGGTGTCCTCTTGGAGAGGGCTGTTGGCTCACAAAGGTCTCTCTCTCAGGGGATCCCCAGAAGACAAAGCCAACGTGACAGCAAGTAGCAGCAACATAAGGAACTGGGAATAAGAACATAAACAAATGGATCTGGGAGCAACTCAGGCCTGAACTCTCCATCCCAAGAAGCCAAGATGAGTCAACTGAGGCAGCTGCGCTTTGGAGAGATCATGCTGTGCCGCAGGAGAAAATGAGAATGTTTGGGAAGGTGGAAGGCAGTAGGAAATGAGGGAAGCCACCTCAGATGTGGACAGACTCCCACAAAGAAAGCTTGGCTGCTGCCTTGGGTTTGCAAGACCAGAGCGGGGCTGCTGCTGTTGGAGGGGGGCCTTAACTCAAAGCCTGCTGGGTGGCACGCAAGCCCCAACTTAATGCTGCAAGCTGGCGAGGGTTCGGAGAGGAGCAAACATGGGCTATTGAGAAGCCTTCTCTGTCACCAGGACGGGGCTCTCCTTTCTGCGGCTTCGCTTTCCAGAGACAGGAAATTGGGCAAAGTGGGACAGATTCTGAAGCAAGGTGGGAAGGAGAGGGAGGAAACGACGGCACTGGGGACCGGCTTCCCCTACTCACGCCGGGGAGTCTCCCAGCAAAGCTTCTCTCTGGCTGTTTCTGGGAGCCCCAGGAGGGAGTGGCTTAGGGGGGTCCTAGAGTCAAGTCCAACTCCCACCCCATTCAATGCAGGACCTTCCCCAGCCGCTTTCGGAAGACCTCCAGAGAAGGAGACCCCACCACCTCTAGGCAAAGGGTCCCCCTTTCCAACCACTCTCTCTGTCAAGAAGTTCCTTCGAATGTTCAATCGCTGTTTGCTCTCCTGTGACAGCCTCAAGGCATTTAAAGAGTGCCATTGTGTCCCCCCTCTTGACCAAGGTGCACATGCCCAGCTCCTTCAACTTCCCCTCCTAGGTTTTGTTCTCTATACCTCTTATTCTCCTCCTCGCCTGCTTTCCAACTTGCCCCAACTTATCTATCTCCTTCTTAAAATGAAGCACCCAGAACTGAATGCAGGACTCTGGATGAGGCCAGGCCAGCACAGAATAGAGCAGGGCTCTTACTTCCCTTGACTTGGAAACTATGATTCTATTAACACAAGCTTAGATAGCATTTGCCTTCTTTGCTGCAGCATCACACTGCTGAAGATTAAGAAGACAAACCTCTTCAGAGTAGAAGCTTAATGGAGTGATATTCAGGGGTAGTAGCCATGTTGGCCAGGCAGCAAAATACAGAAAAATCCCAAATCCACAAGAGAACAATACCCTTATTGGCACGAAATGCATTGTGCAAGCTTTGCAAGCTCCACTGGCTTCTTCATCAGGCAAAAGATGTTTAAAAAAATCACACAGAAGAAGAAAACTGGCAATGTTAGAGGCACAGGGCTTTTGCTTAAGGGAATAAATCAATGAGGAAAAAA
This sequence comes from Ctenosaura bakeri, assembly GCA_948474755.1. Taxonomy (NCBI): domain Eukaryota; kingdom Metazoa; phylum Chordata; class Lepidosauria; order Squamata; family Iguanidae; genus Ctenosaura; species Ctenosaura bakeri. Next base: position 343,135 of record CAOLHI010000286.1, read on the forward strand.
GAATCTCTCAACTTAAGCCAGGAGGCCAGGATTTTTTAAAAAAAAAACCCCTGTCCTACAATGTTATTCTTAAGCTTCCTTGTCTTCTATAAACATAAAAACTTCCTTTTAAAAGAAAGCCTTTAAATACCACATACATTTCCTAAAAGAAACAAACAGGTTGCTTGGCGGGAACTGTTGTTCTTTAGCTGAAGCATTTGTTACTCTGTCTATTTTAAAAAGGACGTATGGACGTAGGATCATAGAATCAAAGAATCCTAGAGTGGGAAGGGGCTTCACGGAACCCCCTGCCCAGTGCAGGACCTCCAGCTAGGGCACCCCAACAAGAGGTAGCTCCCCAGCCTCTTTTGGAAAAGAGACCCCCCCCCACCATCACCATGCTGGCAAACTGGTTCCACTGGCAAACTGGTTCTGCTGCCAAACCACTCTTACTATCAAGAAGTTCCTTCTAATATCCAGTCAAAAGCCACCCTTCCGCAACTTAAAGCCATCAGACTGGTCCCATTCTTTGCTGCCGACAAAACCGTTGAGACAACTTCTGCTAGGAATCAGCGACGGCTCTCTGGAAAGAGTCCAAGCCATGGTGCCACCAACTTGAAGAAAGTGGCCCCAACGGTCCAGGTTGATTCTCTGGCCGGTCTGGCAACAGGGCCAGGAAGCTGTGCCGGCCAGAGCAAAAGAGGGACTCGGTTACAGATAAAGATCTACCAGCCAAATGGGACCTCCAGGTTTGGGGCCAGTATAGTCTACACCAAAGATGGGGAAACCGTGCCCTGTGGGGCTGCGTGCACCCACGGTGACCCCATTTGCACCCCCTGGAGCCCACAGGCAGCCCCAAAATTTTAAGAAATGTCCAGCCCTCCCTTTGGATCAAAACCACTTCAAAACGCAGCAGTTTTGCTGGAAATACCCTAAAAGCGGGGGGGAAAGATGCCACCTGGATCAGCTGAGAATGAAACTGGACGGACAGGGGCTTTTGCTACTGGGCTGCCACTCACCCACATTCCCACCATGTGTTTTGCATGTGCTTTGCATGCACAAGGGCTCCTGTTGTAGCCACATGAATTTAATGGTGTGGGTTTGCTTGCTGGTTTTTGCTCAGGCTTCCTTATTTAGGCTGCAAAAGATCTGTGCCAAAGGGCCTATCTCTGACGTGTCTACTTGGCTCTATTTTAGCCAGGTATTGCTCCACTCATATCCCATGAGGAACAGGAATCCAAAGGTCCTGCTGCTGTTGTTGGGCCAATAATAATAATAACGATGATGATGTTTATTTATAACACCCTTTTTCACCAAAGGGCAGAACATCAACACACCCAGTAAGGAACAAAGACATAACATTATAACAATACACTGCAGCTCCTAGCATTCCTCCCCACCCAGCGTTCCTCCCCAGTGGCCATGCTAGCTGGGGCTGATAGGAGCTGCAGTCCAAAGGCACCTGGAGGGCTGCTATCATGCCCCAGTCCCAGGGCTCAGGTGCAAACACAGACAGGACCCTCCCCAAACAGCCACAACACAGATACACGAACAGGACAATACAGCACAGATGAGAACGGGAGAGCCCACGAGACTCAGAGCATTCATATTCAGAAGACATATTAATTAGGCAAACAGCTGGGAGGGTGTCAGCCCATAAATAGAGGGGAGGGGACAGGGAGAAATCTGTTGCAGACAACTGGTGTCGCCGGTGGAAGCAACACGTCCTGCGTTCGGATCTCTGACTCGTGTTCCTGGAAACCTTGACCCTCGCTTTGTGTGCTGGCTTTGCTATTGGATCCTCCTTTGGGCTGTCACTCTGAATTTATTACTGACTCAGACTGCTGAAACCACAAATGGAAACTGGCTGAAAAACTTTGTCCGTGGCCGCTGATAAAGAGTCTGACTGGAGAGCTGTGAGCCTTGCCCGGCTGCCGGCACAGGACAGCGGCTGGATTCCTATCCTGATTTCTGGAAAGGTGTTGACCCAAATCCTACCTCAGGGCTGCATAGTGTAAACTTCCAAAGGTTGGTTGGGCTACACAACCCTTGTGTTGGATGGCAGCTCTGCACAGCTGGACACACACTCATAGGTGCACATGTGTCCCTTTCACATCCATTCATATGTGCGCATTTGCAGCATTCACAGCTGTGCTGCACGCACAACTCCACTCCCGTAACCTGAACTGAATGTGGCTGTTCTGCACTGGACCAAAAATATTCGTCTGCTTCCATAAGGGAACTTATGCACGTGTAAGAGAGGATTGTGTCCAGCCTGTAGAGTCCCACCAGCAATAGACACCCTAAAAGAGACACAGATAAGAGGAATTGGGGCCGAGTGCCAACTCTGTCCCCACGTCTACTCTGGTAACACCACGACAGGATCTCATAACACCATCCACAACCGCACAACAGACACATCCTCTAATGTCAGTTCTGGAGACATAGAAGAGTTAGAAGAGACCCCGGGGCCATCCAGTCCCACCCCATTCTGCCATGCAGGAAGACACAACCCAGGCACTCTCTTTGACAGATGGCCATCCAGCCTCTGCTTAAAAACCTCCAAAGGAGGGGACTCCACCACACTCCATGGAGGCAACAGCAGATTCCACTCTTAAAATACTCTACTGTCAGCAAGTTCTTCCTAATGTACAGATGGATTCTCTTTTGCCTAAGTTTGGAGCTCCACGTCCTAATCCCTAAGGCAGCAGAAAAAAAGCTTGCTCCATCCTTCATATGTCATCCCTTCGAAAGTTTAAACACATCTGTCATGTGCCCTCTTCACCTTCTCTTCTCCAGGCTAAACATACTCAGCTCCCTAAGCCTCTCCTCAGAGGGCTTCATGGTTTCCAGGACTTTGACCATTTTGGTCGCCCTCCTCTGGACACCTTCCAGCTTGCCCATATCCTTCCTGAACACAGTTCTGCTAAGGGTTGAACATGCTCAGAGGCACAAGTCCTCGCTTTTCCTTCTTCTCTGTCTGTTTATCACACAGAGGTATCCAAGATTATGAGGAACGATTGAGGGAGTTGCATCCATTTAGCCTGGAGAAGGGAAGATGGAAAGGGATAAGATGATGCAACCAACTTTGTACATTGGAAGGCCTGCCGTCACCGAAGGATGAGCAAGAGTGTATTTTTCTGCCCTAGAAGGTTGGATCCAAATCACTGGATTGAAAAGGGAGGGAGGGGTATCATGACTAAATATTATCCTCATAGGCAGAGCTGTGGAACATCCAGCATCTGAAGATGATGGGCCTCTTGCATTGTAGGTTTTGAAACAAGGGTTGGATCATGGGCCTCTCTTGGAGATGCTTGAACTGCTTGGTCAAGATGACATTCATGGTTCCTTCCAGCTCTGTGATTCCATTCTTCCAGGTACACAACCTGTGAACACGGAGGCTTGAACTCATGCCTCACACCAGAGTTGGTTTACCTCTTCTATGGAATCTGTGCCTCATTTTTCACAAGCATGTCTAGCGGGTACTCTCAGAGTGCCTGAGATGTGGAGACAGACAATGGAACATCCTTTAAAACTCCATCCCTGACCCTCCATGACTGTTTGTTCTTTGAATGCTCCCTCTAGATCTGATAAGAGCTGTTCAAGAATGGAACGGAGCACCTGGAAGTGTGGTCTTTAAAGAGAAGCTGGGTGGCCATCTGTCCAAGGGAGAGCTTTGATGGGGTCTTACTGCATGGTAGAAGGGGGTTGGACTGGATGGCCCTTGTGGGTCTCTTCCAAGGAGTCTAGGATACAAGAAAAGATATTCCACCTCAAATCTTAGAAAGAACTTCCTAATGGTGAGAGCAATTTGAACACAGTAGAATCTGCCGCCGCCTCCGTGGAGTGCGGTGGAGTCTCCTTCCTTCTCTGTTGGTTTTCAAAGAGAGGCTGGGGGGCCCTCCGTCCAAGGGAGGGCTTGGATGGCTCTTCCTGCATGGCAGAAGGGGGTTGGACTGGATGGCCCTTGGGGCCCTTTCCAGCTCTAGGATCTGAAGGCAGAGAGGGGGAGAGACAGCGAGAGAGTGAGACGGGCCTCCCAAAACCCAGATCCCTGCGCCGCCCTGTTTCACGTCCCCCGTCCGCCTGCAAAGGAAGGAGGCAAGGATATGGGTGGGGCCGACGTCAACGCTCAAGAGAGAAAAGGAAACGGAGAGAATTTTGCGAAAGTCTAAACAGGAAGCGAGTGGGGCAGGGGCAGCCGAGACGCTGGTGCCAGGGGATGCGAGGGGGCAGGAAGCCCAAACGGCACCCCCACCCCCACCTGTTTCCCTGGGAAGCCAAAACTGAGCGAGCGGGAGCAGAACCAAGTCCGTGTCCTGCTGTTCGGGGGGCACCACGCCTGGAGGGAGGTCTCAGCTTGGCAACAGGGGTGGGGAGAATGGGGGTCTACATCTGGGCAGCCCAGGTCCCGGCTGTCCGTTCCTGGAAGGGGACCAGAGCGGTGCTGCAGGAACGGGAGAGCCACAGGGCACCAAAGAGGGGCTGAGCACGCAGTCCAGGTATTTATAGGTGGGGTCAGCCAATCAGGGGCCCCGGTCCTGTACGCCCTACTTCCATTTGGAGCGCAAAGGGGGCGCTGAGACCAGGATGCGCTTGGTCCACTCAGCATCCTCAGCCTAGAAAGTTCCAGAGTTTTGGATAAGTTACTTTCTTAACTACAAACATTACGTTTTGGACTGCAGAAGTGACTTTTTTGGAGCACAGTGGCCACGCTGGCTGGTGGAGGGGGGATTCTGGGAGTTTCAGTCCTCCTCCCAATTTGGTTCTGTGATTAGTCCAAAAGAAGTAACTTTTCCAGAGCTGTGTGAAGTCCCGCCAAGTCCGTGACCCATACTGTCCTGGTCTCCTGCCCCCAAACCCCCTGGAGGTCTCCCCCAAAGAGGTGGAAGACGCTCTTTTTCTGCTGCTGGCAGGTTGGGTGTTGCGACAACAGTTCAGGTTGCACAGCAGGAGCCGCGGATGCAAAGCTTCCTGACCACAGTTGAGCAACCAGGCGGGACGTGGCAGAATTTCCTCCTTCCCAGAAAGTTTGCAACTTGGAGATTTCCTTTTTCCTGAAATATCCTGAATATTATTCATTAAATGTACCTTTCTCTCAATAAGGGGCACAAGGCCGCTCGCATCGTGGATTAATGCAAAAATACAGCTAAAAAGCAACGGTGGTGGCATTTAAAACATGACATTAAATGGCATTTAAAATATTACCTAGCATCACACACCCCCACCGGCCATAAAGACCCTTCTGCAACCACCAGTTAAAGGTCTGCTTACATAAAAAGGGTCTTTGCCTGCAGAGGGGATCTCAAAGTGGAACAGGATTAGGTTACAAATCCAGTGCCAATGTGATTCTGGGCTGCATCAATAGGAGTCTAATGTCTCGGTCAAGGGAAGTCATAAGACCGCTTTATTCTGCTATGGTCAGACCCTACCCGGAGTAGTATTGTGTCTAATTCTACACACCACAACTCAAGAGGGATTTGGACAAGCTGGAACATTTCCAGAGGAGGGCAGCCAAAATGGAAGAAGGCGTGGAAACCATGAAGCCCCAAGAGGAGCGACTCAGGGAGCCTGGAGAAGAGAAGGTGAAGAGGGGACATGATGGCCATGTTTAAATATTTGAAAGGATGTCATGTAGAGGATGGGGCAAGCTTGTTTCCTGCTGCTCCAGAGACTAGGACACGATGGAGCAATGACTTTATACTCCAGGGAAAGAGATTCCACCTGAACCTCGGGAAGAACTTCCTGATGGCAAGAGGCTGGAGAAGCAATGGTTAACCTGGAGAAGAGAAGGAGAAGAGGGGACATGATAGCCCTGTTTAAATACTTGAAAGGATGTCATATAGAGGATGGGGCAAGCTTGTTTCCTGCTGCTCCAGAGACTAGGACACGATGGAGCAATGACTTTAAACTCCAGGGAAAGAGATTCCACCTGAACCTCAGGAAGAACTTTCTGATGGCAAGAGGCTGGAGAAGCAATGGTTAACCTGGAGAAGAGAAGGAGAAGAGGGGACATAATGGCCATGTTTAAATATTTGAAAGGATGTCATATAGAGGATGGGGCAAGATTGTTTTCTGCTGCTCCAGAGACTAGGACATGATGGAGCAATGACTTTTAACTCCAAGGCAAGAGATTCCACCTGAACCTCAGGAAGAACTTCCTGATGGCAAGATCCTGGAGAAGAGATGGTTAACCTGGAGAAGAGAAGGTTAAGAGGGGACATGATAGCCCTGTTTAAATACTTGAAGGGATGTCATGTCGAAGATGGAACAAGCTTGTTTCCTGCTGCTCCAGAGACTAGGACACAATGGAGCAATGACTTTAAACTCCAAGGAAAGAGATTCCACCTGGACCTCAGGAAGAACTTCCTGATGGCAAGATCCTGGAGAAGAGATGGTTAACCTGGAGAACTTCCTGACAGATATTAGAGTAGTTCAAGACTGGAATCCGCTACTGCCTCAGTGGAGTGTGGTGGAGTCTCCTTCCTTCTTTGGAGGTTTTTGAAGAGAGTCTGGATGGCCATCTGTCAAAGGAAGGGCTTTGATGGTGTCTTCCTGCAGGGCAGAAGGGGGACTGGAGGGCCCTTGGAGGTCTCTTCCAACTCTATGGGACTCTATGATCTCTTACAAGAGAATGTGCAGAATTCTAGAGTTGGAAGGGGTCTCCAAGGCAATCTAGTTCAGCCCCTGGCATGGAGGAACCTGCAGCTAAACCACCTTTGAGCGATGGACATGGGTGCCAGTCTTCTCTCGCTGTCTATGTGGTCTTGTGAGAACATAACATGGAGAACCAGACACCCAGGCCATTTCCGCACTAGGCTGTTATAGCGCTATGATTCCACTTGCAACATCCTATGGAATCCTGGGGTTTGCAGTTTCGGGAGGGGCTTTAGAATTCTTGGCGTTTGAGGCCCCTCCCGAAACTGCAAACCCCAGGATTCCATAGGATGTTGCAAGTGGAATCATAGCGCTATAACAGCCTAGTGCGGAAATGGCTCTAGCAAGGAAGATTGAGGGCTGGCACCATCCGAACTGCTGGGACCACTGGTGGGTCAGTGCCAGGCAAGGCGTTCCACCCAAGCTTGGCCAATTTCAACTGGTCCTTTGTTCCAGGCTCAGCGTAGGGCAGGAATAGTCTTTTAAAGGGACGCAGTCTTTCCAAGGTCTGCCTCGGCTTGCCAGGGTTAAGCGCACCGATCCTCCTCCGAAGCGGGAAGCGGCTTTTCCTTTTGGGCGCAATGGATGAACAACTGGAAAGGAAGCGTGGAAGGTTTCTCGGATAGGTCGATACACGCGCAAAGATGAAAGACTGGCTGTTAAAACTGAAGGATTTAGCAGAAATGGACAATTTATCCATCCTGATTAGAGAAAGGACATTAGAGACATTTCTTAAAGGTTGGGACTCCGAATTGCCTTTTTGCAGAAAAAAAGAGAATGAGAGGTTAACTGATGTTCTTGTTTTTGATATGAGCCTTCAAATCATTTCCAACTTATGGCGACCGTAAGACAAACCTATCAAAGGGGTTTCTGGGGGCTGAGAGAATGTGACAGGCCTAGTATCACATACAGAGAGAAGTGACTTTTGGGGGTGCCACAGGGTTCTGTCCTGGGCCCAGGGCTGTTCAACATTTTTATCAATGACTTGGATGAAGGAATAGAGGGCATGCTCATCAAATTTGCAGAGGACACCAAATTGGGAGGGGTTGCTAATACGCCAGAGGACAGGATCAGAATTCAAAATGACCTGGATAGATTGGAGAGCTGGGCCAAGGCAAACAAAATGAAATTCAACAGAGGGAACTGTAAGGTCCTACACTTAGGTAGAAAAAATGGAATCCACAAATATAGGATGGGGGACACGTGGCTGGACAGCAGTACGTGTGAAAGGGATCTGGGAGTCTTCATAGACCACAAGCTGAACATGAGCCAGCAGTGTGATGCGGCAGCCAAGAAAGCCAATGCAATTCTCGGCTGCATCAATAGGAGTATGGTGTCTAGATTGAGGGAGGTCCTGGTACCACTCTACTCTGCTTTGGTTAGACCTCATCTTGAGTACTGTGTCCAGTTCTGGGCACCCCGATTCAAGAAGGATATTGACAAGCTGGAGCAGGTCCAGAGGAGGGTGACCAAAGTGGTGAGGGGCCTGGAAGCCATGAAGCCCTCTGAGGATAGACTTAGAGAGCTGGGTATGTTTAGTCTGCAGAAGAGAAGGCTCAGAGGGGACATGAGAGCCACGTTTAAATATTTGAAGGGATGCCATGTAGAGGAGGGAGAGGGCTTGTTTTCTGCTGCTCCAGAGACCAGGACAAGGAGCAATGGATTCAAGCTGCAGGAAAGGAGATTCCACCTGAACCTCAGGAAGAACTTCCTGACAGTCAGGGCTGTCCGGCAGTGGAATCTGCTGCCTCCATGGAGTGTAGTGGAGGCTCCTTCCTTGGAGGTTTTTAAGCAGAGGCTTGATGGCCATCTGTCGGGAGTGCTTTGAGGGTGTTCCTGCATGGCAGAGGGTTGGACTGGATGGCCTGTGTGGTCTCTTCCAACTCTGAATTTCTATGATTCTATGAGGTCTAACCAAAGCAGAGCAGAGTGGTACCAGTACCTCCCTCGATCTAGACACCATACTCCTATTGATGCAACCTAGAATCGCGTTGGCTTTCTTGGCTGCCGCATCACACTGCTGGCTCATGTTCAGCTTGTGATCTACCAAGTTGCCGTAGCACACTGCAGTGCAGCCGCAGCATATTGCAAGCTCTTTGGGACAGGAGCCAAGTTGATCCCTTCTTTTACTTGGGTTTTCTGGGCTACTCTGTCCTGCCCAACCAAGCTCCTCCCCTCCATCTCTTCCTGTGCCTGTTATCTTGGTGGCTGCTGGCCCTTCCGTCCAGATGGCCGCATCCCAAAGGCATTCCTAGACCCGGCACACAAAACCCTTCCAGGGTCTGACAATTGCTTTCCTGTGATCCTTGACTTTGGTGCATGTTTGTGTGGCCTGTTCTGTTTCTGGATCAGCTGTGCTTCCTTTGCCAAACCCCACATTAATTGCCTTTTGTTTCTTAAAGGTTTGGACTGAGAGAAAGGGGAAGAGAGCAAGAGAGAGAGGAGGAAGACTGTGCAATGTGAGCTTGCATCGACTTCCTAGCAAGATGTTGTCCCAGGAGACGATTTGGGAAGACGTTGGGAATCCCCAGCAAGCAGGGTAACAAAGAGACAGCCGCTCGCAAGCTTCTGGGCTACACAGCACTCCTCTTCAGTCCAACTGCTCTTGTGAAAATTATTGTAAAATTGTAAATTTTATTGTGAAACCCAAACACCCATAAATAAATACTGTCACTGTTTTTCACACCCCCCAGCAAGAAAATGGGCCAGGACACACTGAAAAGTCCTGTTAAGAAAATGGCAAACCTCAGCAAGATTGTTCGCATTTCTGGACATTTTGTGTGAAAAATTCATTTGCACAAAAAAATCATTTTTTTTAAATAAAGCAATTTTCACACAAAGCAGGCTATTCTGTGCAAAACATCCTGCTTTCTGCACAGAATGGGTCTTTCCGTATGTATGAAAATAAACTCCAAACCTTTTTTTTTTTTTTGCAGGAGAAAAGGTTCTTTGTGCAAATTAATTTTTTTGCAAAGAAGCCATGAAATACTAACAATTGAAAAATGCACAAAGCCTCTCATCATCTCACTGAGCAAGGAGAGAAAATGTTGAAATCATTCACTCTTGCAAGCAATAATAAGCAAATAATTTCCATTCCGAGGGTGCGACGTGAAAGACAAAAGGGAGTTTTGCACAGACTGAAGACAAGAGACTCCCTGCTAGCTTCGCCGGTCCTATAAACAGCAGACGGACCAAATTCACACACCTTGCGCTCTTCACACACCCCCAGCTTTCAGGACACAGCACGTCATCCTCATGTCACATTTGCTATGCAAAACCAGCAGTTATATGGAAATTGCTGAATTTGCCTGTTGGAACAACAGAGAATCTGACTCAGAAGGGAGCGGAAAGCTACGCTCTGGACATTACCAGAAGCACAGAATTCAAAGCCATAGCGGGGTCAGTGTGGATCAGTACGGAAAGGGATCTTGTAGCTCCTTGGAGACTGAGAGAAGGACATTAGTAGCATCACCGTTCATAGACTTATGTTTTGCTCATCAGATGCACGCAGCAAAGTGCCCAGAAACAAACCTGTAGAGCAGCGGTTCTCAAACTGTGGGTCGCGACCCCTTTGGGGGTCGAATGACCCTTTTACAGAGGTCGCCTAAGACCATAAGAAAATACGTATTTCCGATGGTCTTAGGCTCCATTCCCTCCTTGGTGGTGGTGCGCAAGCGCAAGCCACGTGCTCGCATCCTCCTGCCCCCTTTGGCGGGAGTGCGTGCGGCCACAGCGTTGCCAATACGTATTTCTGATGGTCTTAGGCTCCATTCCCTCCTCGGTGGTGGTGCGCAAGCGCAAGCCACGTGCTCGCATCCTCCTGCCCCCTTTGGCGGGAGCACGTGCGGCCACAGCGTCGCCACAGCAGGAGTGGTGGTGCGCAAGCGCGAGCCACGCACTAGCATCCTCCTGCCCCCTTCAGAAGGGACTGAAATCGCTCCCCTTCTCCGCTACCGGGAGAACCTCCCATCTGACGGGCCAGCTTGGGGGGCCGCAGCACGGGAGGCAGGCCCCTTCCTTGCCACGGCCCCTGACCCACTTGCCACAGAGGGGGGCGCTGCGGAAGGGCTGGGGGGCCACAAGGCAGCGCTTTTCTAGGGGGGCAAGCTGCACCTGGCACAAAAGACAAAGGCGCTGGGATTCTCTCCCCCCCGGCCAGGGTCGACACTCTGGAAACTTTTCCCACACTGCCCCCCCAGTGGAAATGAGAGCGAAGCAGAAGCAGAGCCCGGGGGGGGGTTTCTTGGAGCTTTTTTCCCAGGGGAGACACGCGGCTCCTCTTCCCTCCCTGCCCGCCCCCCTGTTCCTGGCCGGCGAGGCGGCCTTTGCCGGGGGGGGGGAGGCATTGCAAATAATAAATAAATAATTTTATGGTTGGGGTCACCACAACATGAGGAACTGTATTAAAGGGTCGCGGCATTAGGAAGGTTGAGAACCACTGCTGTAGAGCTACAAATAGGCAGGTGGGATGTGTGGATAGCAAAAGAAATGCAAAGCTTGTGGGCACGGGGACGAGGTGGCAAGTTCACAAAGGCAGGAGGAAAGGTGTCATTGCCTAAAGCCACGGAGAGCAGAAAGCCATAGGAACAGTGGAAGGAATCACTGGGATGTAGCGTAATGCCGGCCAGGCACCCAAAACAAAGAGAGAGAACGTCAGCCTATACCTCCGAGCTCTCAGCAGGCAATAGCGACAATTAACAGAGCTTCATTTGCAGTTCCTTAACAAAGAGCCTCATATGAGTTCTCAGGGTGTTACCGGAGTGACCCAGGTGCGAGGGACACCCATGCGCGGGAAGAGGGTGAGATAGTTCACCTGGCAATGGCTATCTCTCTGGAAACCATTGACACTCTGGTGAGACATGGGCATGGTGTGAGCTCTCTGGAGACCCCCTCCTCCCTTCCTGATCAAACAGACCATCTCCCCCCAAGGGCCAAACTTTGGGACAGCTTTCTTTGAGGCTCTGAGGTGGTAGACACAAGCTGGGCTCAGCTCCCACAGGCTAGCAGCTGTGCCGTCACAAACCCATCTTTCCAACGTCCCCCCTCAAGTGGTACTAGGACAGGCAGTTGTTAAGGCATCCTAAAAAATTTTAAGGAAGGTGACAAATTAAACACCCAAGCAATTAACCATATGTATGGCATGGGGTGGGACCCACTGGCATGGGCACCTCTTTTTCACACAGCAATCGTGAGAGGAAATTGGTTCACATCACGTGAGGAAAACCTTCTCTAGCTCCCATTTCCCTGCAGTCTTTCTACTTGCCTTAGAAGCCTGATTGCATCCAAATGAGGAACCCAGAGACCCACCGCAAGCAGGCAATGGTTAGCAATGACACCAAGGTGTGGGCGCTCCCAATCCATCCGTGTATTCACTGCCTGCACTTTGCATTTGATGCCCCAGGAGGCTCAAGCTCACACCATTTCCTCTTCCTACCTTCCAGCTAAATCTCCCAAAGTTTCTGACATCATCAGTATTTTGTGCATGTTACTCAAGCAATTGAGTCAAACTGCATGAGGATCAGGCTATTGGTCTCACTCAAGCCGCCGGGTCAAAAGTACCTTTGCACATGACAATATGCATTGCTATCCATTATAATTTCTCTGCCATGCTGTTTAAACATTTGAAGGAATGTCATAGGGATGGTGGAGCAAGCTTATTTTCTACTGCTTCAGAGACTAGGACATGGAGCAAAGGCTTCAAACTTCAGGAAAGGGATTGCACCTAAACATTAGGAAGAAATTCCCAATGGTAAGAGCAGTTCAACAATGGACTATGCTGTTGCCTCAGTGGACTGTGGTAGAGTCTCCTTTTTTGGGGGTTTTTTAAGCTGGATGGCCACCTGTCAAGGGGAGGCCTTGAATGGTGTCCTCCTGCATGGCAGAAGTGGGTTGGACTGGATGTCCCTTGGGTAGCCTCAGACTGTATGAGTCTATGAAACCAGAGTCAGAGAAAGCCATCTTGTGTTGCAGCATGACCGTGCCTATCTTTGTTTCCCTATCATGGGATCCCTCCATAACCTACTTTTCCCTTGGAGCTCTGGGGGTTTTTTGACTTCTCTCCCAGCAGTAGTCTTTGGATGTTTTTTCCTCAAGAAGGCAAAGCCACGGGCCTGCCAGGTGGGATGGGGCACTGTCCATGCTATCCAGTGCATCCTTCATATATGTAGGGGCTCTGTTCCTAGAACCCCTATAAATGACATAATTTGTGCATGCTCAGGTCCTAATACATTCACTGGTGGCGACATGTGTGTGGATGCCCCAGTGTGTGCACTTCGCTGCCATTTTAGGAATAGGACACATTGATGACACTCAGGCTCACACCATCCGGAGACCGTGAGTAAGGACAGTGCGCTGTACCGTTATCACTCCATTACTGAGAGACAGAGCAGAGCAGAAGGGAGGTTTTCAGACAGAGGCTGGGTGGCCCTCTGTCAAAGGGAGGGCTTTGACTGTGCCTTCTTGCAGGGCAGAAGGGGGTCAGACTGGATGGCCCTTTGGGGTCTCTTCCAACTGGAGGACTCTATGAATAGTTCTCCCACATGCACAGAAGGGAGGTCCTATCTGGAGAACGGCTCCAGGGTCCCAATCCACCTCAACCTGTCCTTGGCCACTTCCTCCTTCACCATGACCACCTGTTACCACGTTGTTGCGGCTGCTTCCTCCTTCCCACCCACAAATTCTGAGAACAGCCTCCACCTTGCACCCTGGGGCTTGTGAGGTGGGCGAAGCTTCTTGTGCCTCCAGGGCACGTGCCACCCAGGCAGGGCCCCAGCGCTCAGGCTTATTTCCTTGCTCACTCACTCTGTGCAAAGCACGCGGCGGCTGCGGGCAACTTCCACCTCGACCAGCTGCTTGCACCAGAAAAGGATGTGGGAGAGCGAGGCCACAACTAGCCGCGGCTCTGCCTGGGAGCCGCGTGACTCTCTGTTCTCCCAGGCTTGCCCCTCTGGCCACCGCCGGAAAGAAAAATGCTCCACCCCTCAGGCCACCGAAAAGGGAAGGAGACAAAACCCCCTCGAAGCATAGAATGAGAGAGCTGGAAGAGACCACAATGGCCATCCAGTCCACCCCCCTTCTACCATGCAGGAATACACACTCAAAGCACCCCCAGCAAAGGGCCATCTGGCCTCTCCTTGTGTGGCTTCGTGGCCATGGAGAAGTCTACCCAAAGCACCAGGTCTCCCCTCCCCGCCACCCCTTGGCTGGGGGCCGCTCTCCTCTCAGCCTGGAAGGGAACTTCTGCTGGTTGCCCAAGGCAAGCGGCTGCTGAGTTGGCAACCCAAAGGCCCGCAGGAATGTCTCCTCCCTCCGTCTCACACCCCGGCTGCTGCTAGAGAGCTGAAGCTTTTTGAGAATGGAGAGCAAAATGGTTGCCATCTAGGTGCACACTGGAAAATAGCTGGGACCCAGGGCCAAAAGATGGAGCCCGAGTCGGCTCTCCCTGCAGCGGGACACGGAGCTTGTCCAGTGCTGACAGCTGAGCATCGGCTCCCAAGGGAGCCACACAAAAGAGGTGGCAGGTGGACAGGCCAACCCCAGGGAATGGATGTTGGCTCCGTCTACTTTTGGCCCTGAGACTGACGGCATGATTTTAAACACACCACTGGCGTCGGAGGCTTGGCTGCCACCCTTGGCCCCTGAACTGAGTGGGCCAGGACTCCCCTATCCACCTCTGAGCTCCTCAATGCAGAAAACATCCTTGGATGTATTCCACACTGCACAATTATAACACTTTGATAGCACTTTCACTGCCATGACTTCCTCCTGCTGAATGAATCCTGGAGCTGTAGTTCAGTGAGGTCACAGAATCAAACAGCTGGAAGGGACCACAAGGGATATCTAGTCCAACCCCCTGCCATGCACCCCTGAAAGACACCTATCCAAACTCTGTTCAAAGGTCTCCACAGATGGCAACAACCCTCCAAGGCAGTCTGTTCTGCCACTGAACAGCTCTTACAGTCAAGAAGTTCCTCCTAATATTTAGCTGGAGTCTCTTTCCTTGTCCTTTGAACCCAGTGGTGCACGTTTTGGTCTCTGGAGCAGCAAAAAACAACCTCGCTCCATTTTCTACATGGCATCCCTTCTAATATTCAAAGACAGTCCAGTCATGTCACCTCTCCATCTTCCCTTCTCCAAGGTAAACATGTCCAGCTGCCTAAGTTGTCCCTTGGTGGGCTTGGGGGATTCCAGACCTTTGACTATCTTGGTCCCCCTCCTCAATGGTGCTTAGAATTTTCTGCCTGAACTACAGAACAAGAGGTCTCCAGCAAGGACAAGTAGCCAGCAGTGGCCACATCCTTCTCCAAGGATGTCCTTTTCAACGCCAGCCAAGCTGACAGCCATTGCTACACCTTGTGACCATGAGTTCCACAGTGTTAACTATAGAATCATAGAAATGTAGAGTTGGAAGAGACCCCAGGGGCCATCCAGTCCAACCCCCTGCCATGCAGGAACACCCTCAAAGCACTCCCTTGGACAGGTGGCCATCCAGCCTCTGCTTAAAAGGAACCAAGGAAGGAGGAGACCCCACCACACTCCAAGGCAGCATCTTCCACTGCCGGACAGCCCTGACCGTCAGGAAGTTCTTCCTGAGGTTCAGGTGGAATCTCCTTTCCTGCAGCTTGAATCCATTGCTCCTTGTCCTGGTCTCTGGAGCAGCAGAAAACAAGCCCTCTCCTTCCTCTACGTGGCATCCCTTCAAATATTTAAACATGGCTATCGTGTCCCCTCTTAACCTTCTCTTCTGCAGACTAAACATACCCAGCTCTATGCCATGAAAATACCTGGAACACCAGGCTGCCTCTGACGGCAACCTCAAAGCTCTGGGTGTCCGAGCTGAGCTCTTTCAAGAAATGAGAGCAGCCGAAGTACAGTGCATGCAGCACAGGAATTAACCATTTCTAAGGCATGCTGCCAAACACCTACCCACGGTGCAGATGGGGGACAGCGAAGCCACATTCAACGCCCAAGGTCAGCTGTTAATTTTGGGCAGCTAATGCAAACACAGGCTGAGCAGATGCCACGCTGAATGAGCAACTCAAGGAAGTGAGCCAAGCTACGCATACCAAAACATGCAACAGAAAGCCCCTGCAAAGCTCAGTGGGACCTACTTCTGAGTAACCACAGTGTAAACAGAGCATTTGCACTCTCTAGGAGGGCTGATATCTTTCAGTTTCACTTCACTTTAGTTTCCCAGCTATGTCCCACCCCCCATGGCAGAAACACAGAAAGCTAAACAATTTCCAATCTTTCCTCACTCGTGCTTATGTTTCTCAAAGTTTATTTTTAGGGACAAATAAAAGAAAATTCCAAAAGGAAGGCCTGGTAAGTTATGGTACGGAGCAATTTGTTTTCAAAAGGTTAAAACAAAGAAACTGCTTTTTTTTTTTAAAGAAAAGAAAAAGTTATTAGGCTCACAATTAGCACAGAGATATCAATAGTGAAGTTTTATTTTTCTAACCTTGGGCTAGAGAAAAATCTTTAAGTAAAAACACACAAGAGCCAAGCCTGCTGACTATAAGCTGAATTCCATGTCATTTGCCATCTATCATTCACCACAAGCAAAAGATTTAGGTTTCCCCTTTTCTGTATTTCCATGAGCATCAAAGTAGCTATTCCTGTTCTAAGTTCAGGGCTACTGTTCGTTGGATTTGGAACTGGTTGGCCGACCAAACCCAAAGGGTGATCACGAATGGCTGCTTTTCCTCCTGGAGAGAAGTGACTTTTGGGGGGTGCCACAGGGTTCTGTCCTGGGCCCAGGGCTGCTATTCCACATCTTCATCAATGGCTTCGATGAAGAAGTGGAGGGCATGCTGATCAAATTTGCAGATGATACCAAACTGGGAGGAGTTGCTAACACACCAGAGGACAGGATCAAATGTCAATATGACCTTGACAGATTGGAGAGCTGGGCCATAGCTAACAAAATGAATCTCAAAAGGGAGAAATGTAAGGTCCTGCGCTTGGGCAGAAAAATGAAAGTCACAAGTATAGGATGGGGGACGCTGGATAGCAGTACGTGTGAAAAGGATCTAGGAGTTTTAGTTGATCACAAGCTGAACATGAGCCAGCAGTGTGATGCAGCAGCCAAGGAAGCCAATGCAATTCCCGGCTGCATCAATAGGAGTCTGGTGTCTAGATCGAGGGAGGTACTGGTACCACTCTACTCTGCTTTGGTTAGACCCCATCTTGAATCCTGTGTCCAGTTCTGGGCACCCCAATTCAAGAAGGATATTGACAAGCTGGAGCAAGTCCAGAGGAGGGCGACCAAAATGGTGAGAGGCCTGGAAGCCATGAAGCCCTGTGAGGATAGACTTAGAGAGCTGGGTATGTTTAGTCTGCAGAAGAGGAGGTTAAGAGGGGACATAAGAGCCATGTTTAAGTATTTGAAGGGATGCCACGTAGAGGAAGGAGAGGGCTTGTTTTCTGCTGCTCCAGAGACCAGGACAAGGAGCAATGGATTCAAGCTGCAGGAACGGAGATTCCACCTGAACCTCAGGAAGAGCTTCCTGACAGTCAGGGCTGTCCGGCAGTGGAATCTGCTGCTGCCTTCATGGAGTGTAGTGGAGTCTCCTTCTTGGGAAGTTTTTAAGCAGAGGCTGGATGGCCATCTGTCGGGAGTGTTTTGAGGGTGTTCCTGCATGGCTGAAGGGGGTCGGACTGGATGGCCCCTGGGGTCTCTTCCAAATCTACATTTCTATGATTCTATGATTCTAAGTTCCCACGGCACTCGGCTGGAATCACATTTGCAAAAAACCGAGGACAGCTCTAAACGATCCAGTATATTGTTGCTGGGGGGCCCTATATCCCCCTTTCCCCTACCCGGGGACAATGAGAATGGGAGCTGGGCTTCAGTGGAGTGATGGGAGGAGATTCTGTTGGGTCCTCTTGCCCATCCATCCCCAAGGAAGCAGCTCGGTTAGAAGGTGAATCGCTGGATGCCCACGGCCGCCTAACTGGGTCCCGTGGCAAAGCCAGGCCTGCTTTAGGAGAGGGGCAGGGACATCTGCGTCCCTGCTCCCTTTCAAGTCAATCAACTGCCTTTTTGCATTTTTGCCATCCTCCATATTCAACGCCTGACCCCTTTAGCTCAGTGAGCCTTTAGCTGTGGCCATTTCCACACTAGACTGTTATCGCGCTATTATTCCACTTTTATTCCACTATTCCAGGCTAGTGTGGAAACGGCCTAGGTAACTGATAGCTGTGGATTCGTCTTATAACAGGGGTGAGGTGCTGCACTGTTATCCTCACTGCTGTGTTTTAAATATTTTTTTTTAATGTGCTATTTTGAATATGATAGTTCACTTGTCTTAAATTTGTTCGTAAAGACTACAGGAAGGGTTTTTTCTTTTTTAGCTGCATTCTTGCTTTCATCTATGTTGCGAGACCTCTCGGGTCCCACATGGGGAGGAAAGCAGAATATATATTAAATAAATAAATAATCAAGGGATTTTGGCCACAAACAGCTGCAGCTGGGGAGAGCTGAATTGAGCCACGAGGGCTCCTTGGGGTTCCCAGGTCCTCCAGAAGAAGTGCAACCCCACCCGGGACAGGCAACTTCCCCAGTTCCTGGATGAGGATTTCCTGGTCGGCACAACCTCCATCTTCCCAGGAGGCAGCTTCAGTTTTTCGGCCTTTATCCTGCCCATCGCTGCATCCAGATGTGGGTCCACGGCCAGCCCAGACTGCCCTGAGTTGGGCGACAACAAAGCAACAGGGAGCCCTGGTGGCGCAGTGGTTAAATGCTGGTACTGCAAGCCACAAGGTTGTGAGTTCGATCCTGCCCGGCTCCAAGGTTGACTCAGCCTTCCATCCTTTCGCAGGTCGGTAAAATGAGTACCCAGCTTGTTGGGGGCATGTATAGAAAAATGTATCGAAATACATGCTATTTCTAAGTTGTTCGCCGCCTCGATCCATATGGAGAGGCGGGATACAAATAAATAAATAAAATAAAAAAAAAACTCTGTGGGGTATCATCAGCTCACTAAAGGGGCTTGGCTAGGATCACCTCCGTTGCCCTCGGCTTCATGCGGATAAGAGGCAGGTGAGACCCCCACGAACCCCCATTGGGTCCCCATGGCCAAGTGGGGTGAAGAGTTAGTTTTCCTTTAGAACAAAGCATGCAGCACCCACATGCCTTGCTAACACGGAGGGAACGGAACTCCCAGAAACCTCCTAAAAGTCTTATTCTCCTGTTTTTTGCCTCATTATATTAATTTATATACCATCTTTTTTCCAGTTTGGACTCAAGTTCTGCTCCTCACAGCATTGAGTGTTTGAAATTCCTGTTCTGAGTCCAAAATGTCTTAGCCTTCCGGCAGGTCCACCAAAGATGGAATAGAGTTCCCTTCTGATCGCATTTCCAACATTTATCATTTTTTGTATTGTTCATTTTTGTGATGTGGGCAGGGGTACAGTACCATCTATAAAATATTTTATAGTAATTTTCTTTTAGGGGTATACTTTTAACTGATCTAAATACCGTATTCCAGGAATTTTCCCAACTATCTAATTCAGTGGTTCTCAACCTTCCTAATGCCGCGACCCTTTAATACAGTTCCTCGTGTTGTGGTGACCCCCAACCATAACATTATTTATTTATTATTTACAATGCCTCCCCCCCCCCGGCAAAGGCCGCCTCGCTGGCCAGGAACGGGGAGGACGGGCAGGGAGGGAAAAAGGACCCGCGCATCTCCCCACATCTCTCGCACTTGCGCACCACCACTCCTGGGCCTTTTCCGCACGTTACGTTATCGCAGAGGTGGGGGGGTGCCGTTTGCGCAAACAGGTTCTTGCACGAGGCGCTCTCTTCGCTGCTCCTTAGTCCTGCAGCTGGCTTCCTGGTCACGTGACCGCCTTGCCCCTTCCTCCCCCAGCGCAGCCTACAGCTCCCAGGCTGCACTGTGGAAGGAAGGAAGGGGCGGTCGCACGACCAGGAAGCCAGCTGCGGGAGAAGGAGCAGCAAAGAGAGCACCTCGTGCAAGAACCTGCTTGCGCGAACGGCACCCCCCACCTCCGCGATAACATAACGTGCGGAAAAGGCCCAGGAGTGGTGGTGCGCAAGTGTGAGCCACACACTCGCGTCCTCCTGCCCCCTTTGGCGGGAGCATGTGCAGCCGCACACGCTCCCGCCAAAGGGGGCAGGAGGACGCGAGTGCGTGGCTCGCGCTTGCGCACCACCACCGAGGAGGGAATGGAGCCTAAGACCATTGGAAATACATATTTCCTGATGGTCTTAGACGACCCCTGTGAAAGGGTCGTTCGACCCCCAAAGGGGTCCCGACCCACAGGTTGAGAACTGCTGATCTAATTGAATAGGGCGCCTTATGTTCTGTGCCCATTTTATCATGTTGTCTTTCACCGTTTCTTCTTCCAAATCTACTCTCAATAAAAGCTTATATATTTTTGCAATGTGATGCTCTACTCCTGGTTTTATCAATTTATCCAAGTCATTTTCCTCAGTTTCTATTCCTGTTATTTTTTGGTCTATTTTGAACTTCTCGGCTAACTGCCTTTGTAATAACCCATGTGTTGTCATACCACATGCGCTCAGTTCTTCTTTACTTTTGAAATAAATCTTTTCTCCTTGACATTTCTTCTATGCCAAACTATGTACACTAAGATATGCATACGATTTTGGATTTTAATATGTTTACAATGTATGGAGCTGATAAGATTAACAGGTGGTTATATTGTTATATTGGTTAATAAAAAGATTTGAAATATATAGAAATTCCTGTTTTAACTGTTCGTGTGAAAGGGATCTGGGAGTCTTCATAGACCGCAAGCTGAACATGAGTCAGCAGTGTGATGCGGCAGCCAAGGAAGCCAATGCAATTCTCGGCTGCAGCAACAGGAGTCTGGTGTCTAGATCGAGGAAGGTACTGGTACCACTCTACTCGGCTTTGGTTAGACCTCATCTTGAATCCTGTGTCCAGTTCTGGGCACCCCAATTCAAGAAGGACATGGTCAAGCTGGAGCAAATCCAGAGGAGGGCGACCAAAATGATGAGGGGCCTGGAAGCCATGAAGCCATCTGAGGATAGACTTAGAGAGCTGAGTATGTTTAATCTGCAGAAGAGAAGGTGAAGAGGGGACATGAGAGCCACGTTTAAATATTTGAAGGGATGTCATCTGGAGGAGGGAGAGGGCTTGTTTTCTGCTGCTCCAGAGACCAGGACAAGGAGCAATGGATACAAGCTGCAGGAAAGGAGATTCCACCTGAACCTCAGGAAGAACTTCCTGACGGTCAGGGCTGTCACGCAGTGGAATCTGCTGCCTCGGAGTGTAGTGGAGTCTCCTCCTTCCTTGGAGGTTTTTAAGCAGAGGCTGGATGGCCATCTGTTGGGATTGATTTGAGGGTGTTCCTGCATGGCAGGGCGTTGGACTGGATGGCCCCTGGGGTCTCTTCCAACTCTACATTTCTATGATTCTATGATTCAAGTTTTTTAAGGAAAATTTTAATGTGAGGCAGCAGATTCCACTGCCGGACAGCCCTGACGGTCAGGAAGTTCTTCCTGAGCTTCAGGTGGACTCTCCTTTCCTGCAGCTTGAATCCATTGCTCCTTGTCCTGGTCTCTGGAGCAGCAGAAAATAAGCCCGCTCCTTCTTTGACATGACATCCCTTCAAATATTTAAACATGGCTATCATGTCCCCTCTTAACCTTCTCTTCTGCAGACTAAACATACCCAGCTCTCTAAGTCCATCCTCAGAGGGCTTCATGGCTTCCAGGCCCCTCACCATTTTGGTCGCCCTCCTCTGGACCTGCTCCAGCTTGACCATGTCCTTCTAGAACTGGGGTGCCCAGAACTGGACACAGGATTCAAGATGGGGTCTAACCAAAGCACAATAGAGTGGTACCAGTACCTCCCTCCATCTAGACACCATACTCCTATTGATGCAGCCGAGAATTGCATTGGCCTTCTTGGCGGCCGCATCACACTGCTGACTCATGTTCAGCTTGTGATCTATGAAGACTCCGAGATCCCTTCCACACGTACTGCTATCCAGCCACGTGTCCCCCATCCTATATTTCTGTATTCCATTATTTCTGCCTAAGTGTAGGACCTTACATTTCTCTCTGTTGAATTTCATTTTGTTCGCCTTGGCCCAGCTCTCCAATCTATCCAGGTCATTTTGAATTCTGATCCTGTCCTCTGGCGTATTAGCAACCCCTCCCCATTTGGTGTCATCTGCAAATTTGATGAGCATGCCCTCTATTCCTTCATGCAAGTCATTGACCAAAGGCAACTGTAGTCTTTGGGCCAAGCTTCGTGTGCTCCCTCCACCCGAGGGGTCTATGAGGATGGTGGGTGGAGACCCCTTGATGCACAGCAGGCGATTAGGGGGAGGCAGAAGGCAGAAAGCGGAGGACTGAGCAGCACTGAAGTGCCATTAAAAAAATAACTCCTTGGCCACTGTGAGATGTGCAAAGTCAAAGCAGACTCATTGTTGCACACAGAAGTGGCAATTCACTGGGACTTATGATATGGAGGTAGACAAGGTGCCAGCCTAGGATTGCTCTGGGCTTGCAATTGTCACTTGTGGGGTAACTTTTTTTTTTTAGGGGGGGACACCCATCTACAACCCACGCAAGAGGTTACTGAAGTTACATCTCTCAAGTGCCTGGTTCCTCTCTGGGCTGAGGGAATGCTCGCCAAGCTCACATAACAGAAAAGCCTCTCCCTTGCTGATCATAGAATCCTAGAGTTGGAAGAGACCCCCAGGGGCCCTCCAGTCCAACCCCCTTCTGCCAGACAGCCATCCAGTCTCTGTTGGAAAACTTCCAAAGAAGGAGGAGACTCCACCACACTCCACTGAGGCAGAGCAGATTCCACTGTCCAACTGCTCTCACTCTCAGGAAGTTCTTCCTCATGTTTAGATGGAATCTCTTTTCCGGAAATGTGAAGCCCTTGCTCCACCGTGTCCTGGTTGCTGGAGCATCAGAAAACAAGCTTGCTCCACCTTCCATATGGAACCCTAGAGCTGGAAGAGACCACAAAGGGCCCCCTCCTGTCCAACTCATCCTGCCATGGCAGAAGAACAAGACCCCAGCCCTCCCTCTGACAGGGGGCTGCCCAGCCTCTCCTTAAAAGCCTCCGAAGGAAGAGGCTCCACCAAAGAGCCGCAGGTTCCACTTTCTGCTTTTACTGATAGGAAAGTTCCTCCTAAGGTTTAGGTGAAATTAAAAAGGGGCAACAGCCTGTGGGGAACA
The DNA here is from genome assembly GCA_948474755.1 of Ctenosaura bakeri. NCBI lineage: Eukaryota > Metazoa > Chordata > Lepidosauria > Squamata > Iguanidae > Ctenosaura > Ctenosaura bakeri. The sequence continues at coordinate 365,984 of CAOLHI010000286.1, forward strand.
GAGCCCGCAAGCGATGGGAGTGAAAGTTCTGGGCAGGGCCGGGGCGTGGAAGGGAGCTTTGTTGTGCTGCGAAGATGGGGAAGTGGGGAGAAGGATTGGGGGTTATGGGCGTCCATCGCGTGTGGTTCCGCATCGGAAAGGGATGGAGTGAAAAAACAGAAGGCGCGCGCTGCCACGTCAGCACCCTGAGATTCGGGGCAGAGAGGGGCTGAGAAGCAGAGGGCCCTAGGGTTGGGAGAGACCCCCAAGGGCCCTCCAGTCCAACCCCCTTCTGCCCTGCATCCAGGCCCTCCTTTTGACGGGGGGCCACCCAGCCCCTCTTTAAAAACCCCCAAAGAAGGAGGCGACTCCACCACCCTCCACGGAGGCAGCAGGAGATTCCATGGTCAAAATGCCCCTACAATCAGGAAGCTCTTCCGAAGGTTTCCGTGGAATCCCTTTCCCCAGAGTTTGACTCCGTTGCCCCGTCGTGTCCTAGGCCATTTCTGCACTAGGCGGTTACACCACTATTATTCCACTTTCAGCATCCTAGGGAACCTTGGAGTTTGCAGTTTAGGGAGGGGCCGGCGGGAACTGCAAACCCCAAGATTCCCTAGGAGGTTGAAAGTGGAATAATAGTGGTATAACCGCCTAGTGCAGAAATGGCCCTAGTCTCTGGAGCAGCAGATAGCAGGACCTGCCATCCCTTCATATCAGTGAACTGGGCTCTCCTGTCCCCCCTGCCCCACAGAAAGGCCCAACTCAAGCACCTCCGAAAGGCGCCCCTCTTTCAGAGGAGACCCCCGCCGCCCCCCAGGGAGGCAGCCGCTAGCCCACCCCTGTCCCACTCATCCTCATCCTTCAGGCGGCATCTTTTTCTTTGTCCTTTGAGTGCATCGCTCCGCATCCTTGCCTCGGGGTCGGCAGAAAGAAGCTCGCCCCGTCCGTCTTCCGCCCGCCCGCCCTGCCCGGCCTTTCAGGAGGGCTCCCTCCCGTCCCCAGTCCCCATGCCCGCGGGGGGGATCTCCCGCCCGGTCCCCGGGAGGCTCCCCTGGCGCTCCCGCAGCGTTCCCAAGTGCGGGGCGCCCCTCTCCTCCCGGGTCCCCCCTTTCGGAGGGCGATCGCGACGCCCGAAGCCCCGCGCCCCCCTCCTCGGAGCCCCCGGACCCCCCCAAGACACACGCGCCCCGATCCCAGCCGAGAGGGCGCCGTGCCGGGAGCGCCGGGCCCCTTCCCCGCGCGCGGTCCCCGGCTGGCCGACCCCGACCGACGCCCGCGCCCTGCGGGGTCCGCGCAGCCCGTGCCGGGGGTAGGTCGGGCGGGGTCCGGTCCGCGAGAGAGAGGCAGCCCGAACGCCCCCCGCCCGGGACCCCCCCCGCCTCCTCCTCCTCCGCCTCCGCCTCCTCCTCCGCGGAAGGAAGCCCGAGGGGCTGGAGGGCTGGAGGGGCGGCGGCGAAAGCGGCCCCGAGGGAGGGTCCCCGGCCGCTCTCCGCCCGGGGCTCCTGGCGCTCGGCACATGCTCGGGGGCCGCCCTTCGCCCCTCTCCAAAACGTCCTCCGCCCGGAACCCAGCCGCCGGAGGGGGGGGTGGACGGGAAGGCGGAGGGAGGGGCGGCCGTGGGAAGGGGCCCCGGGGGTCCGGCCCCGCGCCTCCCCCTCCGCCCCCCACTCCCAGCCGGGGAAGGCGCCGATGCTCCCCCCGCGCGCCTCCTTCCTTAGCGGGGCCGGGGAGGAATTCGAGGGGGGGGTGAGGCGGTGGTCGCGCGGCCTCCCCCGCCCCTCCTTGCTGTCCCCGGGGGGTGGAGGGGAGAGGGACCCACCTGGGCGGCGGCGGCGGCGGAGGCGGCGGAGGCTCGTGGCGCGGCGGCGGCTCTGGACGGGCGCCGCTGGAGGGGGGCGGCTCCGACCGAGGAGGAGGAGGAGGAGGAGGAGGCGGGCGGGGCGGGGCTCCGCGGACGGCCCGACGGGCTCCCGGGAGAGGGGCTGGGACCCCTCCGCGCCCCCCCTCCGCCCCCCCTGCGCCGGAGCCGGACGGGACACGGGCGCCGCCACGAGCCAGCCCTCCGTCCGGAGTCTCCGCCCCGAGGGGGCAGCGGTGGGGAACCCGCTGCAGGGCGGGATCCCAGCCTGGAAGGGGCGAGCGGAGACCCCACGGAGGGGGTCTCTGGGCATGGGCAGAGCGCCGCCGGAGGTCTCTGGAGCCCGTGCCCGGGGAAAAAGGGCCAGAGGAAGGCTGCTGCTGGGAAGCCCCCCTCGCCATTTCCGCCCCCCCATGGAGGAGGGTGGGTGGCCGCCTGGGGAGGATGCCTTGGCCGCGGAGGCGCACTCTGGCAGGACCCTCAGGCCATTTCCGCACTCACCTGTCATAGCGCTATGATTCCACTTGCAACATCCTACGGCAGCGGTTCTCAACCTGTGGGTCGCAACCCCTTTGGGGGTCGAACAACCCTTCCACAGGGGTCGCCTGAGACCATCAGAAAATACGTATTTCCAATGGTCTTAGGCTCCATTCCCTCCTCGGTGGTGGTGCGCAAGCGCAAGCCATGCGCTCGTGTCCTCCTGCCCCCTGTTCAGAAGGGACTGAAATTGCTCCCCTTCTCCGCTACTGGGAGAACCTCCCGTCTGACGGGCCAGCTTTGGGGGGAGGCAGCACGGGGGGCAGGCCCCCTCCTCGCCATGGCCCCTGCCCCACTCGCCACGGAGAGGGGCGCTGTGGAAGGGCCGGGGGGCTGCAAGGCGGCGCTTTTCCGGGGGGTGAGCTGGACCTGGCGCAAAAGACATAGGCGCTGGGATTCCTCCCCCCCCCAGCCAGGGTCGACACTCTGGAAACTTTTCCCACATTGCCCCCCCCAGCTGAAACAAGAGCGAAGCAGAAGCAGAGCCCGGGGGGGGGGTCTCAGAGTTTTTTCCCAAGGTAGACGCACGGCTCCTCTTTCCCTCCCTGCCCCTCCCCCGTCCCTGGCTGGCAAGGCGGCCTTTGCTGGGGGGGGGAGGCATTGTAAATAATAAATAAATAATTTTATGGTTGGGGGTCCCCACAACATGAGGAACTGTATTAAAGGGTCGCGGCATTAGGAAGGTTGAGAACCACTGTCCTCGGAAATCCTGGGGTTTGCGAGTGCAAACTCCAGGACTCCATAGGATGTTGCAAGTGGAATCATAGCGCTATAACAGGCGGAAAAGGCTTCACTCTACACCAAGGGGGCCCCTTGAGCGTTGCACCCTCCCCAGGACAGCCCGGAAAAGCTACATTTTGGGACAACTCCAATTTCTCCATGCTCTGCCAAAAAATGTGGCGGTTCTGACAGTGTTTTTAAAAAGAGGGGACCTCATCATCCGTGGCCCTAAGGGTTCATCCGGCATCCTTCCTCCCCTGTTGATTTCTTTGATTCCTTCCTTCAAAGCTCTCTAAACCACTTGCCCACATCTTGTGACAGGGAGTTCCACATATTCCCCATTCTCTTAAGTGCTTTGCCAAGCTCTGAGGCTGAGAGAGTGTGACTTGCTCAGAGTCATCCAGTGGCTTTCCGAGGCAGAGCAGAGATTCAAACCCTGGCCTCCCAGAGTCCTAGTCCAGCCCTTCAGCCACTACGCTGTATGAGCTCTCCACAACCACATAATTATACAGTGGTTGTACTAGACCTCCCCTTCTGCTAAGTACAGAGCTTGTGCAAAGCAAGGTTGCCCCTACCCAGGGGCTTCTCCCGTACAGGAAAACTCCAGTCGCAGAAAATAGGCTAAAAAGTTTGCAAGGCTTTATTCAATAAACAAGGGAGCACCAATTGCGCATCCTGGCCATTATCAAGACTAAAGGCCTTACGGGACTGGCCGTGTCTTAGAAGCAGCGACGTTGCAAATTGGTACACGTGAGAGGCCCTCGTTTGCCAGCTAATTGAGATAACTCCTTTTCCTGACCTTAGTCATTTCCACACTAGGCTGTTATAGTGCTAGGATTCCACTTTCAACCTCCTCTGGAAATTCTGGGGTTTGCAGTTTCGGGAGGGGCCAGTTGCAAGAGACCCTTAAAGGCCATCCAGTCCAACCCCATCCAGTCCAACCCCTCCCGAAACTGCAAACCCCAGGATTCCATAGGAGGTTGAAAGTGGGATCCTAGCGCTATAACAGCCTAGTGTGGAAATGGCCCTTGTGTTTCCTTTCTTCTCCTCCTTATCAAGGTCGGTTATATTGACATACTCTCGTTCCCAGAACGCCGGTTCTTCTCATTTCTCAGTCAGTTTCCAACTGGGTATGTTTAGTCTGCAAAAGAGAAGGTGAAGAGGGGACATGAGAGCCATGCTTAAATATTTGAAGGGATGCCACGTAGAGGAGGGAGAGGGCTTGTTTTCTGCTGCTCCAGAGACCAGGACAAGGAGCAATGGATTCAAGCTGCAGGAAAGGAGATTCCACCTGAACCTCAGGAAGAACTTCCTGACAGTCAGGGCTGTCCGGCAGTGGAATCTGCTGCCTCCATGGAGTGTAGTGGAGTCTCCTTCCTTGGAGGTTTTTAAGCAGAGGCTGGATGGCCATCTGTCGGGAGTGCTTTGAGGGTGTTCCTGCATGGCAGGGGGTTGGACTGGATGGTCCCTGGGGTCTCTTCCAACTCTACATTTCTATGATTCTATGATTCTTTGGAGGTGTTTAAGCAGAGACTTGATGGCCATCTGTCGGGAGTGCTTTTAGGGTGTTCCTGCATGGCAGGGGGTTGGACTGGATGGCCCCTGGGGTCTCTTTCAACTCTACATTTCTATGATTTCTATGATCCCCTCCAGCCTCTTTTACGTGACGTCAAGCGGCACGGCATCGATTATACAGAATCAAATAGCAAAACGCTCCAAGCATTACCTGGCAGCAAACAGCGAACGACCTGGTGTGATAGCATGTGTGGTGAGATACAGGGCGTTCGATGAAAGCAAATGTCGAAGGCATGTCATTAGGCTGGCATTAGGATATCATGGGAGGGAAAGCCAAGACAGTGCCGGCTGCTTCTGGGCCCCCTGTGCAATGGGGAATCCTAGAATCCTAGAAATGTAGAGCTGGAAGAGACCCCAGGGGCCATCCAGTCCAACCCCCTGCCATGCAGGAACACCCTCAAAGCACTCCCGACAGATGGCCATCCAGCCTCTGCTTAAAAACCTCCAAGGAAGGAGACTCCACCACACTCCAAGGCAGCAGATTCCACTGCCGGACAGCCCTGACCGTCAGGAAGTTCTTCCTGAGGTTCAGGTGGAATCTCCTTTCCCGCAGCTTGAATCCATTGCTCCTGGTCCTGGTCTCTGGAGAAGCAGAAAACAAGCCCTCCTGCCCTCCCAGGCAATCAAGTGGCACGTGGAAGACCCTGGCGAAGGAAGACCTGGAAACCCTGAAGCCCCCTTAGGAGCAGCTTAGAGACCTGGTGTGTTTAGCCTAGAGAAGAAAAGGTTAAGAGAGCCATGTTTAAATATCTGAAAGGATGACATAGGGAGGATGGGGCAAGCCTCTTTTCTGCTGCTCCAGAGACTAGGAGATGGCTGCAGACTTCAGGACAAGAGATTCCACCTAAACCTTAGGAAGAACTTCCTGAGGGTAAGAGCAATTTGACGGTGGAAGATGCTGCTGTCTCAATGGGGTCTCCTCCTTCTTTGGAGATTCTTAAAGACAGGCTAGGGGGACCATCTGCCAACGGGAGGGCTTTCTAATTTGTAATTACTTAGAAAGCGTTAAACAGACAGTCCGAAAGCACTCAGAAAGCAATGCCATAATCACTAAAAGTCAACATGGATTTCTCAAAAATAAGTCATGCCAGACTAATCTTATCTCTTTTTAGGATAGGGTTACAAACTTGATAGAAGAAGGGAATGCTCTAAAGGTAGCATATCTTGACCTCAGTAAGGCCTTTGACAAAGTTCCCCAGGACATTCTTGCAACGAAGCTGGTAAAATGTGGGCTGGACAGGGCTACTGTGAGGTAGATTTGTAATGGGTTGACCAACCGAACCCAAAGGGTGATCACCAATGGCTGTTTTTCCTCCTGGAGAGAAATGACTTTTGGGGGTGCCAGAGGATTCTGTCCTGGGCCCAGTGCTGTTCAACATCTCCATCAATGACTTGGAGGAGGGAATAGAGGGCATGCTGATCAAATTTGCAGATGATACCAAATTGGGATGCTAATACCCCAGAGGACAAGATCATCATTCAAAATGACCTTGACAGATTGGAGAGCTGGACCAAAGCTAACAAAATGAATTTCAAGAGAGTGAAATGTAAGGCCCTGTATCTAGGCAGAAAAAATGGAATACACAAATATAGAATGGGGGATGTGTGGCTGGATAACAGTATCTGTGAAAAGGATCTAGGAGTCTTGGTGGACCACAAGCTGAACACGAGCCAGCAGTGTGATGCGGCAGCCAAGAAAGCCAACCCGATTCTTAATTGCATCAGTAGGAGTATGGTGTCCAGATTAAGGAAACTAATAGTACGGCTCTCTTCTGCTTTGGTTAGGCCTCATCTGGAATTCTGTGTCCAGTTCTGGGCACCTCAATTCAGGAAGGATATGGACAAGCTGGAGCGTGTCCAGAGGAGGGCGACCAAAATGGTGAAGGGTCTGCAAGCCATGGAGCCCTCTGAGGAGCTTCTTAGGGACCTGGGGATGTTTAGTTTGCAGGAGAGAAGGTTAAGAAGGGACATGATAGCCATGTTTAAGTATTTGAAGGGATGCCATGTCGAGGAAGGAGAGGGCTTGTTCTCTCTTCTGCTCCAGAGACCAGGACAAGGAGCAATGGATTCAAGCTGCAGGAAAGGAGATTCCACCCTAACCTCAGGAAGAACTTCCTGATGGTCAAAGCTGTCAAGCAGGGGAATCTGCTGCTGCCTCAGTGGAGTGTGGTGGATTCTCCTCCTTCTTTGGAGGTTTTTAAAGAGTGGCTGGGTGGCCATCTGTCCAACGGAGGGCTTTGATGGGTGTTCCTGCATGGATGAAGGGGGTTGGACTAGGTGGCACTTGGGGGTCTCTTCCAGGTCTATCATTTTATATTCTAATTATGCATCATCCATGAAGGTGCAGCTAGATGGCTGGAATGTTTATGGGCTGGAGTAGACCTACCCAATCAATCAAAGATAAAGATAAATTAAATTCTTTCATTGCCTATTCTCTAACTGGGGCTAACCCTGTTGTACAGCCCCCTGCGAAATGGTGACACTTGTGGAACTCCACTCCCACAATCATGACCTTACACAACCCTGAGCTGACTATGCCTGTTGCACAAGTCAATAAAGTAGAACTGCACGTGGAAGGGAATTTACACGGGGGCTGAACACCCACAGGCTTCCCACGATAACAACTGCCTGGGCTGAAGGGTGGCAGATTGTGCAGTTGTGAGAGTCTTGGGCCATTTCTGCACTAGGCTGTTATAGCGCTATGATTCCACTTTCAACCTCCTATGGAATCCTGGGGTTTGCAGTTTCGGGAGGGGCCAGCCGGCCCCTCCCGAAACTGCAAACCCCAGGATTCCATAGGAGGTTGAAAGTGGAATCATAGCGCTATAACAGCCTAGTGCAGAAATGGCCTTGGAGTCCACGAGGAAATCACACAAGCCCAAGGATCTGCCTGTAGCCACACCGACTGGGTGGGACGCAGGCAGGCAGGCGTAAAACAGAAAAACAAACAGAATCTCTGCCCCAAATCTCACGGGTGGACTTTCGGTATGACACAACTCCCGTAGGAGGGTTCAGTAGTTGTTGGGTTTTTCAATTTCTGAAGAGCGTTGGCAGAATCGCCACCCACACGAATCCGTCTGTCACAGATGATGTCACTTCCAGCAAATGCAGCCCCATCGAACCCCAACCGGAACTCATTGTGCAGAAGATCAAGAGAGATTTGCTCTTCCTGAAGGTTGAGGTGGGGTCCTATTTGCAAACCACAAGGCACGAGGGCTCCAAATAAGGACGGAAGGCAGCTGGCAACTTTTATATTTTGCTGCTAAACGTGTCTGGGGATTGCCCTCTGTGTTCTGCTTTTGGTTCTTTTTGGACCCCGTGTAGTGTCATGGTTTGAGGGTTGGTCTAGGACACTGGGAGAGCAGAGTTCGGATCCATGCACGGCCATAGACGTGCACTGGGTGACTGTGGGGTAGTCATACTCTCTCAGCCTCAAGGAAACCACCTTGCTGTCCTCCACCCTGCGCAGGTCCTGCAGACCTGGGGCAGTCATTGTGGCCTCCTTGGTGGAAACTAGTCATTTGTAATGTGGCCTTTCTTTTCTCTACTGACTTCCACCTTACCAAGCGTTGTTGGCTTTTCTAGCGAGCCATCTTCTCATGATTTGGCCAAAGTACAATAGCCTCAGTTTGGTTGTCTTGGCTTCCAGGAAGAGTTCAGGCTAGATGTCCTCTTTGTTGTTGTTAATGGCCATCAAGCTGAGTTCGACTCATGGCCACTCATTGAATGAGAGATCTCCAGGTCACCCTGCCATCGCCAGCCCTGCTCAGGTCTTGCAGACTCAGGGCAGCAGCCATCGTGGCTTCTTTGATGGAGTCCATCCACCTGCAATGGGGTCTTCCTGTCTTCCTACTGCCTTCTACCTTCTCACGCATGACTGTCTTTTCTAGTGAGTCAAGTCTTCTCATGAAATGGCCAAAGTATATCGGGAGAGTTCAGGCTAGATGTCCTCTTTGTTGTTCTTAATGGCCATCAAGCCGAGTTCCCACATGCTTGGGAAGGTAGAAGGCAGGAGGGAAAGAGGAAGAGACTGCGTTACAGGTGGACGAACTCCATCAAGGAAGCCACAGGAAGTCTTCTCACAATACGTCCAAAGTACGATAGCCTCAGTTTGGTCATCTTGGCTTCCAGGTAGAGTTCAGGCTAGAAAAGATAGTGAGCCATATCTTTTCATGATATGGCCAAAGCACGACGGTCTCAGTTTGGTCATCTTGGCTTCTAGGGAGAGTTCAGGCTAGATTTCCTCTTTGTTGTTGTTAACAGCCATGAAGCTGAGTTTGACTCATGGCCACTCATGGAATGAGAGATCTCCAAGTCACCCTGTCATGGCCAGCCCTGCTCAGGTCTTGCAGACTCAGGACAGCCAGGGATACCTGCATTGAATCCATCCACCTGTAGTGTGTTCTTCCTCTTTTCCTGCTGCCTTCTACCTTACCAAGTGTTACTGTCTTTTCTAGCAAGCCATGTCTTCTCACAATACGTCCAAAGTATGATAGCCTCAGTTTGGTCATCTTGGCTTCTAGGGAGAGTTCAGGCTAGATGTCTTCTTTGTTGTTGTTAACGGCCATCCAGCTGAGTTTGACTCATGGCCACTCATGGAATGAGAGATCTCCAAGTCACTCTGTCATCTCGCCAGCCCTGCTCAGGTCTTGCAGAATCAGGGCAGCAGCCATCGTGGCTTCTTTGATGGAGTCCATCCACCTGCAATGGGGTCTTCCTGTCTTCCTACTGCCTTCTACCTTCCCAAGCATGACTGGCTTTTCTAGTGAGTCAAGTCTTCTCATGATATGGCCAAAGTATATCAGGAGAATTCGGGCTAGATGTCCTCTTTGTTGTTCTTAATGGCCACCAAGCTGAGTTTGACTCATGGCCACTCATGGAATGAGAGATCTCCAAGTCACCCTGTCATCTTACCAGCCCTGCTCAGGTCTTGCAGACTCAGGGCTGAGACTTCCTTGGTTGTTTCCATCCCCCTGTAAAGAGGGGTCTTCCTCTTTTACCTCTGCCTTCTACCGTACCAAGCGTTATTATGTTTTTCAGTGAGTCTTGTCTTCTTGTGCTATGGCCAAGGTAAGACAGTTTCTGTGTAGTCCTCTTGGTTTCCAGGGAGAGTTCAGGCCTGGTTGGCTCTAGGACCCATCTGACTTCAGCAGTGCAGGGTATCCACAGAATGGTCTTCTCCAGCACCACATTTCAAAGGAGTTGATTTTCATCTTATCAGCTTTCATCATGGTACAGTTTTCACAACCTCACACAGAAATTGGAAATACGATGGCACAGGCAATCCTAACTTTATTATTCAATGATGCATCTTTACGCTTTGTTCCTGCATAGCTGTCCTTCCAGGTCCTAGCTTTCTTCTGGTTTTTTGACTGGAGTCTCCATTCTGATTAATGACCTAAGCCAAGTATGCAAAATCTTCAATGTCTTCATTGTCTCCTTTAAAACGAAGTAAATAATTTGGGGTCGTTATTTTTGTTTTCTTAAAAGTTCAGCTGTAAACCTGACTTTGCCCTTTCTTCAATAATCATCCCAAGTCTTTCCTGTTTTCTGCTCGTAGCGTGGTGTCATCTACCTATCGTAATACTTCTGAGCTCCACAGAATTCTTCAGCAATTTGGATGGCACATTTTCAGGCATAAGCTGATGCAAGAGGCTGGATGGCTGTGAGGAGGGCTTTAACTGGCTTCCTCCGTGGCAAAATGGGGTTGGACTGGACGGCCCTTGAGTCTCCGCCAAGTCTATTTTTCGCACTACACTCTTATAGTGTTCCACTTTCAACATCCTATGGAATCCTAGGGTTTGCAGTTTCGGGAGGGGTTGGCCGGCCCCTCCCGAAACTGCAAACCCCAGGATTCCATAGGAGGTTGAAAGTGGAATAATCGCGCTATAAGAGTGTACGGAAATGGCCATATGATTCTATGGCCATTTCCGTGCTACACTGTTATAGTGCTCTTATTCCACTTTCAGTATCCTATGAAATCCTGGGGTTTGCAGTTTCAGGAGGGGCATTTAGATTTCTCAGCCAGAGAACTCTTAGGCCTCAGGAAACTACAAACCCCAGAATTCCAGAGGATGTTGAAAGTGGAATAATTGCACTATAACAGTGTGGTGCAGAAATGGCCTTAAGGCAGCGGTTCTCAACCTGTGGGTCGCGACCCCTTTGGGGGTCGAACGACCCTTTCACAGGGGTCGCCTGAGACCATCGGAAAATACGTATTTCCGATGGTCTTAGGCTCCATTCCCTCCTCGGTGGTGGTGCGCAAGCGCAAGCCATGCGCTCACGTCCTCCTCCCCCTGTTCAGAAGGGACTGAAATCGCTCCCCTTCTCCGCTACCAGGAGAACCTCCCGTCTGACGGGCCAGCTTGGGGGGGGCGCGGCAGCAGCACGGGGGGAAGGCCCCCTCCTCGCCACGGCCCCTGCCCCACTCACCACGGAGGGGGGTGCTGCGGAAGGGCCAGGGGGCTGCAAGGTGGTCCTTTTCCGGGGGGGTGAGCTGTGCCCGGTGCAGAAGACAAAGACGCTGGGATTCCTCCCCCCCCGGTCAGGGTCGACACTCTGGACACTTTTCCCACACTGCCCCCCCCCAGCGAAAACGAGAGCGAAGCAGAAGCAGAGCCCGGGGGGGGTTCTCGGAGTTTTTTCCCGGGGGAGACGCGCAGCTCCTCTTTCCCTCCCTGCCCGCCCCCCTCCGTTCCTGGCCAGCGGGGTGGCCTTTGCCATGGGGGGGGGAGGCATTGTAAATAATAAATAATATTATGGTTGGGGGTCACCACAACATGAGGAACTGTATTAAAGGGTTGCGGCATTAGGAAGGTGGAGAACCACTGCCTTAAGGGGAAGTGACATTTGCAGGGCTCTTTGCTGCACGAAGAAGGGCTGTCCTACTTGAAGAAAACCCACCCCTCTCCTTTCCCCCCTCCAATGTGTTTAAAAAGGACCTATTGTAAGGCAGCTGAGTGACTCAACAGCTTCTGTAAGGTCTTCTGCCTCTGCCTGGAACTGTTGAAATGCTGTTTCCCCCAAAGATTACTTGTTCTGAAGCCTACAAATAACATGTTCACATTTAGATGCATTCTTTCCCTCCCCTGCCCCACTAATCTATTCAGAATTTGAAATACAGCGCAAATGCTAACTGGGGGGTGCTCTGCCCTCCTGTCTCATTTGCCAGCCCAGGAGTTCCTGGGCTGTGACAGCAGATTTTGTCCATTTCCCAAGCAACAAGCAAGAGTCACCAGTGTGATGCGGCAGCTAAAAAAGCCAATGCAATTCTGGGCTTCATCAATAGCGTCTAGGTCAAGGGAAGTGATAGAACCACTCGGTCCTGCTTTGGTCAGACCTCACCTGGAGTCCTGTGTCCAGTTCTGGGCACCACAGTTCAGGAAGGATACGGACAAGCTGGAACGTGTCCAGAGGAAGGCAGCTAAAAGGGTGAAGGGTCTGGAAACCATAAAGCCCTATGAGGAGTAGCTTAGGGAGCTACGTATATTTACCTTGCAAAAAGAAGGTTAAGGAGTGACATGATGGCCTTGTTTAAATATTTGGAAAGATGTCCTGTGGAAGACGGGGCAAGCTTGTTTTCTGCTGCTCCAGAGACTAGGACAAGGAGCAGTAGATTCAAACTTCAGGAAAAGAGGATAAGAGCACTTTGACAGTGGGATACATTGCGGCCTTGGAGTGCGGGGGGGTTTTCCTCCTTCTTCGGAGTGTTTTTTAAAGAGAGGCTGGATGGCTGTCTGTCAAAGGGAGGGCTTCCGGCATGAGAGAAGGGGGCTGGACTGGCTGGCCGGCTGGCCCTGGGGGTCTCTTCCAACTCTATGGTTCTGTGATTCTATATAGGGAGCCTCAAAGGTGAGGCCCCTCCCTAAAGTGCAAACCCCAGGATTCCATAGGAGGTTGAAAGTGGAATAATCGCACTACAACAGTCTAGTGCGGAAATGGCCTATGGCAAAATAATTCTTGCTTTTGTTGCAAAAGGTTGGAAAGGAAGCTACCAACACTGAGAGGAGACTCTGCTGCCCTCTGCAGCCCTCGGCACTTAAAAGCAACCTGCGGCAGGTTTTTTTCTTTTTCCTATAAATTAAAAAAAAAAAAAACTTTTAACAAAAATACACAAAACAGAAAAACCCAAACAGAAGTAAAAACAATGCATAACAGAAACAATACATCAACTATATATCAATACACCAATACGTCTATAAAGAAAGAAAAGAAAAACAGAATGTAACATAACTAAGCTACCAACTACATGTAACATTACAATTAATCAATAGAAATATATTTTAAACCAAAGTAACAATTAGACTATATAAAACTAAACAACCCTACATCTACCATTTCCGCACTACACTCTTACAGTGCTATTATTCCACTTTCAACCTCCTCTGGAATCCTGGGGTTTGCAGTTTTGGGAGGGGCCAGTTGCAAGAGACCCTTAAAGGCCATCCAGTCCAACCCTATCCAGTCCAACCCCAGCTGGCCCCTCCCGAAACTGCAAACCCCAGGATTCCATAGGAGGTTGAAAGTGGAATAATCGCACTATAAAAGTGTAGTGCGGAAATGGCCCTAATGAAAAGTGGTTCTTACCCTTGTTGCTAACAGCTCCGACTTAGGCCATTTCCGCACCACAGTGTTAAACTGCTGCTATTCCACTTTCAATGCCCTGTGGAATTTTGGGGTTTGTAGTTTACTGAGACCAAAGAGCTCTTTGGCTGAAAATTGCAAGTGCCCTTCCCTAAACTACAAACCCCAGAATGCCATAGGAGGTTGATAGTGGAATAGCAGCACTTTAACTCTGTAGTGCGGAAATGGTATTATACAAATGTACTTAAAATCATTACTTAAGCTTACTTTTTTAATTTGTTGACCCTTATACTCCTAAACTACTTTAATTTCTAAGTTTCTTAAATTTCTATTTCTATTTCAGAGCTAAAATCAGTATTATTAACCAAAGTATTACTGTTTAATTCCACTCATAATTATCTGCTATTGATCAAATCAAATCTATATGAAACATAATAATAGCAACAACTTATGAACATATATAACTTTCATAATATCTTTCTCGGGACAGCAATACACTGCAGATTTAGAAATTTAAGGAAGAAATTTAAGAAATTAAGACATTTAAGATGTGCAACCTCAGAACCCTAGAATCACCAGTTCACCCTCATTTTAATGTATTTATATATTTCTGTAATGCCGGCTCGATCCACTGGGAGAGGCGGGATAATAATAATAATAATAATAATAATAATAATAATAATAATAATAATAATAATATAAAAATATTATTATAAAAATTATTATTATTATTATTATTACTATTATTATTATTATTATTATTATTTACCCTTAAATAACCAATCAAACATCCCTATTCTGAAATAAATCCTTCTTCAGAAATTCTTAATCAGCCCCTTTCCTGGGGTTCTGCTATGGAAGGCAAGCTGAATATCACATATTTCATGGAAAGACTTTTTTCAGAAATTAACTTTTATACCAGGAGTTCTACAGAGCTGGGTTTTAGACTTAAGAAATTGCTCCTTTCTGCAACTGCCCAGCATCCTCTGGTCTCAGTGAGTCCAAAACCCCCCATTTTTCTGCAGAGAACAGCCAAATTCTGGCAAAAAAATGATGAGAAAAACAAGCTATCAGCCGCTCCCAATAACTTGAATTTAAGTGCTTCTTGTTGTTGTGTGACTTCAAGCTATTTCCAAGTTATGACCACTCTGGGGGCTCTCAGGGGGCCTTTTTCGGCCAGAGTTCTTCGGGGGAGGCTTTCTCCTGTTGCCTTCCTCTGAGGCTGAGAGAGTGTGACCCATCCAGGGTCAGACAGAGAGACACCAGCATCGGAGGGGGTCCCTGAATGGAGTTCCATGGCCAAGTGGGGATTCAAACCACGATCTCCCACCGTCTCCAGTTATACCACGTTGACTCATCAGTGTTAGTAAATCATAGAACCCTAGAGTTGCAAGAGATCCTTAAAGGCCATCCAGTCCAACCCCATTCCGCCATGTAGGGAAATACCAACTAAGCTCTCCCTTTGACAGATGGCCACCTGCTTCTACCACTCTACTCTGCTTTGGTTAGACCCCATCTTGAAATCTTGAAATGAAATTCAACAGAGAGAAGTGTAAGGTCCTACACTTAGGTAGAAAAAATGGAACCCACAAATACAGGATGGGGGACACGTGGCTGGACAGCAGGGAGTGTGAAAGGGATCTAGGAGTCTTCATAGACCACAAGCTGAACATGAGCCAGCAGTGTGATGCAGCAGCCAAGAAAGCCAATGCGATTCTCGGCTGCATCAATAGGAGTCTGGTGTCTAGATCGAGGGAGGTACTGGTACCACTCTACTCTGCTTTGGTTAGACCCCATCTTGAATCCTG
This sequence comes from Ctenosaura bakeri, assembly GCA_948474755.1. Lineage (NCBI taxonomy): Eukaryota > Metazoa > Chordata > Lepidosauria > Squamata > Iguanidae > Ctenosaura > Ctenosaura bakeri. The sequence goes on from CAOLHI010000286.1 coordinate 381,044, forward strand.
TGTCCAGTTCTGGGCACCCCAATTCAAGAAGGACATGGTCAAACTGGGGCCAGTCCAGAGGAGGGCGACCAAAATGGTGAGGGGCCTGGAAGCCATGAAGCCCTGTGAGGATAGACTTAGAGAGCTGGGTATGTTTAGTCTGCAGAAGAGAAGGTTGAGAGGGGACAAGAGAGCCATGTTTAAATATTTGAAGGGATGCCACATAGAGGAGGGAGAGAGCTTGTTTTCTGCTGCTCCAGAGACCAGGACGAGGAGCAATGGATTCAAGCTGCAGGAAAGGAGATTCCACCTGGAAGCTGCTGCCTCGGAGTGTAGTGGAGTCTCCTTCCTTGGAGGTTTTTAAGCAAAGGCTGGAGGGCCATCTGTCACAGGGAGTGCTTTGAGGGTGTTCCTGCATGGCAGGGGGTTGGACTGGATGGCCCCTGGGGTCTCTTCCAACTCTACATTTCTATGATTCTATGATTCTAAAAGGAGACCCCACCACTCTCCATTGAGCCAGCAGCAGATTCCAATATCCAACTGCTCTTACCCTCAGGAGGTTCTTCCTAATGTTTAGATGGAATCTCTTTTTCTGTACTTTGAAGGAATTGCTCCATGTCCTAGTCTCTGGAGCAGCAGAAAACAGGCTTGCTCCCTCCCCCATAGGACATCCCTTCAAGTATTTAAACATGGCTATCATGTCCCCTCTCAGCCTTCTCCTCTCCAGGCTAAACACACCCAGGTCCCCAAGGCTCTCCTCCTGGACTTCATGGCTTCCACACCTTGTACCATTTTGGTCCCCCTCTTCTGGATGCATTCCGGCTTGTCCATCTCCTTCTTGAATTGTGGTGCCCAGAACTGGACACAGGATTCTTCCAGGTGAGGTCTGACTAAAGCAGAATAGAAGATTTAAAAAATGAAATTTTAGGGTGTCCTTTGGCATAGGATCGAAGCATTTCACCCCTATTATCTTGCAAGAGCCCTGCAAGGCAGGGCTGATGTTCTACACTTTGGCAACTCTGTGGGGTTTCTTGTGGGTCCTGCTGAATGACCTATGGGAAGTGGAGGACTCCCTTGACAGTCCTTTCCTGGCTGCCAGGATGGTTGTGGCCGGGATGATAAAGAGCAGCTGCCCTTGGCGGCATTTCCTGGGGTGTCTGGAAGCTTGTCCTGCAGGCATCCAGATAAAGGACATTTTAAAAAAGGCATTTATGGCCATTTCCGCACGAGGCTGTTATAGCGCTAGGATTCCACTTTCAACCTCCTCTGGAATCCTGGGGTTTGCAGTTTCGGGAGGGGCCAGTTGCAAGAGACCCTTAAAGGCCATCCAGTCCAACCCCATCCAGTCCGACCCCAGTTGGCCCCTCCCGAAACTGCAAACCCCAGGATTCCAGAGGAGGTTGAAAGTGGAATCATTGCGCTATAACAGCCTACTGCGGAAATGGCCGTAACGTCAGATTAATATTGCATAAGCATTTTGGAATCAAATGCGTTGCATGGTGCAAAAAATTTTTGAAGGTCAAAATGTTCAATTGGAACCCGAATTATATTTACCGCAGCTGGTGGATAACCGACTGGAGAGGAAGTAGGGTAAGATATTATGATGCACAACCATTGCAGCGAGATTATCGTATGTATACAATTGGGGGGAAAATACAGCAGTACCAACGCGTGAGGACTGGCTAATAAAACTGATGGCTGAAATGGTCAAATTAGCAATGTGGAAAAGAGAAAAATAACTGGTGACTTTATTGAAATATAGTAAACTTTTCATATCTTTTTTTTTTGCAAAAAAAGAAAGAGTACAATATTTTAACTGCAGGCCTTGATAATTAGTGTATCTGGGAAAAATAAGTAGCAGAAGCATATGGATGGAATTTACGGTTGGAGAAAAAAATAATAATAATAATAATAATAATAATAATAATAATAATAATATTTATTTCTATCCCGCCTCTCCCAGTGGATCGAGGCGGCATTACAGGAATATATAAATACATTAAAACATTAAAATGTGCCCCATCCTCCCCACCCACCAACCCACCCTTCTAACCCCCTAAAACACATTAACTATTAAAAACAATTAAAAACAAGATTAAAAACAAGAGGTCAGTTGATGAGAGGCGGTGGAACACTAGTCTGGGAAATTATGTACTGTAGTCATGTATAATCCTCACTAGGAAAGCTGGTAGTCAAACATATATTTCTTTTCCACCATTCTTTACTATTTTAGCTTTTTCCTTATTATCTTTCTTCTTTGTTCTTTCTTTTTTCTCTGTTTGTATATATCTTGACTTCTTAATGAACTGAAAAAAGTTAAATGACATTTACAGCAGTAAAAAAAAATATTGCATGATCCAGCCCTACTGCTGCTTGGGAGAGGGACGTTTTCATAGAATCATAGAATCATAGAAATGTAGAGTTGGAAGGGACCCCAGGGGCCATCCAGTCCAACCCCCTGCCATGCAGGAACACCCTCAAAGCCCTTCCTTGGACAGATGGCCATCCAGCCTCTGCTTAAAAACCTCCAAGGAAGGAGGAAACTCCACCACACTCCGTGGAGGCAGCAGATTCCACGGCCGGACAGCCCTGACTGTCGGAAGTTCTTCCTGAGGTTCAGGTGGAATCTCCTTTCCTGCAGCTTGAATCCATTGCTCCTTGTCCTGGTCTCTGGAGCAGCAGAAAACAAGCCCTCTCCTTCCTCTACATGGCATCCCTTCAAATATTTAAACATGGCTCTCCTGTCCCCTCTTGACCTTCTCTTCTGCAGACTAAACATACCCAGCTCTCTAAGTCTATCCTCATAGGGCTTCATGGCTTCCAGGCCTCTCACCATTTTGGTCGCCCTCCTCTGGACTTGCTCCAGCTTGTCCATGTCCTTCTTGAATTGGGGTGCCCAGAACTGGACACAGGATTCAAGATGGGGTCTAACCAGAGCAGAGTAGAGTGGTACCAGTACCTCCCTCGATCTAGACACCAGACTCCTATGGATGCAGCCGAGAATTGCATTGGCTTTCTTGGCTGCCGCATCACACTGCTGGCTCATGTTCAGCTTGTGGTCTATGAAGACTCCTAGATCCCTTTCACACGTACTGCTATCCAGCCACGTGTCCCCCATCCTATATTTCTGTATCCCATTCTTTCTGCCTAAGTGTAGGACCTTCCACTTCTCATTTTCTCATTTACTCATTTTCATTGTTATCATCTTCATCACCATTCTCGTGCTCCTCTGCTGATCAGGCAGGCCAGAGGAGTCCAAAGCACTTTTATGCGGCAGCAAAGGCTTCTTGGGGCTTGTACCCTCTGAGATGATCGGCCAGGGTTGGTCCCCATGCATTTTTAAATGACTCCCTGCACACAGAAATCTAGCTCCTCAGGGTGGCCAAGGCAGTCCCCCTGCTATTGATGAACATGCAGGGATACTTTTTGCACTGCAATCATCATCATTATTATTGTTATCATCTTCACCACCATTCTCCTGCTCTGCTCCTCTGCTGATCAGGCAGGCCAGGGGAGTCCAAAGCACTTTTATGCGGCAGCAAAGGCTTCTTGGGGCTTGTACCCTCTGAGGTTATCGGCCAGGGTTGGTCCCCATGCATTTTTAAACGGCTCCCCGCACACAGAAATCTAGCTCCTCGGGGTGGCCAAGGCAGTCCTACCAATAACCGTCCCCCTGCTATTGATGAACATGCAGGGATACTTTTTGCATTGCTCCCGGGAGACTCACCCACCCCTCCACCCGCTGCCCCCCTCCCTGGATTGGACCCGAACCCAAGAGGAGGGCGCCTCTTCCAAGCCGGGTCGCCCAACCCGGCGGCCTCTCTCCGGCGCCTTTCCGCTCTCCGCCGCTAGAGGCCGCCGTCGGGCAAGCCGTCCCGCTGATCGACAGCCCGCTCTCTGATTGGCTGGCGGCGACAAGGGGGCGGGCTCCTCGGCGCCTCTAAGCCCCGCCCCGCCCCTCTGGCCCGGCCGGGTGCGCAAGAGGAGCGCGGGCGCGAGCGCCGAGGAAGCAGCGCGAGCGCCGCGGCCGCCGGGACGAAGCGGCGGGGAGAGTCCACTGGGCGGAAAGGGGGGAGCTCCTCGAGGGGACTGGGGAAGAGACCACCTTCGGACGCGGGGGGTTGGCGGTTGGGGAGAGGAGGGCGCGGGAAGGAAGGGCGCGGGAGAGTTTCTTCTCTGAGGGGAGGCGGACAGCCTGGGAGATACCATTGCGGTTGGGACGGGGGGGAGAGGGAGAATAGATAGCTCAGGAAGGCACCATTTCCGGGCTAGGGAGGGAGGGCGGAAAACTAAGGGCTGCCTTTTCTGAGGGAGGGGGCCTGGGTTGTTAATTAAGCGGGGTGTTTGTTAATTGTCTGTTAAGGGGAGGCGGAACCGAGGCCGGTGTGTGTGTGTGTGTGTGTGTGTGAGGGGGGTTTATGGGGGTTGGTTTGGGTGAGGATTCTAGTCAGAACAGGGAAGGGTAGTTGCTTAGCCTGAGTGAGGCCATATTTATTGCTTAAACGGTTTTTTTGGGTGTGGGGGTGAGGGTTTAACCTGAAGGGTGGGAAGGGGTCAGGTTATTTGACCCTTTTTTTTAAAAAGGGGGGGGAATTAGGGTTAGTTTCTGGAGAATTCCCTCAGGTGTGCACCTGTGGGAAGGCCAAGCCCCCTCCCCGCCCTCAGGGGCGCCTGGCAAAGCCCCCAGCCGCTTACCTGTTCGCTCAGGTGTGTGTGCGCACCTGTCCTGCCGCCTCACGACCTCCTCTGGAGGAAGAAACCCGGATTATCGGGGCCCAGTCTGGATTAACTGGGCGTCTCCAGCCCCTCGGGACCCCTTTCTGTGCCCCTCTGAGGCGGGGGCTTCTCCCGGGGAACTAATTGGGCGTCCTGAGAAGATCTGAGACTCTTCCTGCTGGATTCTTGTTCGGTTTTTCCTTCTTCCAACTGGGACGGAAAGGAGGGATTAAAAGGAAAAGAAACCAAACCATTAGGTACACGCAAAAACCCTCCCCTTTGCTGACAGAAGGCTTTGCTTTGTTTTCAGGACTTGGCACACCTTGTTCTGTAGGGGGAATTTCTCCCAGCAGCCGGAAAAGGGAAGAGAGCGACCCGCCAGAGAGGTCCGAAGGGTGCAAGGGAATTCGGGGAGTGCTTTTGCTTTAATTTTTCACTGGAGCGTGTGAGGAGAAAAATAAAGGCTCCTTTGAAGTTGTGCAAAAGCCAAAATTTGGGTTAAATGCTCCAGCGGCCTTGGGCTTCAGCGGAGCTACTAAAGGGAGGGAGGTACTGGTACCACTCTACTCTGCTTTGGTTAGACCCCATCTTGAATCCTGTGTCCAGTTCTGGGCACCTCAATTCAAGAAGGACATGGTCAAGCTGGAGCAAGTCCAGAGGAGGGCGACCAAAATGGTGAGAGGCCTGGAAGCCATGAAGCCCTCTGAGGATAGACTTAGAGAGCTGGGTATGTTTAGTCTGCAGAAGAGAAGGTTAAGAGGGGACAGGATAGATCCATGTTTAAATATTTGAAGGGATGCCACGTAGAGGAAGGAGAGGGCTTGTTTTCTGCTGCTCCAGAGACCAGGACGAGGAGCAATGGATTCAAGCTGCAGGAAAGGAGATTCCACCTGAACCTCAGGAAGAACTTCCTGACGGTCAGGGCTGTCCGGCAGTGGAATCTCCTTCCTTGGAGTGTAGTGGAGTCTCCTTCCTTGGATGTTTTTAAGCAGAGGCTTGATGGCCATTTGTCAAAGGGAGGGCTTTGAGGGTGTTCCTGCATGGCAGGGGGTTGGACTGGATGGCCTGTGTGGTCTCTTCCAACTCTGAATTTCTATGATTCTATGATTCTATGAAAGCACCTCTTTCTTCAGGATGGTGGAGCTAAATCCGGGAAGGCCGGGAGCTCTGCCTTCGGTGGTAGCAAGACGGCCTCTTTGCTTGTTTCCTGAAGAGAACTACAGCCCAGAAGTTTCATGAGCTTTGGGCAGCCGATGTCAGTCTTTTTTAAAAAAGCATTTCTTTAGTTATAAGGAGTATATTTTGTTTGGCTTTTGATAGGATCCGAAAGGGGACAGATTGAGAAACTGTCCTTGTTACCTATCCTGTTTGATAGTTTGCTTTTCCACCGTTGACTTCTGCATTTTCTCCCTGGAGTGTTCAGCTTCACCTGCCTACCTGTTCCTTTTAGGAGAAAGGTTTCTGGGTTGCATTAAACATAAATCCTCGCTGAGCCTCCAGAAATCAGCTTCAGACGGTTGTGGTTTGACATTTGAAGGCAGAGAAGCTAAGCTATGCACGGTAGTTAATATAACCCTCCCCCACCCTAAAAGGAAAGGGAATGGTATAATCACACACATTATTAGTACATCATTCGTAATTGGGTGTCCTCTAGATTTGCTTATAACTGTTTGAAAATGCTGGAAATATGCTGGGATGACCTGTCTGGTAGGTAGGTTGTATGTGAGGAACTCGTAAATAATTTGTGAAAGAAAGCCACTGAGGCCAAAGAATATTTCTCCCCCTGTGTTTATGGTATGTTTGGAAACTGTTGCTTTAAGTATTCAGGATTTTAATCCCCCCCCCATAGACATTGGACAGGCCCTTTAAAGGCCTGTTGTGAGTGTCTAGGAACAGTTTGGGGAGGCTTTCAAAGTATAGGGCAAGCTCTCTTGAGGTATGCTCATGTGCTGGGGGAAGAATACTCCTTAAAGCCTCTCTCCATCCTTTACTTCTGCAGCTTTTGGAAACAAACTGACCTCACTCCTGGAACAAAGAAGACCTTCCTACACCCTTTTGGAATATAAAGAATTCAAGAAACCGCTCAAGAAAACGGTTTTCGAGAGTCGCCCCCCTGCCAAGGGAGAACCTAAACTTCCTTCCCTGTGTGGGAACTGATGTTGAGGGGGAGCTGACCTTTGGAAATTACTGCGGGGCTCTTCTTTTGCTGAGCAAACCATGGATGTGTGGTCCAGAATAGCCGTGTGGATCCTCTGTGGCTTCCTTCTGCAGCAAGGACAGGGAGAGAGAGCCCCAGGCTCCCACCTGGATGAAGCCACTATTGCAGGTAAGGAGAGGCCAACAACAAGGAAGGAGACTCTTTTCCTTCAGCCTCTGGGGCAGGATCCATTGAGGATGTGGGTCCTGCTAAGTGGAGCCTGGTACCTGGCCACTCCCTTTGCTGTTATTGCAGTTGGACTCTGCTGCTTGTCAGAGTTTTGGCAGAGTTCTTTGAAAGAGTCTTTGAAAATTATTCCATCATATCAACCTATTATAGATCTGCTTAAATCTTAACTGGTTTTTTGCTTTTAGGTTTTTTAAAATCAATTATGCAGTTCTTCAAAATCAGTGTTGTGGCATATTTATACAGTAATCTGGTCAGTTATCCCCACATTTTATACTAGCTGCAGCTTCCATGTTGTTGACATGAGTAGCACCACGTAGAGTGCATTGCGGTAGTCTAATCAGAAAGTTGGACTGTTGTGGTCAGGTTAGAGCTCTCCAGGAACGACCATAGCTGGCAGATTAGTTGAAGCTGGTTGAGCAGACCCTGAGGCACGGAGTCTGCCTGGGCCTCTACTGATGGAGATGGAACCAAGCTAAATGTCTGCCTCTTTGGGGGAGTGCTGCCCCATCCAGATGGCTCACCTGATTCTCGTCCTGTACTTCCTAGCTGATGCAAAATATCACTCTGCTCCATAGCATCAGGTTTTGCTTTGGTTCTCTGCAGGGAATATGAGAGGCTATGCAGCTGATGCTTAAATAGATTCCGGAAAGCGTGGTTATCATTTGAATGGATAGGGGTTGTTTCCAGATGTAATAAACAGCAGGGTAAAACAAAAAGGCACTTGTATCGTTTGTGAAGTGGTGCTGTGTTCCTTTTTGCTCTCTGGAAACTTGCTGGTTTAGATGAAAGTTTGATCAGTTTTATGATGAAGCTTAGCCATTCAGTGATTGGCTCTCAGCTTTGGATTGCATTAAAGGAAGTGATTGTAGTTGTAAATAAGACAGTTCTGGCACACACAAGGCAGATTTTTTTAAAGGAGTTTTTGGTGCACAAAATTCAGTGTATAGTTGGGTATTGTCTTTGGTCAGTTTTGCCCAAGAACCTCTGTTTGATGGGAATTCCAGGTGAATGAGGACTGACTGCTTGCTTGTGGCATCTGGCCATTCACAAAGATTCAAGGACAACCTGCAGGTGAGACTCAACTGGTTGAAAGATGGCCACAATTACTCCCCTTGTTGGAAATCCCCATCCTTGCATCACAGGTCTTTAAAATAGGTGCATCTCAGTGTCGCCCTGTAGGATGTAGCTTTTACCAGGTGGCTTGGCAGAAACGGAGGAAGGGGACAAGAATGTTCTGAGCTGGTTTCCAGCACCGTGGTTTCTAAATGGTGGTCCCGTGATGCATTCCCATGCAAACGGTGGTGACTGTAATAGTACAGATCTGGTGTATCTAGGGTTTGCATCAGCCCCTTTTTTGACCTGTGTGTGTGCATGTGTCACCTAAAAGTTAAATCCTGACGAATCTATTGAAGTAACTGGAATCTCTAGAGCTGCAGCATATTTTTATGTGTTGCAGAAGATTTGCTAGATCTAACCCCAACCACATGGATTCCAGAAAAAAATGCATTAAACAACTTCTGGGATTTTTTTTCTGACCCTGTGGGAATTGCAGAGAACTGGAGGGAATGAAAAAGGGCTGTTTCTTCAGGCATATTACTGCCCCGAGGTGCTCTGGATGCCACAGTTCCTCCAAAGCTTCACGATGCTCACAATCCATCCACTCCAGCAAAGATTGGCTAATGCCGGTCTGTAGCTACATTGGAGTGGGCAAAGTGCAGCCCCCAGGCCAAATGGGGCTGTTGTGGGGCTGTTTTTGTGACCCCTGCAGGGGTCTATTTTTTTTCTCCAGATACTCTCTAGGAGGCGGGAGGCAGTTTAAAAAAAGACAGGAAGTCAACTGGAAATCCTCAGAAGATGCCAGCCACAGATGCAGACGAAACATCAGGAGAAAATACTAAACACGGCCTCAAAGCCCGGAAAACCCATGACAACCTATGGATTCCGACCGTGAAAGCCTTCGACTTTAAATCCAACTGGAAATTGCTTCCAGGTCACTTCATGTTGTGAAAAAGGCCTGACCTCATCCTAAAACAGCCCAGGGGAGGTCAAAGGCATTGCAGATGTGCCCTGCATGCTGCCTAGAGGGACAAATTTTTAGATTTTGATTTCTCCAGAGGGTATAGTGGGCAGCCTCCAAGGTCTCCTGAGCTACCAATGCAGCCCCCTTACCCCCACAGTTGCCTACCCCGCGGCAAAATGATGTCAGGGGACTTCCAGTTTGTTAAGATTGTTTTTGTTCTGTGCCCTGAACGTTTGTTGTGCCTCTTCTGTTTCTTTCACAGATTACATGGCAGCGATTGCTACTCGAGAGGGGTGTTCAGAGTTTTCTAACACTCTTTCATTGTTTGCATCCTTCCTTGGCCCAGGATGTTCTGAAATGGTATCTCTGTGGTGTTTTGTGGTGAACTATCTCTTAGTGTCTGCAGCGGGTGGTCCTTCCATCCCTTACCCTCAGACATCGGGTTTTCCGCCAGGGGCTTTTTTGTCCTCTTCGCTTTGAACAGAAGCAAAGAGGGATTCTCTGCTGAGCACTCCCACCAGCATCTGTGTCCCGTGTTTCCACCACAAAGTGTTACAGGACCTTCTTTGCCCTGAGAGATGACATTGTGTGGAATAGAAATAATTACCCCCACGAGCAAAATGCAATAAATAGGCTGGGAAAAATGTTGTCCACACTGTTTTTTGTCCATAATAAAAATACATGTCAGGTATCTGAACCTTGGAGACATCATTTGAAACTCTTGAGATGGCAGTCTTGTAAAATATCTTACCTTTTAGTGTCTGGTTCAGTGTGAAAAAGATGACTCTGGCGTATGGAAATGGTTCTGAAATGAGCCGCTTTTCAATCATCAGCTAATGAGCTTGATAACACTTTTCAGATTAGTGGCTGTATTAGTCTGTTGCAGCAGAAACAATGAAGTCTCATGGCGTGGTTTAACCTCAATAATTCATTACAACATAAGCTTTTATGGAGCCAGTTCGCTCCATCAGAGGCAGATGCATTATCCTCAAATTGGCAGATTTACAGTCTTCTGCTTGGGTTAGGGGGAAAATTGTAAACAGTGGAGTAGGCTAAAATTGGACCGCAGGAAGTCCAGACAGTGAGGATTACTGTAACTGTGGCCAGGAACTAAACAGTAGCTGCAGGGAAATGCAGACTTTCGTGTGTTGATGGGCCGATCAACCTATCCTGTGTGATTAAAATTGTTTGTCTCTGTTCAAGCCACAGGAGATAGACTTGTACCTCATTGTGAATTTTTGTTCACCTGTTGCTTTTACACATTTCATTGTTTAAGGATGGCCATCTTGAGGCTACTGACAGAATATTTTTGGAGGCGGATATAATCCTCCACTGGTTTTTGAATGCTGCCATTTCTGATGTCAGATGTCCATGCGTTCTTTCATTCTTTTCTGCAGAGACTGAACTGTTTGCTGACAATGTTCCAACTGTGTTCTACCTAGGATTTTGTTGTTGCATGGCTTCAAGTCTATTCTGAATTATGATGACCCTCTGCCAAAGTTTTCTTGGCAAAATTTCTTCAGATGAGGTTTGGCATTGCTTTTGTTTTAGGCTGCTGAGAGAGTGTGACTTTCCCAAGGTCATCCAGTGGGTTTCTGTGGCTTAGTGGGGATTTGAACCCTGATTGTCCAGAGTCCTAGTCTAGCACTTAAACTGCTGTGTTTTCTTGTCCAGATCTATCTGGAGGATCCTTTCTTTGATGCTGAGAGAGTGTGACTTGCGCAAGGTCACCCAGTGGTTTGCATTGCTGAGCAGAGATTTGAATTGGGGTCCCAGTAGCTGTGCTGGTTCTCTCTGTGTGGGCCATTCTGTAGCATGTATCACGAAGGAGGAAGTGAGCAGGTGTATTATGGCCCCTTTGTGTTGCGAGTGGCATTATTACCTTCTGTAGAGTTAGCAAGGTAGGTGGGGGCAGGGGAGAGGGGACATCTAGTTTTGGCACCCGGTCTGGTTTCTAGGTCTGTATCTCTGCTATGTAGTCTGAGGCTACGTTTGAATGGTTTTTAGTTGGGAAATGGGACAGAGCCACCCGAGTAAGCAACGTTCTGTTATTTTCTCCTTTGGGTCTGACCTGTGGTAAGTTATTCCCGGGCAGAAGTCTGGCTGTGTTGGTCTGTTTTTCTCCCTCGTCATTGTTTCACTGGTAGGTATTGTCTTCTGAGATATGCCTGACTGTATGTGATTTGAGTTTCCACTGGGAAGGCTCGACGGAGGCGCTTGTGTCGTAGAATTTGGCTGTAGTACACAGTGGACTTCATGATGTTTTTGGGGTCAAAGACAGAGATACGTTCATTTATATGTAGCAATCAGTAAGTTTCTGATGTAGTGTGGTCCTCATATGACCATTCTGTAATTAGGGGAGTTTTGTTCCAAAACAAAACAAGTTGGATGGACTGGTCAGATTGAGAGTGGGGTGAATGTTGTTTAGGATATTCAAATTATTTTGATGTTTTAAGTTGAAGTCTTTCCGATTCTAAATTTTTCATACTGATTTTATTTCAAGCTGCCCAGGACTCTCATGTTGAAGTCTTGGTGGAACTTCATCGGGCTTTTTGGTCCGGTTGCTTCCTTACCCACCAAGAGCAAATTTGGTTGTGCGTTGCCCGCTCTCCCTCTCTGTGTCCCCAGAAGCCCTGTTGGGATAATGATGAATGTCCGCTCCAGGCTGAATCACTTGCACAAGAGGCTCTCAACCTGTTTCTTTTGCCTCTGACACTTGACACAATCACCAGCAATGTTGTCTGGCTCTTCGCTCTGCAGCAGATCAAATATTTATCAAACATGCTTTTAAAAAGAGCCACAGTGGATTGATACTCTGGCCTCTCCTGGCAACTCACAACCCTCAGGCAGTCTGACAGGCTTCAAAACTTAACACTCCTACTGCCCCCCACCCCCCGTTCAGTTCCCTTCCCCATTGCTGGAGTGAGAGATTGCTGGGAGAGAGCAGCTGGTTGTTTCAGCTGTTGGCAGCCGGTTATATATTTGAAAGCAGCCATCCTGCCTCCCCCTGTTTTTCCTAAGGAAGACAATGCCTAGGTGTTTCTACTCTTCCAGCCTCTTAATCCTCTGTTGCTCTTCTCAGGTTTTTCATCATTGTGGGTAAACTTCTGGAGCCCTGAAGTAAACACAGATGGGCTAGATTCTAAGGCAGAAGTAGAATGCGCCAGTTACTTCCTTTAACGTGGTTTGCACTTCCTGAAACAGATGAGAACACTCTTGGAGGCATCTGAAAGTTTTCCTGAACAATGTGTGAGGTTGTACGTGCTGTTGGGAGGGACCAGGCAACTCCCTTGTTGCCACAGCTCTGCTGGCGGCTGGTCCATTTCCAGGCACAATTCAGAGCAGTGCATATAACTTATAAAGCCCCGTGTGGCTCAGGGCCAGCCTGCCTGAATGAACATATCACTCTCTATAAGCCTTCCTGGGCTCCAGAGTCTTTGCTGGTTGTCAGAGTGGGGTTTTGGCACTGAAGTCATGTGAAGCAGATCAAACTTGTGAGGGTCCGATGTGTATGTGCAGGGGGCATGCTGATTTCTGTGACATTAACCTATGAAAGGTAATGCATCTTTTACAATGAGATTTGACAGCGCATCTGACCTTTCAAACACACTGTGCGGAAGGGCTTTTCATAACGGAGTGTATGTCTGTTACACTTATTGTTATGTTTTTATATTGTTTTAAATTAGTGCTGCTTTTAGTAGCGTTTACTGTCAAGTTGACCTCAAGTTCTGGCAACCTTATGAATGTGACACCTTCAGGTGATCAGATTGTTAAACACCTCACTCAGGTCTTGCAAATTTGAGGCCACAGGGACTTTGTTAATTAAATCAATTCACCTATCATGAGGTCTTCCTCTTTTCTTCCTGCCTTCCAGTTTACTGACAATTATCGTATTTTTGTCTCATGATATGTCCGTTGTACAACAGCCTCAGTTAACTTGTCTTTATTTCTAGTGAGATTCTAATAGGACACCGTATTTAATTGTTTTAAAAACTGTTATATGATTGATTTTTAGCTGTACAGTACTTTTGTTTTAATTTATACTATGAGCTGCCTTGGGTCCCATGTTAGGAGAAAGACGGAATATAAGTTAAATATAGTAAAAATAAATTAGTATCTTAGGCTCATATCTGTGATGTAACTAAAGCAGAATTGGAGCATTCAGTAGACTGATGTCAGGTCCCTCAAAATGGGGAAGAGTTATTGCTCAGAAGGCAAGTTGTTACATGCAATTGGTCTTTCAAGATGCAAGTTTGATTAGAATATTGCCCGAGGAATTGGCACATAAGCTGTTTGGTTTCTTTGCTGGAGGTGAAAAGTCTTCTCGTGTTCATTATTCACCTGCTGGGCCAACATACATTTGTCCCTGTTATTCCTTTTCAGAAATTCTTGGATTATTTGATTCCCATCCTACCTTTAGCCTGCACCTTCAGCTTGTGCCAATATTACACCCCGTTATTCTAAAATAAAGCAGCTCCACTTCTTGTTAGAGAAAGCTAGAACAATCAAGAGCATGCTATGGCTGCACTGCAAGTGTGTTTATGTGGGAGAAAGCACTTGTGAATCAAATAGGGCTTATTTCTGAATAGAAATGTATAGGATTGCACCGTCATAAAATACTACTCCAACAATCCAAACAAGACAGAACAGTGAGAATTGGAAGGCTGCCTAAGAGTGGATGATGTTGGGCAGTTGTAATAGGAGGAATAAGTAAAAGTATCTCTGAGATTTCTTTCAATCATAAGACATTCTGAAGGGAGCCAGAGTAAAATAAAATATAATGATTTTATTTTATTTTTTATGTATGAGACCCAAAGTAGCTGATAGTCTCATTTAAACATACAGAACTCTACTGCTGAGTCTTTTCTTCATCCCTGTCCCAACTTGTTGCATGTGCTGGAGAAATGTGAGATTGCAGTGAAATTCCTTTTCCCCACCCAGGCCCTGGCCAAGTAGTTGAGGATGCCAGGCTGTAGCTCTCCTCATTGTGACTGTTGTCTGATTCATTATTTTGGGAGATGTGAAACAATAGCTAGACTTAATGTTTCCCAGAGGGCTTGTTGCTGTGTTTGCCTGCTGTAGTAGAACCAACAAAAACTCTTGTGGCATGTCAAAGGCTGATGCACTGGTTGCGGCATAAGCTTCAGTGGAGTTCTCCTGCTTCATTAGATGCTCAGTTATCCTGATTGATTGAGGCAAAGAGGAGCAGAAAGTGGAGTCAGAGAGAAATGGAACATAGAAAGTCCAGAATCTGTTTTGTTGGTGGTGAACATTTACAGGATGGCTTTGATCTGCATGAAGTTTTTTTTAAAAATAGAACCATGTATGTCAATTAACTTAGCAGTGGCAGGTTGCGCGGGCTGCCACCAGCAATGGTTTTGTCAATAAAGTCATTGCCTGTGGTCAGTGTCCTGTTTCCCTGAGAAGGTAGTGCTGAGGAGTCTTGACCCGACAGGTTGATGCTGACAGTTTAAAATGGGATGCCCTGTGGCTTGGAGTATCTTTTTAAAGTTGCCTTTGAACTGGACCAGGAGCAGAAAGGGCTCCGACCATTCCCCTCCTCTTGTGTAAGACCCAGCCCCTTTTCAGCTCTCTCCACATCATTCCTGCTGGGGTGCTCCTTTGAACAGAAGCTGCAGCAGTTGTTGCAGAGGGAAGTCAAGAGTGCGGGGCTTCCTGCCTGCCCTTTGAAGCGAAGCTGCGTCAGCTGAAGTGGTTGACAGGAAGCGGCGTTGAACTGATGGTCGCTAATTGGGTTCTCTTATCCAGAGAACTTATTGCTCTGTAGAGTAAAAATGTGTGGATACTAATGATCTGCTAATATTTGCTCAGCCTAATGGAAGCTGAGTCTCAACAGTAGCAGCTGCTAGTCATCTACATACTCAGTTCACTAAAAACATGTAGATTTTTCAAGCTGAACTCCTGTGTAGTTTCTGGTTGTTTTTCTTTTTTTATATGGCTGTTTTCCATTCTTGTCTTCACAAATACATGTATCACAAATGTTTGTAGCCTCTTAGCATTTGCTGTGCCTCCTAAAGGTTCCAGGCAAGGTTTCAGTGGTATTTTTCTCTTCTGTAGACCTGGAGAAACATTTCTTTCTTATGCAGGATAGAAATAGTCTGCTCTCTAATAGTACAGAAGGCTGACTGGGACCTGCTTTGCTTGAATTCAGATCTCAAGTGAGCATTGTTCTGGCTGGTTTGTCTTGTGGATTGTTGGACTCAAGTCTCATTTCTGTGGCTCTCATGTCACTCTGTTTCTTTAAAATAGGCATGATTCACCTTTCCACTCGGTTGCTCAAAATGGTAATGAAGTACATCAGTAACATAAAAACAACACGCTAAACCCGCAACTTAATCTATCAGTAAGCAAAGAAATCTCAAAATTGCATAATTGACAGGCACACACATACAGAAGCCTTTTAAAAGCAAAAGTTGTTTGCGGATAGTGATGGAAGCTAAAGTGCACAGCTGCTGGTTGGGCTGCTTTCAAGGGCCACCACGGCAGAGAAGGCACTGCTCCATGTGCCCTTGGATCTTGGTGGTTGTTGTGTGCCTTCAGATCGTTTCTGACATATGGTAACCTTAAGGTGAACCTGTCATGGATTTTCTTGGTAAGATTTATTGCTCAGAGGGGATTTGCCTTTGTCTTCCCCTGAGGCTGAGAGAATATGACTTGCCTGGGGGCTCCCAGTGGCTTTCCATGTCTGAGTGGGGATTCCAACCCTGGTCTCCAGAATCGTAGTCCGGTGCTTGAACCACTACACCCACTGGCCCTGGATCTTACCTTTTGTGGAGAAAAGAACTGAGAATAATCTACTTTGGGTGACCTGGGGAAACAGGGGCTTGAGAGTTAACTTTTAGTATCTTGAACAGAGTTAGGAAGAATGCCGATAGTCAGCTCAGTTGCATCAGACTGGAAGTAAAATAGCTTACCTCTGTAGTTTAATCAGAGAATGGGCTGCTGCAGTTTGTGTAAGGCAGAAGCGTCCGAGCCTTGCTGAAGGGCGGCCGAGCCAAGAGCATGTTACTGTGGTCTAGACAAAAGGCTGCTGTGGTGTCAGTGGTGGGAAGAAGGTTCCAGTTAGTGAGAGAAGGCTGCAGACAGTGGGCGGAAGGTGCTTCTGGCTGCTCCTGCGTGGAGCAGCAAAGCAGGCGCCGAGGAGCAATGCCAAGGCCACGCTCCTGCTCGTCCAGGGAGTGTGCAGCCCTGTCGTGAGCAAGTATGTCCTCCAGTCCCATAGGCTTCCTTTTTGGCTAACCCCCAGCAAGTTGCTGGGATTCAGTTTCATTTTGCTAGCCTTGATGTCATCCTTACCAGAACTCATGATATTCTTTCAAGAAGCTGAAAGCCACTCCCCAATGAAATGAATTTAGAAGATATGCAGTAGGGACACAGCAGCCTATTAGAGACATTGTTTTCCTAAACTTTGAGTAGTTTCTCTCCCCCAAACCCCACCAGTAGTAGTTCATATAAATGGTGCATTTGGAAGAGTCTTGTCATTGTTCAGATCAGCAGGAGTCAGGATGGAATTTTAGAAGAGAGCAGAGCCATCATCGCTGCATTTCCCTCGGCTGAAGGCCTCTCTGGTGGTGGTCTTTGCTAGGTGGGTTCACTCTCATAGAACTGGTTAACTATAGATGCACTCACTTTCCCCCCAAAGCTGGGACTCACTCAGCCTGTGTGAAGGCCTAGCTGGGGTGATCAGCTGCTCTCCCTGCTTTGAAATTGGAGCTGGGCGTCTCGATTGTGCTTCGAGGCAGCAGAATGGCAGTTGGAATTGGCCTTATCAATATTGACCTTGTCAGTGAAGGAAGAGTTGCTTCCATTAGTGTTTGAAGGAAGTGGGTGGGTAGCAAGTGCATAGTTAGATATCTAATGGATGCTGCAGTTGGAGCCTCTGGTACTCCTCATTTAGTCTCCACTGCAAGAAATGCCAGTGACCACGCCTTGCTTTGGCTGTAGCTTTAATGAATCAGTTTTGGGGAGGGGAAGCGTGTTAAAAGGCTCTTGTTAAGAACTTAGGCATCAAGCCAACAATGTCAAATGATTCAGAAATATAGTCACAGAGTTACATGTCTCATGGGAATGCTGTAGATGATTTTAAATTTAGCCAGGAGGTTAACTGATGGAATAATAATAACTATAACTTGATCAGCATAAATGAACCTGCTTGAAGATCTCCCTAATTCAGATACCTGTGCATGGGGGAACATTTAGGTCTGTGCCATTGTTCTTTCTGTCTGTTAGGATGGAGTGACACCAAGGAATAAGGATGTTCAGACAGAGACATTCTCTGAAGCATGGAGCTTCTGTCTAGAGGGTAACTTGGTCTTCTGTAAATTGTGTCCAAGCAGTTAGATTTGGCCAGTGGCCATTGTCCCTTCCCCATATCCAGTGCAAAAGTGACCTGCTTGCTGTTAACCATCCCACATTAGCCGGTGGTGGGCTTTTGAAAACTGTGCACATATGTCTCTGAAGCTGCAGGCCATGTTTGTTTGTGTTGAAAACCTCACCTGAATTCTTCTCATTAATCAGCTTTGCTACAGAAATAAAGCTAGATGCTTGAGAAATTAATTCGCTCCCTCTTGAAGACTGAGCTGAGAGAAAGCTAACTGTTCTGTGTTGAATGAGGTCATTTAAGTGGAGGAGTCCCAAGATGACCTCCCAGTGTAATGGGGTTGAATTCTTGCCCTTTCCTTTGTGGTTTTATCCTCCTTCCTCAACCAAATAGCTCATTCAAGTGGATAGGAAGTTAAGAGAGGCCTTGCAGGGAAAGGTAAGTGGCTGCTGTAGCTCAGGGTTGAGCGAGTCCTGGTGGTGGAAAGGAAGCCACAGTCCAGGGGCAGGTTCTCAATTTTATGTGTGGTGTCATAAACTGCATGATATGCATTCGTTCTTATTTTGCTCACCATCTTCTTGTTGAACTTGGAGGGCCGTGTTTGTTTTGGAACATCTTCCTCTGGGATTCTATGTCTGTTGACATTTCTTTGGAGGAATGCTCTAACAAATTACAGAGCTGCTGCCTTGCCTTAGTCTGTCTGTCTTTCACTGTTGTCTCCTCCAACTGGCAGAAGATTCCCAGGTCTTGACCTTGGGGAGGCCTCCCCCATCACCTGCTACCTGACTTTTTTTCTCATTTCACTGGAGGAAGCCAGGGTGGAATCTGTGACGTTCTCCATGCATTCTGCTACAAGCCATGGCTTCTCCACAATGGAGATTGTTCTAGATTTCTCAGAGCAGAACTGCAAACAGGATCTTGGGCTTGTCCTCTAATTGAACATGGTCTTCTCTGGGTAGCAGTCGATTTCCCAAGGAGAATGCACCTTCCCAGCTGAGTAGCCTGAGATCTTGAGATTTGGTCAAGTTATAGGTATTGAGCCAGGAGGGACCTGCAGGGCACAGCCCTTTGGCTGGGCTGGACTTCTTAACTAAACTTATGAAATTGAGTCCATTTCATAAGTTTAGTTAAGAAGTCCAGCCCAGCCAAAGGGCTGTGCCCTGCAGGTCCCTCCTGGCTCAATACCCTCTGCTCAGGTCGCTTCTGGGTTGGACTGTTTCAGTGTGTTCTATGTGGCACTGCTTTTAAACGTGCTTTTGCTTGCTTCACTGCCTCCTCTCACCTCTGGGCAAATTTGCTATTTCTCAAACATCTCCATTCTGACAGTACCTTAGAGGAGTCCTAGAACTGCTTGCTTGAACGATTTGCTTCATCTTTTGTCATAGTGGCTTTGCACTGCAGGAGTGAAAGAAGCTGTTTCTGAACAACAGACACGGTTGGGGTTTGTGGCATTCTTTTCTCCAGATTATGCCTTTTTAAAGTGGTGTGAAATGGTTCTGTTCTGGGAGGATGGAAGCTGAACAGGCAGGTTGGAATTCTGGTCTGCTGACAATGGATGTGTATTTGCTGTTGGCTTTGCTTACCGTAGAAGAGTTTTGGCAAAGTATTGGAAAGGTGAAAAGCTAACAAGATGAGCAGGCTGTTTTGCAAGCATAATCACCCTAGCAAAGGGGCAAGGAAATAGGTTTATTTTTGGTTAAGGGAAGAATAAGGTAGCATGTAGGTAAATGTTGAGAGTCAGCATTGTGTATTGATTTGTGTGTTGGATTAAGAGTCCTGGAGACCAGGGTTGGAGTCCCTGCTCGCCATGGAGACCCACTGGGTGACCTTGGACAAATCACACTCTCTCAGCTTCAGAGGGAGGCAATCGCAACCCCCCCCCAAACAAGTCTTGCCAAGTAAACCGCATGATAGGTTCACCTTAGGATCATGATAAGTTGGAAATAACTGGAAGGCACACAACAATAAAAATTGGTAATTGTCAATTATTATAAAAATGTACTGTGTATATGCTTTCAAGTCACCTGTCTATTTATAGCAACCCCAGGAATTTCATAGAGTTCTTCTTAGGCAAGGAGTCCCCAGAGATGATTTTGGCAGTTTGTTACTTTGAAATGCAACCTACTGTGCTTGGGATTCATAGGTGGTCTCTTATTCAGGTGAATATGACTAAAAGAATTAGGGTCTAAATGCCACGTTCTAAGGAACTTCAGGTCAAGTGTTAAGAAAGCCTTATTGTTTATGACCAGCTCAGCAGCAGCAGAAGCTAACCAAAAAAACAGAAGAATCTTTGCTTCCCCCCCCACCTGAGAAATTCACATGGATAAATTATATAGCTTCTTTCTGCAGGGAACTTTGGGGTAAATTAAAGAAGCAAAAGACTAGGGAACTGATAGATGAGCTGAGAGGTTGGGTAGGCGGGTGGAATGGGGGGCATATGTAAAGTATGTTTGCAAAAACAAGGTAATGGAGCACCCTATTCCTCAGCGGCAAAGCCTGAAGCAACACCCACATCAGCTCTCTGCGTTTGCCCTTCAGCTTCACCAGTAATGCTCTTAGGCTCCCTGCAGTTCCTGGTTGCTCAGGGTTTTTGCTTTTTTTCCTGTTGCCTTTTGAGCTGCACTTGGAGTGAGTTGTCCCATTTGGCTTGTTTTCACCTCAGCTCTATTTTTGGCCTGAGAGCCAAACAAGGTGACATGGCTGGGATGCCTGATGTTCTCTGGGACTCGGCTGGAAAGGAGTGCAGCTATTATGAGAGCCGGTTGAGGAAGCAACTCTGTTTATCTATTTATTTTGGGTTATTATTTATTTAGGCAGCTCCTAGAACTACATAAACAATAACAAAATAAAAGTAAAAAAAGAAGAACTGGAAAGAACTGTTACTCCATTTACAAAAACAGCAGCAAGATCTGATGCTGCTCTTTCAAATCCTTTGCTTAGAGAGGTTTCTCAGTGCGGGGGAAAAAGAAACCTCCCTTGTATTTGTTAACACTTTTAGTCCGCACACACACACACACTTCTGTCAGGTTCCTATTTCAGAGGAAATGTTCAGCCAACAATGAACATGGAATGTGAGAAGTATGACATACTTCCCTCCCGGGTAGTGATGGCTCATCTTATTGCTACTATTGTGATAGGCTATGTTGTGTGGAATGGGATGCCTAGAATTCAGAGGCATTCCCTGGATATAGCTGATGACTTTGTTAGGAATGACTGACACTTCTCCTTCTTCACACACACACCCTGCCCTGGCCTCTTTTCCTTCCCCCTCCCCACCCCAAGGTATGCATGGGGGGGTACAGCAGTGTGATGGGGGACCATAACCCTTGCTGTTGTGTTGTGTCTGCAAAACACCTCCCCAAGGAAAGCTGCAATACACCCGGGTTCCACACAGAGGAAAATCTCTGTCCAGCAACGGTCTGACATCTGCTACTGGGTAGTGTGGGTTGTCTTAGTGGTGGATCCCTGCATTGATGGGGAGGTTGGACTAGATGGCTGTTGGGTCCCTTCCAGCTCTTAAGATTCTGTCTGAGGGTGGTGTCCAGGGAACAGAGATGGCCAGTTTGGCTCCTCTTCCCGACCTTCTGGTGGGGGAAGCCCTCTACTACTAGATGACACCCCTATCACAACTGGGGGTGGTGGAAGAAAACACAACCGCTATGAGACTACAACTCTGGAGACAGGATTCTAATCCTCACTCAGACTTGAAAACCCACTGGGTGGCCTTGGGCAAGTCACTATCTCTCAGCCGCAGAAGAAGACAGAGGCAAGCCCCCTCTGGACAAATCTTGTCAAAAAAAACCCTGACAGGTTCTCCTTAGGGTTGCCATAAGTCAGAAACTACTTGAAGGCACACAAATGACATAAATGACGCTGCTTGGAACAGGCTACAACATCCAACAAGCCTTCACCGATTTCTCTTTGCTGCGGAAATTCAGTGGCAAGGCACCACAAGTCATTTAAAGCAAGTAAATGTTTCCTTTAAATGTTTTCCCTGCCCACACTGCTGGGAAAGTTGGCAGCATTGTGGGGAGTGTCTTAGGAGAAGAACTGCAGAAACAGCCAGAGGGGTGCTTGTTTCTCTCCCCAAATTTAGAGGCTCATGGTCTATGAATAAGGAGGTTGCATTTGAGTGAGAGTCATTGGTAGGCCCCTTCTCTTCTTCCTTCTTGAACTTCTCTGCCCACCCCGCTGTGAAAAACTAACCAAACCAGTAGTCATCAACATCTCTTGCCGAGAAAGGATCCCACGAGCTGTGCATACCCCACCCTTTTCTCTGTCCTGGGTTTCCTGCCTGCGTATCCTTTTCAGTGATTGAAAATTCAGTGGTGAAAGGAAAAGAAAAATGTGTTCTTTGTCCCCGAACCTTTATTTTAAAATCATATTTTCCCCCTCAAATACCTTTCCTTCTTGGGAAGGCCCCCAGCCCCTTGGGCATTTTGGTTGCCCTTGTTTGTACCTCCTCCTTGTGAATGGGACAACTAAAAACACCTGTATGTAGTATTGTCAATTTTGCTGTAGTATGGATCTTCACCCAGGGTACCACTCCCTCTACACTCCATCCCAGTGAGATATAAATGAAAGATGGGGATGGTGATGAGCTTTTTAATGCCTCTCAGAGAATTCTAAAAATACTAGTGAGACAGAAGTTTCTTTAGAGAAGCAAGGCTGATTTCTGCTCCAGCAAGGTGTGTTCTTCTATATAACACGCTTAATGCTTTTTCTCTAGTAGTCTATTTCATTTGTTTATCTCAGAGATATGTTCAGCTTGTGCTCTACTAAGACTCCCAGTTCCTCTTCCTAACAGCCTTGTGATTGCTTGGCTTTGCCTTGGATTCTGTTAAAAAAAACCTGTTACATTTGCTATGTTTCCTTCCTCTGTAAGGAGGCTGACCTAATTACAAGCTGCATGTTTTATTACTTCGTCATCATTCCTACATTTGGATGCTTTTAGAACATTCAGGTATGTGTCATCCAGAGTCTTTGGGGGAAAAAAACCATTTTGTCAGCCCTTGAACATCTCTTGTCACCTCTGTTTAGCTTTCTTCTTGGGTTATCTACTGCCTGCCCACTTTCCCCAGAGTGTTTCATTCATTTATTTTATAACATTTATTTTTTGCTTTTCCTTCACTGAATTCAAGAGGGCATTTGCAACTCTTCTTCCTCCTCTGCCTTACCCTCACAACCAGCACCCTGTGAGGTAGGCCAGAGTCAGGAAAAGAGTGGCTGGCTCAGGGTCAGCCTGTGAGTTTTGTGGCCAAATGGGGACTTCAGCCTGGATCTGCAAAGTCCCAGGCTGACAGTCCTAGTTGAGCGGGGTAAAGGCATGTTGTAAACAAAGAGATAGATAGATAACACTAGTCCAATTCAGCCCAGTTCAGGCCTAGGTTGTGGTCCCAGTGTGACACTCCTGGGTGTTAGATTTCTCCTTGGCAGCTAAGACTGCAGCGATGAACATGTGAGTTGACTTGAAGGTTAAGATTGCATCTGTTTAGCTTTGGGGAGAAATATTTGTTAGAAGGCTTTGTGAAGCTGAGTCCAAGCTGAGACTATGCAGTGGATAGCATTTGAGATGCTGTTTATTTCTTTTTAAAGTTTACTTTATTCACCGCACATTTGAAATAAGTAAAAAAATCAAAGGAAAGGAAGCCACATTTGTAGTGGCTGGGATTATTACACCACTGGAGTGGGCGTTCCTGTTTGCCTCCTTGTCTTTAGCAGGTTTGTGTGGCTGTTTGTCATTTTAGTTGTGGTTACTGTCCGTAGCCCTTTGTGTATCGTAGCCTAGAATATTCCAAAGGCCAAGAAGGTGAGGTTGTAATGTGTACCTTGGTTTTCCCTTGTGCTTTGGATTGGTTTCATTTGGTGCACAGTTTTAAATAAATTAAAAGAGGACCAAGAGGGACTTGCATGGGGCAGGAGGCAGAGGGAGATTTGGCCTCCGGCCGATGTTCTTTCGCTGCTGGTGTCGGAAGTTGGCTCCTTTTCCAAGATACGTCAGCAGAGCTGGAGCTCAGGAGGTTTGGGCTTTGAGTGCCAGCATCTCTCAGAGAAATTTCTGCCTCCTTCCACCGGTAACAAAAACGGTTGGCCCTGGGTGTAGGAAGCAAAGCTATAATGAGCAACCAGCCCATTGCCTGTGTGCAGTTTGGACCTGTTCATTTCAAGTCCCAAACTTGTTTGATACATGAGTACTCTGAATAAGTAAATGAGGGTTTAAATGCTAGTACCTCTGTAAGAGTGGTGGGCAACAACTATGGGTCTGGGGGCTGAGTGTTGTGCCCCAGCCCTCCGAAGGGCTGGATGAAGTGCTAAATATACCAAGAAAAAAAAATGAAAACATAAACTGGACATAGTCCAAAGTCCATTTCTTATTTGAAAAGGAGCCCTGGTGGCACAGAGGTTAAATGCCAGTATTGCAGCCACGAAGTTGTGAGTTCGATCTTGCAGGGCTCCAGGTTGACTCAGCCTTCTCTTCTTCCGCAGGTCGGTAAAATGAGTACCCAGCTTGCTGGGGGCTGTTAGCTTAACAACATACAATTAGCTTAGGGAGTCCTTTGCACCGATAAGCAATGTAGAAGTATAGAAATGTAACTGCTATTGCTATTGCTGTGTTTTAATGTTAACAGCACTGGGACTTAGAATCCTAGAATTGGGAGAGACCCCAAGGGCCATCCGGTCCAGCCCCCTTCTGCCAGGCAGGAAGACACGATGAGGGCAGCATCTGGGGCTTTGTTGCTTCGGTTTATCCACCTCTAATGCCTCCTTCAGCTTTTCCTCCTGCCTCTCACTGTCACCTTTTCCAGCAAGTCGTGGTGTCTCATAATATGACCAAAGTACTATAACCTTAATTTGTTCGTTCTGTCTTCTGGAGAGTGTTGAGGTTTCATTTGCCCTTGGATCCGTTTGTTAGACAGTTCATGGTATCTGCAGAACTCTCCTCCAGCAGTAAAATTTAAATGAGTTGATTCTCGTCTGGGCAGTATTCTTCACTTTCCAGCTATCACAACCATATTTAGAAATCTAAAATGTGGTGGCATGTGCAGTCTTGACTTTGGTGTTCCGTGATATTTTATTTTTACAGCAACCCAGCAAGGTAGGTTAGACTAAGAAAAATACTGGTCAAGCCAAGGTCACCCACTGGCCTTGCTTTTTTGCAAGTGGCAGTTTCAATCCAGGTCTCCCTAGTGTTACAGTTTAACTAGTACCTTAACAATGACTCTCATTCTGAATTGTTGAAATGTTGAGTAGTTTTGCCCCAGCGCCCTGTGGATTTCATAAGATCGTAGAACTGGAAGAGACCACAAAGGCCAATTTGGTGTCATCTGCGAATTTGATCAGCATGCCCTCTAGTCCTTCATCCAAGTCATTGATGAAGATGTTGAATAGCAGCCCTGCGCCCAGGACAGAACCCTGTGGCACCCCCCAAAAGTCATTTCTCTCCAGGATGAAAAGTAGCCATTGGTGAGGAGCACCCTTTGGGTTCGGTTGGTCAACCAGTTAGAAATCCACCTAATGGTAGCCCTGTCCAGCCCGCATTTTACTAGCTTCTCTGGAAGAACGTGATGGGGAACTTTGTCAATGGCCTTACTGAAGTCGAGATACCTTATAACCGCAGCGTTCCCCTCATTTACTCGAGTCAGTAACTGGATTTGGCAGTATTTAGTCTTTGACTAAAAGCAGGGAGAGCTGGAAATCGGGGAAGAGGAAGACCAGAGAATAGGTGGATTGACTCAGTGAAGGTAGCCATGGCTGCTCTGAATTTCCAAGACCTCAGCAGGGCTGTGGATGACCAGAGCTCTTGGAAGTCTCTCATTTAGAGGGTCAACGTAACATCACGTCTTCAAACCTTTAAGATGATAGCTTAAGGTTCTCATAATTACAGTCAGCTCTTGGCATTTGCAGGTTTCACTTTCATGGATTTGATTATTTGTGAGTTTCTCCAACTCCTGCCTCCACCTCAAACACTTTTTTTTGGGAGAACTTTTTCTCTTGGTGGCTCTGATCAGGCTGCACAGCCCTTCACAAAAAACCACTTCTGGTCCTTCTTGTCCATTAGCACCACCAGCCAGCTAAGGACAGATTGCAGCCTGGTTTCTCAGCACCACAAGCTGTCCCTGGTCCCTTGCCCACATGCACCCGAGGAAGGAGATGGCTGAGAGAGAGAAGGTTTATGGCCACCATGCCACCCCACCTCCCTTCCCTCTCCCTTCCCTGACCTGGTGCCCATTCTCCCCACCATGCCTCAGCACTCGTCCCCCAGACACACGCACACACATTTTGATATTTGCGTTTGTTTTTTTCACTTTGTCCAAGGGTCCTGTGCTGTAATCCTGCTGAATGTGGAGGGCTGACTGTAATTTACATATAATAAATGAAATAGGATAATATGGTAGAAGTAATTTTTTTCTTTAATAACATCTTTTACTAAATTCCAGGAAGTGGGAAGTCAAGTATGTTTTTTTCTGTTTATTTCCTTTTTCTATTTCTTACCTTATCATAGTTTCATTCTTTAGTATAGTCTAGCTTGGTAAGGTTTTTTTTTTTTAGTTTTCAGTTATGTTGTTTTATGTCTTTTGTTCTGTGCATTTATATATGTCTTTCACTGTATCTAAAAGTTTTGTCTTTAATAAAAATTAAAGTCTTAGAAACCTTTGTAGGCATCTCCAGCTTCTTTTCAGATTACAGAAACATTTACTCCATCCATTTCAGTAAATGTTGCTCCTAATTGTTTCTTCTCCTCACTGGGAGCAGAGTTTATCTGGAGTGCACAATCCCTTTTAAAGTGGACCTGTTGACACCATTGTTCTGATGTGAAAGCCTTTGATTTTGCTTCATGATTTACTGGCAGTAAACCCAGAAAGTATCAACAGCAGGCATCCTTTCCGCACTCAGTTGGCACATTTGGGGAGTTCAGGGCCAAGTGGGACTCCTTTGGGCACTTCCCAGGTGTCTTGGCTTGTGTGCCTTCCCTCTGCTTTTTATGTGGTCGTTTACACGAGTGCAGCTGAATCATGGCCCTTTGAAGGGCCTTCTCAGTGGCTGCCCCTGGGCACCGGAGCTCCCTTTCCCGTGAGGCGAGGCAAGGCTGGCCCCCTCTTCCTGTTGGCAGGCATTTTTTTTTAAAATTCTGACAGAGCTTTGAGAACTGAATGTTTTTAAGGAGCTTTTGATAGGGAGCTGTGTCACGATATGTAAAGGGTTAAGCTTACTTGATGCTGCGCTGCTTCTTCTGCTCTTGCCCTTTAAGCTCAAGGTGTAGACTGAGATGAGGCTACGCAGCTGTATGTTAATTTATGTGTTTGACTAAGGCACTTGTAAAGTACCTAAGAATGTACAGCTGTGTGGAGTGTATATAAGCTGTTTGGAGGAAGCATTCTCTCCCTCCCTTTTTTCTTGTCTCCTTGCTGTGCTGGTTTGTATGTTACGCTGCTGTTTTTACTGTTTAACTTTATGACAGACTTTTGCTAAATGCCTTAATTTGTTACCCGCAATAAACCTTTTGTATTTTTCCTTATTACGGTCTGAAGTGGCTGTTTTTCCTCTAGGCTGTAATTTATGCCAGAGGTTCTTTGGAGGTCCTTGTTTGCTTAAACAAGTACCCCAGTTTTCAGGCTCGCTAGGCAGGCAAACTCGCTAGAGTTTGGTTTTTAACTGTACTGTTTAACTGTATTATTTTTAACCTGCTTTTAATTAGCTTTAATTGTATGTTTCTAAAGTTATTGTGTGGTATTTGTTTTAATTTGTAAGTTGCTTTGAGTCTTGTTTTTGAGAAAAAGGTGAGCTATAAATGGAGATAATTATAACACCTGTAACTTGCAGTTCGTTTAGGAAATATTTCAAGTTGTCTAGACATTGTCCAGTCCTAAAAATCAGCCCTCTCCAAGCTGCCACCTAGATTTTGCCTACAAGCCCACACTCTTTTTTAAGAAAACCCACTGCCATCAGACCCAAGAGGATTTCATCCACTTGAGATGTGATTCCTAGGTGGCAGGGAGTCGAAAAAGAAAGCAATTCTGAAATAGTTTACTAAAGCTGATGCCATAGTAGATATTTTTGCAGTGTGGTACAGTGGTTTGAGCATTTGACTACAACTCTGGAGAACAGGGTTCAGCTCAGCTGTGGAAACCCACTGGGTGGCCTTGGGCAAGTCACACTCTCTCAGCCTTAGAGGAAAGCAAAGGCAGACCCCCTCTGAATAAATCTTGCCAAGAAAACCCTGTGATAGGCCTGTGTTAGGGCACCCATGAGCTGCAAACGACTTGAAGGTGCACAGCAACAAGAAGAAGGTAAAGGCAGGCATCTTCCAAAGGCCATGGACTGCAGCTTCCATTATTCTTTGCAGCTGACTGTTCTTATTAGAACCGATGGGAGTTTCAGTCCATCTGGAAGGCTGCAGGTTGCCTGCTCCTGATTTGAGGATTGATGGTGGGTCACTCTGATCATAGAATCTTAGAGTTGGAAGAAACCCCAGGGGCCATCCAGTCCAACCCCCTGCCGTGCAGGAACACCCATCAAAGCATTCCCAACAGATGGCCATTCCAGCCTCTGCTTAAAAACCTCCAAAGAAGGAGGCTCCACCACACTCCGAGGCAGGATATTCCACTGCCGGACAGCCCTGACCGTCAGGAAGTTCTTCCTGAGGTTCAGGTGGAATCTCTTTTCCTGCAGCTTGAATCCATTGCTCCTTGTCCGTGGTCTCTGGAGCAGGAGAAAACAAGCCTGCTCCCTCCTCGACATGAGATCCCTTCAGGTATTTAAACATGACTATCATGTTCCTTCTTAACCTTCTCTTCTGCAGACTAAACATCCCCAGCTCCCTAAGCCGCTCCTCACAAGGCTTCATGGCTTCCAGATCCTTCATCATTTTGGTCACTCTCCTCTGGACACGTTCCAGCTTGTCTATATCCTTCTTGAATTGAGTTGCCTAGAACTGGACACAGGATTCCAAATGAGGCCTAACCAATGCAGAATAGAGTGGTAAAGCCCTCCAGATCATCCAGTCTCCTTTTGTCTTGCATTGCAACAGAAGTGGACTAGAAAAGAGGGTGAGGCAATAATGTTTAGGCATCGGGGAAGGTTTATAGAGATAGACCTTCCAAAAAAAAATGTTACTAATGATTTTATATGAAAAATGTAATATGAGAGAGAGAGATTGAAATGCATGTGGGATTCTGAGCTGATACTCCTGAAGCTTAGTGAACTTTGAATTTTTCAGGATGGGCAATGATATAATATTTTAGGCCTCAACGGAGCATCTTGTATCTCCCAGGTGTTCCAAGGCAGGTGCCTTCAGTGGGCCAAGGGTTCAGTTTTGCTGCCCATGGGACTGTTTCAGGCTGTATCCACTCCCCAAATAGTGGCACCCTTGCAATTCACCCCCCTTCCCACCTGAAGTAACTAAAAATTCACTGCTAGATACGGAAAAACCCAGAAGAGACTTCTCTTGCTGCACACTGTGCACTTTTCCATAAACAAAAATCTCCACTATTGGAGAATTCTTGGGGTTGGCAGTTCTTTTTGGTAAATAATGCTCCCCCTCCCGTGTTTTTGCCATATGAGAATGAATGAGGGAGCTGCCCACTCCTGCCTTGATCCCTGGGAAAGGGGTACCTCCCCTTTGTGTGTTGTCCTGTTTTTTCTGCTGTCTGAGGCACTTTTTCCTCCTTTCAGGTTTAGATGAGTAATCGTGATGCTGTTGGATCCTGGACCTTTTCACACTACGCATTTATGGCAGCGTGATTTCTCTTTTGCTGCCAGTATCCTATGGCACCCTGGGTTTCCAGGAGAGGGGTTTAGGAAGGGGTGCATAGAATTCTCTGCCAGAGAGTTCCAGTGCTGACCAAACCACAAGCCCCAGGGTTTCATAGTAGGGTGATGCCATGGTAGTTAAAGAGGAATCAAAGCACTATAATTCTGTAGTGTGAAAAGGCTTCTGGTTGCTCTTCACAGTGCAGATGTGGCAGCTGAGGGGCTCATTTTGGTTGACTTCTGCAATGACTCAGGGCTTTAATGTGTTTCACTTTCCTCACAGATGAAACACAGGAATATATTCCTGTTCTTCCTTCTCTGGCACCAGTTGTCCATGAGGCCGCTGCAGAATTATTTCCTGCTCTGCTTTGCTAAAGAGAGAGAGACAGGGACAGAGAGAGAGAATACGTGTGCATGTCGCTGGTGTATGGAAGCCCCCTAGGCAGAAATAGAACAAGTGCTATTCTGGTAACTGAGTCCCATGACCAGGCAGCCCAAAAGTTGCAGGGGTGTGCAGCACCGGGCTTCTTTTTCGGCTGCTCCTTCTCATTTTCTCGGGTGCCCTAAGTGTCATCCATATCTGACCGTGGCAGCCTGTAATTTCCCCATGTCGGAGCCTTCTCACTGGCAGCTTCAGCTTGAGAAGAAACCTCTGGCAGCGTGTTGTATGTGTTGAAAGATTCAAGAGCGTCAGGACTGTTGTGCCTCTTTAAGCAAAGCGACCGCTATCCAGCTGCGTTGAGGGCCTGGCCAGGTTCACAGCTCACAAACAGATAACTCAGCGTGAGAAGTGTGGTGCTTATTTCTCCTGAGATGAACTAGGATTTTTCGAGGCAGGGGATGGTCCTGCCTTCCCCTGTGCCCTGGGGCTGCACCCTTGAGGCATTCCCCCCCCCCGTGAGTTTCTGAGGTTGCAATAAATATCCCTGCTCAACTCTCCCGCATCATGGTGGCGTTGATCCTCCGCTGCCTCTGCTTGATTCACGCTGATGGCCCTTTTTAAAGCCATTTCCTTGCAATGCCCTAGTAAGGGAAATGTTTTCGCTTTTTGAATACGAGGAGAGGGAGGAGGAGCCCGAGCCTGAGGATGGGAGGAATTTGGTCCCTTGCACTCTCTAGGAGTCGCTTATCATTCCTATCTGGGTCTTGGCTAGCAGGGGATTTGGTGTCTTCTGCTCCCTCAACACGCCCCTGCCCTGACACAGCCGAGCTGGCGTCAGCCAGACCCCAGCGGAATGAGGCTGCAGGCAAAATCAGCGGCAGGCCTTGCTGATTCATTGAAGGCTGGCAGCTGTGTTTTTTGAAAGACTTCTACCTTAACCTAAAGGCTGTGGCTGGACCGGGCCCTCGTTCTGGTGCATGGCTACTGCAAGGGGCATGCCCTCTGCAACTAGTATAATTTTGGGGTGATCTGGTCCTAACCTAATATGGCCAATTTTGTAATACTAATGGAAGAAGGTTATAGAATCATAAGAGTTGGAAGAGACCCCAGGGGCCATCCAGTCCAACCCCCTGCTATGCAGGAACACCCATCAAAGCATTCTTAACAGGTGGCCATCCAGCCTCTGCTTAAAAACTTCCAAAGGAGGAGGAGACACCACCACACTCCATGGAGGCAGCAGATTCCACTGCCGGACAGCCCTGACTGTCAGGAAGTTCTTCCTGAGGTTCAGGTGGAATCTCCTTTCCTGCACCTTGAATCCATTGCTCCTTGTCCTGGTCTCTGGAGCAGGAGAAAACAAGCCTGCTCCCTCCTCGACATGAGATCCCTTCAGATATTTAACCATGGCTATCCTGTCCCCTCTTAACCTTCTCTTCTGCAGACTAAACATCCCCAGCTCCCTAAGCCGCTCCTCACAAGGCTTCATGGCTTCCAGACCCTCCACCATTTTGGTCGCCCTCCTCTGGACACGCTCCAGCTTGTCGATATCTTTCTTGAATTGAGATGCCCAGAACTGGACACAGAATTCCAAATGAGGTCTAACTAATGCAGAATAGAGTGGTCTCCAGAAGGAAGATCCTATCTCTTTTTTCAAAAAACCAGCTGAACACTGAAGCCTTTTTGACCAATGAAGTCTTTTTCTAACTTTAGATGTTATGTGCCTTCATGTTGACTCTGACTAATGGTGGCCCTATCATGAGGTTTTCCTGGCAGGCTTTGCCCAGGTGGGCTTTGCTGTTGCCTTTCTGTGATGCTGAGAATGTGACCTGCCTAAGCTCACCCAGGAGGTCTTCAGAGCCTGGTCTCCCATAGGAATCTTACACTGCACCATGGTGGATTTCTAAAATCAGCAACCCCTTCCCAGGGTTTCCTTAGCAAGATCTGTTATAGAGAGTTTTTCTGCCATTGCCTTCTTCTGAAGCTGAGAGAGTTTGACTTGTGTCCAAAGTCACCCAGGGTTTTCCATGGCTGAGTGGGGGTTTGAACCGTGATCTCTGGAGTCATAGTCCACTGGATCTCTAAAAGCACTTAAAGAGCTAACAAAACCCACGCACGTGCTTAGAAGTATATTAGATCGGGAGGACTTAATAAAAAGCCACATCTCTCCTCCAGCACCACACTTCACATGATTTGATTCTTCTTCCCCTCCTCAATTTTCTTCACTGCCCAGCTTTTGCAGCCATGCAGAGAAATCAGAAATATGGTGGCCTGGAATATTCTGATTTTGGTGTTCAATGATGCCACCTTTGCACTGGAGGATCTGGGTGGCAGTGAATTCCGTGAGTCAGTTTTAGGTAGTTTGTAAGCCTTGGAGAGCTCACTGGTGAGTTGGTGGCTCAGCATCAGACCAGCTGCATGAAACCAGAGGAAATCACTGTGTTGTACGCAAGATTTTCTGAATCCAAAAATCATTTTTGGAATCTCTGGTTCTATGTTTTGGATGGCTTTGCTCCTTGCGTCCGCTTTCATTCTCATTCTCCAAGGCTAATTTAATTCAGAGTGGTAGATAAAATACAAATGAGGATGAAATGAGGACGTACATTATAATGGAGGTCTTTGGATAAGGAAGGAAAGAAAATTCTCTCTGCTCCCCCCCCCAAAGCTTTGGGCCTATAATTATGCTCATGCACGGTACATAAAAGGGCTTGTATTCAGAGCAGACCTCCCCCCTTTAAAAAGTACTTAGAAGTTGCCTCTTTTTCTTTCTGCTTCCACAGCAACAGTCTGCTTTGCAAAAGCCATTGAGCAGCCAGCTGATGATCAGGTTGATAATCTCTCTGCTAGAGGGGAGCTGCCGCCAAAGCACTCAGGCTTTGGGGCGGGAGGAGGAAGAGGAACAGGAGGGCATGGGAGAGGCAGAGCAGCTTGCCACTTTCTAGGTTTTTTAAAACAGGCAGATAGAAAAGTGAGGTGCTACTTTTCACAAGAGAATTTCCCCCATTTGAGGCCTGTGGAAATAACAACAGTAGCAGCAATGCTTTGCATCCTGCCTTTTCCCCTGAACCCCAAGGCTCAAGGTGGCTGGCAATTTAAAACAAACACCGTATAGTTAGAACATACAAAAGGTCAGCATTGAAACAGGATTGAACAATCGATAACCATGTAAAACGATTTCAAACATGCAGTTACAAATAATAAAAAGCAATCAAAAACAGTACATTTTAAAACAATGCAACACCCTCTCAAAGGGCTGTTTCTTTAAAAATCTTATTTCTAAAAACCTGGTGGAAGAAGAACAGGGAGGGGCTCATTCTGGCCTCCTTAGGAAGGAAGTTCCAGAGCCAAGGAGGAGCAGCTACTGAGAAGGCCCTGTTTCTAGTGTTCCCACCAGCTGTGACTGTGGTGGGGCAGAGAAAAGGGCTCTCCTGAGGATCTCCTGGTAGGCTCCTAAGGGGAGACATTTTGGAGGTCTTCCAGATAACCTGGATCCGAGTCTCATAGGACTACATAGGTCATCACCAGCACTTGGAATCGTGTCGGGAAACAGGTCAGCAGCCAGCAGAGCTGCAGCGGCCAGGGGGTTGAGAAGATCCCCAGCTATCAGTCTGCCTGCATTCTCTGGATGAGCTGAGGTTTCCAAGCGTTCTTCCAAGGCAGCTCCCAGAGCTTGGTCCAAAAGGCTGCATGGTCTAAATGCCTCCTACCTCCTGGTGTTTGGCGAGGGGAGAGGGTGGCAACATTTGTGTGCCTCTTGCAGTATGGATGGTCTCCATATCAGTGCTGAAGGGTCCCGGCAGGAGCTGAAATGGCTCTTCCCTGGGTGGGTCAGGCAGATCTGCATGGTGCGGAAGTGATGCAGCCCCCATGTGTTACTGTCCTGCATGAGCATTTTCAGCAGCTTTGTACTTGGGGTATTTGCAGTGTGAGGTATCATTTTTTAAAAAAGGCAAGTTTCTGAGACTTCACAAGGAAAGAGTGGCCTGGAATGGAAGGTCTGGTGCTTGTGCAGGGGAGTGGGGAGGGGTCCTAAGGGCCACCTGGTCCCATCCCGCTGATGTAGGAATCCATGGCAAAGCATTCCTGGAAGAAGGCATCTGACCTGTCTTTAAGGCTGCCAATGAGGAAGAGGCCATCACTCCCTGAGGTAGTTTGTGCCACTGTCTTAGCGCTCTTACTGTCAAGAAATTCCTCCTTATTTAGTCTCCATTTTTTGTAGTTTCGGATGCACAGAAGTTTGGGTCTTACTTTCGGAGCATCAGAACAAAAGCACTCTTTCTTCCACATGACAGCAACCCTTCAAGTCTTTCAACATGGCACTATCATGTCACTTTTCAACTTTCTCTTCTCCAAGCTAAACCCAACTCCCTGGCTCATTCATAGAAACCTAGAGCAGGAAGCGACCATGAAGGCCATCCAATCCACCCCCCTTCTGCCAGGCAGGAAGACACAGTCCAAGCACTCCCTTTGACAGATGGCTACTCAGTTCCTCTTTAAAAACCCCCAGAGAAGGAGATTCCTCCACACGCCACTGAGGCAGTAGCGGATTCCACCGTTGAACTTCATAAGGCTTATGGTTTCCAGACCTTTGATCATCTTGGTCACTCTTCTCAAGACATCTTAAATCTTGTCAGTGTCCCTCTTGAACTGTTGTGCTCAAAACTGGGCACAGAACTCCTTCAAGTCAGGTCTGACCAAAGCAGAATAAAGTGGTGCTAACCCTATACAGTTCATGCAGCCTAGAATTTCATTAGAATGGCTTAAAAACCCAGAAGGCACCAGATCCCGTCTGATCGTGGAAGCTAAGCAGGGTTGCCCCTCGTTAATGCTTGGATGGGAGACTGCAGATGAATACCAGGTACTGTGGGCTCAATTTCAGAGGAAGGAATTGGCAAAACCAGCCCTGACGATTCCTTGCCTAAGAAAATCCTATGAAATTCATGGAGTTGCCAGAAGTTGACAGGTGATTTGAGGACATGGACACACACACAGAATTGCATTAGCTTCCCCCACCACCACCATTAAACTACAATCACCCCTCCACATTTGCAAGCGTTAGGGGCAGAGGATGCCGACAACAGTGGAAGAATCACAAATATCAAAATGTGTGTGTCTGTCTGTGGGAAGGGGGCCTAGGCGTGGCGGGGAGAGCAGGCATCCAGGGTCCAAGCCAGGTCAGGGAAAGGAGAGGGAAAGGGGATGGTGGTCTCGTGGCCCTAGACTTCCTTTCTCTCTCCCGTGTGGTGTTGGGAAAGAGTTTGTGGTGCTGAAAAACCAAGCTGTGATCCGTCCTTAGCTGGCCAGGCAGTGGCTGGTGGAGGAGGAGGAAAAGGAGGGCCAAAGGCAGGTTTTAAAAGGCTGTGTGGCCCGACCAGACCCACTGCAAGGGAAGGCTCCTCCAGAAAATAATTATCTGGTGGGGTTGGGGTTGGAGAAACTTGCAAATATTCCAATCTGTGATGGTGAAACCCACAGAAGTGGAGGGCCGACTGTCTGCACTGATCCTTTGTGACTGTAACACTGTCACCTTCTGTTCTCTTCTTGTTTTTTAAAAGTACGTTTGCTGCATGGAGTCACTGATGAGCTTCAGAAATTAGCTCAATTGATATTGTGGCCTGATCAAAGTTGTTGCGTTGGCTGCTCCTACTTAGGACAACCTTGTCCCTGGGTTTTCTTGGCTAGGGGAGGTTTTGGCATTGCCTTCCTCTTGAGGCTGAGCGAGGGTGAGATGTGCCCAGTGGAGGTTTCCGTGGCTGAACAGGGATTCTAAGAGGAATCAAGAGGAGAATTCTTGGCGAATTTGTTCAGAGGGGTTTGCCCTTGCCTTCCTCTGAGGTTGCAGTAGAAGAGGGAAAGGAGGGAGGGAGGGAAAATACAGTCTAGCAGCATTTTAAATACTTAACTGGCATACTTTAGCATGAGCTTTCGTGGACTGACGTGGATTGAAATGCATGAAAGCTCACGCTAGCATAAACTGGCTTGTCTTAAAGGTGCTGCTAGGGTCCTTTCCGCCTTCCTCCTTTCCACATAAGATCCTTAAAGATGTGCTGCAAAGGTTTTGTTCCCTGGGAATGTTCTTACATCTCCCTTCATTAAGAGCCACAAACGCAGGGCTGAAGAAGTCAAGAGGCCCAGTCAGAGGTGGGGTGGTTCTGGAAGCGCCTTGCTCCTGCTTGCTTTTGTGTACGTTTCAGGGTAGGATCAGTCAGGACAGGCAGATGTTTTTAAAGGCGCTTAAAGGTTCCGTTAAACAAAGAATTCTTTGTTCTTCTTGTAACTTAAAGATTATGTCTGGATCAAAACAATTGCTTTCAGTTGGCGTAATCAGTGGCGTTAAGGACCGAAGCCATCAACAGAGTTGATCTTTTCAGATAAAAGACTTCCTTTGATCTAGATGTCACTTGCTTCTTGTTTGTAGTAGAGTTACACAATGGATACAATGCCAAGCTGAAAACTTCTCTCCATTGCTGAGTCAGTGTGCCCCTTTGCCGAGACCAATAATGACAGGGAATGGGATGTTTTGTGCCTACTGTTTTGATTCTGGCAACCAGAACCTGAATGCATATTTCCTGAGCACAACTGATATCTAGCAATCTAACAATCTGACTCTTAAAAACAAGGGCAAACCATGCCTGAAGTTTGCATCTAGTTGTTTTAAATACATTTTCTGGTCGTAGCCGTGCATGTGTGCAGATAGCATTCTCCTTATGCAGACTTGTGGACTGCAGATCTTCTTTATATGAGTAAGAGCAGAGGTGGTGAGTAAACGGGATTTCCTTACTCTCCTGTAGCAGGGAGTTTGGCTCCTACAAAACTGACGAACGCTTACTTGATGTAGCATTTCCTGGATCACACAGGGGAAACGTCCTTGGTTATAGCAGTAAAACCAGCACAAGACTCTGATCCTCTTCCCACAACATTGGAGACATATCTTGGTATTTATAGTTAAAGGTTCATTTTATGGCTTTCAAAATCTAGAGTTTTTGAAATCTCATTAATTTTTTGTCTTCTTGAAAAAGTCAAGTAAACAGGTTGTAGAATGAATCAAGTCTGAACTCTCCCTAAACCCCCAAATGGCTAAACTGAGACGATCATACTTTGGATGTGTAATGGTTCACCGGAATACAAGATGGTGCTGGGAAAAGTGAAAAGCGGCAGCAAAAGGGGAATGCTACGTGACAGGTGAATTGACTCCATCTCGGAAGCCACAGCAGTCCTGAACCTGCAAGAGCTGAGCGGGATTGTAACTAAGGGAGTTTCTTGGGAGATCTTCCATTCACAGGGTTGCTTTGAGTCAAAATTCACTTGATGGCAAATAACAGCAGATCCTCAGGAGCAGCAGAAAGCAAGTATGCTCCATTTTCTGTGTGACACATCTCTCCAGGTATTTAAAGATGGCTGTCATGTCACCTCTGTCTTCTCTTCCCCAAGTTAAACATGTCCATCTCCCTAAGCCATTCCTCATCGGCGTTTCCAGACCATTTTTCATCTTGGATGCCTTCCAGCTTGTCATTGTCTTGAATTATGGGACCCAGAACCTGACACAGGATTCCAGCTGAATTCTGACCAAAGCAGAGGAGAGTTTCCTCAGTCTGGATGCTGTGTGCCTGTGGATGCAGCCTAGAATTGCATTGGCTTCTCCCTCGTTTTTTTTTTTTTGCTCCTTCTGGTAGTCTAATTTCTCCTGTGTCCACTTTGTCTTATGATGATAGGAGCTAATGTGGAATACTCTCCCTCCCACTCTCCTCTTGCTTCTTGCTTCCCAGAATGAATGAGGTCACTCCCTTTTGCCTGAACTCTTTCACCCGAAGCACCCCGGTGATGTTTTCCTGCCCATCCCCTGCCCAACTGATTTCCAGCAAAGGCTGAGTGCATAAAGATTCTCTTTCTCCCTTACTGTGTTGAGGGAGAGGACAAAGAGAGGAAAACAAGTACCGTAGGCCAGGAATTCCTCTTCCATACGTGGTGCAAAGAGGTAACAGGCTGAATGTTGGAGTTATTGCCAAAGCTTAAATGAATCAAGACATCACATTCATCTGGAAACTGTGACACAAGGACTGGAACTCTTGTTTGTTCTGTTGGCTTGTGTGGAGTAAGAAGACTAGTGAGGAGTGCAAGCGTTGGTCTTGTATTCCATTTTTGTGGTGCATTGCTATATTTGTTCTTGTTTGCAATCAAGTTAGCTTTGACTTAGGGCAGCCTCATAAACGAGAGATCTCCAAGAGGCCTGGTCCTCGGCAGCCCTGCTCAGGTCTTGCAGGTTTGGGGTGGCAGCTGTTGTGGCTTCCTGGATGGAGCCCATCCACTTGCGCTCCTTGCCTCCCCCTACTGCTTTCAACATTACTGAGCACTGTTGTCTTTTTGGTGAGTCATGTTGTCTTATGATCTCTCCAAAGAGTGGTAGCCTGTAAGGTGTCATTTACATGCAAACAACAACTCTCATCCCCCAGTTTGGTCTGTGACCTGCCATTCATTTCCAAGGACAGGAACACCTCCTCCAAAACTCTTCCACTGACACCAGAAAGACTCAGGAAAAGCTCAACTGACTGACCAATAGAATCTCTTGTGCACTAAAAAAGCCCCTGCATGGCTGGTGCTCCCCAGGGTGAGTCGTTTGGGCTTCCAGTGAGCATTCAGCCTTGATTTGGTCTCAGAGCCATTCATTGGTCTTTCTGGCAGCAGGCAGAACTCTCCGCCAGCACCAAATGAGTCGACCCCCTTCCTGTCCTCTTCCTTGGGCCAGGTTGTCTTGAGTGGTGCATCTCTCCTGGCCACTTGGCACCCTTGGATTATCCGTTTTCTTTTTCTCTGGACAGGTGTTGTCACATCTTGGGGAGTTCCAGCCACGCAGGAGCTTTTAGTGCATAAGAGCTTCTACCAGTCGGTCAGTTGAGCTTTTCCCGAGTCTTTCTGGTGTCAGTGGGAGAGTTTTGGAGGAGGTGTTGCTGTCCTTGGAAATGAATGGCGGGTCATAGACCAAATTGGAGGATGAAAGTTGTTGTTTGCCTGTAAGCGACATCTAATGCAACCCCATCTTTGGGGGTTCTCAGGAAGATCCCCTCAGGGGAGGTTAGCCATTGCTCTCCTTGGAGGCTGAAGGCCCGTGACTTACCCAAGACCACCCTCTGGGTTTCCATGGATGAGAAGGCCTTAGCGGGATCTTAGCACAACACTCAGGCCAAACCACCACACTGCTTCACAAGATTCACAGATGAGAGTATGTGACTTGCCCAAGGTTTCCATGGCTCTCCTGGAGTCCTGGTCCAACACACAAACCACTACATTGCACCAGCTCCTGCTCTTGGTGATGGTGACCCTCTGCCAGGGCTTTCTTGGTGGCATTTGTTTGGAGCAGGTTTGTTGTTCCCTTCCTCTCAGGCTGAGAGAATGTGACCTGGCCAAGGTCACCCAGTGAGTTTCCAGGGCTGGGCAGGGATTCAGACCCAGGTCTCCTGCAGAATTAGTTCAATACTCAAACCATTCCACCTTGCTGCCCTCTGAAGTGGTCTTTGGTGTTCCCACCCCCCTTCCCTTCTGAGTCTGTAAGTGGGATGCCTTCTATCCCAAAATATCTGTTCATTTTCACTGGAGAAAAGTGTTCCCACAGCTGCTGGCATGCAGTTTTGTGACACTTTAAAAACAAATTATTTGTGGGTTGGAAGAAGCCGACAAAGTCATAAATTGGCATTCTTTGGGTTTGAGCCTCAGGCTTTGTGTATATAAATAAGAGTTATAAAGCATGGGTGTTTTGGGATGTATCCACTCCTCCCTACCTCTTCACAACCAAAGCTGTGCTGCTCTCTGGCTGGCAAGATTTAAAGCCACACTTGACTCTGTGTCCAGATTATTTTGGATGGTTTGCCAGGGAGACAGAAGACATTGGCTGCAGTTGGGCAGTCATAAGGGAACAGCAAAAAAGCACAGTGATTTCTTGAATGGAGATACGGGTGGTGGCTCTTGGACCGAACTTTTATAAGAGGAGAAATGTGTGTGTTTTGAAATCCCCACCCTGGCGTAGCTGAAGGTTTTATGTAGGGGGCCAGGACCCCCAAGAATTTATGTGACAGTACTTCAACTTTGTTGGCTTCAGTTAGGAAACCTCTTGAGTCTTTACAGGGCTGCATTACAGGAACCTTCAGCCTTTTCCACTACAGTATCTCCATGCTGGGAAGAGGCTGCATCTGTTGGATTGCTGTCTCACAGCAGCCCTAGCAGCCCCCCTCCCACTCTTAAATTCTGTGCAGCTTTCTTGCTGATGGAGTCTGAGCCAAAGAAGGGGCTGAGGAGTGGGGTGGATAGCTGTGGTACGGGGCCTCTCTGAAAAGAGTGAATTCTGTACTGGGCATCCTTAGCAAAGGAGTCCAAAACTAAAACTGTCCATTGTTCTAGTGACTTCATACAAATTGTTGATGTTTCCGCAATTAGACTCATACAGAGTTGGAAGGGAGCCCGAGGGCCATCTAGTCCAACCCTCTACCATACGGGAGGCTAAAGCTAAAGCATCCCTGAGAGGTGGGTACCCAATCTCATAGAAAAAGGGAAGTGGAAGAGACCTCAAGGGCCATCCAGCCCAACCCCATTCTGACAGGCAGGAAGACACAATCAAAATACTCCCAACAGATGGCCTTGCAGTCTCTCTTTAAAATTCTCCAAAGAAGGAGGAGACTCCACCACACTCTGAAGAGGCAGTAGCAGATTCCAATGTCCAATGCTCTTAAACGTCAGGAAGTTCTTCCTCAGAGTTAGATGATGGAATCTCTTTTCTGGCATTCAAATTCTTCACTCCATGTCCTAGTCTCTGCAGCAGCAGAAAGCAAGCTTGCTCCATCACCCATATGATATCCTTTCAAATGTTTAAACATAAGCTATCATGTCTCCTCTTAACCTTCTCTTTTCCAGGCTAAACATACCCACCTCCCTAATCACTCTTCCTAGGGCTTCATGGTTTCCAGGCCTTTGACCATTTTGGCCACTCTCCTCTGGACACCTTCTAGCTTGTCAATATCCTTCTTGAATTATGGTGCCCAGAGCTGGACACAGTATTCCCAGTGGGGTGTGACCAAAGCAGAATAGAGCTGTACCATCACTTCTCTTGACCTAGACACTATACTCCTATTGATACAGTCCAGGATCACATTGGCTTTTTTAGCTGCTGCATCACACTGCTTGCTCATGTTGACTCATGTTCAGCTTGTGGTCTACTGAAACTCCTTGATCATATTTCTACCAAGATGGAAGTTAGGTCTTCACACCCTGAGGTCTGAAGAGGTTCTCTACTCTCATTTGGCTCCTCAAAGTCCCACCTTACAGGGCTTCTGCTCTGCTCGTGGGAGCTGTTTGACCAAACTTGGTTGCAGGGCCATTTTCAGGTCTTATATATTCAATATGCTGAGGCCTTAAATTGATTCCAGCTGCCAGGGGATGTGGTGAAGCAGGTGCTTACTCACTACCCCCATGCTCAGTTGCAATCCTACAGGTGAGAGTTGGGAGCCTGAACAATGCCTTGGCAATAATTCCCCCAACCACGTGAGAGGCATTTTACTTCTGAAGCACAGCGGCAGAAAGCTGGTACTGTCCTGTTTTGCTTTTGGGCTTTGCACAGATAACTGATCAGCCGTTTCAAAGAACAAGATGCTGGACTGGAAAAGCAAAAGGCAGCCCATAAGTGATGCTCCAGGGCCTTCTAAAACCCAGACAGGTAAAGATTTAAAGATGCAAAGCCCAAATAATCCCTCCCTCTCTGTCTGTTGAATTTTGGCTTGTTTCGGGGGTGGTGCTTCGTCTATTAATTAAGAACCAAACCTGTTTTCATCTGCCTTGCTCTGTTTCCTTCATTTTTCATAGCCCTGTCCTGCCTTTATTTATATATTTATTTATGTCATAGAATATTGGAAGCTGGCTTTTTTTTTTTTTTAGATAGCAATAACTTCAATGTCAAGGGTGCTGTTTGGCTTCCTTTCACTAATGAGACAATTTAGGCTCCAAGGTGAACATCTTCGCTCTGAAAGTTGCTGCCTGTGTCCTGCCGAGCAGCTGAACTCCTTTTCCTTCTGATGTCCTTGGCCTGTGCTAGTCCTAAAAGGCCTTTAAGTTTTCTGGAATGACATTGAAAGATAGCCTCTAGGAAGAAGTAAGTGATTGAACTCTTCCTGAGTGGAGTTGTGCTGCTTTTATTTTCCAGCCCTGTTCGTTTCTTATTCAAAAGCATTATTGTGCTCAGAAGAGACAACTGGACTGAATCCTATTGGGTAGCTTAGCTTATTGAATTAATGGGATGTACCTCTGTGTTGACTCACCATTCAGCAGTTGATTCAGTGGGTCTACTCTAGTTATACACTGAATTCAGACCTCTATGGTTGGAAAAAAACATTGACAGATAATTAAATTGCTTGTATTGCTGTGCTCTCAAAGGCTGCTCTCCTGAACTTGGGAGAACGGAATGAAGGACAGACCTTTCCCAACAGAGCTTAGAACTGATGCAGGAACTGGGAGAATGAAAGGAACCAGCTGAATTCGTAGGTAGCCCACACAACTGATATGAACCTGCAAGAACAGAAATTTGACTTATTTTGTTGTTCTTCTTTGCTTTCAAGTCAGCTTTGACTTATGACACTCCTTGCGAAGAAGAGACCTCTAAGTGACCCTTCACCCCTTTGCCCTTCCATACTGCAAAATTATAGTGCTATGATTCCACTTCAGTTGCAATAGCTACTTCCAGTGGCATCTTGGGATTTGCAGTTTAGGGAGGGGTGCTTAGAATTCTCTGCCTCAGTGCACTAATGCCTCCCCAGACTCCATTCCCCAGGATTCTATAAGATGTTGCAGTGACAGTTAAAGTGAAATCATAGTGTTATAAATGTGTAGTGTGAAAAGGCACCCTGTTATTAAAAAGCCCTGCTCAGGTCTTGCAAACTCGGGATAGCTGGGGCTTCCTTGTCTGAGTCAATCCACCTGCCATGTGGTCTTCCTCTTTCTTACTGCCTTCCATTTTACTCAGCATCATCCTGTTTTCTCAGAGCCACCATGGGGTAGGGGTCTGAGTGTTGGACTGGGACCGTGGGAGACCTGGGTTTGAATCCCTGTTCAGCCGTGGAAACCCACTAGATGGGCATGGGCAAGTGCCACTCTCGCAGACTCAGAGGAAGACAAGGGCAGCCTCCTCCAAACAAATTCTGCCAAGAAAACCCCGTGATAGGTTCATCTTAGGATCATCATAAGTCAGAAATTATTTGAAATTATTTATTGTTGAAAGAAACAGCAACATAGCCTATTTTCTAGTGAGTCACATCATCTCATGATGTCTCCAAAGTATGATAGCCTCAGTTTACTCATTTTGGCTTCTGGTGAGAGTTCATGCCTGTTTTATCTTGGACCTATTGATTTGTCTTACTGGCAGTCTGTGATATCTGAGAACCTCTCCTCCAGCAGCACATTTCCAATGAGTTGGATTTCTTTCTTAAAGCAGGTGTAATTGAGTTGGAGTGTGTAGCTCTTTCCCATCAGGGAGAGAAGAGTGGCTTCAGAAGAGAGGGGGGCACAAATGCAGAATCTGGTATCTGGAGAGGACGTGGCACCTGCTTCATCTCTGTGGGCCCCTGTCCGTGCACGCGCAGCTCCTTTCGGTGTATTCTCTCCCAGCAAGGGTGGAGGAAAGATGTTTGTCATGGTAAGGGCAGATGTTACCTGCCACAGGTGAGAACCCAATTCCAGGATACCCTGCCTCAGCCTTCCTCAGAGCATGCAAGATTATGAAGTCATTTCCTGGTAGAGCTTTGAGTGCTGCACCTTGGGGAATGCTTCAGGGCCTCTTAGTGTCATCTTTCAGGATGCTTTATCAGGCTGTGGCAGGTCGGGATGTTCCTGCTGTCGCTGTTAGAAATTTCAATTAAGGCATATATGTGTGCGTTAAACCTTTTAAAATGGAAATACAACAAAATTTCTACTGAAAGTGCTAGGACCAGTGCAAATGAAATTGCAGGTTGCATTCTCATAACACCCAACCCCTCCACTTATCTTCTAATAGTGCTGAAGCAATAAACAAGAGCTCCATTGTGGTGTCTCCCTGTGGCTTAGCTGAGGTTGTTGTCAGCAAGACCTGAATCCAGACTGAGACAGCAGTCTCCAGTTCTGGAGCTGAGGGTCAGATCAGGCACAGAGGAAGCTGAAAGGTAACAGGCAGAATGGCAAGCAGAGCCCCACTGAGCACTCTGGGGCAGAGTTCCAGGCTCCTAGAACTGACGCCAAGCCTGGCCAAACTAGAGGATTTATACTGCTGTCCATTTGCAGGGTGTTGCATTCATACCCTTCTCCTCCATCTGGGAATAGTTTTCCAGACTGTTGGCAGGACCCATAACTCAGTGGCAGAGCATGACTTTTTTCAGGCAAAAGTCCCAGGTGGCCCTGGTGGCCCTTTCTGTTCGAAGAGTCAGGCAGCTGGGGATGGAAGAGGCCCTTCTTTGCTGAGACTGCCAGGGCAGGATGAAGAGTATTGGGCTAAAGAGAGGAGGAGTCTGACCTAGGAGAAAGTCACTCCCTATGTTTTTTGCTGTTGGATCATAAGTGATTGCGGCAGACTTCCAATTTATAGTTTTCTTAGCCATACTGAAGGCTTAGGAAGAGAGATGAGGTACAGATATTTCAAGCAAATGAGTCAATAAATATGTCCTGTCCTCCTTTTGTGGGGTTTCTGGTGCAAGCCCTGTAGCTGCTGGCAGACCGTTCTCTGGCCTGGGACCCAGAAAC
Organism: Ctenosaura bakeri; assembly: GCA_948474755.1. Classification (NCBI taxonomy): domain Eukaryota; kingdom Metazoa; phylum Chordata; class Lepidosauria; order Squamata; family Iguanidae; genus Ctenosaura; species Ctenosaura bakeri. Next base: position 425,358 of record CAOLHI010000286.1, read on the forward strand.
GTATGCTGTTTTCTTATTTTGGCCATGCAGGATCTTGGGCACATCCTAGCAAAAGGTAAACACAGTTGTGGTCGCTGATTCCACGAACCCAAGACCATTGTTTTGTGGCGCCTGAGTACTTTGTCTCTAAAGAAGTACTAAACAGGATTTTTCTTGCTTCCAGGGGAACAGAGAGTGTGCAAGTTGCATAAATGCATGAAATCTTTAAACTCATCAGTGTTCTTGTAAACTGTTGGGAGATCAGATGACAAATCATGGAGAAATGCCAGGGCACGCTGAGCATAGGATTAAAGGCAAACTTTCTGCATTCCAGAGTCAGTTTTTCTCTTAAAATATACATGCGTGCTTTGACTACATCTGATTCTATTTCTCCCTGGCCTGCGATAATGACAAATATTTTTCTTTTTTTGTATTGCATTTAATCTGCAAAGATTCCCCAAATGCTTTGACAGTTGTATAATCTTGTTGCTGTGTGGCTGTGGGAAGCCAGCCTGTATGAAAGGGAGAAGATACCTTCATTTGGAAAGCTATAATTTCATTTCTGTCTAGGAGGGAACATCCAGAGTGGACAAGAGAGCTGGAAACCATTGGCCATGGCTTAGACAGCAGCTGCCCTTGCCGCTTAGGGACATGGGCATCTCAATCCACATGGGTGGTATCTCAGGCTTTCCTTGGGCAGGCTTGTTTCATGCCTGTTTCAGGTTCTGTGCAGTCAGCTTTTTAGCTACTCTGGTGTGAAATGCCCACCTGGCACATTGCTGGTGGTGGGGCCTTGGGGGGGTCCCATCGCTATTGCAGGCCCATCTGCTGAGACCATGAGAGAGGGCCTTCTTGGTGGGGGTCACTCCAGGCTGTGGAATTCTCCTCCATAGCAGACTAGGCTGGCCCCCTCTCTGTCCTTTTTCTGCCAGCAGGCAAAGCCTTTTGTATTTAAACAGGCATTCAATAACTAACTGCTTGTGCGGAAGAGAGTCCTTTAATGGGAGGTGTGTCCTATTACTTGTCATTGCTACATTTTTAAAAGAAGTATTAAACAACACAATGCTATTCTCATTGGGTTTTCTTTTTTCTTCAGAGGATAGCATCGGGGAACTCTTGCTTAGCCCTGATAAGAACAGAAATTATTCAGTAAAAAAAATGTGTGTGGATTTTTAGTGCAGAAAATGGCATTTCTTCCTGTGAAGAAATGTTGTTTTTTGCATAGAAAACCCTGATATCCCAAACTGCAGATATTCTTGTCCATCCAGGATTCTCAGTTTTTAATCTACTGTTTGGATATTTTTAAATACTCTTTTATTCCTGCACTCTGATGGAGTAGCTTTCTCTTTTCTCTTTATTTATTATTATTATTATTATTATTTTCGTCTTCCGTCCGCTCCTAAGGCGTGGAGCTTGTGTCCTGGGCTCCCCTTGCCTCACTTTCACTTTGGATGCCTCCCTCTTCCTGTTTGCCCCGAGCTGTTTGTTGTCCAAGTGGGGGTGCTCAGTTTTGGCCTCTTCCTTCTTTGGTCTAGTTCCGCGCAGCCGCTCCAGGCAAGCCATTCAGACCTCTAGGGAGACCTCTGGTCTTTCCCTTCTCCTGCTCTCCACTGGATTTCAGAGGAGGAGAAAGAAGGGGCCATCCAATAAGGGAAGAGTATTGTAGACAGAAGGGAGAAAGGGGGCTTCTGCCCCCTTTCCCATCGTTGGCATTCAGCCCCGGCATGTTGATATTCAGGGGAATATGAGCACCCACAGAAAAAAACAGCTCCCCTCCCCTATTCTGAACTAGACATGGCAGCCACGAGAAGTTTTTCTTGGTAAGTTTATCACCTCCCCATCAGCTGTAACTACTGTAAGGCCCTTTTACAAAACAGACAAAAGCCAGGTGCTTTCTAGGCGAGTGTAGGCAGATGTACATTCTTTGCCTCCTAATTCAAAATGTTCTCCTCCCCAGGCCCCGGCATACTAGGTAAGCGTTTTGCCGTTTCCCCTCTCCTTTGGCAGGCCGGGGCTTGGAGGCTGGCCTGTGACAGCAGCTTTGCAGGTGTGCATGGAAAGCTTGTCAGATCCCTCCTGTCAAGAGACAGCGTGGGCAGCTAAAGTCTGGCCAGGAGATCAGTTACTGGCGAAACATGTCTTGGGTCACATAATGTCCTGTTGGTTTCACCATCCTGCTAGTTCTTTCTCTTTCTGTACTTTAAGGACCTCGGTTCTTTAAGAAGCTGTGATGTTAAGGAGAACTGGTTCTGTATCTGGTTTCTGCTGTGATCAGCCAGGTGCCTCTCGGAAGCCTTCAGGCATCATATGAGAGACAGCCGTAGCCCTCTGGGCCAGCAGCAGCTGCGGTTCAGAGGCACAGTGCCTCTCATTGTGTGGAAGAGGAAGGTAGAAGCTCATTTTAAAAACGGAAGAGGGGGTTGGAGGACTGTGTGGTTTCCCCACAGCCAGCAAAGTGAGCTGAGCCTCTGTAGTGGTGTTAAGGCCAAATTCCTCTGTTGGGGTCTTTAAAAACCTGGCTGTGCCCAAGGTGTTCTGGGGTGCTGTAACTCAGAGGCAGTTAAAGGCTTATATGGGAAACCAGAAATGTGGCCACCTCCAAGTGCGATGCTGGAGCAGGTGCCCAGGTAGCAGCCAGCCCAATGTGGAAGTGGGGGGTGCACAAGAAGAGCAAACATTTGCCTTCCTATCAGAGGGCAGAAGGTAGAGATTGACTTTTATTTACTGTGTAAACTATCCTGGCAAGAGAGCACAGGGTGAGGTGAGGGGGCTGCTAAGAGGGCAGTGCCCTTTCTTCTGAGGCAGTGCACAAACGTCCTGGGGAGCAATCAGCAGGTGTGGTGCATTCTGCTGCTGGGCTTCCCCAGGGCTGAACAATATTGCTGAGAAGGAGTGGGTGAGAGAGAGGAGAACAAGCCAGCACGTGCACACATGGGAAGAGGAAGCACAGTCCTTCTTCCAGCACATGTCCCCTTGCATCTGGTTTTGCCCAGGCCTGCCTTGTGTGTGACCTGCCAGCGGTGAAATGTGACCTGCCAGCTGAGGGGTGCCCCTTCCTCTTTTGGCAGCCTGGCATGGGCTGGGATGGTAGTGTTTGGGGAGGCTGCAGTGACGACACACTCTCTGGGGAGATGCAGTTGGCCACCAGCAGGCTCACAGCTAGTTTGCAGCCCTGGTTTTTCTGTAGTCCTATGATTGTGAGACCTGAGCAGTGGGCTGGGCAGGTGGTCCAGGTGAGGTGAGACAGAAGAGGCTGAAAGGTAGAGATAGTCATCCTTAAATATCTGAAGACTCTCATGTGAGCGATGGAGCAAACTTGTTTTCTGTTGCTCCAGAGGGCAAGGAGCAAACTAAAGGATTCAGATACAAAGAAAACAAAAGATTCCAATGTAAACTTTTGGGAGGATTTCCTGATGGAAAAAGCTGTTTGACAGTGGAAGCAGACTCTTTCATAAGGTGCTAGACACTCCTTCACTGGAGGTTTTTAAGCAGAGGCTGGATGGCCACCAACTCTTAGGGGCATTTTCACCAGTGGATTCTTGCAGGACCAACAACTGGACTAGGTGGCCCTCATGGTCCCTTCCAGCCCTCTTGATTCTATGAGGGTGGGAGTCCACTAAGGTTTCTCATGTTATTTATTTTTTTTTATGCGTTTGCAAGAAGCATGGCTTTCTCTGCCTCTGCTGAACCAGCCTAGGAGGGTGTTGCAGAGGTTTTCGTGCTGGGCTATTAATAGGCCTCTATAAACCTCCCAATAAATGCAGCACTATAAATATTATAAAATGGGAGTTTCCGGCCAGTGTCTGCCTGGGTGGTAATGACTCTGTTGTTTGCCTGGTGATTCTCCTCTCCTCGTTTGTACTCTGGAAGATCTTTCTTCAGCTATGAGCTTTGCTAGCTAGGCTAATAGCATTTTAAAAGGAGGGCTTGCTCCAAAATGCTCAACTCTTAGATGTGATTTTTTGGTAGGAAAGGAACAATGGCTGACCCAAAGGAGAAAGAACTTCAAGTTCTTCTTCTTGTGCTCTTCGTTGAACCTATCATTCTGCTTCTCAGCAATCTATTATGTCCTGGCTAACTTGAGCTCACAAATTTAATTGAGTTTGAACAGAAGTGTTCATTTGGAGCAAAGCAAGCACCATAGCAATTTTCCTGAGAAGTGTCATACAAATTTAGGCACACATAGCAATGACTGGTGAAAGTTATAAATGCCACATCACCCCACGGACACCAGTACGTGTCCAGACCCTTCTTTATTGTCATATCTTTCATCCTAGGAGCAAAACCAAGTTTCTGTATCCTTATCTTTGCCAGGCCTGTTCCCATAACACTTTCCCACTATTTTTGCATTCCCTCTTTCTGATCTTTTCTTCCTTACTGAATACAAAGCAACATCAAACAATGCAGTGATTAACCATTTGGCACCTTGGGATATTTTAGAACTTCCAACTGTATATGTGATTGCAAGCAACGGTTGACAATTCATACGTTGTGGTGCTTAGCAAATGACAGACAGACAATCTAGTAAACCTGTTCTATTACATATACTGATACACATTCAGCATACTTATGACTGGAGTCGTGCATCCTGAGACTTGCTTGCAAGGGATCTCCGACAATTCTTGTCTTTATTTTGGTTTGAGAAAGCCGAAGCCTCCAGTGCGACTCCCAAGGCTTCAGACCTCAACTCCTTCAGCTGGCAATACTAACTAGAGCAGGAGAACTGGGAAGCAAAATAGAGAGCGCAAAGCAGGCAGAATTAAAACCGTTTAGCTGACTAAATTGGATTTTTTTTCTCCCCCAAGGTCTCATTGGTTGAACAAAGCAAGACAATTCCTTTAATAAACACAATTGTTGTGTTAACACTGGCTAAATTGGATTTTTTCCTCCCCCAAGGCCCCATCAGTTGAATGAAGCAAGGCAAGTTCTCTAATAAATGCAAGTGTTGTGTTAACAAGACAAAATGGGAGGTGCTAAAGCGTATAAACAAGCTGACCAACATTGCCCCCAGTACAGCGCTTCAGTCTCCCTCAAGGTGAAATATTTCTTAACAAGGTGGAATCGTGGCTGCCAGGTAGTGAAATGAAACAGTTCTTTGCATTCTGCCTTGAAAAAAGAACCACAATTGTGTTGTAGATCTGCCTCCGTGATTGTAAGGGCAGACAGAAGAGCCAGTGTGGTGTAGTCATTTGAGCGTTCAGATAGGATTCTAGAAGACCAGGGTTTGAAAATGTGCTCGTCCGTGGAAGCCCACTGAGTGACCCTGGGCAAGTCAGACTCTCTCATCCCAGAGGACAGCGATAGTGGCAAGTCTCTTCTAAAGAAATGATGGGTTTTCCAGAGGTGAGAGTGTACTTGAAGATACATGGTAACAAGGGGAGATATAAGAGACAGAATCATAGCTGGATAGCAGTATGTGTGAAAGGGATCTAGGAGTCTTCATAGACCACAAGCTGAACATGAGCCAGCAGTGTGATGCGGCAGCCAAGAAAGCCAATGCAATTCTTGGCTGCATCAATAGGAGTCTAGATTGAGGGAGGTACTGGTATCACTCTACTCTGCTTTGGTTAGACCCCATCTTGAATCCTGTGTCCAGTTCTGGGCACCCCAATTCAAGAAGGATATTGACAAGCTGGAGCCAGTCCAGAGGAGGGCGACCAAAATGGTGAGAGGCCTGGAAGCCATGAAGCCCTGTGAGGATAGACTTAGAGAGCTGGGTATGTTTAGTCTGCAGAAGAGAAGGTGAAGAGGGGACATGAGAGCCATGTTTAAATATTTGAGGGGATGCCACGTAGAGAAAGGAGGGGGCTTATTTTCTGCTGCTCCAGAGACCAGGACAAGGAGCAATGGATTCAAGCTGCAGGAAAGGAGATTCCAGCTGAACCTCAGGAAGAACTTCCTGACAGTCGGGGCTGTCCAGCAGTGGAATCTGCTTCTGCCTCCATGGAGTGTGGTGGAGCCTCCTTCTTTGGAGGTTTTTAAGCAGAGGCTGGATGGCCATCTGTCGGGATTGCTTTGAGGGTGTTCCTGCATGGCAGGGGGTTGGACTGGATGGCCCCTGGGGTCTCTTCCAACTCTACATTTCTATGATTCTATGATTCTATAGAGTTGGAAGAGACCACAGTGGTCATCAAGTCCAACCCCGTGCCATGCAGGAACACACACTCAAAGCACTCAAAGTATAACATTTTAGTGAAAGTGGATAAGGATAATATCATGATTTTATTTATTCATATCCCAGGTGGCTTACAAAAGTTAAAACAGATACTAGCTGAAAGTTCCTATCATGATTAAAAATGCAGTCAAACTATCAGTAGAAGTAAAAGCAAAGTAAAAAGCAAATTTAAAAAAAACCCAGCAATTGCAGATGATGTATCACATTGTGAAAGGGCCTGTTCCTTGAACATCCCTCCTCAAAGGCCTCCTGAAACAACTAAGGGCCTTTCCACACTACACTGTTCTAGTGTCATTATTCTATTTTCAACATCCTGTGGAATTACTGAGGCCAAAGCGCTCTCTAGCTGAGATTTCTAAAGGCCCCTCCCTAAACTGCAAACCTCAGCATTCCATGGGGCGTTCAAAGTGGAATAATAGCGCTATAGCAGTATAGGGCGGAAAGGCCCTAAGTCTTCTCCTGCCTGTGGAGGGACAGTTCAGTCTCTCTCAGAAGGGAGTTTCAGAGCCTGGGACTTCTGTGATGTTTGCACCAGAGGTACCTGTGAGGACAGAGAGAAAGGCAGATCTCTAAACCCCCGGGGGGCTTGTAAGGGAGAACAGAGTTCTAGTATCTCCCCGTATACTAAGACTCCAGAGGGGTCACATCCACAGAAGCTGAAGGGTGGGGGATTCAGGACAGAAACAGCAAAGGATTTCTCCACTAAGTACAGACTTAGACTGTGGAACTCACTGCTTCGGGATGCAGGGATGGCTGCCAACTGGGATAGCTTTATAGGGGGTGTGGATGAATTCATAAATTGAATTGGATAAATCGAACCATCCATGGCTACAAGTCAAAGTGGCTTTAGATTTCCTCTCACATTAAAGGCAGTCTGCTTCGACATAGAGATCCGGTCTGTGTTGGACTAGGACTCTGGAGATCAGAGTCTGAATCTCCCACTTGCCCATGGAAATGCACTGGGTGATCTGCCGCAAGTCACTCTCTCTCAGCATCAGAGAAGGGCAAGGGCAAAGGCAAAACCCCTCTGAACAAAACTTGCCAAGAAGACCCCACAATAGGATTGCCTTAGGGATACCACAATTCGGAAATGACTTGCGAGCACACAACGACGACAACAGCAACTTGCCTCCATATATCACTTTCAGTGTGTCTGTTGTGCTAGCCAGAGGTCATAGAATCATAGAATTGTAGAGTTGGAAGAGACCCCAGGGGCCATCCAGTCCAACCCCCTTCTGCCATGCAGGAACACCCTCAAAGCCCTTCCTTTGACAGATGGCCATCCAGCCTCTGCTTAAAAGCCTCCAAGGAAGGAGACTCCACTACACTCCGAGGCAGCAGATTCCACTGCCAGACAGCCCTGACCGTCAGCAAGTTCTTCCTGAGGTTCAGGTGGAATCTCCTTTCCTGCACCTTGAATCCATTGCTCCTTGTCCTGGTCTCTGGAGCAGCAGGAAACAAGCCTGCTCCCTCCTCTACATGGCATCCCTTCATGACAAATGGCTGCAGGTACCAATTTCTGGAGAGCATCAGGAGAAGGGTGGAGGTGCCCTCTTGTTTAGTAGACAGACTTTTCATGGAATTACTGGCGTTTTGATGAACGTTTTCAAAATTAGAAGTTGCATAGATTAGTCTTTAGTCTTTCACAGAGAGAAGACCTGTAAAATGAACAGTCTGGTAGATCTGCATCCACGGGCTCTTCTACACTGCACAACCACAGCAGTTTGATCTCTCTTTGTTTTTTTAACTGCCACAGTTGGGTTGTATGAAATCTTGGGATTTGTAGTTTGGGCAGGCATGAGAGCTGTCTAGCAGAGAATTCTAAATAACCTCCTGAAGCTACATAACGCGCGATTCTATAGGACGGAGCTGTAGCAGTTAAATTAAATTGGGATCAAAGTGTTATAAGCATGTGGTGTGAAGGAGACCTGTGTGACCTTGACAAAACGAAGCTCTTCTTTCAGTTGTATCAGACTTGGGATAGGAACTGCTAAACAAATCACAAATGGGGTACAAATCTGTCCTTTCACTGTCTTTAAAAACAGCCTAGACTTTCCCTTATTTAAAAAGAAAAAGTGGATCCAGCTTAGCTCTTCTTTGGTACTAACTTGCCGAAGCCTAATCCTCTGGTCCTGTCCGGGTAAGACCTTTTCTCTAACGTGTTCTTTTTTCCCCAGTGGAATTCACTTCGGAAATCTCTTCCAAAAAGAGATAAGGATCTCTCCTTCTCTCTTTCGTTTTGGGAGAAGCCTAGAGACTTACTGTCACAATTCCAGTCAGCATTTCAGTGACCTTAAAGACTGTTTTGTTCTGCTGTTAATTTTGTTGTTAATGTTGCTGCTGCTGCTGATGTAATTTTAGATATGTTGAGCTTTTCGATACAGCCTTTTTGTGCTGTTAATATATAGTGTTGTGAGTTGGTGTGGATGAGGTGACCCTGAGAAGTGACTGATTACTGTTGAAATAAATAAATAAATTCAGAAAAGAGGATAGACCCCTCTTCTGCAACCCAGCGTTCAGTATGAAGGAAGGGGAGGCAGGAAGAAGAAGGGGAGGAATCACAGACTAGTAGGGTGGGAGGGACCTCAGGGACCATCTAGTCCACCCCGTGCCAGTGGAGAGTGTGCGCTGCTTTTGGTTACATGTCCTTACGCTCAGTTACGGGTTGGATAACAGTTCATTTGGATATTATGTTGGTCCATTGAGTCAAAGAAAAAAAATGGTGCTCCTTCTTTTATATCTATCCTTGTTTGAAGGAAGGGCTGCTAAAACTGGCGTCCTAATTACAAGAATTGGATGAAGAAGCCCTTGACGAATCCGGAAGCAAAAGCTTCTGACTGCTGAGAAGCCACAGTAATGGTTTGAGAGTAGCAAGTCCCTCTGCAGAGCCTAAATATCCTAAAAGCATCAAATCCCGTCTGATTGTGGAGGATCAGCCCTGGTTAGTACTTGGATGGGAGACCACCAGTGAATTCCAAGTGCTTCAGGCTCTGTTTCAGAGGAAGGAACTGGCAAATCCGCCTCTGGGGATTCCTCACCTAAGTTGACATGCAACTTGAACACCCCCCCACACACACACACCTGCTCTTCTGACTCCAGTTGTTTCCGAAGGCATCTTGACAGACAGACAGGTAGTAGAGGCGGTTGTTGAGGGGTTGGAATGGAAACCTCAGCGTAGAAGGAAGGGTCTCACATCCGGCAAAACGGCACTTTCCCTCTCCAGCACTTTCTAACGAACTCTTGGTTCTGGCTCATGGCCAGAGAATGTCCTGGGGAAAAAAAGGTGAAAACATTTAAAACCATCTCAGGAATGTCTGAAGACAAACCTTGGGCTGGCCTGCGTTGCTGTTTAAAATGCTCCCGTCCCTTCACTAGGTTTGCCAAAATGTGAAGAAGAGACACCAGTCTCCTTCCCTCCTAAGCTCTGAGTGTGTATCTCTCTCTCTCTGTGTTTTGCTCGGCACTTGCTTGCAAAAAAAAAATACAATCTCTGCTGGTTTTTGGAAGCCCTCTTTTTCCTCTGGTGGCTGGCTGGCTGGCTGGCTGGCTGGCTGGCTGGCTGGCTGGCTGGCTGGCTGGCTGGCTGGCTCTTCCTTCCTTCCTTCCTTCCTTCCTTCCTTCCTTCCTTCCTTCCTTCCTTCCTTCCTTCCTTCCTTCCTTCCTTCCTTCCTTTCTTTTCCTTCCTTCCTTCCTTCCTTCCCTTTCCCTTTCCCTTTCCCTTTCCCTTTCCCTTTCCTCTCCCCTCTCTCTTCCCTCCCTCCCTCCCTCCCTCCCTCCCTCCCTTCTTTCCTTCCCCCCCCCGTCCTTCAGGAATTAGGGACTGTAAGTGAGCATCAGACTAATTTTTAACGTATTTCTTGAGGTTCTGAAGGTGGAGAGGAGCCGCTGCTGCTTCTCTCCCAGTGGGGGACCCGATCCACAGGGGCTGTAATTGCTGAAGCCCCTTCCCTTGGTCTTGATCTACTTCCTGCTTGGTGTCTGATTGTCATGGCAGAGGTTGGGGAGGGGGGAATGCCTTTCCCTTCAGGGGAGATGAGCCCTGATTCACCACTGGCTCCGTTTATTCATTCCTGCACTGAAACCACCTCTGGGATGGCACAGATTCTAGTGGTTCCCACTTAATAAGCTTGCTGTGTGCTTTGAGGTAGTTTTGGACTTATGGTGAACCTGTCGTGGGGTTTTCTTGGCAAGATTTGTTTGTGGGGGGGGGATGGTAGTTGCCATTGCCCTCCTCTGAGGCTGAGCGAGAATGACTTGCCCAGAGTTAACCAGTGGCTTTCCATGACTAAGTGAGGATTTGAACCCAGTCTCCCAGAGTTGTGATCTGGTGCTGAAGCTGCTCTGCAACGCTGATGCTCTTGCTTGTCTTCCTTGGTTGAGGTGCAGAAAGCAGCAAAATGGACTGGGAAACCTCTTTGCCCGCAGGCCGTGCAGTTTCCCAGGAGCAGGGAAGGAAGGATTAATCGTGGTTTGGCTTTGTGGCTTTTAATATTTTTAAATATTAAAAATATTTAAACCTTTTTGGCACTTTGTAAACATCAAGTGTTTTTCTTCATAGAGCTATCTCTGTGGATCATCTTTGGCAGTCTCACATTTCTCCTTCGGTGGATGGTTAGGCTGATGACGTATGGTAATTTATGAAGCGTCCTAGTTCACTTAGAGCTGGCATGGTGTAGTGGTTTGGGCCTGGAGACCAGGATTTGATTTCCCACTCAGCCACAGAAACCCACTCGGTGACCTTGGGTGCATCACACACTCTCAGCCTCAGAAAACCCTGTGCTAGGTTCGCCTTAGGATCGCCCTAAGTTGGAAATGACTATAGGGCACACAACAATAGTGAGATAGTCAGCCAAAAAGCTCCTTATTGTTTGAGAACAACCCTGTTGAGGGTTGTTCTCAACAACAACAACCATGTCAAGGAGGGAGCAGGCTTGTTTTCTGCTGCTCCGGAGACTAGGACAAGGAGCAACGGATTCAAGCTGCAGGAAAGGAGATTCCACCTGAACCTCAGGAAGAACTTCCTGACCATCAGGGCTGTCCGGCAGTGGAATCTGCTGCCTTGGAGTGTAGTGGAGTCTCCTTCCTTGGAGGTTTCTAAGCAGAGGCTGGATGGCCATCTGTCGGGAGTGCTTTGAGGGTGTTCCTGCATGGCAGAAGGGGGTTGGACTGGATGGCCCCTGGGGTCTCTCCCAACTCTGTAATTCTATGATTCTAACCTCACAGTCAGCGTCGTGTGATGGTTTGAGGATTGGGCTGCAGCTCTGGGGACCACGGTTTGAATCCCTGCTCAGCCATGGAAACCCACTCAGTGACCTTGGGCAAGTCACACTCTCTCAGCCTGAGGGGAAGGCAATGGTGGCAGAACCCCTCTGAAGAAAACCCCATGACAGGTTCACCTCAGGGTCACTGTAAGTCAAATCATTTGAAGGAACAGCAATGACAACAACAGTCTAGCAGTTCAGAAACAAAGGCATGGTCATTATAGGTTTGTTTCATATCCTGCCCTTTTCCCAATATGGGGCCAAAATGCATTACAGCGTAGGTTAGAACAAAGTGCAGCCAATGCAGCTTTTAGGACAAATGTTTAAGAAAAGTAAATGAGCAGTCCCATTAAAAAGAGTAATTTCTGTTTTGTGGGCATTAAAACATATTGACCCTAAAAATACCACTGCTGCTCCTCCTACAGCAGCCTTAGGGTCAGCCAAAGGCCCGTCTGAATAAAGAGGCCTTTGCCTGCTGGCTGAAAGAGCGTACTGAGGGGGCCAGCCTAGCCTCCCCGAGGAAGGAATGCCATAACCTGGGAGCAGCTACTGGGAGGGCCCCGGGAAGGTGATGGGGCTGAGAGAAAGCCCTTCCACGAGGAGCTCGAACCTCAGGCATTCTCATACAGGAGGAATATGGTCTTCCAGTCCTCTGGATATCTTAAGTTTCATGCAGTTGAGTAAGCAACGAGGTTTTTAGCGGGCACCCAAGGGAGACCAGAGCCAGCGGAGTGCAGTGGCTTGACTGTTGGTCTAGAACTCTGGGAGACCAAACCTCAAATCTCTGCTCAACCCCAGAAACTCACTGGGTGCCCTTGGGAGAGTCACACACCCTTCGCCTCTGAGGGGGACATTGGCACGTCTCCTCTGAATTAGTCTGGCCAGGAGAGCTCTCAGAGAGGGCCACAGAGATCTGGTGCTGGGTAGTGCTTTGAGTGTTGGACTAGGACTCTGGGAGAACAGGATTCAAGCCCTCTCTGCTCAGCCATGGAAACCCAGGTTGATCTTGGCGGAATCACACTCTCTCTCAGCCTCAAAGGAGGGTAATGGTGGCAGCCTCCTCTGAACAAACCTTACCAAGAAAACCCCATGATAATTTCACTTTAGAGTCACCTTAAGTCGTAAATGACTTAAAGGGCACCCAGTAATAAGAAAATGAGACCAATTGGTGCCTGAATAGTGGTAATAATACTGATACTAATATATCTTGTCTTCTTCCTATTCAGACTCAAGGTAGCTTGCAATAGTTTTTTTAAAAAAATAGTTAAAAAATTCACAAAATACAAAAGTTGAGAAGACAAGCCATAAAAAGCAAAACAGCACAACAAAATCAACAAATCTCCCACCTGCCGTCTTCCGTGGTCCGTCTGGAACACACACATAATACAGTATATCCTGTCCAGTTTCTCCATACCATTCATAATTTTATATACTTCTATCACCTGCTTACTGTTCCCCTCCCCCATGGCTGTACTTGCCTTTTATCTGAATTTAGAAAGTTTTATTAGTTTAGAAAACCTCAAGGGTTCCTACCTTCCCTCCCTCGGTAATGATTTTATCCACTTGTTAATTTTTAGTTTCTTTTTATTGCACCATCTTCAGCTCTGTGGGATATTTGGTGTGGAGGGGGTATGGGCAGCAGAACTGTACACAGTGTTCCAAGTCTAGTGGATTTTTATATTTATTGTGTTGTGTTTTTCTGCATTATGTGTATATAGTGTTGCTTTACCTTGGAGGAGCAAATGTGCAAGCTTAATCTTATTACACTATTAATGCAATGCAAGTTTTATTGCTTTGAGTCCTTGGCTTTCTGAATCCTCTCTGAGCAACATTTGGCAAGGTGAGAAGGAATTTCCTAGCGTGGAGTCAGGTAAACCGGTGGTCTCTTCATCTCACTTGCGTCTCCAGGGGTCTCAGGTGGAGGGTTGCAGAAGCACTGCCCTCCCTGGGGCCACTTTGATGGGAGACACCAGGGCTTCATTTGGGGGACTGCCTCGTTTAGGGATGTGTCCTCCTTCACCCTTTCCTGAACCCACGGTGTCAGAATCTTTGTGGTCCTGCCAGGCGAAGCTGGGTCTCAGCCAAGGCTCATAGGCAGGATTGCTTTTGCTTAGCGGGAGGGCTCTTCTCTTCTTCCTTTTTTGCAACTTTCTCCCCAGATGATTCACGAGCTCGTTATTATGTGATTTCTGGGCTTCCTTCAATTTTTCCCCCTTACCCTTTTCAAATGGTTAGTAGCTCTTCAGAGTTTCAGCTTGTTACGTGGGCTGTGGGTGACAGGAGCCATTGACTCACTCAAAAAGCCGATGAAGGCTCTGCCCCTCCTGCCGCCGCCGCCGCTTTTCACCCAGCTCTCAGGCTTCCCTGCGGAGCTTGCAGAGATGCAGAAAGCCTTTCACGTTGCCAGGCAGACTGAGTCAGAATTAATCAATTTGCCCAAACTCATGGTTACATAAACTAGGGAACAGAGTAGCCGGGGAAGGTGGTGAGTCAATCCAAAACGTCCCAAAAAAGTTTTACGGTATTTTTATTTATCTGTTATAAGTGTTTATTTTTTTAAAAAATATTTATATACTGCCCCTCATTCTTGAAATTCCAGTGTAGTATACAGCATTCATTAAAAAAGCAGAGCAAAAACAAACTGCCTGGTTGCTTAGATGCAAAAGAATAACACATGACAGTTAGGCCAGATACGTGTGTTCTTCAGAGGCATCAAAACACTAGCAAGTTTGGTGCCTGCCATACAACAGAGAGCGGGAATTCCAAAGGCTGTGTGTATACCCCTTTCTGTGTTCTGATCTGCCTCTTGTGTGCTGCATCAACTTAAAAAGCCCGTCTCCCTAATGACTGCCACCTGTACTTACCCAGGTGAACTGTGGTCACAGGCAGGACTTCTGTAGATTCAGCAAACAGGCAGGTCCATAGTGGGAGGAGACATTCCCTTAGGTAGTCAAGTTCTCTCCGGAGATGCTAAGAACCTCATATGTGTGTAACACCCCTTGAAGTAAGCCTGTAAAGCAGTGGGAGCCATTGCATTTCTTTGGGCAAAAAGCATAAAATGTATGTGGTAGGCTGTTCTGCTCAGCAATTTTAACTGCTGGGTTTTGTGCCCCCTGCAGTTCTGGTACCAGTCTAAGGCAACCCCACAGAGAGCACAGTTCAAAGATATAGCCCTGTTAGTCAGGCTCAGTATGCAAAGGGATACTGTAGAACTGTTGATACTCCGCGTAGAGCATGTTGGCTGTAGTCCCATCTTGAGCTCACCAGCACATGGGTCCCGCTGGTCAGTCTGTCCCTGTCCAGGAATCGACTACATCGGGCACCCCAACCAAAGTTACTGGAAGAGACTCCCAACCCAGGGATCCACCTGGGCCTGTGGTGTCAGTGGTGGCTCAGTGAGGAACCCAAGACTGTGAGCCTGATCCTGTGCCAGAGGGGGGGAAGTACCTACCCCATCCAGGACAGGCAGTGGGCCCAATTCCTAGACCTAGGAACATCCCACTCACAAAGTCTCTGTCTGGCTAGGATCCTGTGGATTGGCCCTTATCCATCCTACCATTGTCCTGGGCATCTTGTCCTGCCATCTAGTCCAACCTCCTATCATAAAGGATCACACAACCAAAGCACCCTTGAGAAATAGCTATCCAACCTCTGCTTAAAAACCTCCAGTGAAAGAGAGAATCCACCTCCTTCTGAGGTAGTCGGTTTTGCTGTTGGACGGGTTGTGTGGTGTGAGGAAGTGGCTCTGAATGCTTGGGCAGCATCTCCTTTCTTTTAATGTCATAGAATCTTAGACCTGGAAGAGACCCCAAAGGCCATCCAGCCTGATCCCATTCTTCCATATAGGAAGACGCAAGCAAAGCATTCCTGACAGGTGGCCATCCAGCCTCTCTTTAAGAGCCTCCAGAGAAGGAAACTCCACCACGCTCTGAAGAGGCAGCAGCCGATTCCACCGTATTCAAACTGTCCTTACGGTCAGAAAATCCTACCTAATGTTTAGGTGGAATCTCTTCTCCTGTACTTTGAAGCCACTGCTTCCCTGTGTCGGAGGCCATTTCCGCACTAGACTGTTAGAGTGCTATTATGCCACTTTCAACATCCTGTGGAATCCTGGGGTTTGCAGTTTAGGGAGGGGCCAGCCGGCCCCTCCCAAAACTGCAAACCCCAGGTCCAGAGGATGTTGAAAGTGGCATAATAGCGCTATAGCAGTCTAGTGTGGAAATGGCTTGGGTCTGGAGCAGCAGAAAACAAGCCTGCTCCATCCTCCATAGGGCATCCCATCAAATAGCAATACCTACATTTGGCTCACAAGTCACAGAGGAGTAGAACTGATGGCTGAGGCTGGCTGCACCCCAGATCTTCTAAAGGCCACTGCTGGTGAAATCATGGACATTCTGGAAAGCTCTAGACAAAGGGCCTCAAGTATTGTATACAAACAGCAAAAGAGAAAGACTTTGGGATATATATTTCAAATGACAGTGCATCCAGAACTGAGCTCAAAATGAGGTGAATATATTGTAGAAAATGTGATATTTCCGTTCCACATGAAGGAGGGCAAAGCAGTTATCTAGAAGAGAGGAGATGAATATTGGCTCCTCAGCAGATTTTTATTGCATATCCTGGATGTTGTACTCAAAAACTATTTGAGGATTACAGATCAATTTCATTTCCAGATAAAAGGAGTTGCCACGGGGGACTGATTGCCTGCCGCATGGCAAATCTGTATGTGGCCGATTTGGGAAGGGCTGTTCCTTTACGTGAGGCTTGCAGCCATTTTGCAGATGCACCGACAGTTCCTGTACTGTGGGCCACCGGGATTCCATAGCTCGTGATTTCATTGGGATATGAATAAGGTGCACGCAAGCATCCAGTTCACTTCTCAGAAGGATCAAGCTTGGAGAAGTTACTTTTCTGGTCAATTCCCAGAACCTCCAGTTCATAGAGTGGGAAGTGACCACAAGGGCCATCTAGTCCAACCCACTGCCAGGCATGAATTTACAGCTAAAGCAGTCCCAAGAGGCGGCCATCCCACCTCAGTTTAAAGGTCTCCAAAGATAGAGATTCCACCACCCTCTGAGGTGTGGGGCAGGTCTTACAGTAAATGCGTTCTTCTGAATGTTTAGTTGGAATCTCTTTTTTCAAGGATTTGACTCCGTTGCTCATGGAGCAGCAGAAAACAAGCCAGTTCCATCTTCTGTGTGGCCTCCCTTCAGATGTTCGAAGAGGGCTTTGTCATGTCCCCTCTCTGTCCTCTCTTCTCCAGGCCAAATGTACCTGGGTCCCCAAAGTCGCTCCTCACTGGGCTTGGTTTCCAGTTGTTGTTTTTGTTATAATACACTGGTATATATACAGTTATATTCAAAGAAGGGTTCCCAAGCTGGGGAGGAAGCAACTTTTCCAGATGTTGTGGCTTGTGAGCCAGGCTGACACATTTATAATTCGTACAAAGCCCGTACTGTCAGTGTGTGGCTGTCCAGGTGTTGCTCTGCTGCAGCTCCCAGAATCCCTCAGCGCTACTGTTCTGGCCAGAACTGATGGGAGGCGCAGGCTGAAAACGTCTGCTTGACTCCCACCCTTGGTGTGGACGGGCACGGGAAGCCTTCCTCCAAGAATGTGAGGCTTCCTCCAGGGCATTATCTGAAAGCCAACAGGCAAGCAGACAAGGGTTTCTGCAAGAGAAAAAGAAAATAGGTTTCAGGAAGGTGCTCGGGAGAATTGAATACACTGGCGTGCTCTCTTCACATAAAGGTATCCTCTTAACACAGGAGGACTTAGTTCAGCATCCCAGGGTATTCTAACTTGCACAGTGTATGATGAGATTTCTCAGTTTTAACAATAAGATTGCACACTCAGCCCTCCTCATTTGTTAGAGTTAGGGGCGCAGGGCCCTCGCAAAAGTTGAAAAAAACGCAAATATCAAAATGTGTCTGTGGGAAGGGACCTGAGGCATGGTGGGGAGAGCGGGCACCCAGGGTCCAAACCAGGTCAGGGAAAGGAGGAAGAAGGTTAGGGAGTGGGTATGGTGGTCCTGTATGTCCTCTCTCTCATCCATCTCCTTCCTTGAGCTTGGGGGAGCATAGGGAGAAGGACTGTGGTGCTGAGAAATCGGGGTGTGAGCCGTCCTTAGCTGGCCAGACTGTGGCTGATAGTGGAGGTGGAGAAGGAAGACCAGAGGAGGGTATTTAAAGGACCATGCAGCCTGATTGGAGACACCAAGAGGGAAGGTTCCCTTGGAACTGGCAAATGATCAAATTAGTGAAAGTTGAAGCAAATGTGAAGGGTTGACAGTACATTGGAATAACAAAATATTTGGAAGGATG
This sequence comes from Ctenosaura bakeri, assembly GCA_948474755.1. Lineage (NCBI taxonomy): Eukaryota > Metazoa > Chordata > Lepidosauria > Squamata > Iguanidae > Ctenosaura > Ctenosaura bakeri. The sequence continues at coordinate 443,093 of CAOLHI010000286.1, forward strand.
TCATGCCGAGGAGGGAGCAGGCTTGTATTCCTCTGCTCCAGAGACTAAGACAAGAAGCAATGGATTCATGCTGCAGGAAAGGAGATTCCACTTGAACTTCAGGAAGAACTTCCTGACAGTCAGAGCTGTCCAGCAGTGGAATATGCTGCCTCACTGGAGTGTGGTGGGGTCTCCTCTTCCTTTGAAAGTTTTTAAGCAGAGGCTGGGTGGACATCTGTTGGGAATGCATAGCAGGGGGTTGGACTTGATGACCTCTGGGGTCTCTTCCAACTCTATGATTCTGTGAAATCAGCTCTGTTGTTGTTGTTGTTGTTGTTGTTGTGTGCCTTCAAGTTGTTTCCCGCGTATGATGACCTTAAGACAAACCTGTCACTGGCTTTTCTGAGGCTGAGAGTATGGGATCTGCCCAAAGTCACTGAGTGGGTTTCCATGGCTGAGGGGGGAATTGAACCCTGGTCTCTCTGGTCATGCTCCAACACTCAGATCACTATGCCCTGCTGACGTAGCAAATGCAAAAGTTGTGCTCTGTTTTTACAGTTAAAACCCCTGAGATGGAAAGATGTTTATCTGTAGAGACTTTGCTGCATGACATTCAAATAATTTTGTATACACATCCATTGATTTCTGTAGGGTATACAGGTAGAGCTTAGAAGTCACAGGTGGAGAGGACAAAAGCACATTTCAGACCACCTCTGCAAAAGCACCTCTGTAAAAGCATGAGACTTGTTGAAATTCAGCGTTGTCCCTGGAGGAAGGAAGATTGACAGTTTTAGAGCAAATCCATTTGTCCTCCCTTCAAGGGGAAAAATCCATAATATAACTCTATAATTGTGGGAAATATTCTGGATTTTTACTTGGAATATAGTATCTCGTAGAAGCCACAATGAAAAAAATTGATTTGTCTGCGTTCCTGTAAGGAGATTCTTTGTATGTTCTGCATCCTGTCTTTCCAGTAAGAAATCTGGCCTCCTTACTCGTCTCTTTAAGAGAAGATGAATCGCAGCTGGGACAGAGCTGTCAGTTGTTTAAGTTGCAGTAATTCTGACCTTGGTTTGTGATGGAGCTAGAGCAGTTGCTGTGGCTTGGAAAACTTGTTTTGATCTCTGGAGGGCTAGAATTTATGAAGAAGACAGTTTCCAAATGGTTTTGAAATGGAGTGTAACATTAAATTAGCAGATTTCTTTTTTTAAAAAACTGTGACTTTTGGAAATGAAAGACTTTTAAAGTGAGAAAGGGATTAAACTCCAGCCTCAAGAGGTTTTTCCTCCAAGACCTCTTGCACGGACTTGATGAAGGCTAGAGAGTTGAAATAGACTTTACCAGTGTTCTATTCAAGGGTGTAACTGGGGGGGGAGAGGGGGAAATGAGGGCCTTGCCCACCCCAAATAAGAATTCTGCCCCAGCAAAATGAAATTTTCCTTCAGTCCCCCGTTTCTTTTCATCCACAGCCTTGCTCAGGTCTGGCAAGATGGGCAGCAGCCATGGCTTCCTTCATGGAACCCTCCACCTGTAGTGGGGTCTTTTTCTTTTCCTGCTGCCTTCTGCCTTACCAACCATGATTGTCTTTTCTCGCGACTCATGTCTTCTCATGATATGGCCAAAGTACAACAGCCTCAGCTTAGTCATCTTGGCTTCTAGGGAATGTTCAGGCTTGGTTTTTTCTAGGACCCATTCATTTGTTTTTTTAGCAGTCCAGTAGAACGCTTCTCCTGCACCACATTTCAAAGGAGTTGGTTTTTTTCCTATTAGCTTATGTTACTGTCTGGCTTTCATCACTGTACACAGAAATCAGAAATACAATGGCAGGACTTTCCTAACTTCAGCATTTGATGATCTGTCTTTACACTTGAGGATCTTGTCTGGTTCCAGCATTGCTGCCCTTCCAAGTCCTAGCCTTCTTCTGATTTCTCGATTGGAGTCTCCATTCTGATTAATGACCAACCCAGGGTATGGAAAACCTTGAAGTATTTCAGTGTCTTCTTTATCTGCTTTAGCTAGTTAAGTAAATCACCTGCGGTCATGATTTTAGTTTTCGTAAGGTTCAGCTGTAACCCTCCCTTTGCACTTTCTGCCTTGATTTTCTCCAATAGTTGCTCTGAGCCTTTCCTGTTTTCCACTTGCACCCCCAATTTCTAGCCTTGAAGAGAATGAGACACTGAAAACCACTCATGTCTAGACACTTTTATTTGCCGTGTTTGTGTCCCCTGGGTCACTCTGCCTGTCCCTTTAAGCAAGACAGTCACACTGTGCTTCTAAATGCTCAGCTGAAGGTTCGAGTTCATGCAGTGCTAGAAATGTGGAAACAGAAGAAAATTTCATAGGGGAAGAGGATGCTTATTTGGGGCAGGCAGTGCCCTCATTTTGCCCCCACCTCTAGTAGTTGCTTCTCCAATTCCACACTTACTGTTACAGGTACCATAGATACTTGTTGTGGGTGACTATGACCAGCCCTTTTATTTGGACCTGGAAACAAGCAGGTGGCCAGTTAGCTCAGGGGTGGGAATCATGCAGTCCTTCAGATGTTTGGACTGCACTGTTAGTGTCCCTCTCCATTGGCTGTGGGGGTTAGGGTCTGCTGGGAGTTGCAGTCCAATTTCTGGAGGAGTGGCTGATTCCCACTCTTGGTTAAAAACGGAATGTCCTTCCCAGCACACATTGAACTCAAGAAGCTGACAGACCTTTGCCCTGTCTTACCCATTCTGCTCAGTTTGACTGGTCCTCCGGCCCTGCACTGTCAACTGGCCAGGGTGTCAGGCATTCAGCCTTCCCTGGGGATCCCAAGGACCCTCTGCGTGCCCAGCAGGTAGAGACTGAGCCGTGGTCCCCACTGGGAGGGGGCGCTCAGCTGCCTCCTTCACCAACCGAAGTTTCTGATTCCTCTTCTAGAGTAGACTCAACTGGAGCCCATGGCAGTAATCAAGCCTTAAATTTCATCAAAGCCTGGATGAGCGTGGGCATGTCATCCATGCCTAGAAAGCAGCAGAGCCTCCGTGCTGCATAAATAATACAAGGCACTCACAACAACTGGCTTTGCAAGCCTGGCTCTTTACCTGATCACTGGGGGATGCTCTTGCCTCCTCTGCCATGGGTGAACGGATCTCTTCCAGGCTGCTGGCCTCATTTCCACATGAACTGAACTCAACTTTGCTCCGGCTGGCCCTCACCTCGGTCTCAGTTCTACCTCTGTCCCGAAAGTTGCAGCAAAGAAAGTAGGAGGAGCATAGCATTGTCATTTGGCCAGGCAAGAAATAGAGTGGGTGGGAGAAGGTTTCCTTATTGGTGGGACTGCCAGTTTGGAGGCTCCCTCCCCAAAGAGGCTCAGCTGGCACCCATTTTATTAACTTTTAGGCATCGAGGAGAGTCGGTGTTATTTTCTTAGGCTGTTTAATGGCATGCATTTTAAAACAGAATTGAAAATATGCTGTCATTGAAAACATGGGACTGGAAAAATATTACTGCTGTGTTTATATATCATCACTACCTGTGCTCATCAGGGTTTTTTTCCCTACTTTTAACTGCTGTATCAAATATTTTATTATCGTTTTGTTTTGAATTATATATCCCTGAGATAAATATTATGAAAGTGAAAATAATATTTAAAAAAAACACCTGAAGGAGAGATAGAAATTCTGTTGAAAGTCTATTGAGAGGGTGGAGTACTCCAGTGTTTTAGTCTACAGCTTCTCAAAGAATATAGAATTTGTGACTGCAGCCTGCTCACTTTGGTTCTCCTACCTGCTTTTTTTTTTCTATCTCTGCCCGATGAAGAAGCCTATGAGCCTCAAAAGCCAGTGCAATTCATTTTGGGCCTCTGGGTTGGCTTAATAAAGGGCTCAGCAGAGCAATATGGACCTAGGATTCTGTGGAGGCTGTGACAGGCTGTGCTCTCCCAGAGGACTAGCTGCCTTTTTGGCTTTTTTGCCTGTCTCGGTCTGTACCTGGTGCTTTTGCTCTCACAGAGGAACTTCTAAAGCTCCTTTCCACCCAGAAGAAGAGCAGCTCAATCTGGAAATATGCTAGAAATGAAATTGGATCCTCGGACGGCAGGGGAAAAGGCTTGGCTGAGAAGCCCGCTGGGCGCATTCCAGCCCTCTGTGACCGGACCGGCCTTCCTAGACTTGCATTGCAGCGGAATGGCAGAGAGTCAGAGCTGCCCGGCCATGGAAATGGGAAAGGTTACGTGAGTCAGAGGAAGGCGACCAGAGGAGGGGCATCCAGGTGACCGGGTTCACAGGAGCATGACTCTGTAAAACAGGTTTCTCTTGCGGATATAGGTTGACGGGGCCGGCAGCTCCTGTGGGGGCGAGGGGAGGTGTTTCAGGTTGCCTCTGGGACCCGTGGGCCAGGGGTTCCATCATTCTGTGAGGTACCCTCAGTGTCTAGAGGAGGGTGGTTTTTCAGAGGGTAGAATATTCCCTCCTACCACACACAATAAACATCTTTGGGAACCTCCACAAGTGCTAAGTACAGCCCATTCTTCTGGCCCCTGTGCTCTCTTCAAACTCTATGATTTTATGTTTCTATTCTATGATTCTCAGCCTAGGAGTAATACAGCAACAACAGCAATAATAAGTAAGGAGGAGTTATTGTTCTAGGTGGATTAAATTGAAGTGAAACATTTTCCCATTGTTTGAATAAATCTAATATTCTGTCTCATAGGGTTTGGAGGTAAAAGGTATTCAGGAATGGTTTACCACGGCTTCCTTCTCCACAGGACTGACCAGAGTTAGCCAAAGGGCCCCTGTCACAGTCTGTGAGAGACCAAACCTTTGCAAGTCTCTCCCTCTTTCTCTTTTTCACACATACACTGCTTGGCACATTTGGTTTAGCTCCTGAGCAAAAAAGTGGAAGATCCTGTCGCTAGCATATCTGTTTGATTTATATCCCACTTTTCTCCCGAATGGGACTCAAACCAGCATAGCCTCTTGCCTCAAAGGAGCCTGCAGCCTCACCACCATGGAAAGGTAGCACCAGCTGAGAAGTGGGCAAGAGCAAGTCAAGCCTAAACTCTCACTGGAAACCAAAATGACTAAACACTTTGGCCATACCATGAAAGGAAATGACTCATCGGAAAGGATGATAATGCTTGGGGAGAAGGAAGGCAGTAGGAGAAGAGGAGGAACACTCTACAGATAGATCAATTCAAGGAAGTCATGGATGCCCTGAGCTTGCAGGACCTGAGAAGGCAGTGGACAACCAGGGCTCGGGAAGGACTCTCATCCAGAAGGTTTATCATAAGGCAGAGCTCATTTGATGGCAGTTGGCAACAACAACACCAGCTGCTGCTGCTACTCTGTATTGGATTTATTAACATAGCAGCACTGCTCTTTGGCTCCTCTGTCTCTGGGGTCCTCCTTGGCCTGAGACCCTCCTGAGGTTTTGGACTGCAGCTCCCAGAAGCCCTGCCAGTTGGCCAGGTGCTGCTGTCCAGGTCTTCTAGGACCTGAAGTGGAAGACATCTGGAGGGCCCTGGACTGAGAAGGTTTGTGGACAGCTCTGAAGGGCTTAATTACAGCTGTTGGGCAAGAGCTGTGGCAATGGGGAGATCCCACCTGCGTTCAGTCTTTCCCTTTAAACTTTCCCTGCCATTTCTCTTCTGTCAAAAGAAGTGGCCCTGGGCGATCACAGACTGACCCTACTTGAAAGAACAGTTCTGAGCCGATTCTGTAGGAAAGCCACTGATCAAGAAGCTCTTTCTTCAGCACTGCGTGTTCCAGCTGAGAGGAGAATTTGGCTGGTTGCTGTGCTGTGTGGATAAGTAGCAACACCCTGCTTTTATACGGCCACTCTTTGAAACAAACAATCATACACACAAACCCAGCCCTGGAGCCGTTCTGCTAGTTGTGCTGCAGGTGGGGAGATCCGGGCGGTGCTTGCCAGCTGTAACAGATCCTGCTATACATTTGTGAGGAGAAAGGCCTGTGGGGTGGGGAAGAAAGGAACTGGAAATTCAGGACAATAGAGTCCTGGCACGCTGCTTTGCATTTGAACTGCCTGCATGCCTTCCCCCTTTGCTCTCTTTTCACTCTTGGTCTTTTCCCTGCAGCGTGGAGCTATCTAGTGGAGCTATCTAGCCAAGCAGAGAGCTAAGAAAGTCTTCAAGGAACCAAATTGTGCTTTAAGCTGGAACAAAGTGCCACTCACTGATAAGGTGGAGGAGACTTTGGGCCCCCTTCCAGCTGCTCCGGGTGTCACCACAATGTGCTCTGGGAGAGGGTGGGGCACTTTCGGTTTCCTGTAAGGAGTTGATGGCAAGGCCGTTATTTGAGAGAGAGCTGGCTGGCTCATGCTATGGTACTGAGATATTTTGGAGGCTGGGGCTGAAGCCCTTCTAAAAGACATGCAGCAATTTAGCAGGGAGGAAGAGGAGGACGGGAGAATCATAGCTCAGTGGCAAACGCCACGCCTTACCTGCAGAAGAGCCACACTGAGCGGCGGAATAAGGCTCTGGGCGACTACTAGTCCCAGTGACTCTGTGTGTCTGTATTAGAGGCAGCGTGCCTCTCAGTGCTGGCTGCTGGGAAGCTTGAGGGGAGGATGCTCTTGCTGTCTTGTCTTGCTTTTGGCCTCCTCATTAGAGCATTTGCTTGGCCACAGAACGCTGGGCCCCAAAGGCCTTTGCCTGATCCAGCTTCAGGGCTGCTTTTTTGGTTTAGTCCCTGCCGTATCACAGCTCCTTTGTTGCCCAAACTCCACTGGCTTCCACTGGCTGCTGGTCTGCCTCTGGGCACAATTCAGAGCACTGGTGATGACCTTTAAGTCCTATGCAGCTCTTAGGTCCGGGTTATTAGAAAGACAGTATTTTCCCTTATGGACAAGCCTGGGATTTGAGATCTTCTGGTGAAGAGACCCTTCTCTCTGGTGCACCACCCTCACAAGTATACCTGGTGGGAACGCAGTAGAGGCAGGGCCTTCTCAGTAGCAGCCCCCAGGCTCCCTCCCTGCAAACATGGACATTTGATGAGAACCGAGGCCTATTTTACACAATGCACTGGATAGTGTTGGTGTCCTGGTATGTGTGTGTGTGTGTGTTTATTGATGTATGTTTTCATCTGGTTTTAATTTTTTTTTTTACTGTAATTTTCTTTTTAACATTTGTGTCTGGTGGTGATGTTAATGATGTCTTTTTTTAATTGTTGTAAGCTGCTTTGAATCCCAATCTGGGAAAAATGGGATAGAAATAAATATCTTCACCACCACCACCACCGCCACCACCATCACCATCATATTTGGATGAAAATATCTCCAAGAATAGGACTAGTGGGAATATGTAGATTTTCGAAGAGCTGCAGCTAGCCAGAACAGAGGGCACAGGGCTACTGTGAATAATATGTTGACTTGATGGATCTGTATTTTTTTTATCCTTTGACTAAGGTGGTGCTTGTGAACTTTTTCTGTGCCTGGGTACCTATATGGCATCTGTCACAATAAACATGTCACTCATGGACCTCCATTATTTGACCACTAAAGCTACGAGAACTGTGGAAGCATTGCTTTCCAAACTGTCTTGCATCTCCCCTGTTGCTGTCGTCACTGCTGCTGTTGGAGAGTTCCAGAGCCTTGGGGCAGCCTCTGGAAAGACCCTCCTTGCTCTGCGTTCCTCCAAGTCCCCTTTGTGTCTCCCCGTACTTTCCTGGTCTTTGTCTCGTTGTGTGCCTTCAAGTCGTTTCTGACGTATGGGAACCCTGAGGCAAACCTATCACAGGGTATCCTGGGGCTGAGAGTGTGTGATGTGCCCAAGGTCATCCAGTGGGTTTCCAAGGGGAATCAAACCCTGTGGTGGCCCTCTTGCTCTTACCTGCTTTGTTAGGGATGGCTCCCAGTTTGCTGTCATTAGATGTATCTAGAGGTTGTCTGTGTGGCCCGCCGAGGATAGTTCTCTTGTGTGAGTTTAGCTTACAGAAGAGGAAGTTAAGAGTGGACAAGGAAGGCACGTTTAAATGTTGGAAAGGATGTCATGTTGATGATGAGGCAAGTTTGCTTTCTGCTGCTCCAGAGACGCATTTTCACCTTTTATCCCACCTCTGTATATGACAAGTGCGGGGCTTTCCAATTGAGCAATCACACCAGTGCCACCAGCTCTGAGGATTCCCACCCACCCTTGTGGCCAAATGTGGGGGTCTTTAAAGTTAACTCAACAAGGTGTTCACTGCAAACACTCAGTGTAAGGGCTTTCCCTGATCCCCCACCTATGCTACACATAGGGACTTCCCCCATCTCCCTTGTGTGACACCGACTTTGGGGTCAGTCTAAATTTCCATGAGGAGTTTTAACCCCAGCAGGAAACCACCCTTCCACCTTCAATGCTGCCAATGCGGACACCTTGTCTGAAACCCAGCTCTGGAAGCCAACAGTATGTAAAAACAAACTTTAATTACAAAAAGTTAAACTTAATAGAGTAGCATGCATAGTCATAGAGTCATAGTCACAGAGTCATAGAATTAGAAGAGACCCCAGGGCCATCAAGTCCAACCCCCTTTTGCCATTCAGGAACCCACATCAAAGTCCTCCGTTGGACAGATGGCCATCCAGCCTCTGCTTAAAAAACCTCCAAAGAAGGTGGAGGCTCCACCACACTCCATGGAAGCATCAGCAGATTACACTGCCAGACAGCTCTGACCATCAAGAAGTTCTTCCTGAGGTTCAGATGGAATCTCTTTTTCTGCTTCTGCGTACAGTCGGCACTCCACATTCACTAGGGTTAGGGGTGCAGGACCCTTGCAAATGTGGAAAAATTGCAGATATCAAAATGTGTGTGTGTGTGTGTGTGTTTGTCTGTCTGTCTGTCTGTGGGAAGGGGGCCAAGGCATGCTGGGGAGAGTGGACACCCAGAGTCTAAACCAGATCCGGGGAAGGGAAGGGGAGTGGGTTGGCAGTTGGCAGTGGTGGTCCTGTACTTCCTCTCTCTTGGCCTTGTGTGTGCATTTGGAGAGGGTTTGTGGTGCTGAGATATTGGGCTGTGATCCATCCTTAGCTGGCCAGGTAACAGCTGGTGGAGGACCAGAGGCGGGTTTTTAAAGGGCTCCGTGGCCTGATTGAAGCCACCAAGAGGGGGGTTCCCCTGGAAAAGAAGCACTTGAGGTGGGGGGAACAGGGGTTGGAGAAACTTGCAAATAGTCAAATCCATGAAAGTGAAACCCACAAATGCGGAGAGCCAACTTCGTGTATATATGTGATATCTGTCTTTGTCTGTCTGTCTGTCTGTCTGTCTGTCTGTCTATCTATCTATCTCAGGCTAAATCCAACCCTTACCAATCACTCAGCTCAAACTCCTTCCCATCATTCAAAGCTTAGTCTCAGACTCCTCTCAAATTCATTTCCAGCTGCACTCTTCCCAAACCTCGGGCCAAAATGACCTCAGATTCAGTTTCTAACTGCCATTCACCAGCTGTCCCGTGCAAAAGTCAAACATTCAGCCAATCATTATCCACTTCAGGACCCCATTGTCTCTCCTCCCTCCCAACAGCTACTTACCTCATTCACAGTAAATCAAGCAACAATTTTATACATCAACCCCAGACATCACACCTCCCTCCTCGGAATCAGGGTGCAGCTGCTGACAGGTCCCTTCCTTCAGTTCCCGCCAAATGTAGTTGGATATTGGTGGGAAATTAAAAAGGACCTCTCCAGAAGATCTCAGCACCAGGGCAGATTTCTGTAGGAGACCGTTGTCTTTCAGGTGGGCTAATTGCAAAACACTGATTTTGTTGGTCATAAGCATAATTCTGACTCAATCACAGACATGGGCTGGCAGGGAGTCCAAGCGTCCTGTCACAGCCTCAGTCCTTTGTCTGTGGTTACAGCATTCTGAGCCAGTGAAAATGTCCAAACAGTCGACAAGGGCAGTCTCACACAGAGTGTGTGGTAGCAGTCCAGATGAGCTGCAACTCCGTGGCATGTGTCACTGTGACAACCTCTAGGACAGCGGTTCTCAACCTTCCTAATGCCGCGACCCTTTAATACAGTTCCTCATGTTGTGGTGACCCCCAACCATAAAATTATTTATTTATTTATTTACAATGCTTCCCCCCTGGCAAAGGCTGCCTTGCCGGCCAGGAACAGGGGGGCAGGCAGGGAGGGAGGGAAAGAGGAGCCGCATGTCTCCCCTGGGAAAAAACTCCGAGAACCCCCCCGGGCTCTGCTTCTGCTTCGCTCTCGTTTCCGCTGGGGGGGGCAGTGTGGGAAAAGTCGCCAGAGTGTCGACCCTGGCCGGGGGGGGGAGGAATCCCAATGCCTTTGTCTTTTGCGCCGGGCGCAGCTCACCCCCGCAGAAAAGCGCTGCCTTGCAGCCCCCCAGCCCTTCCGCAGCGCCCCCTCTGTGGCGAGTGGGGCAGGGGCTGTGGCGAGGAGGGGGCCTGCCCCCCGTGCTGCCGCACCTCCCCCCCAAGCTGGCCCGTAAGACGGGAGGTTCTCCTGGTAGCGGAGAAGGGGAGCGATTTCAGTCCCTTCTGAACAGGGGGCAGGAGGACGCGAGCATGTGGCTCGCGCTTGCGCACCATCACCGAGGAGGGAATGGAGCCTAAGACCATCGGAAATATGTATTTTCCAGTGGTCTTAGGTGACCCCTGTGAAAGGGTCGTTTGACTCCCAAAGGGGTCGCGACCCACAGGTTGAGAACCTCTGTGCTAGGAACTGGCAGAGTTCTAAGCAAAACACTCCTGACCACTTCTGAAATTTGGGCATCTGGCTCTTTCTTTTGTACTTAATAAAGCTATCAGAAAACTGCTAAGAAAAGCTGGATGCTTCCACCCTTCTAAGGAATACTTAAGGGAACCACTCCCCTTTCTCTACCCCCTCCCCATTCCTTCTCATTTTTGTGCGCTGGTGTAAAAAGTTTGACTTTTTGAGATACATTTCTTTCTTGGCTGCATTTCCAGTATTTATAAAAGTGGAACTACATAGAGGATGGCTCTTCAGCCCCAGCAGTGCTCTGCCTGTCTCTAATTCCATCTCTTTGCAGCTCTCCCTTCTAGGATAGTCAAAGTACTGCTTGGGGTGACTGGCAGCAAAAGATTAAGGTGGCTTTTTTGGTCTTTCTGGAGACAATCTCAAAATTTTTTTAAAAGGCAGCCTGCAATCTGAGCTATTAAGAAGACCCTGTGAGCAAAATGCAGGAGGGAAACAGAGACATTGGGAGTTGTACAAAAGCAGAGGGGCTGAATTGGCCCTCAGCGAGGCACGAGAAGAAATTTGAATAATGGGCACAGAATGTTGTTGATGACATACTAATTAGCATGCAAGTTCTTGTGCGTGCACATATGCGTGTGTATGTGAGCATGGTGCAGAATGGTATACTTGACCACACAATTTAACCTTTCTCAAAACCCAGTGAGCACTTCCTCCATTTACCCACAAACCAAGGTTGTTAAAAAGTGACTTAGAGGGTGGATGTGTTTCTGCCTTCCACTGTAATACTTGACTTATTAGTTGTTAAACTTGCCAGATGCTGATTTGCAGAAATCTGGAATGGGTTCAGAATGGCAAGGCAACATATCCCACAGATATAATAATAATAATGATGATGATGATGATGATGATGATGATGAAACACCCGAAACACTAACATATTTCTTATAGTGCAAAGTTTCATGGCCTACAGCCCACATTTTCAGATGCAAAAACTGTTGCCCAGAGTTTCAGGCATAAATGATGTGGCCTATCTGGGGAAAGGAGAACCAGTGTGTTGTCATAGTTTGAGTGTGGACTAGGATTTTAGGAGACCAGAGTTCAAATCTCTGCTCAGCCATGGAAACCCACTGGGTGACCTTGGGTTTCTCAGCCTCAGAGGGAGGTATTGGTAGCAAAGCCCCTCTGAACAAATTCTTCCAAGAAACGGTAGGAACCACTCCCCTTTCTGCCTTTTTTTGGAGGCCCCCCACTTTCAAAGCAAAGAGAGTTAGCTAGAAGTTGGGAATTGACCCTGAAGGCACATCAACAGTTGAGAGCCAGAGCTGTGTGGTGGTTTTATGGCTGCAAGGTTCCCAGAGATAATGCCCTTTCTGAACTGATCCTGGAGATGATGACGGGGCATGAGGAAGGAGATGGGCACAGAAACAGCATTTCTGAAGCTAAATATGCGGCTTCAGGTGCTTGTTTGCTTCCCTTTTGCTTTCTCAGTTCTGTCTCCTAAGAGGCACCTCTAGAAATTTATATAAGTGAAATTTATTTGGAGGAGTGACTCATGTTTAGAGTCCTCCTTGGCAGCTCATTTGTCCTCTGTTTTGAAGACGAATAAATCCTGGCTGATATCTGGGACAAGGCTGCTCCAAGGATGAGCTGTTAGTTTCACTCGGATCCCTCTCAGCTCTAGCAAGACTTGCCTGCAGAATTCTTCCTTCAGGTCAACATCTGTGCATGGTCTGCGGGGGTGATTTATTGTGATTGTTGAGTTAAACCAGGGGTCTCTTTGGGGATCTGGAAGATACCTTTGGAGTTTTGAGAAAGTGAGGTGCTGTGGGGAATGTGCTGTTTGCAGTAGAGCCGGTGCCAGTTCCAGGCCTCCCCAGTAATTCATTTGGTTCCAAAAGCTCACACACATCACTGCTAGACGGACATCTTTATTGGTGACGGATGGATGGATGCTGAAGGCTATCTATAGCAGAGGAAGGCATCACAACTCTTTAGCTAATGGATTCCAGATCCTCTTGAAGCAGATGTGATAGGCCCCTAAAGCAATCAATCCTACTCAGACAGTCCCAAGGCCAAAACTGCAGCTCCCCATGGCTGGATGATGGGTCTCCTGGGCTGGGATAAGTCTCTCTCCCCAACAGCAAAGTAACCAACAGATGGATCTCTGGTTTTTAAATAAGACAGGACCAAAAAAAAGAAACTGGATTTTTTGAAATTTAAACAATTTAATAATTGTAGATGTGATTTTATATTACTAGGACAGATAGGTAATGTATACAATCAAATAAGTATCTTAGATTTTAAAATAATTTAGAGGAATACAGTATTACATAAGATCTGTCCCAGGCAACGTTGGAAGTCAACCAGTTTGTTTTTATATGCTTAGATTAGATTTAGACTTTCATTTTTTGTATGTGCTTTTGTGGTGTCTGTTGTCTTTATCACTGGTTTTGTCTTGTACTTTATCCTTTATGTAGTTTTAGATATTCAAAAGTTGCGTGTTTGAATAAAAATATTAATTAAAAAAGGAAACTGAACTGGGCTGAGCCTGCTTAGCTTCCAAGATCAGATGGAGTCTGGTGCCTTTAGAGTATTTAAGCCAGTCAAAAGTAAGCTTTGTGTGTAGGATATTGGTGTGTGTATATGTGTCTTCAAGTTATCTGTCAACCTTATGCATTTTGTAGGGTTTTCTTAGGCACTAGGAAATCCCCAGAGGTGATTTTGCCAGTTCTTTCCTTTGTGGTCTCCCATCCAAGTACTAACCAGGGCCAGCCTTTCTTAACTTCCAAGATTAGATGGGATCTTTTCCTATTAGTCAGCCTACTAAACATAAATTCATCCTTTTCATGCCACCAGACAGCTGTTAATGTTTGGCTCTGACGCTGACAAGCCATCGACCAAGTTGTAGGAGCCACATAATCCTACAGGTGCCCATCCCAACACAAAAACCCCGCTCAGCCCGCCCTCCTCCTTTCTCCTCTCTCCTGACACTGGAACACATAAACTCGGGTTCCCTCCCAGATTGAACTGGCCCCCTCTCCCACCCTCCCCAGCTCACTCCTGGCAATCCTACTTCCTCCTTCCCCTTGCCGTTGGATCACCCCACTTCCTTCCCCCTTTTGCAGGTCCCCCTCTGGCCTGAACCCCCTTGGAGATTACCTGGCTGCTTTCCCTCTTCCCAAGCTGTGATAGCTGTGCTCCCTCCTCCCTGCCTTTTTTTTGGAGGCGCCCCCCACTTTCAAAGCAAAGAACTGGCTTCCAGTCACCCACCATCTTCGTCTCCAAACGAAGCCTCTGGATCATTGTGGGGAATTGTGGGGCATTGTGGGACAATAGGAAGGGTAGACCTCTTGCTTTGAAATGTTCTAAATTTAAGAAAGAGGGAAAAAAACATAAGAAAACCTCTCAGGTATGCAGAGCACATCCAGCAGAGATGCCTATGTGTGGATTGCCACCTGCCCTGCGAGGCCTCTTCTAATCTCTGGCTCTTTGTTTATCGCAAGCTAGCTTGTTGGGATGGGATCAAACCCCCCCCCCAGCTTGCACACAGGAGCCCCTCACTATTTCCTCCCTCAGTTGCTTCATTATCCCCACGGCTGTGCCTGTCACACCTATGGGCCTTCTTGTAAAAAAATTAAAATAAAAAGGACAGAGAAGAGGGAGGCCTCCAGCAGCCTCTTTAAAATGGATTTATTTTACCGAGGGTTTTTGTGGATTCCAGGCCACTGCTTCAGATCTCTCAAGTCTGCCTCTGCCCTTCTCCTCTTTGTTTGTGAATGAGCTAGAGAAGACTGGGGGGTCTGGAAAAACAGACCCTGAGTGTGTTCCTCATTGCAGAACTGTTGCTTATGCCATCAACATCCCAAGCCCAGTGCATACCTGTTGCTAAGGAAGTGCCCGCTAAATGCTGGAAACAGGTAGTTATCGAGGCAGGCAGGCTGAAGCTGTGCAGGGGTGGGTATGTTGTCATATTTATTTATTTATCTGTCTGTCTGTCTGTCTATCTATCTATCTATCTATCTATCTATCTATCTATCTATCTATCTATCTATCTATCCATCCATCCATCCATCCATCCATCCATCCATCCATCCATCCATCCATCCATCCATCCATGCAAATATTCGTAGCCCATCCTGTATCCCAAGGAACCCAGGGCAGCATTTAATAAATTCAGTTTAGAATGATGAATGACAATAACAATTACTTAAAAGACAAAAAATATATGAAATCATTTGTCAATTAAAACCAGACAGTTTAAAACCATGCAAGTTAAGACTGATCCATACTATAGGCGTAATTAAAAAGCCACGTTTTGGCTTGGTGTTGGAATGATATCACCATTGGGGCAAGTTGGGCTGCTGGGAATGGGGGCGCATGCTTAGCTGGGGTGCCGTAGCTGAGAAGGCCCCGCTCGTACCTCCTCCCACAGTGTATTGCCTTCATGGGTGGGACACAGAGGAGCCCCCACCCCAGCTTTCTTAGTTTCCATTCTCTGCTGGTTTTCTCCTTCCCACCCTCTGTTTCCTCCATGCTTGTGGCCTTTTTTGCATGTGCAGTCATAAGTGACAGAGTAGTGATACCTGCTGCTTGTCTCACTTCCAGTAAAAGTTGCAGGAATTATAGGAAGTGGGAGCAAATGGGTGGAGGGACGAATTATGCCCCTAGTTCTCACATAGGAGTCCTTCATGCCTATAGGTATTTATTGTTGTTGAGTATTGGCACCTTGCTTGTTTATTTATTGAATTTATATCCCATCTTTCTCCCAAGATGGGATTCAACATGGCTTATAATAAATTTAAAAAGATTAAGCTAAAACAGTACTGCTACTACTACTAAAAATAATAATGATAATAATTTAAAAACAATAAACAACATTTTTAACATGATTTCCAGTAAACGATTATAAATACAACGCACCACTTCACACACACATGCACTGCCGATCCATAACTAAAAGGCAGAGGCCTGCATAAATGAAAAACATCTCTACTTGGCAACAGAAAAGAGCAGGGAGGGAGGGGCGACTTCCAGAGACTTGCAGTGGCAGGGAGTTCCACAACCTGGGAGCAGCCCCTGAGGGAAGGCCTCGTCTCCTGTGTCGTTGCCAGCCCCACCTGCGAAGGTGGTGGGACTGAGAGAACGACCTCCACTGCAGGTTTTAAAGCTTGCACCAGCTTGTATCAGGAGATGTGGTCTTCCGGTTAGCATGGACTCGAGCCATGTAGGGCTTCAAAGGTCAAAAACAGCCCTTTGGATTCCACCCAGAAATGAACCAGTAACCACTGGAGCTGTTTCAACAAGGGAGTGTATACTGCCTCTATTTGGCCCCAGTCAACATTCCGGCAGCAGCATTTTGGACCCACTGAAGCTTCCAAGCAGTTTCCAAAGGAAACCCCACACAGAGCTTGTTACAGTAATCCACATGGGATGTAATCAAGGCAGGTAGCCAGATCTGACTTCCCTAGTTTTAGCTGTGCAAATGCACTCCTGGCCACAGTGGAAACCTGGGCTTCCAGGCTCAGATTCGAATCCAGAGCTGAAAGGGGGGGCTTCCTGAGGCTGGAGGCTGCGGAGTGGGTCGGGTGTGCTTTGGTCTTAGGACTGCCCTCTGAATCAGAGCGCCTTCACCCCAGTGGCAAAAGGCGGTTGTTGGATGCAGATGCAGCGAGCCTATCATGGGCTCTCTGTCTTCAGACGGTTGGGGAAGCGTGAAATGGGAGGGTCTCGTTTTGACCTCCTAACTGAAACTCCCGGCAGGCGTGTCTCAGAGTCCATCTTCCACCTGAGCTTCTGTGGTCCCTCTTGTCCTTCCTGCTAAGTGGTCGGGGACCCAGGCTCTTCCTTCCTTGCTGGAAGGCAGCCCAAGTGGCTGGGCGGGGGGGGAGCCCAGGTGTGAGAGAAGGACTGCACTGAAGGGAGACTGGGAGCCACTGGCTTCTTTGGGGTGGCCAGGAAGAGAGCGCTCAGGGCAGCAGGGCAGGAAGGTTAAGAGATGGCATGGTAGCCATGTTTAAATACTTGAAGGGATGTCGTATGGAGGATAGAGCAAGCTTGTTTTCTGTTGCTCCAGAGACTAGGGCTATTTCTGCACTAGCCTGTTATAGTGCTAGTATTCTGCTTTCAACATCCTGTGGAATCCTGGGGTTTGCAGTTTACAGAGGGACCTCAAAGGCCGTCCCCTAAACTGCAAACCCTAGGATTCCATAGGATGTTGAAAGTGGAATAATAGCACTATAACAGGCCAGTGTGGAAGTGGCCTTGGACATGAAGCAATGGAATCAAACTCCAGGAAAAGAGGTTCCACCTAAATCTTGCATTAAGAGCAGTTTGACAGTGGGATAAGCTGCTGCCTGGGAGTGTGGTGGAGTCTCCTCCTCCTCTGGAGGGTTTTAAAGAGGGGCTGGGTGGCCCTCTGTCAAAGGGAGTGCCTCGATGGTGTCTTCCTGCGTGGCAGAATGGGGCTGGCCCAGCTGGCCCTAGGGGTCTCTTCCAGCTCTAGGATTCTAAGTCCCAAATCCACTGCTCCCCTTGCCCTGTTCCTTCTGACTTTTCTGTGCTGCTGCTTTTGCCCGGATCGCAGTCGAAAGCGTCAGCAGCCGACCAGAGCCGTGCTGAGTGACTCAGCTGGTCTCACGCAGGCACCTGTGCCGGCAGAGGCTGACGGACAGACAGTGCTCTGCAGCCCTCTGACTCATCTGGCCTCTTTTAGCCTTTGCAAGCTTTTGCAAGCTCACCCTCCCCAGCAGCGTCCTGCCGCTTTGGCTTTCTCTCTTGCTCGCTCAGCTGTGGCTGGCAACCCGTCGACCTGCCACAGGCTCTCCGGCTCTGTGGTGGGCTGAATTCAAGCGGCATAGTGTTTCAGCAGCCTCTGTATGTGTGTTTGCGCATGTGTGGTGGTGGTGATTGTTGTTGGCAGTGGTAGTGAAAGAGAAAGTGTCTGGCCTGCAACAGGTGGAGAACTCTGTGGCTGCAGCTGATGACAATCAGCCCCCTGATTCCCTCCACCAGTGCAGCCACTGGAATAGAAGAAAATCTCTGGCAGGAGGAGGCAGTTCTCCACTTAATCTTAGTTGTTCGGCTTCCCTCTGAAGTTTTCTTCCCCCATGGATTGGGAGCATAAGGCTTGCCTTGGCCTGGTCTTAAAGACGAACAGATTTTATGGGCTGGAGAGAAACCAGAGTATCCCCTTGGCCTGGTCTTCATCCAGTTTTAAACCTTCTAGAATAGCTTGAGATACAGAAGTGTCTTTTAAATTCATGTTTACCTGCAGAAAGAGCTTGGGCATGAGTTAGCTGCCCAACAAAGAGGAGTCACTCTCTTACTCCTTCTGTTCCTGCTGTTCCATGTGGCTCCTCTGCACACTGCTTACCTTGTGGGCTATTTTGATATGGGGCTCAAGTATGTCTGTGATCCGCCATCCAGGAGAAAACCAGGCCGGGAACCTGCCGGCTGCATTCCCTGACTCATCTGCCAGCCCAGAGCGGTAGTGCCAGGATGTGTGCGCTTGAGTTTGGGTCAGACTCTCTCTTTAGCTCATGGGTAGAGAGGCCTCAAAGTACTCTTTGGAGAGGGATCTGCAGCTACCTTCTCACAACAAGAAGGATTTGTTGCTGCATCTCATCTGGGACTTGTCTTTGGCAGGAGTCTGCCAAGTGCCCCCTAAATAGAATAATCTCGTCATTCCCAGAGTGGTGGGTAGAGTAGTTGGTGTGTTGTTATGTGCCTTCAAGTTGTTCCCAACTTACGGCAGCCCTAAGATGAACCTCTCATGAGGTTTCCTTGACAAGATTTATTCTGAAGAAGTTTTCCTTGGCCTTTCCCTGAGACTGGGAGAGAGTGTGACTTGCCAGAGGCTGAGTGGAGATTTGAACTCTGGTCTCCCAGAGTCCTAGACCAGCAGTCAAACCACAAAAGCGTGCTGGCTCTCATAGTGTAGTGTAGTAAAATACAATACATGTTGGGCCTCCCTTATCCAAAAATCGAAAATCTGAAAACCTCCAAAAACTGAAACTTTTTGCCATCAGCTGCCTGTTTTCTCTTTCAAGGTGGCAGCTGTGGAGCTCCTCCTTCTTCATCTCTCAGGTCCTCAGTCTCTCTCATTCTGAGACTGAGGATCCAAGAGACGAACAAGCAGGAGTGCCACAGGCACTGCCTTGAAGGCGGAAGCGGATGGCTGGCAGCAAAAGGGGAGAGAGTGAGAATCTGTGAAGTGGTGGGAGGTGTGGATTCATGCCACGCACTACACTTGGATTCCCACCATTTCACAGATTCTCAGGCTCCCTCCAGCCTTGCATCTCATGCATAACACAAGTAGCAAACAAACTAGACATGGGGCCATTCCAAAAAGGCACTATATTCCAAAATCTGGGGGAAAAAATCTGAAATAGAAAACCCTTCTGGTGCCAAGCATTTTGGCTAAGGAATGCTCAACCTGTGTGGTATAACAGCTTGCCCCAGGAATATGTAGAGTGTCCTCTCCCCACTACAATCACTGCTGAGTAGTCCCAAATAAGTGGTCAGAATTTGGTGCACGTGGGCCAGCACATGTGGTGTCCATATTAGCTTGGGCCCCTTCTTTGCTTTCCAGCCCTGAAGCTTAGGCATACTGACAGTTCTGTTGTCCAGAGGCCAGAATCCTTGCCCCTTGAGCCTGCTAGTCTGGAGGAAGGGCCAGGGCCAGGTCTAGTTGTTGGGGATATTGTTGCTTCCTTTTGGGGGATTCTTTGGTAACCTTCCCCCCTTCCCCTCTGCACAGAATTCTGCCGCATCGACCAACCCTTGTGCCACGACGAGGATGAACAGCTCAGCTTCGAGGCTGTCCGGAACATCCACAAGCAGATGGACGACGATGCCAACGGCAACGTAGACGTGGAAGAGAGTGATGAGGTGAGGGCGCAGGGGTGGCAGCAGTGGCAGCAGCACACCTCCCACTTTTCATGTCTGTCTTCCCCACCCCGCTGGCCCCACTTGGGCTACGTAGAGTGTATTCTGAGTGATCCATTGTGCTTCCAAGGTTGTGCGTCCCCTTCTGCTGTGTTTCTGTCTTGACAGTGGATGCATTCCATACACAAGGGGCAACTAACGGACATGGTCAGCAGTCCCCTGGAGTGGAAACTCAGCCACTTCCCACTCACCCTTCCCCCTGGACCTTAGAAAGATGCGGGAGCGTTGGAGCAAGCTTTCCACAGTTCTTCCTTGGATGTCTTTCCTGGAGCATCCCTAGAACCAGTCCCCTCTCCCACCCAGCATTTCTCTTCCTGCTCCTGTCCTTCATCATAACCATCACCCACACCCATTTTACTCTCATGCTACCTTTTCCCGAGCCCTGACACCCAAAGCAACTTGTAAAAGTTAAAACAGATGAAGAT
The DNA here is from genome assembly GCA_948474755.1 of Ctenosaura bakeri. Lineage (NCBI taxonomy): Eukaryota > Metazoa > Chordata > Lepidosauria > Squamata > Iguanidae > Ctenosaura > Ctenosaura bakeri. The sequence continues at coordinate 463,093 of CAOLHI010000286.1, forward strand.
AAAATTCTAAATCATTAGCATGTACAGAGGATTTAAAATTGTCTTCTTAAATTAATGTCTTAAAAGACGTGTTTTAAAGCGGTTGCTTATTGCTTTTTAAACTTTTGTGTTCCATACTGTTTCAGAGCCAGGCTGGTTTAGTGATCTGAGCCTAGATTGGAAAGAACTTGAAGGCACACAACAACATTGTGTATGGTATTAGCTGTTTTGTTTTAACTTGTTTCGTGAGCTGTTTTGAGTCCCATTTCATAGAATCATAGAATCATAGAAATTCAGAGTTGGAAGAGACCACACAGGCCATCCAGTCCAACCCCCTGCCATGCAGGAACACCCTCAAATCAATCCCGACAGATGGCCATCAAGCCTCTGCTTAAAAACCTCCAAGGAAGGAGACTCCACTACACTCCGAGGTAACAGATTCCACTGCCGGACAGCCCTGACTGTCAGGAAGTTCTTCCTGAGGTTCAGGTGGAATCTCCTTTCCTGCAGCTTGAATCCGTTGCTCCTTGTCCTGGTCTCTGGAGCAGCAGAAAACAAGCCTTCTCCCTCCTCTATGTGGCATCCCTTCAAATATTTAAACATGGCTATCATGTCCCCTCTTAACCTCCTCTTCTGCAGACTAAACATACCCAGCTCTCTAAGTCTATCCTCATAGGGCATGGCTTCCAGGCCTCTCACCATTTTGGTCGCCCTCCTCTGGACTTGCTCCAGCTTGTCAATATCCTTCTTGAATTGGGGTGCCCAGAACTGGACACAGTATTCAAGATGGGGTCTAACCAAAGCAGAGTAGAGTGGTACCAGTACCTCCCTCGATCTAGACACCATACTCCTATTGATGCAGCCAAGAATTGCATTGGCTTTCTTGGTTGCCGCATCACACTGCTGACTCATGTTCAGCTTGTGGTCTATGAAGACTCCTAGATCCCTTTCACACGTACTGCTATCCAGCCACGTGTCCCCCATCCTATATTTCTGTATTCCATTTTTTCTACCTAAGTGTAGGACCTTACACTTCCCTCTGTTGAATTTCATTTTGTTCGCCTTGGCCCAGCTCTCCAACCCATCCAGGTCATTTTGAATTTTGATCCTGTCCTCTGGCGTATTAGCAACCCCTCCCAATTTGGTGTCATCTGCAAATTTTGGGTGAAAGGTGGAAAGATATAGGTCAAATAAGCTAAAATAAACATCAACTATCTATAAAGGTCAAAGTAATTTGAAGGCATAGCCATCTGTTAAAAAGTAAAACAACAAATACAAACCATGGCCATTCTGCCTTACATTGTTATAGTGCTATTATTCTACTTTCAGTGTTCTATGGAATTCTGGGATTTACAGTTTAGGGAGGAGCTTTGAGAATTCTCAGCCAGAGAGCCCTTGGGCCTCAGGAAACAACAAACCTCAGAAACCTCAGAGGTTGAAAGGGAGTGATAACACTATTAACAGTGTAGGGTGGGAATGGCCTGTGTAATGCATTATTAAATGCCTTGTCCCTCAGGATGTTAAAACAAAATAAAGGACTTCTCCTCTTGTGAGACGGGCACGGGGCTAGCCTGTCCTCTCTAGGGAGGGAGTGCCAGAGCCTGGCTGGAAGCAGCCACAGAGAAGGCCCTGTCTCCTGTCTTCCCACCTTGTGTACCTGGGAGGGTGGTGGGAGTGAGAGAAGGGCCTCCCCAGGCAGTCTCATTCATACTGCTTCCCTCTTGCAAATTGAGCTTAGTGGCACTTGGCTTCTTTAAAGGCAACTCCGGTCAATTCTTCCCTCTTGTGTTCTGAAATGTTCTAATCTTTTGGAAATGGGCGAAACATAGAAACATAGGTGGCTCTCCATGGGGCAACCTGTCCTGACCCACAGCTGGTACTTTAAGCCTCAGCTTTCCTGCTGGAGCTAAAAGACAATGGAAAATGCTGAGTCATGTTTTAGCCTGAGGGCTTTCTTCTTCCATCCTTCCTCCTGCTTCATCCAGTTTCGGGGTGGCCGGAGCCCAGCTGCTCATGCTTCTGGTGCTTATCCTCACGTGCTTTTCCTGGCATCTTAGAAGTGGAGAACACACAATGGGTGTCGGGTGTGGGTGCGTAGGTGTATGTACATGCATGGGAGACAGGCAAACAGAAAGACAGAACTGGGGGCCAAGTGTGCATTCCTGTCTCTGGTGGCAAGGGCTGCTCTGAACAGTTCCTCTTACGGACATTGCTTCCATTCCTGGGCTTGTTGGCTCATGCAGTGCCTCCTCAAAACAGCTCGTGCTCAAAAAACCGCGAGGGGAAGGTGCCAGATAATATCCGCAGGTGTTCTGCTTTCTGATGCACAATAAATTGGAAGCAAATTTCAGAAGAACTGAGATGGCCCTGGGCATGATGTAGAGAAAACTGGATGGTGGTCATTTGTTTCTCCTTCTTCTTAAAAATCTAGGACCTGGGATGAAGTTTATTGTGATTATCTGTCAATTTTCATGAAACTGGAGTGTGTGTGTCTGTTGAGGGATTGGTTGTCCCATTGGGCCCCGTCGGGCACTGAAGGACTGAACCCACCTAGGGAAAAAAACCTCTCTTTTTTAACCCCAAATATCCCCAGTGCATGAGGTAAATTTTTGCCATGTTCCCCCCACCCCAGGCCATTTTAGATCCAGGAGAGACCCTTCCAACAGGCCATCGCCTGAAGGGAACCCAGAAGGATCATGAGCACCAATTTCTTAGCATTACACTGTAGTTCTTAAAATGACTGGCTGGAGTAGCAATAGTTCAGCAAAACATTCACTCATCAAAGCTGCTGGCTTGGCTCTGCTTCCCACCTGTTGCTGCCATGGCCAGATGGAATCGAAGGAAACTGAATGGAAGAAAAAAACAAGTTGAAAGAGATGGCGATGCTGCCTTGTGTAATTCAACTGTAGTTGCCATTAACCATAGTTTAAGGGTTGGATGACATGCTAAACTATGGTTTACTCAACCAGGGAACAAATGCTTCTGATCTATTTCTGGCTGTGCCAGGACAGGGGAGGGGAGGAGTGTGTGCACAAGGGGTGTTTTGTTTTCTTTGGCTCATGCTCATAGTGCTGAATTCTGGTTATGGTTATGTCCAAATTGGGTGGTTGCGGAGTAGTGCATGTTAGCAAGACTGGAGGGAAGGAAACAAAACTGGATGAAGGTGGACGGTTGGAAAGATAAGGGGAGTGGAGCCGGACAAAGCCCAGAGGGTGCTGTGTGATGTTTCTTGCTTACAGTGTGAGGCTGGTGCCAATTGTGTGAGAATGTTGTAGGTACTCCAGCCAGGGGCAGTAAAGGAAAGCATCTCTCCACCAGAAAACGGAATCCAGGTGTTCTTCCTCATGCTCTCTGTGCATTGCACACATGGGTTTGCTCCTGTGCAGAGCCACCATTCAAAACCTTCCGGAAAGCTGAAATGTTCAGTGGTCCTTCCAGCACTGGGGTCTCTCCTCTGCCCATAGTGGTGGCATCTGGTTGAGACTTCTCTGTAACTGAGACTCTTTAGAACGTTTTTCTCCTTCTGATCTCTCGCTCCTTTTCTCCTTATCAGTGGCTTTCCCTCCTTTCTAGTTTCTTCGCATTCTCTCTCCCCCTCTCCTCCCTCTCTTTCACTCACTCACTCACACACACGCACGCACACACACAGAAATGGAGTTAGTCCCTTAGACCTTTACCACTTTCTCTTTGTGGCTGTTGTGGTTTATGGCTTTGTTGCCACTCTCTAAGCTCTGCTTTAAGCGCCATAGGAAAGCTTCTTTTGCTGATAGCCCCCCAAAATGTCTGCTCTGCCTCAGGCCTTGGTATGACATTGAGGAGAACCATGTCCATCAGGGCTTCTCAGCGCAAGCTAGAAGTAAAGGAGCAGCCAGATTACACTTATTCCTCTGGGAAAAGAGTATAAAGTCTGTGTGCGTGTGTGCACGTGCATGTTTTGAAGGTGCAAAATGGAAGCTGAGCTCGGCTGCACCTTCAAAAGGTAGAGATTTCCCCCTGTCTGAGCCAACCTGTCCTTCCAGTTTGAGTACATCATCTTCTCCAGGTAGAAGCACCCATTGAAGCACCTGCCCTCACCCACCCACCTCAGGATTTTTAGCCTAATTATGTTTTTAGAATTTTTCCATCCTTTCTTGGTTGCCCAAAGGACAGATTCCCAGGGAAACTATCTTGAGTTTGAACATGCTTAAGCATGCAGCCTTGCTTGCTACCCTGATCTTGGCTCAGACTTGTGAGTCGGGCCTTCTGACGGAGGTGTTATGTTTTTGTATAGAACACAATGGCAGTGTTTCTTCTCCCTCCCCTCCTTCTTGTGGAACTGTGGCTCTTTGAGTAGAGACTGATAATGGAGATGGTGACATAACTTTCCTCAGGGCATCTCTCTCTCTCTCTCTCTCTCTCGTGTGTGTGTGTGTGTTTCTCTCTCCCTAGAAAACAACTCCATCTTATCCGTAATAAAATATTTGTTGTGTGCAACGTACCCCTCCAGTCCTGAGTCAGCCTGAGGCCTGGGCTCATCTGGTAGAGTCTTCTCACCCAGCATAAGCACCAGATTCTGACCCCTTATTTGGGACTACTCAGCAGTGATTGTAGTGGGGAGAGGGCACTCTATATATTCCTGGGGCAAGCTGTTATACCATACAGGTTGAGCATTCCTTAGCCAAAATGCTTGGCACCAGAAGGGTTTTCTATTTCAGATTTTTTTTTCCAGATTTTGGAATATAGTGCCTTTTTGGAATGGCCCCATGTCTAGTTTGTTTGCTACTTGCGCTATGCATGAGATGCAAGGCTGGAGGGAGCCTGAGAATCTGTGAAATGGTGGGAGTCCAAGTCTAGTGCGTGGCATGAATCCACAGCTCCCACCACTTCACAGATGCAATAATTCTAACCATCCTTTGTCATGGGATACTTCTTCTCCTGTGCCCTCTTGTTTGTAAATCATTCCAGAGAGCATGTTGCATGTGGGAAACCTGGAATTACATTGGTAGAGTCTGCTCTAATTTCTGGAGCCTCAGCATTCTGCTTTATGAACGTCTGAAAGGTCTTTCCTTGGTTTTTTCTGACCTTTCCACATAGTGTCTTTGCTAGAACAAAGGAGGATACTGTCTTGAAGAGGTGTTACCCAGAACTGTAAGATATTCATCTGCTTCTCTAAACAGCAGCTACATTTATTGAAAAACTGAGCACAGAATTAAGCGTAGGAACAAAAGAAGTTGAATTAAGCTGTTGACCTGGTCCTTAATAGAAAATACTAAGCCAGGGTGTGTGTCGTGGTCAATGTTAGTCACTGTTCAAGGTAGGTATAGAAATCTTAGTGCAATAATTTTGGGGGAAGTCCACCTTGGCTACCCTTCTGTTAATGACATATATGGGCAAAAATCCACCTTGTGCCCGCTTATCCCTTTTTTGAGGGGGGAGTCACTACACCTCCCTGGAGCAACAACCAAAACCCTCTGAAAACCTTTGTTTTTCAGAACAGCTCCATGACCTCATAGTGGCTGATGGAGAGCAGAGGATGACTGAGAAGCATCTGCTATGTTCCTGTAGCCAGAAGCACAGCAAGGAGGGCATCCTGTGAGACCTTCCAGGGATTCTCAGAGATCCTGGAAGATGGTCCTGTCATTGTCCTCTGGCTATAGTCACATAGGCACATTCTCATCCATTCCCTGCTCTATGTGGGCCATTACAGGGGGCTAATGGGTGTGTGTGGAAGAGGAAGGTGAGTCCTGCAGGAGGGTGAAGGGGAAATTTTATAGTATTACTGTGGCAAAATGTTTGTGATGCATCTCCTGAGGCAGGATCTCGCCGCATCTAAATAATGGATAAAGGTCTGAATGTTCTCAAGGCTTGGTTTGATCATGGAAGCCAAGCAGGGTCAACTAGTTAGTATGTGGATGGGAGACCGCCAGCAAATACAAGGTGCTATAGTCTGTATTTCAGAGGGAGGAACTGGCAAAACCGCCCCTGAGGATTCCTTGCCTAAGAAAACTCTATGAAATTCATAGGATTGCTGTAAAATGATAGGTAACTTGAGGTGGATGCACACACAGAACACAAATAATAGACAGAGCAGTGTATGTTGCAATGATTGATGAGATTTCTTTTCATAGATTACCTACTAGGTTGGCTCAGAATTTAACCACAGAACTTCCAAACTTAAATATAGCCTATGCCATTCCTTTGCATGTTAGGCTTTCGTTTTTCTTAAATATTTTATTCATCATTCTAGAAGAGAATATTCCGTAATCTGTTTTTTTTTTTTAATTTTTCAGAGAAAGAGGATTTGTTGGAGGAAATGAGAGTATTATTCCCCCAGAAATTTATCTAGCTTTTCCCCCAAGCCTTCTAGCTGGGGCCCGTACACCACTTTTCACCCAGGAGACTTGGTGGAAGCTGCTTATTTTGTTCAGCTGCCATGGGCAGAATGAATCTGGGCTTCCTGTTTCCAGAGGATAACTTCCGTTGTCACAGCACTGTTTCTTAGCCTCTCAGACTGCTGTGGCGGCTTCCCAGTCTGATAAGGCGGCCTGTCACTTCACACACAACTCTGCCTTCTCCTTAACTCCCTTACTCGCTTCTGAGTGAAGAGTGAGGCCTTTCAATGGCTATTTAGAGTCCCCTTTAGAATTCTATGGTAGCATGTTTTCTATGTGTCCTTAAATACTGTATAACACTCATCTGAGGCAATATTCATAAAAAATAAACTGTAATCTTTATTATAATAACATGCAGAGCAAAGTACTGGAGTTCATATGTAGGTCTGGGCTGATACTGTCCTTCAGAGTTCTTTTAGATAGTCTCCTTATATCTTTAAACTTTCATGCAAGGACAAGTAACATAAACAGTCCTGTGGCGACACTACCACCGAAGGCTCAACCCCCAAATCTAGGTCACACTTTCTGACTAGATTCTGTAATGGTTTAATTACCCCTTTGCCTCTCTCTAGGCTTTCCCAGAGAATTAAACCCTCTCCACTCAGACCACCTCCCTGACTGACTGAGGGACTTTATTCCGGCTCTTTCTAACTGAAGGACTGCCAAATGACACCCCGTGTCTGCCTTTTTATATATTCTTCTCTCAAGTCTCCAGCCTCCCCCGCCAATGGGCTGGGTCTCTCCCCTGAGTAGCTATTCTGGCAACCTGTTGCTAGCCTGTTCTGGCACTCAGAATAGCCACATCCCCAGAACTCCATCACAGAGGAGAAGAAAGGGCAAATGGTGATGGTGGTGGTTGGGGGGGATATTCCGCGTACAGGGGGACCGCTGTTGAGTATTGCAACAGAAGGAGTCAAGAGTGTCAAGAAATAGATGCCCATTCTTTGAGCATCCATGGCAGTAATGGTAGAAGCTGGAGAATGGAAAGCAGAATGGTGGTATTCTCATGTGTTGGCAGGCTGACATCTGGCAAGGGGCCTGTGATGGCCTCCCATGTTAACTTTGATGTATGTATCTATGTATGTATTTATTTATTTGCATTCAGTGTCCCTCTTCTTTGCTAAAACTTCAGTGTTGTAAATCTTGGGCTTGTCATACTCCTGCCCAATTTTGATGCTTCTCTCCCTGTGGGAGAGTTTTCAGCAAATGTAAAGGTGGTAGCAGCAGTGACTCTGATTTAAAAAGAGCAGCACAAAATCCCAAGAGGAGAATCTTGCTAATTAGCAGCCTATTTCTGGTCTTGTGTGAAGGCAGAGGTGGCTGTCAAAGGGCCTCGTGACTTAATTGAACAGGCTTTTCTTCCTTGTCCTCCAGCACGTCTCCCCCAGGAAGCCCACAATCCTGAGAGCATCTAGGTTTGGAAGGAGTGAAGGATGCTGTGCCGCAAGCCATGCGATGAACATTTCCATTGGGGTTAGAGCTCTGCCGACAAAATCATGGGGGAACATCACCCCAGTGCTGCACTGCTGAAACCTCAAATATTTGGGTGCAACATGAGATGGCATGGCTCACTGGGAAAGGCAATAACACCTGGCAAGGTGGAAGGCGGTAGGAGAGGAGTGAGGCTGCAGGGCAGGGCAGAAGGGGTTGGACTGGATGGCCCTTGGGGTCTCTTCCAACTTTAGGATTCTGTGACTCTTTCGAGCATGGAGCATGGGAAATGTTTACTATATGCTGTTTGGCAGGCAACACGGGGCTACTCACAAGTGACTGCACCATCTTGGAGACTCTTTTATGAAGACTCTTTTTCATTGGGAAGAGGAGGCAGGGACCCCCAAAGGAGGGGGCGGTTCCATGGCTGGACATGATAGTGAAGAAATCCCTTGTTTGCCTCCAACTGAGGCGGCATGAAGAGCCACGACGCTTCATGGGGAAAATCCTGTGCAGGGATAGTGAAGCAGATAGCACAGCCATTTCATTAAAAGAAATCTCGACTGATTGCTCAATTAAAACCCCTGCATGAATTGGTTAGTAATTAAATTTCACGTATTTGCCTACGAGTTGGCATAGTTCTCAAGGGGCAGGAAACATTATGAGGTGCACAGAGGAGGTTGTGGTTGAGACAATGCCTCTGTGTGTGTGTCTGTCACACAACAAGCAGCATCTTCAGTGAGGCATTTCTCTGTTTGTGAGAAAGGGACAATACAATAATATCTATTCTTAAGGAGATGCTTGGTGAAGAAATATTGTCATCTCTCATTGTCTACAAGACATCACTGTCTGGAATTTTGGACAATCGGTGACCCGAGGCCTATATAAGAATATAGACATTGTCAGATAATGTGTCACATTCCAAGTACATTAATATTTTTGTAATTGCGCTTTGGGGGGGTCCTATAACGGCAGTTTTGTTTGGATGTTTGTTGAGTCTGTTTGGACTGTGCTCCCAGAGCACTTATCACCAGAGAAACTCAAGGAAAGTTTGGGTTACAGAAGCAGAAACTATTTTTGTTGTTGTTACTACTATTATGAGTCTTTTTTTAGCTCTTCCAGGAAGGAAGTAAAAAGGGGGAAGGAAGGTTAAGGGAAAAAACGGAAAGGGGAATGTGGCAGCAGCACCTTTAAGACAAACGGATTTTCTTATGTGCTTTTGTGGATATAAACCCACTTCTTCAGCTGCAGTAGAGAGTGAAGGAAGGGGCAAGAAGGAAGGAAGGCTTCTAATGTATGGCTCTGTTCTTTGCTGCAGCCAAACTTGGATCTTTTCAGTGATGGTTACCTTTTCCTCCACGGGGCCAGGAAACGAAAGTGCATTTGGGTGGGATTGTGTTGTTGACCTTCTGGCGAGCGGAGGTAGCCAGCAGAGTCTGCAAGCCGGCTTCCCTTTTCTTTCCCAAAGGGAGAAGGGCTGCTCCGCACCTGCCCAGCAGCGTCCTCTTCCGAGGGACCTTAGAAGCCTGTTTTCACCCAGGGCTCGGTGGACGGGGGCCTGACAGGAGATCACTTTTCCTTCCTGAGCTAAATATACTGAGCAACAGCTGGTTCCCTGCCTGCAGCCCTAGGGGAGATCACGGCCGGCCCGCCACTCAGTGCTTCTCACGTTGGGCTACTCCGGATGACATTGCCCTCTTCCCCGTGGAGGTCACAGGCTGGATGGCACGAGGTTGGGAGCGGAGTTGGGGGGGAGAAATAGCTTTCCATCTTTGCTGGGCCCCCCTCTGCGGCTTGGGCTTTCATCTTTGGTTATCTGGGAGCATCCTTTGAAGAGTGCCCCCCACCACCAAAACTTTCTGTTCCTTTTTTTTTTAACCCATGTGCTTGGCTCGTTGAGAATGTCACAGGACTGCACAGATTTCCTTAATCCCTCTTTTCAGGCGTTGCAGCTTCAAAACTGCACTGGACAAGATTGGGGGGGGGGCTGCTGTTTGTAAGGTAACCAAGGAGGCATTCCGGAAAAAGAGGATCTGCTGGGCAGGACACTCAGCATTTTATCTGTTCCCCGCCACTGCAGTTAGCTCTTCTTTATGTTCTGAACCCCCCCCCCCGCTTGCTTCCATTGCTGCAGCTGGTGTGTGTTATACCCACAGCACCATCATTGTACACTGTGGTTCACCCTCAGTAGCTGTCCCTTGGTCAGAGCTTGGAAATCTTGCTTTCTTTGGAATGCAGGGCCCAGAATTCCCCAACTAGTATGGCCAGTGGATTCTGGGAGCTTCAGTCCAAAGGAAGGAACATTTCCAGGCTCTGCCCTTTACACTATGGATTGTGCTTTGTTTTTTCATCTCCACTGACTGCTCTTGGTGGCGTGAGCTCTTGCATCCATGCTCACTGGGTCCTGCATTCCTGGGTGTTCTGCAATGCCTGGCTCATATTTTGCATCCCCCCTCTCTCTTTCCACCAGTCGGCAAAAATCTTTCTAGTTAGGCAGGCCTTGGATTTTCAGATTAAAAATCACCTGGCAGAGGAGTGTTGAAAGCAGCGGGCTGAGTTGTATCTTGTGTTTTGTCAGTTATGTTTTAATTGTATTTAAAACTATTTTTATTCCATGTACTTTTTAACAGAGTCATTATTTAATTGGGTTTTTGGAAAGTTTTGTAAAATAAGATCTTAGCTAAACATCTGTTTTAAGTTATTGTAAACTGCTTTAAGTGTCGTTTCTAGAGAAAAGAGGGTATAAATTGAATTAGATAGATGTAGAGGCGGAGATAAATGGAAAGGAAGGAACTCTTGGATTGCTTGGTGATTTGACCACTCTTTGTACTTTAAAATTTTTTTTATTTATTTATCTTTGTAATCTGGGCATGAGTTTGTGTATACAGCTAGCCAGTCAAATGGATCATTTCATGAAAAAAAATGAAGTAGGTGACAGTTAGAGAATTTGACTGGAGTGGGCACTGTCTGACTTTCCAGATGTTGCTGAACTGCAGTTCCCAGCAGGTTAGGCTTCTGGCTGGATGGGCCGTCCAACAACATCTGCAGGACCAAACAGTTCCCACTCTGCTTTTGAAGAGTTGGAGCCCAGGATATTTGAAAGGATGGTGTGTCTTCCTGGATGAATCTTCCAGTTCTTTAAGGCAGTGGTTTTTCCAGCTGCTTCATCTGTGGTCTTAAGATATGAGTTAACCATTGTTTTATTATGTAATTGGCCTTAATTATCGCTAGCTGTCTTATGGAGTTTGGTCAGGAGGTCAGATAAAACTACTCTAAGCAAAAGCATATGGAAGCCTAAAACCTGTAGTAAGACCTAGCTCGCGTTGATCAACTGGAATGGCAGAAGTATTGACTTAAAATTCAACAGGTGATTTCAGCAGGCTGTTCAATAGGAGTATGGGGTCTAGATCGAGGGAGGTACTGGTACCACTCTACTCTGCTTTGGTTAGACCCCATCTTGAATCCTGTGTCCAGATATGGGCACCCCAATTCAAGAAGGATATTGACAAGCTGGAGCAAGTCCAGAGGAGGGCGATGAAAATGGTGAGAGGCCTGGAAGCCATGAAGCCCTCTGAGGATAGACTTAGAGAGCTGGGGATGTTTAGTCTGCAGAAGAGGAGGTTAAGAGGGGACATGATAGCCATGTTTAAATATTTGAAGGGATGCCACGTAGAGGAAGGAGGGGACTTGTTTTCTGCTGCTCCAGAGACCAGGACAAGGAGCAATGGATTCAAACTGCAGGAAAGGAGATTCCACCTGAACCTCAGGAAGAACTTCCTGACGGTCAGGGCTGTCCGGCAGTGGAATCTGCTGCCTCGGAGTGTGGTGCAGTCTCCTTCCTTGGAGGTTTTTAAGCAGAGGCTGGACGGCCATCTGTCGGGATTGCTTTGAGGGTGTTCCTGCATGGCAGAAGTGGGTTGGACTGGATGGCCTGTGTGGTCTCTTCCAACTCTACATTTCTATGATTCTATGATTCTGCAGTGAAGAGCAGGTATTAGATTCAGGCCATAAAATCTCAAAGGTGCCACGGGACTCTTTGCTTTTGCATGACTTAACAGAATTTCATAAACAAACCTTTTTTCACCTGGAGAAGGAGAAGCAGCAGCAACAGAAGCAGTAGCTGAGAATCTTCTGGTTAGGGGTTCCTGCTGAGTGAACAGCTAAATTTGGATTTTGACAGGTTAAATTAAACTGTAAGGGTTTTAATATTTGTAAACTACCTTCAGTCCTGTTATTGCCTCTCCGCTTGGCAGCTTGTACAAAAGTTAAATATAGTACATAATTGTGGTTGAGAGGAAGAACATTTGGGTTATAGGCATAGCAGTCCCTGAGGACAGAGAACTTGAAGACAAAGAGAGAGAAAAGACTGTGAAATATTGAGATGAAGCGCTGCCAGGAAAAGAAGACCATTGTGGTCCCTGTGGTGAGAGGGGCTTTGGGGGCAATTCCAAAAGGACCGAGAAAACTTCTGAATCAAATTGCCAAAGATGGAAGGATCACAGTAGCCAGTGTGGTGCAGTGATTGAGCACTGGACCGTAACTCTGGAGACCAGGATTTGAATCCCTGCTCAGCCATGGAAAGTCACTAGGTGGCCTTGGGCAAGTCAACCTCAGCTTCAGAGGAAGGCAAAGGGGAAGATCCCCCCGTTCTGGGCAAATCTTGCCAAGAAAATCCAGTGACAGATTCTCCTTGGGGTCGCCATAAGTCAGATGTGACTTGAGGGCACACAACAACAACAACAATAACAACCAAGCACAGTGATAGAAAGTGACACTGCTTGGAACAAGCCTCAAGACCACACTGATTGCTAACAATCTGGGGCATTGGTCCACAACTCCAGTTGGTAGCACCTGGAAGGCTGCAGAATGGAGATTTCAAAGCTGATGTGTGTTGACTTTTCTCTTGTGCCGCAGACGTTCATTCAGACCTGTTGCTGTATTTCTCGTTAATTTCAACAGAACCTTTCCTCAAATATTCTGGTTAGTCTTCTCAGCCTAATGCTACTGGCATTCTCACAAATATAGTCATGATTCCTCATTATAGCTATTCATGGGTGCATCTCTTTTAATTTGCCAAGCATTTTACAGTACCAGGATCACCTTGGTTTTTGGCTCATAAATATACAGCTCTGTTTGGTACTGTTAATGAAAAAACAGTGCCAGACAGATTTATGACAATCTGTTTGGAGTGGGCAAAATGTAAAGCATGAAGGAGGGATAATCTCTTAAGTTTCTTTTTTTTATTTTAAGTGTCAATTTAAAGCATCACGTTACAGTATAAGTAAAGAGGTAGCACAGGAATACTTGGCTACTCTAAATGAATTCAAGTCTCTGGGGCCAGATGAACTACATCCAAGAGTATTAAAGAAGTGGGAGAAGCAACCTTGGAACTTCTGGCAATAATCTTTGAGAATTCCTGGAGAATGGGAGAAGTCCCAGTAGAGTGGAAGAGGACAAATATTGTCCCCATCTTCAAAAAGGAAAAAAAGACGACGCAGACAATTACTTCCCAGTCAACCAGACATCAATACTAGGAAAGGTCTTAGAGCAGATCATTAAACAGACAGTCTTTAAGCACTTGGAAAGGAATGCCGTGATCCCTAAAAGTCAACATGGGTTTCTCAAGAACAGACCATGCCAAACTAATCTTGTCTCTTTTTATGATAGAGTTACGAGCTTGATAGATGAAGGGAGTGCTGTGGATGTAGCATATCTTGATTTCAGGAAGGCCTTTAACAAAGTTCCCCAGGACATTCTTGCAAAGAAGCTGGTAAAATGCTGGCTGGACAGTGCTGCTGTTAGATGGATTTGGAATTGGTTGACTGAGTGACTTTAAAGGGTGCTCCTCACCAATGGCTGCTTTTCCTCCTGGAGACAAGTGACTTTTGGGGGGTGCCACAGGGTTCTGTCCTGGGTCCAGGGCTATTCAGCATCTTCATCAATGACTTGGATGAGGGAATAGAGGGCATGCTGATCAAATTTTCAGATGACACCAAATTGGGAGGGGTTGCTAATAGGCCAGAGGACAGGATCAAATTTCAGGATGACCTTGACAGATTAGAGAGCTGGGTCAAAGCTAACAACATGAATTTCAACAGGGAGAAAGATAGGCAAAAACCACACATAGGTAGAAATTTAGTGCCTTATTCTGATGGGAAGAAGAATACCCACCTGTAAATCATGAATGCAGTGCATGAATGCAAGGTTTTTGGGTGTTTTGTTAATTTGGGAATCTGTAAGCCAGCCTTTAAAATGTATCTTAGAATCACAGAGTTGGAAAGAACCCCAAGGGCCAATTTAGCCTCTAACAGATGGACATCCAACATTTGTTTAAAGACCTCCAACAAAGGAGACCCCACCATCTTCAGAGTTAGGCAGTTCTTCTGTCCTGCAATAAAAGTCAGTGCAGCTTTCCTCCTGCATGCCTTAAAGAGTAGATCTTTCGTGTGTGTGTGTGTGTGTGTGTGTGTGAGAGAGAGAGAGAGAGAGAGAGAGAGAGAGACTTTGTTATGGTAATCTTAAGTTTGCTGGGTATGTGCGTGGAGGTTTGAGGCCTTTGTGATGGACACCTGAGAGCACGAATTTAGCCACGGTTGTGTTTTGGAAACAAACCTGTCTTGCCTACCAGTGTGACTTCACAGCTGTTTGTGTGTGTGTGTGAATAGCCTTTAAATTGATGGGTGTTAAGAACCTGGGAGAAAAAAGAGATGCAGCAGATTTGTTTGGTTTTAGCTGTAGCTTTGAGATGCTATGAGGCAGTGTATTAATAGCTGCCCAGCGTCAGTTGGGAAGTGATGGACCAGGGATGGATTTCTTCTCCTTGGCCTATTTATCTTTCCTTCCCTCAGAGAATGTCCCAGTTTGGGGGCTTTTTTCCCCATCTGCTGACCAGAGGCATTGCGTGGGCTCCTTGTTCCTCCACATAGACAGTTTGGATCAAAAATTCTCAGTGCTGAAACTGGGGTGGTGGAGATCCCTTTCTCTTTCTCCTTCTCTCTTCCCATTCTGGGTTCTTGGCAAAGCTGTAAAGTAGAGACAGGATAATGTAAGCGAGGGGAATATATGTTTATGGATTAGGAACGGAAAGGATATTTGCCATCATCTATTGGTGAGAATAACACAGAAGTGAGAGTTGTGTGCAGTTTTTGGCAGCCCATGGTATTTTGGCGGGGGGGGGAATCTGCATTGGAACACACATTAATATTTATTGATTGATTGATTGTACTAAAAAAGGGTTTTCAGAGACACACTTTACTGTGCAAGGTGAGGGGTTTACAAAATCCATAATTTTTCCACAGAAAAGCAATGTGTGTTTCTGGAAACAGCATTTTTTTCTTCCAAAATAGTATTTTCTTTGGCTCACTTCTCAAATGGACAGAATTATGTTCCACGATACTTTGGAATGCGCAAAACCCAGGTGAAAACTGTGTGGAAGTATTTGGTTTTCCCTTCAGTAGGGAGAAAACTTGCAAAAATCATATATATATCTTCCATGTGTGTTATGAGAGAGATGTTAATCTTCAAGTGTGTATGTGTATGAGAGAGAGAGAGAGAAAACATAGATGTGTGCATATACATACCCTTATGCAGGTTGAGCATCCATCCCTTTTCCAAAATGCTTGGAACCAGAAGTGTTCTGGATTTTGGATTTTGGAATACTTGTATTTGCATAGGTATACATAATGAGATATCTTGGAGAGGGTACCCACGACTAAACACTGATCTTTCCCCCTTCAGCCCTCCACGGAGATTCTCATTCAGTCTAAGTAAAGATAAAGAACAGAGCAAGAGGAGAAGGCGAGCAATAAATACCTGTAATTTCAGCCTGCCGCCTCTCTCTCCAGCCTTAGGTCTCATTCATTTGCTGCTCCTGTTGTGTGTGAGACGTGGGGCTGGGGAGAGTGAGGATCTGTGAAGTGGTGGGGATCCTCGGCTCCCATCATTTCAGGGAACCCCACATCTCTCTCAGCAGCGCTGCGTCTCTTGCACCTCTCCCCAGCCTCTCTCCCTCCCTAAACTGCAACCCCAGGATTCCACAGGATATAACAGTGTAGTGCAGAAATGACCTTAGGCTTGTTCTGATTTCTTGGCTACAGTCTCAGTTTTGACTAATGTCAGTACCAAGGTATAGAAGACCTTTCACTATCTCATGTTTTTAAATCATCCTTATATAAATGATCTGTGGTCATTACTTTTTTAAAAGTATTTTATTGAGCATAAGCAAAACGAAAACAACATAAAGAAACAGTTCTTGATACAATAAAACAGAAAAAAAAAAGATAAAGAAAAAGAAAAGAAGTTAAAGATTACAATTACACTTGATAATACCAATATAAATACCCATATCAATACAAACACTAAAAATTTTGTTTTCTTAATATTCACCTGTAGCCGTGCTTTGGTACTTGCTTTATTTCTGTCCAGCCTTTTTCCCAAAGCTGGGACTTAATGTGACTTACAAGGTTGAAATAAAAGAAATAAAAATGTGTGTAATTTTAAAAAAAATACTATACAAAGCTGTGCTGCGACTCACATGGTTCAAAACAAAATGTGGGCCTCGTTATCTGTGACTCGGGTCCTTTCAGAACAGGTGCAGCCAACAGACAGACAGCCATGTGCCTCGTACCCAGGGGTGGGATTAGCACGTTCTTTCCCCCGCTCCTGGCTAGTTCTGACTGTTGCAGAGCAAAACCTGCAGTGTCTGGGCCCGGCTGACTGTGTTCTCTGTGCTTCTTTCCCCCCAGTTCCTGAGGGAAGACTTGAATTACCATGACCCAACGGTCAAGCACAGCACTTTCCACGGGGAAGACCAGCTCATCAGCGTCGAAGACCTTTGGAAGGCCTGGAAAGCCTCTGAAGGTGAGCTCAGAACAGCGTCCGTGTTGTGTCTGTGTCTTCTGCACAGGAAAATGGCACTTTTGTGAACTCGGTTCCATATAGCTGTTGACTGCTTTTGGCTTTTGCCAAGGGCCATCCCATCCAACCCCCTTCTGCCATGCCGGAAGACGCAATCCAAGCACTCCCAAGAGATGGCTATTCAGTTTCTCTTGAAAAACTCGGGAGACTCCACCACACTCCATCGAGGTAGCAGGTTCCACTATTGAACACCTCTTATTGTCACACAGTTCTTCCTGTTGTTTAGGTGAAATCTCTTTTCCAGCAGTTTGAAACCATTGTTCCATGTCCTAACCTCTGGAGCAGCAGAAAACTTCTTCCATCTTCCGCATGACATCGCTTCAGACATTCTAAGATAGCTATCATGTACACTTCTCAGACTTCTCTTCTCCAAGCTAAACATACCCACCTCCTTAAGCTTCTCCTCATAGGACAGTGGTTCTCAACCTTCCTAATGCCGTGACCCTTTAATACAGTTCCTCATGTTGTGGTGACCCCAACCATAAAATTATTTATTTATTATTTCCAGTGCCTCCCCCCCCCTGGCAAAGGCCGCCTCACTGGCCAGGAACGTGGGGGCGGGCAGGGAGGAAAGAGGAGCCACGTGTCTCCCCCGGGAAAAAACTCTGAGAACCCCCCTGGGCTCTGCTTCTGCTTCATTCTCGGTTCTGCTGGGGGGCCAGTGTGGGAAAAGTTTCCAGAGTGTCGACCCTGGCCGGGGGGGGAGGAATCCCAGCGCCTTTGTCTTTTGCACCGGGTGCAGCTCGCCCCCCGGAAAAGCGCTGCCTTGCGGGCCCCGGGCCCTTCTGCAGCGCCCCCCACTGTGGCGAGTGGGGCAGGGGCCATGATGAGGATGGGGTCTGCCCCCCGTGCTGCCGCCGCCCCTCCAAACTGGCCCATCAAACGGGAGGTTATCCCGGTAGCAGCGAAGGGGAGCGATTTCAGTCCCTTCTGAACAGGGGGCAGGAGGACGCAAGCGCGTGGCTTGCGCTTGCGCACCACCACTCCTGCTGTGGTGACACTGTGGCCACATGCGCTCCCGCCAAAGGGGACAGGAGGACGCGAGCGCGTGGCTTGCGCTTGCGCACCACCACCGAGGACGGAATGGAGCCTAAGACCATTGGAAATACATATTTTCCGATGGTCTCAGACAACCCCTGTGAAAGTGTCGTTCGACCCCCAAAGGGGTCGCGACCCACAGGTTGAGAACCGCTGTCATAGGATATTTTTGCCGCCTGGGTCCTTCTTGTTCCTTTAATTGCCTTCTTAATGCTGCTGCCAAATCCTAATTATCATGTAAATGGGTTTCCCTTGCAAGGGAAGGGTTCAGACAGAGCTCTCCTCCACTTGGAGTCCAAGCCCCCTCCCTCCACCTTCTTGCTCCTGGACCCTGTCCCACGCATGCAGCAGAGGCTCTCGGAATGGATGTGGAACTGACAGGCGGCACATCAGGCCTTGTGGATTGGGCTCCACGGCCCATCCAAAGAATGGGCTGGGGGCACATGATGCTTGGAAGTCCTTAAAACTTCAGCACAGGTCCAAAAGCAGTAAGTATCTTGTACAGATACATGAATTAAAACAGGAGGCTGTAATTCAGGTCCAAGGGCTCAGTTTGACTCATGGCCCAAAATCTCATCTGTGGGGGAATCTGGAGCACAGGTGGGAAAGGAGGAGCTTCACCCCACTCTTGTGGCCCCTTAAACCTGCACCAGTCCCCACAAGCCCCCCTCCAGCCGCTCCAGCACTTTTACAGTAGCACAGTTTTCAAGTCTGCTTATTTGAAAACCATGCAGAAAGCCCCCAAATGCGTGAAAATTCCCCACCCATCTGCGCAAGACCCCTCACGCCCTGAAATACTTCTGTTTCTGTCAGAGTTCCTCTCAAAATCAGGAAGTGATGCAACATAACTTTTGATCACCATTTGGAGAAGGATGCTCAAGGAAAACAGTGGTATTTTGGTGTGCTGGGATGTATATGTGTGATCCTCAGGGATGTTCTTGGGGAGATTTTGGCCCCTGGCCCCCATGCAGTTTCCCACACTGGTGTAGAGGTAACCTTTCCTCTTTTCAAGGGCTCTCCGCTTCCTCTTGGAAAGATCACTGGTCGTGCTTGGATTCCCAATAAGTAGGTTGAGTGGAATGAGGAGAAATCTGTGGGTTGTCGCAGAGGCAGAGCCTCAGCTGAAGCACAGAATGAAGAGAGGGTTAAGGTTAAGGTTAAGGGATCTAGGAGTCTTGATGGACCACAAGCTGAACATGAGTCAGCAGTGTGATGCAGCAGCCAAGAAAGCCAATGCGATTCTTGATTGCATCAATAGGAGTATGGTGTCCAGATTGAGGGAGGTAATGGTACCACTCTGTTCTGCATTGGTTAGGCCCCATTTGGAGTCCTGTGTCCAGTTCTGGGCACCTCAATTCAAGAAGGATGTTGACAAGCTGGAGCATATCCAGAGGGGGGTGATCAAAATGGTGAAGGGTCTGGAAGCCATGCCCTATGACGAGCGTCTTAGGGAGCTGGGGATGTTTAGTCTGCAGAAGAGAAGGTTAAGAGGGGACATGATTGCCATGTTTAAATATTTGAAGGGATGTCATGTTGAGGAGGGAGTGGGCTTGTTCTCTGCCGCTCCAGAGACCAGGACAAGGAGCAATGGATTCAAGCTGCAGGAAAGGAGATTCCACCTGAACCTCAGGAAGAACTTCCTGACGGTCAGAGCTGTTCGGCAGTGGAATCTGCTGCCGCCTCAGTGGAGTGTGCTGAAGTCTCCTCCTCCTTTGGAGGTTTTTAAGCAGAGGCTGGATGGCCATCTGTCAAAGGGAGGGCTTGGATGGTGTCTCCCTGCCTGGCAGAAGGGGGTTGGACTGGGTAGCCCCTCTGGTTTCTTCCAACTCTAGGATTCTATGATTCTATGTTTCTATAATTCTAGGTGACACAATAGCAGTGTTTAGATATTTGGAGGGATGTAATGTGGAAAATGCAACACAAAGCAATGGATTCAAACTCCAGGAAAAGAGATTCCTCCTAAACATTAGAAAGAACTTCCTGACAGTAAGAGTGGTTCGACAGTAGAATATGCTGCTGCCTGGGGGTGTGGCGGAGTCTCCTTCTTTAGAGGAGATTTTTAAAGAGAGGCTGGAGGGCTGTCTGTCAAAGGGAGTGTTTTGATTGTGTCTTCCTCTGTGGCTGAAGAGGGTTGGAGTGGATGGCCTTTGGGGTTCTGTCCAACTCAAGGACTCTAAGATTCTAGATCAAAAAGCTCCAACGAGGAACTTGGTGATATCCTGGGTACCTTTTCCCCATCCACCCTGAGGCTTGCATCTCCCACACCAATTGCATGCATGGCCCGGGGTTTCCACGTGGCCACTGTGGTAGCACGCATTGCTTTGTGCTTCCAGTTCCCTGGTATCTAGCAGTTCAAGATAAGGACAGGCTATGGAGCCTTCTGTGGCAAAGACTTCCTCTCTCCCTCGTGGTCCCTGTTCAGTTCCTCTTCACTGAAAGGAATGGACGTGTTTGTTGCCCCTGCAGTCCCTGCTGCTGTTGGGTTCCCCCAGGTGAGATTAGAGGCACTGCAGCCAGCCAGCCCCTCCTTGCTTTCTGCTTCGTTCAGACATGCGTCTTCCTGTCAGTTTCAGAAGCTTTTGTCCCCTTTGATAAGCTCTTCACAGAATGTTTGCATCTTGGCAATTGACGAAGCTGCTTGGGGTTCCTGCAAAGAAGCACGTCTGTGGGGAGGGGATGCAGCAGAGAGGCAGGCCTGGAACAAGATATGTATCTGGGATGTCCCACGTGGATTCAGAGAGTGAAAGGGGCCACTCTCACTCTCCTCATCGAAAAGCTGGCACAATTCACTCGTGTCTCAAGAAGACAACACCATTGTGACTTCTTAATGAAGGACTGCTTTCCATTCATTTCTTGTATTAATAGAAACAGAGATCATCTTGATCCACCTGGTTCTCATTTCAGCGTTTTAACTTGGAGGCTAGAAAAACAAGCGTGTGCTTTTGCATGTATGAGATGTTTTGCTGAGGAATGCTGTCAGGTCATAAACTTGATTTTGTTCTGTTGAATTTTGTAAAGTTATATTGTTATTTGCCATTAAGTTGATTTTGAATTACGGTGACCCTAGGAATGAGAGGTCTCCATAGGGCTGGAGGGCTGGTCGTCCACAGCCCTGCTCAGGTCTTGCAAACTCAGGGCAGCAGCCATTGTTGCTTCTGTGATTGAGTCTACCTGTCTGAAATGGGGTCTTCCTCTCTTTCTACTGCCTTCCACCTGACCAAGCATTACTGTCTTTTCTAGTGAGCCAGGTCTTTTCATGATATGCCCGAAGTACCACTGTCTCAGTTTAGGCATCTTGGCTTCTAGGGAGTGTCCAAGCTTGGTTTGCAATAGGACTCTTTTTGGCAGTCCATGGTATAACTCTCCTCCAGCACCACGTTTGAAATGATTTTCTTCCTATCGGCTTTCTCCATGTCCAGCTTTCAGTACTTTCAATAGAAAAAGAAAGGAAGGAAGGAACAGACACACATGCGCACGCACACACACAAAATGGCCATGTAATCCAGCCTATAACCATGCGGGGATACACAGTTCAAGCATGTTCAGAGTGCTTTTGCCTTAGCAGCCTCCTGGTTTCCGGTGGCTGAGATAACACCAGAGAGAGAGACTGAGAGAGAGAAGGCAATTTTGGCAAGGAAATCACCTGATTTCTGGCATAGTGTAGATGTGGTTGTTTCAGTTTGGATCTCCCCCACCTCTCCCCCTTCTCTCCTCCACCTCCTGGCTGTAATTGCTGTGTGAAACAAGTCTTGTTTCCTTTTGACAGTTGCCTGGTCTGAAATAGGAAAGTAATAACTCTCTGTGATGCTCAGGAATTTAGGTCCAAAATTTTGGCAGTTAGTGGTGCAAAGCAGCTTTCTTTCTGGTCTCTGGCTGCCTTATGGGCTGCCTGAGCTTATTCCAGATGAGTGTTAACTGGCTTAATCATGATCTTCTCCATGGAGGAGTTTGCCATGGCTTTTGAAGGTGTCTCTTTGCTTGGAAGGTGTGGCAGGAGAACCCAGTGGTAGTTATTGCACCTCCTGCTGCTGTTTTCCTTGTTTTCCATTATTTGTATCTCACTTTTAGTCCCAGGATCTAGATTCAGCATGGCTTACCTGTCAGACGAGAAACCATATAAATTACAAATTAAGTCAGATATGGTGTTAGGAAATATTTACAAATGGCTTTCCTCAAGTTAAAGGGACACTAATGAAGGGAGTTGAAAGCTGCCCTACAGGCTGCATTTTGGAGACCCTTTCTGGACCTTGAGGATTTTCAGAAACCCTCCCGAGTCAGGAGGAGACCCTCCCCTCCTTTGGTGGATTATTTCCATGCTGAACAGCCCTCTAGGTGATGTTCCAGAGCCTCTTCCCCAGTGACTAGCCTGAATTTGCCTTGCCTCCATGTCAGCCCTCCTCTTGCTTCTCTCTTTGTCGTCAAATGCATATGGTGGGAAAAGGTTCTTTCCAGCCTCCTGAAATCCTCTGCAATGTTCCTTTGTCCCTCGTTCCTTTGCTGACTTCCCATCCTCTTCTCTTAGGCCCCCTTTGCTAGAGGTGGGCAACTGCCAAGGGTGGGGTGCACTTTTAAACCTCCGGGACCTCATTGGTGAGGTGAATGTTTACAGAAATGATGTTAGGTCACTTCTTGTTTTGTATCTGGACAATTTGGGGGTGTTTTCTTTTAATTTAAATGTTCCTTTGATGTTTGGGGGAATCATGACAGTTCTGAGGTGTTTTCATAGAGTCCTAAAGTTGGAAGAGACCTCAGGGGCCATCTGGCCCAATCCCCTCCTGTGCAGCAATTCACAAGTGAAGCATTCCCAAAAGATGTCTGTCTGACCTTAGGTTTAGGGAATCTACCACTCTCTGAGGCAATCAGTCTTTTCTATTGTCAGATGGCCCATATAGGCAAGAAATTCTTCCTAGTATTTAGGTGGAATCTCTTTCCTTGTCATTTGAATCTCTTGGTTTGTGTTCTAGTCTCTCGAGTAGCAGGAAACAAGCTGGCTTCTTCTTCTAAATGACATCACCTCAGCTTTTTGAATATGGCTCTATACTATCACCTCTCTCGGTGTTGTCTCCTCCAGGTCAACATGTTCTAGCTTGCCAGTATCCTTCTTAAACTGTGGTTCTTTCCAACCTTGCAACCTTACATGGTTTAAAGACTTCCTTCCAGAAAAGGAGAATTATCCTTCTCTGAAGCAATCCCTTCCATTGTCCAACAGCTCTTACAGTCATGACATCCTTCCTACTGCTTAGGTAGAATCTCTTTTCTTGCAACTTGAATCCACTCATTTGTATCCTAGTCTGTAGAACAGCAGAGAACTTGCTCCATCTTCTGCATTAATGCTGGGAGTTGCAGTCCAACAACATCCGAAGGGCCACATGATTTCCAGCCCTGTTATAGCACCACAAGCCTACTCACTTAAAATGGATGTCAGTGACCAGCTAGAAGCAGGAGATCAAGAAGCCCAAATGGATGCTGATTGTGAGAACATGAGGCACGGAAGGGCTTGTGTCATTGGCTGTTTGAGTCAGGAAAAGGGTCAAAGGAACACATGGCCAGGGCTCTGACGACTGTTGAACTCCTGGCCAGGTTTTTGGCTTATTTTGACTGCTCTCTTGGCTTTCTCTTCCTTTTGCAGTTTACAACTGGACAGTTGATGAGGTTGTGCAATGGCTGATCACCTACGTAGAGCTGCCACAGTATGAAGAAACCTTCAGGAAGCTGCAGCTGACTGGCCATGCCATGCCAAGGTCAGTTTTGGGAGGGATGTGCATAGGATACTGCGCTGGGAAGAGGGACAACCCAGGACCAGAAGGGCTTCAGAGGACATGAGTTTTGTGGGGGTCCCAGCATCCTAAAGATTGACTATGTGGTTGGTATCCTGCCTTTCTCCCAACATAGGGCCTAAAGTGGTTTGCAAAACAGACCCTGGCTTCCTCACAAAGCTACAGGGTTCTTCAATAAAACCATTTTCAGACCAAGTTGTTTTTGTAATTAAAAAAAAACAAACAAACCTTAAAAAATTCTCCCAATTTCTTTTGCACGTAAATTGCTTCCGGTGAATGGGTGATCAGTTTTGTTTGTGAGCCTCACTGGTCATTTTAGGCTTGCAAAATGTCTTTTAATTTCAGACGCCGTTTTTGAGAATTCTGGGCAGTTAGCTGGATAGTCAACTGTTGACTGATTGCAGTGTTGAGTTTAGCTGCAGAGTTTATCTTCTCCCCTGCCCCAACTGCCTCTGCTGTTGTGGCTTCCAGGGGAGACAGGCACAACTGCAGTGCACAAAAAAATTCCTTTCAGAATTCATCAACAAACTTGTGGGAGCAGCGTCTGGTGTGTGTGCCTCCTCCTGGCAGCAACTCTGAATGTGTATGGGTTGCAGGTCACTTTGAGAAGACTTTGGCACTCTGGGATATCACTTCACACAGAGAGACACTCTCCACACACCAAGATATGGGGATGGCTGTTGAGGAATTCTGAGCACCCTTCCAAACTCTTTTGCCTGAGGTTCTAAAACTGTTTTTACAAGACTGTTTTATTTTAGGGTTTGAAGGATTTTTTTAGATTTGTGTATTCAGTTTTTAAAAAATGTCTTTGCCCATTGCTCATCCTCTCAGGGGCCTTGATGAGTTTGGAAGTACTTTAAGCCAACAAACTCTCAAGGGGTGAACTCAGAGGGCTGCTTAATGGTAGGATGGCATTTTACCTGGGAAGATGAGGTACAATGAAATCTTACCAGAGGCCCTGTTCAGTGGAGCTGGTGCCAAGGATTGAACTGGGGTCATTCTGCATCCAAAGCAGGCATTCTGACACAGACTGTTCCCCATGGCAGAGGGGAGAAAAGGACAGCAGCTGTGAGGCAGCCTTTTTCTCAGCTAGACTTCCTCCTGCCCATAGACTCATTTCTGAAACACTAATCAGGTGTTTAAGATCTCCCACTTGTGGGCTCTGGAGGTCACCTCCCTGGCTTGGGAGAACTCTCTGAGTAGAGAGGATATCCAGAAAAAAGAGTTTCCTGCTGTGTGAAATTAAAATAGCTGCTGCCTCCCTAGATTCTAGTCCAAATTTTCTTGTGAATAACAAGGAAGCTGCTTGTTAATTTCTCCTTCCTGCATGCAGGCCCTCTCTAGGGGATCCTCCTTTGGTCATGCTGCGTTTCTTTTCCTGAATGTCTTTCCTGTTCCCAAATTGAAGGATGGTCTCTCTCTCTCTCTCTCTCTCTCTCTCTCTCTCTTTCTGTCTCCTCTAGGTTGGCAATAACCAATGCCACCATGACCGGAACTGTCCTGAAGATGACCGACCGGAGCCATCGGCAGAAGCTGCAGCTCAAGGCCTTGGATACTGTCCTCTTTGGGCCTCCCCTTTGTAAGTCACTTTACCTAGTCAACGCTACCTAGGGTTGACTGACTGGTATGTAGTGTATTTCCCAGGGGTCTCCCACTGGGTCCCCCATTAACTTCTTGTCGTTTCCCAGGGACAAGTCTCAGATGGCTGCTCTTGAGCTGTAAACCCTGGGGCAGCTTGCCTCTTGTTTTCCTGAGCGAGACAGTCTTTTTTCCTATGTGGCCAGGGGTTTCCAGGGTTAGTAGCTGTGGAGACGGGGCCAGCCAGAACTCTTTTCCTGTCCTGTTTGTTCAGGCTCACTCCTTCAGAGCTGGACAAGAGAGAATTCTGTGGCTGTGGAACTCTCGGAGCCAGGGCAAAGCAATCCTTGCAATCTGAAGCAATCCTTGAGCAAGGATGAAACGTGGCCTGGGCATGATGTGTGTGTGTGTGAGTGTGAATGTGAGTTGCTCTAGCCATCTTGGGGTAATTTGCCCCATAGAAGTTGTCCTGTCATTCTGGCTCTAAAAAGTTAGGCCTGAGGAGGAAATTCTGAATGGGAGGGTGGCTCTGCTTCACAGTTTTAACCAATCTGCAGCTGGCATATCCAGACTGTGACAGATAGACATATGTCTTTGTTCTGTTTCTGCTCTGTGCAATACTTCTCTGCAGGGTTTAAGCAGAAAGAGGAGTAAAGTGCTGAGAGAAGTGAGGAGTCTTGGTGGGCAGCAGGGACTGGAAGTTGGCAGAAGTGTGGGTGCAGGAGGAAACCTTATTCCTTTGGCTCAGGGGATTCCATTCAGAGGTCTTATGGTTTCTTACCTGCTAGCAGGGATCACTGGTGTAGTAGGAGAATTTTCTCTGTAAGCAGGAAGACTAAAGGGTTTGTGGTGTTATTCTGGACCATCAGGTCAGCTTCAGTGTATGCCATCCCAGTGAATGAGAAGCCACCAGGAGATCTTGTTATGAATAGCCCTTCTCATGTCTTGCAAGCTCAGGGCAGTCGTGGCTTCCTTAATGGGGCCAGTCCATCTGTCATGCAAAGCCAAGCGTTTAAAGGCAGTTCTGTTGAATGGAACTGGGGGTCCCCTCAGTCCAGTGCCTCCTTGAAGACCATAAGCAGTAGTGCTCAAGAAACTAGTATTCGGATGTACCTCTGGAGATGGAGATTCTAATAGCCTTTGGCAGACCTCACCCCTTCCCTTCCTAAATTTCTCTTTTTTGGAAATAGAGACCATGACCACATCAGTTGCAGAAGAATGGCCACAGCTGGATGGTAGAAGACATGTGTAGCAGGCCAATCCCTGCCACCACCAGTTGGTGCAAACCAGGGTTCATTGAATATGGCTGTCTATTACTCCAGTTGACAGCAAAATATGGCCAACAGCAAAGGATTGTGGGGATTCCAATCTAACATCCGAGGTAGACCAGAGCTGCCCATTCTTGGTGGCAGCAATTCTAGGATAGATGGATTGAAGATTTAACTTGGTATGGGACAGCTTTCTGTGTTCCACACAATAATTTTCAAATTCTCAAGGGCTGCAACAAAGCAACATGCTGTTAAAAACCTGAGTAGTCAACTCCTAGAATTCTGTCATTGCAGAAGAGATTTCACTTGACGATAGAAAAGCAGCAATGAGGGACCCGTCCTAGCTCCCTAGGGAAAGAGTTCCAGAGCTGGAAGCGGCTGCCAAGAAGGCCTTCTCCCTTGTTCCCTCAAAGCACACCTCAGAAGGGGCTGAGACCAAGAAAAGAGCTTAGAGCCTGAGCAGGTTCGTTTTGAAAGATACAGTCCTTCAGATATGTTGGACGTGAGCCATATTAGATGACAGGAGACTGGATGTCTCCCATTCAAAGGGTCTCCATAAGTCAAAGTCAACTGGATGGCTGTTAACAACAATAGCAAGGCTGGCTTAAACAAGGTACTAATCCGGTTGGTGATGCCTCGTGTTACTCTGTGAAGGCCAGGCATTTGTGGATCACAGAGGCAGCTGAGAGTCCCCTGAAAACTCATGACCAGGGTGGAAGGCCAAGGGCAAGAAAGCCTCCTCTCTTGGAGGGGCGGGGAGGGTTTGTGGGTATGGCTCCCATTTCTGAGCTTGGGCTGCTGCTCCCCCAGCACCTGGGCCATGCTTAGGTCATGGCTGCTCCCTCCTTGGAAGAGCAGGCTTCTCACAAGGAGGAGGAGTGCAATTCAGTGCTTCAAGATGGAGGATGAAGGGTTAGGACTCTGGAGTGGTCTGTCAGACACTGAGCCTGGTTTGTGTCATCTTCTGTTGCTCATCCACTTTTGCTATTTTTGAGAAGGGAATGTTTAGACCTGCCTGAACTGTGTGGGAGCCAATTTGTGTTGTGTACCAGGATTTGCAACTCCATTGATGTGAGAGGTGGTTGGAAAGCAAAGTGAATGATTTATTTATTCTTTCTTAAGTGCTGTCTTCCCTTGTGGGATTTCCAGCAGCGGCAGAGGAGAAAACCCAGCAAGGCAGGGCCGGCTTCTCCCTTGGCTTGGCCCGCAGATGGAAAGGAGCAGCTTAGCATTTACAGGTTAATGTTGGAGAATCTCAGGCGCCCGTCTGTGTCTTTTCTGGGGGTTTTGCTGTTCCTTATCCTTTAAGACTTCCCTTTGGATTCATGACTGCCTAGAATCTGAGGACTTTGGAAGATGTACAGAATTGGATAAGGTGGAAGATTGTGTCATGGCTGAAAGTATGATCTTCACAAATGTTGTGTATTATTTAGCTATTTTATTTTATATCCCATCTTTTTCTTAATTGTCAGAATTGGGAAGTGCCTTGCTATACAGATCAAAACAAATTAAAAGAAACTACAGCTAAAACAGTCGTTATAAATACTGTAAACACAATTTAAAGACAAATGGCTTGTCCTGTTGAAAGCAACTCTAGTTTAAAACAGTTTAAAAGCATTTAAAACAATGAGAATAACATTATGAAACCTTCCCAATCCCTGCCCTTTGCAAGAACTGGTTAATAGCTAGACAGTTGTCTGAATAAAAATGATCTTGGGCTGTGAGGGGCAAGAGAGGAGAGAGGGGTCCAAGTCTGTCCTCCAGTGGGAGGGAGTTCCACAGCCTGGGGGCAGCTGGGGAGCTTCAGAGCAGATGTCTGTGGTGAGCTCTGTTTGAGGATGCTGCCAATGGTCTTCGTCATTTCTTAACCCAAATTACTAGTAGGTATTTTCTTTTCTCTGGGCTCTGAGTGGCGGCACTGCTGTTGTGAACACAAAATGGTGGTAAAGCACACAGAATGTTCTTTCTGCAGAGTCCATTGGCAGCTGTGCCCCAGCAATGTTTCTGCAACTCAGCTTTCCTTGGGAGGTAAAATTCTTTGCAATGGAGGTCATTCCTTGGTCTTTGGGATCTTACCCTTTTTTTCTGTATCTTGTCCCACATTCCATCCCCTGTTTCAGTCCCACGAGTGGCAAATGGATGTCAGCATCCTTGCATGTAGTGGTTCCAGACTAGCCAGGAACTTAAAAGTGTGTGCAGGATGGGATCCACTAAATATTTGGGCACCTACCCTTTGCCAGGATGTGAAAGCTGGACAGCGAAGAAAGCTGACGGGAAAAGATGCACTCCCTTGAAAGATGGTACTGGAGGAGAATTCTACAGATACAGTGGAATTACAAAACAGAGAAGTCAATGGGTCTCAGTCCCCAAAACTTCAGTTGAGCATTTAAGAAATACAGTTTCAGCATCCAATGAAAAGAGGAAGGAAAAGTGACCCAAGGAATGTAGAAACAGCAAACAGAAGAGGAAGTCTAGTGACGAATAATTTTTAATTTTTCACTCAGCAGTGCTACACATACTGAGGGTAAATTGCATTGTGAAGCAGAGTTATTTGGCAGGGCAATGCCTTCAATTTGCCTCCTTCCCCATAGCTACACCCCTCCTTTTGGCCATAGATGTCGGGGGGTCATTTGAGACAAGGACCTAAATGGGAACTGTTTTTTCTCTTCAGTAATAGCTTTCTTGAAAAGCATGTTGGCTGTTAAGAAGCTCTTTGCTTTAATCAGAAAGTGCTGATTACTGAAATATCTGAATACATCGACCACTTCAAATATTTACAATCCTTGGAGCTGTGTTTAGATTACCTGGGCCTGGCCTTGAGGAGGAGTAGCTGTGTCAGAGTCCTGCTAGCAATTTTGATAAACTCCCCAGTTTTCATTTTCAGTGCAGCCCCTGCAGGTGCCAAAGGGGCAAGCAGCCTCAGTGCCATTTGGGGACAGCTTAAATTTGAAGCGTGGACAGTGACTAAGGCAAAAGAGGTTGGTTGAACCAAGGGGCAAGGTGCAGTTTTCCCTCAGTGGGAATTGAAGGAATAGGCAGTGATACCAGGGGCATCCTCACAAATGCTTTGTTCAGGAGGGAGGAACATGGACCCGTGAAAGTTAGCTCAAAGCACCGAGAGGTACTTTCCCTTTCTGGGCATGGAGAGATGAGAGGAATACAGGTCAGGGGGATTCTCTTTCAGTGGGCAGGCAAAGACCTCTTCAAACAGGTGATTGCCCGCCTGGTTATTCTGAAGGGCCTTCTAATGACATCTATGTGTGTTGGACCTTTATTCTGACTATGTTTTTACATAGAATCCTGGAATTGGAGGAGAGCTCAAGGGCCATCCAGTCCAAACCCCTTCTGCCATGCGGGAAGACACAATCCAAGCCCTCCCTTGGACAAATGGCCACCCAGCCTCTGTTTAAACACCCTCTCCAGAGAAGGAGACTCCATCACACTCCACTGAGGCAGCAGCAGATTCCACTGTCCAACTGCTCTTTCCCTTGGGGAGTTCTTCCTTAATGGAATCTCTTTTCCTGAAGTTTGAAGCCATTGCTCCACAGTGTCCTAGTCTCTAGTGCAGCAGAAAACCAGCTTGCTCCATCTTCCACAGGACATCCTTTCAAATATTTAAACATGGCTGTGTCACTGCTTCATCTTCTTTTCTCCAGGCTAAACATACCCGGGTCCCCAAGCCACTCCTCAGAGGGCTTCATAATTTCCAGACCTTTTACCAGTTTGGTGGCCCTCCTCTGCCTTTGTGTTGTTTTAAATTAGTGGTGTTTTAATCAGGCCCTTTATTTAATTGGCTTTTCTTTTATGCTGTGAGCTGCCTTGGGTTCCAAGGTGAGAAGTAAAATAAAAAAGTAAATGTGATGAGGAAATGTGCTTTTGATGGTTAACATAACATAGTGTTTAAAAAGATGACTAAAGGAAGGTTGGATGGAAATATTTTGGGAGCACTTCAGTTTTGCTTTCCTGAATGGCAGGAGGTTAGCCTAGATGGCCTTTTGGGTACCTTCCAGCTCTAATATTCTGTGACTGTTCAGGTGGAAGACCAAACAGAGGACCACCCGGAGGGAACCTGACTGTGGCCAACCTAATAGACTGGCAAGGCAGGTCTGTGCTTGTTGGACCTTCTTCCCTTCCCAGACTGGACGGGCCCTAGCTATACGGGAGTGGAATGAATGCCATCTTGGCAGGATATAAAGAAGAAAAAAAATAAAGAGTCAGTCACTGTGACTTCTTCTGAAGCAAAGTGTCTGTCTGGCTAACTGTTTCCGCAAAGAATTAGGAATTGTATGAGGTTTATTTATTTTTTCTGCAGTTGTAGGAAGAGACCCACTTTTTAAAAGGCTGGATATTTTAAGTACTGAAAAATGAGTCTCAGTTGGAGGTCAGCTGGAGGAGGCAATCCCATAATGGAGATGGCTCAATACTTTGGGTAGATTCTGGGCAGGAACTCCGCTCAGCTAAAATGGCATCTTTGCTCAGAGGCATTGTTTAGAGGGAGAGTGGGGAAAGTAGGGCCCTCCAGGCCCCCGGTTTTTTTAAAAAAATCAGCCCCTTGGTAGCAGGGGAGGGGGCAAGTTTGTCTGGTTTTTGCCCACACCCTCCAAGGATAGGTTAAGTCAAGTTCTGCATCATTTCCTATCTGGATTAAAGGCCTCCCCTTGGCCTCACATGGCACAGAAAGGGCCTCAGGTGTGCTAATGTTGCCCTCATGCCTTTAAGAGCACAAAAGCGGGGAGGCTAATGAGGGTATGTCTTCCAACATCAGGAACAGGGAAGGAAACTGTTCTGAGCCTGGGTCTGTGGTGGCGTTTCTTGCTTAGCTCCATGACAGGCACTGGGAAGCCAGAGGGAGTGAGCTGGGAGTGAAAGGGAGGTTGCAGTGGTATGATTGATCTCTCTTTGCTAGGAAATCCCCTACATGGAAGGGTCACCTCAGCTGCACTATGAGCCTCTCTGAGCAGGTGGAAAGGAACGCAGACCCCTTGGCTGAAACTCTGGAAAAGTGCCCAGGCGGATGGAGGGCGCTGAAGTCCTTGTACCGCAGCCCATGTGCCTAGAGGTTTAGGAAACAGGGCTGCAAGCTGTAGGGAAGACCTGTTTTTGAAGGGCATGAAGAAGAAGGGAGGCCAGGAAACCCTTGAGCAGGGCCAGCCTTCAGCATTGGCCTGCTCTGAAATTCCTTTTGCACGGCACTTCGTCTCCAAGGGCTCCCTCATGTTTGTTTACTGCTGATATGTGTGTGTGAGAGAGAAGGGGGGTGGAATGAGAGAGATGGTCTCCATAGTGCTGGGACTTTGGCTTGTCCCAGTTAAGTTTGTGCAATGCTGGCACAGGAAATGCAAGCGGCCTAGCGGGGAAAGGCACAGTAAATGCAGGGCCTGCTGCGGAGGCTAGTCAGAATGGGAGAGCCTGGTTGCGTCACCTGCCTGGATAGTCACAGAGTCATAGAATCATGGAGCTGGAAGGGGCCCAACGGGGCAGGACTCCAACCCCCTGGTCAGTGCAGGATCTCCTTCTAGAGCATTCCCAGCAGCAGGTAGCTGCCCACCCTCTTTGGAAGACTTCCAGAAAAAGAGACCCCCCCACCTGTCTAAGCAGTGGGTTCCACTGCCAAACTGCTCTTTGAGAAGGTCCTTCTAATGTTGAATTGAAATCTGCCCTCCTGTAACTTAACCCACTCCCTGGGGCAGGAGAGAACAGGCCACTTCCTCCTCCCTCGGACAGACCCCGGAGGTGTTTAAGGGAAGCAGTCTTTCCACCCTTCTGTCTTCTGTTCCCCAAGCTGAATGTGACCAACTGCTTCAACCTTTCCTCATGTATTTTATTCTTCATATCTCTTACCATCCCTGTTGCTCTTCTCTGAACCTGCTCCAACCTGTCTGTATTCTTCGTGAAATATCTGCACCCAGAGTCTGCAGACAAGCTTGGGCAGTGTTAAGTGATCTTGATGCCTCCTCTGTTCCCATGATGGTGAGAAGGAAGGTGACACAGTTGTCACTACCATCTTCATTTATGCCCTGTTCACCCCCAGAAGTGGGACTCAAGATGACTTACAAGTTTGTGCACAGTGCATTTAAAACACACAAAAGATCAGTGCTACAATGGAATTAAATGATGAAAACGTTAAAAGTAGTGTAAAGGATGCAGTTAAAAATCATTTTAAAAGCAGTTTAAAAAATAACAACAGTGCACTTCAAGAAAAAAAGCCCTTTCTTTAAAAGCCCTCCATTCTCAAAATAAAAAGCCTTGCCCTGCCAGAGTTCCTGAGGCCTTTTGCGTTCATTCTGGGAAGATGACATGGGGAAGGGAGCAAGGGGTCACACCCTGAGGGCCTTCTCACCACTCTGAATAAGCCAGGGGCGATGAGATGTGATTCTGTAAAATCAGTTTCCCATGGGGCACAATGACAAGGTTGAGAATGTGGGAGAACATGTGAGGATCCACTGTGATGATGAAATGGGAGGTGAGGCAAGGAGTTCTAAACATGTCCTGGTCATGCGCATCATGCAAAGCAGAAAAAGGTCCTTGCCTTAAAATCACCTGACAGGGAGGTGTGTGTGTGTGTGTGTTTTGTGAAACAGATCTTTTCAAAAGTGCAGGTTAAATTCTGTTGACTGTGTCTGTGTTGCTCCAAGATTTCTCAGCTGGGTGTTGGGTGCTTTGGAGGAACCTTCTGCCCATCTGCGTTCTGCACATCCAGTAAATTTTCTAATCCCTGAGATGTACTCTCAGCAAAGACAAGGGCAGCAACTTCCTAGTTACCCCCACCCCACCCCCCAAAAAAAAAGAAGCAGAGGAGAGGCAAATCTGGCAAAAGATTCCTCTTTCATACTTCTTTAGCAAGAAGAGAGAAGCTGCGGGTGGGGTGGGCATTAGATTCCCAGGGAGTCAGGCGAGGTGTGTTGTGAACCCTGTGGTTAAAGGCCTTGGGGCAGTGCATAATTCACAGGGGGAGCACCCACGCCCAGGTGTGAGCAAGGCTGTTCATCGCTGGCCCCAGGCAGAGGCATGTCTCACCAGCTGGCTGGCAGAGCAAAGTGGAAAATTACGTGGCAAAGAGATTTGCCAGAACACAGAACGAATTTGGAAAGTTCCCTGGAGAGAGGAAGGACCAAATGGCCGAACAGAAGGGAGGGAAGCTTGCAGACAAATTAAGGATGCCTTCTACGGAGTCGGGACTGCTGGCCTGTCGTGCCCAGTAGGGTCTCCTCTGATTTTCCAGGAGTCAAAGCTTTCCAGAATCTTTCTCAACCCTGGCACCCATGGTCCTTTGCAACTGGAACTTCCAGCTGGCTGATACTCATCTTAAACTGTGTTGCCCTCCCAGCTTTGCATAGCCTCTTCTTCTTTGGAGTTCCTTAAACAGAGGTTTGGACATCTTTCAGGAGTGCTTTAGATATGCATTCCAGCTTGGCAGAGGGCCGAACTAGATGCCCCTTGTGGGCCCTTTTACCTTTAAGATGCTATGATTCTAAGCATACAGCTGGAATGGATCTCAACAGGTCATCTAGTCCAACCTGAGAGACTGGCTAAATAAACTCTGTTCAGAAACCTCCAAAGAAGAAGAATCCACCATCTCAGAGGGAGTCGCTTCCACTGTTATTTAACAGCTCTTACTGTTACCCACCCATATACTATGTCCTGAGGATCATAATTATTTTATATCAAACATAGTGAGCCATAGAGATCTACGGAAAGGACATGTAGGCAGTAGAGGTATCAAAGGGCAGCCCTGTTTCCTGTCACACATCCTAGGTGAATCTCAAAATGGTTCTCACAGACCATTTGAATGGATTTTCAGCAATAA
Source organism: Ctenosaura bakeri (assembly GCA_948474755.1). NCBI lineage: Eukaryota > Metazoa > Chordata > Lepidosauria > Squamata > Iguanidae > Ctenosaura > Ctenosaura bakeri. The sequence continues at coordinate 497,258 of CAOLHI010000286.1, forward strand.
TAGCACCAACATGAAACAAGAGGTCTCTGGGATCAAATTAACATTTCAAACAACCAGGAATGTGACACCTTGGAAGCATGTCTCAGTCATCTTGCAGGGAACTACAAGGATGCCTGGCTGTATTTTCTTTGAACTACAAAGCTGAGATCCATCTTCATAAAAATGCAGCCATCTGATCCCCAGGACTTGTTCAATACTATAACTAGCACCCCTTTTCTCCATTTTGGAGTTTTCCCAGACTTGCAAACAATGCCTCTGTCAGTGGAAAAGCTCCCCTCAACCCCACCCCCTAAGGCTAGGTTGGGCTTTTCGCTTGTCTTTTCCCAGCTGAAGACTTCTGGATTGGTAAAGTATTACCCAAAAACCCTTATGTCTCTCTGTCTCTTAATTTTCACCTCTTTCTAAATTCCTATAGTCTTGTATGCTTGTGGGAGTGAGTGCAACTGAGTGATTGTATGGATTTTAACATCTATTGCAATAAAATACTTAAATTTGAACAGCTAGCCTGATTCTCTGTGATCCAACTCCGTAAAAGCTGGGCTAAAAGATCCTTAATTACCCTGCCCTCTTTGCATTGCTACAGCAGTGTTCATAGCTAATTTTCCCCATAAGTGATAATTTTGACAAGCATTGGGAATCCCCATAAGGGACCCCCAGCAAGCAGGGTAACATTACTCTGAGGAAGTTCCTTGTAATGTTGAATCAGAATTTTCCCTTGGGTCATTTGAATTGAATGGTCTGGGCCCAATACTCTCTGCAGCAGGGTTCCCTGGAGCCATCGAGGTTCCACGAGAGGTCACTCAGGGTTCTGTGAAAGTTCATGACTGAAAAAATACACTCTTTTTGAGCTGTAGGTATAGTAATTTTTACACAGGAGTTCCTAGAAGTACTGAACATATTTTTTCGTCCAGGGCAAACACATGGAGAAAGGTGAGAACTCACTCCATGCAGCTTCACTGGCTTCTTCATCAGCCCAAATATGTTTGAAATCACACAGGTGAAGAAGAGACAGAAAAGTCACCAGCCCTCACAGAAAACGCAGGCGCCCACCCTCCAACATAACCAAACTTCCTTTCTTGAGCAGTGATCAGTAGTGAAACAGAGCCTGCCCGCCCGCCTGCCCGCCTGTGGCTCTCACCAGCAAACTCCTCTTAGGCCTTCCCAGCTCTCTGCTGAAACTTCTGGGTGGGGCTGAATATTCTGAGTGCGGCCATTACCAGCACGGATACGTCCAAGGGGGGATCCTTGCCATTAGCTGTCCCAGTGGAAGCGGGTTGCCCCACCTTCTGCTGCCGGTAATTCCAGACACGCCTGCGTTCTTCTCCGTAGTGACACAGTTGGTATTTCTGCTGCCGTTTAGTGTAGTAATAAATGAATTGCATCAGGAACGTTTTCTCTTAATGACTAGATTAATGAATAGATTTCTCCTAATTATTGTTCAGAAGGTAAACTGCAGTAGTTAACTACCATGTTATTGTTGTTATAATTTAATATTCCTCCCTTTTCCCCAGCCCTTAGATTCAATGCAGCTTACAAAAATTAAAACGGATGCAGCCAAAAGTTCACATAGTACAAAAGTTAAAATGTAATTAAGCTATCAATAGAATTAAAAGCAATTAAAACATACCACTTAAAAAGAAGAAGAAAAAGCAACAGCGCTAGACAGTCCAGCCCATTCTGGAAGGCTCTTTCTCTGTGAGCAATCAGTCCTCAAAGTTCTGCTGAAGCAACTACGGCCATTTCCACCCTACCTTTTTATAGTGCTCTTATTCCACTTTCAACCTGCTACGGAATCCTGGGGTTTGCCGTTTAGGATGGGGCATTTAGATTTCTCAGCCAGAGAACTCTTGGGCCTCCCTAAACTACAGCTCCCCCACTAGAATTCCACAGGATGTTGAAACTGGGATAATAGCAGTATGACAGCATAGGACAGAAATGGCCTAAGTCTTCACCTGCCTGCAGAATGATGGCAAGGAGGGTGCCAGTTTAGCCTCTCAAAGAAGGGAGATCCAAAGCAGCTACTGAGCGTGTCCTGTCCTCTGTCCCCCCCACTCCCGGAGTGCACCTGTCAAGATGGTGGGACAAGAAAAGGGGCCACCCCAGCAGACCTGAAGACGTGGGCAGGTTTACATGGGAGAATATGGCCCTTGAGACAACCTGCACCTGAGCCATATAGGTCTTTATAGGTCATAACCAGCACTTTAAACGAACAAGGGCTGTTACACTTTTCAAGGAGATAGCCGTGTTAGTCTGTTTCAGTATAAAAAGGAAAAAGGGAGAGAAATGTAGGACAGCATTTTTAAGATCAAATTATTCACTTAGCAGAAGCTCTCCTGGATTTCATTCCACTTCTTCTGATGGAATACGAAGATTGCGTGCCATCAATGGAACACTGTCTTTAAACGGTTCCGTCAGTGGAATTGAGTGGCTAGAAGTTGTATTCCCTCAGAACATCTCAGGAAGTAGACTGAAGTCCACAAAAAGCTTGTGCTGAAATAAATCCATTAGTCTTAAAGGCACCACTAGATCCCATTTCCCCTTTCCTTTTTATATTCACACAATTGCAGTAATTACCATTCAACTATGTGAAGAAGAGCCTTTATGGGTGTAGCTGCGTGCGGCCTGATGACTTTTCTGCTGGCTGTAATGCACCTGCTGAGAGGTCAGCAACCGAACAAGATGCCACCCCATTAATTTGTACCTGGGGGGCTTCCGTCCCATCTTGATTGCCTCCCAGCTTGCCTTTCTACAGCTGAATCTCTGGCGTGGCCCAAATGCCATGCTGAAGAATTGCTTCCTTATCCTGGTCTCTCCGAGCGTCTTCCACTTGCCAGTTGAGTCACAAATGTCTTGCTTGCCTGCCTTGCTCTTGGCCAGCTGCTTTCCTCCTTGCCCACTTGAACCCTTCCTCAAAAAGCAAGGCAGGACTAGGAAGCTTCCTTTCTCTTCAGGGGTTCATTCTGCACTGCCTACCTTTTTTTGAAGATTAATCATCCAGGCAGTCTTACAGATTAACACTCACTGATTTTGTGGAAGTACAAATGTTTTTGCATGGAGTGAAGGGCGCCTAGAGCTGGAAGGAACCACAAGGGCTGTCTAGTTCTGCTGTCAAAGAGGTCTTATTATCAGGAGGTGCTATTTAACATTTAGGTAGAATCTCTTCTCTTACAAGTTGAATCCACCAATTCATGTCCCTGTCTCTGGGGCAACAGAAAACCAATTTGCTTCATTTTTTACCTAGCAACAGCCCATCAGATATTTGAGGATGTCTGTTGTATCTTTCTTGTGTGGAGTTAGGGACTGAGCTCTCTTGTGTAGTGTTGGTGGATTTGCTGTTTTTGTGCAAGGCTGAAACCAAATGAATGCTGGCATACAGTCAGTTTCACTTAAGGGTGGATGCTCTTCCACCAGCCCGTGATGACACAAGAATCAGGTAGACTGAGATCACTATCTCTCTTCAGTGATTTTCAGAGATCCACCCTCAGAGGGGACAGAGTAAAGCAGGGCTCCATTTGTGTCCCTCTCCATTGGGTTTCCTTGACAGGGTGCTTCTGTGAATTGCACCACAAAGCCTACAGGAACAGTTGGAATGGTAGAGTGAAACCTGATAGATGTTGCTGGGTGCCAAGCATTTCAGGTGAGATGTTCCAGGAATGCCCAGTCAGGTTCCCAGATCTGCCAGCCCAGCCCCCTTGCTCAGGAGTCCTTTCTCATCACCCAGCAAAACCTGGCCTGGTCGTGGTGACTGAAGGGCCCTCACAGGCTTCTGTGTGCTTTTGCTGTGCATTCTCAGAGTGGCAAATACCTTTCGATTGTCTCAGAAAGGAGGTGCTTCACCACAGGGAGAAGGTGGGGGCTGTTCTCCTGCTGTAGTGTGTGTAGCTAGATCTCCGTTCCACTTTGTTATCTCAGACCAGAAGATGCTGTTAATCCTCCATGCTGCACCTTTGCCCCCTCACATATGGCGCTTCTTCTTCAACAAACACTGAAAAGAGCACTTTTTTTGCAGTCATTCAACCTGACTCTCATCTAGTGGGAGCTCAGCTGTCAAGACAAAGATGACAATAAATAGGGAAAGGCAGCTTGGTGTTGCGTGGTCTCCATTCCTCATTTGGCAGGTGCTCCGTCAAGTGCCAAAAGCTCAAGAAACCAAAGGAAAACATGCCTGTTATTTTCTTGGCACTGATCTGAAGAGGAGAGGAAGACGCCAGGTGCCCTTCTCGGCATTATTTCAGGCTTTTATGTAGGAAATTGCTTTACAGGCATCCCCCACTTTTCATCGATTCATTTTTTGACATTCCACTCTTTTGCCAATTGTGAATTACAGACATGTTCCATTATATATCAGCAAGGGGTGTGCTTTCATCAGTCCTTCTTGCCTGTGGCCTCTCTCTGGGGACCACTTGCACATGTGTGTGCTGCTTGCAAAGCGAGCTGAGGGGTGGAGACAGCAAGAGACTTTGCAAGAGGCATGTGCAGGCCCAGGAGCAGTCAGCCCCAAGCAAACCTCTTTAATTTCCTTGTGTTCCCTCCAGGAAGAAAGCAAGAGGAGAAGAACTGATGAAATGCTGATTTCTGCTCTTCAACCAATTCCATTTTCTGACCATGTGCTGGTCCCTCACCCATTAGATAAACCAGGGATGCCTGTATTTGTAGAATCCTTCATGTTGTGAGGAGAGAGTGGGAGAGAGCAACAAAGAAAGAGAGATTTTCTTTTCAGTGAGTAGAGGTGGTGATGATGGCGGAAGAGATGTCTGATGGCAGACACTGGCATGCCAAAGCAAAGGGAGGGTTGGAGCTCTGAATCCTTTGCTGACATAGGCTGCAGCCTTTTCAGCAGAGCCCACCGGTTGGAATATTTTCTGGACAGGAGCCACCAAGAGCAAATCTGGGAAAAACAATGAAAGGAAAGCCTTTGTCCTGGATTACAGTGCTTGGGGCCCTCTGGTTTAGCCCGGTCAAGGGAAGGAGCCGTGCTGCTTCATTTTTCTGTGGTCAGACCTTACCTGGATTAATCCTGTGTCCAGTTCCGGGGCAGTCCAGTTCAGAAAGGATATTTACAAGCTGGAAAGTGTCCAGGGAAGGGCGACCAAAGGTCTGGAAAACAAGCCTTCTAAGGAATGTCTGAAGGCACTGAGCAAGTTTAGCTTGGAGAAGACTGAGAGGGGACATGATATAGAGAGCCATCTTTGAATATTGGAAGAGATGTCACGTAGGAGATGGAGCCAGCTTGTTTTCTGCTGCTCCAGAGACTAGAACACATACCAGGAGATTTATATTACAAGAAAGGCAATCCTGACTAAATGTTAGAAGAAGCTTCCTGATGGTGAGGGCTGTTTTGGGAGTGGAGTGAGAAAAAAAAAAAACCAGTAGTGCATGCGCTGGTAACTTCACGGCTTGACTTCTGCATTGCGCTCTACATAGGGCTCCCCATGTGCTTAGTCCAGAAACTTCAATTAATTCAGAATATGGCAGCCAGGTTGGTCACCGGAAGATCTAAAACTGACCACATAACACCAATTCTGAAGTCTTTGCATTGGCTGCCTATTAGTTTCCGGGCACAGTACAAGGTGTTGGTTCTTACCTTTAAAACCCTTCATGACTTGGGGCCAGCCTACCTGTGGGATCGCCTTCTCCCATATAATCCGCCCAACACATTAAGGTTCTCTGGGAGGAACTTACTGCAGCCAGTCAGAACTAGGTTGGCTGCAGTTACCCAGAGGACCTTCTCTTCTGTGCTCCCAAGCTATGGAATGGCCTGCTGGAGGAGACCCGGCACATTACCAATCTTGACTGCTTTAAAAGAGCAGTCAAGACTGATCTCTTCTGACAGGCCTTCCCAGACTAGCATTTCCATCGCCTCCCATTTATTGCCTTGCTGCTTTGCTAATAGCAATTGATGGATTTTTAATTGCTGTGTATTTTAAGGGGTTGGTTTAGGTGGGTTGGTGGGTGGGGAGGATTGGGTATGTTTTTAATGTCTTTTAATGTATTTCAACGTATAATGTATTTCATGTTGTTCGCCGCCTCGATCCATGTGGAGAGGCGGGATACAAATAAATTTCATTATTATTATTTATTATTAAAATGGTGGACTCTGCTTTGTGGCAGGTTTTTGAGCAGAGGTTGGTTGGCTGCCTTTCTTGGGTGCTTGTGCAACTCAGTGACCATATATATGGGTTGGTGCACCTGGCATCTGGGTAACCAGGAGAGCAGCAACCAGGTCAAGCCTCAGTCAGGTGTGGGCAGGCCTGTTCTTCCTTGCCACCTTCTTCCTCCTCCTCCCTTGCGTTGCTAGAAGGATTGTGAAGGAAATGAGCCTGCCTGTGCTTGTTCACAGTGGAGGAACTCTTGGCTGCTTTCTGCTCTGATGACAGTGCTTTTATGTGAGAGGTCTCTTCACCGGCACATGCTCAGAAGTTGCGTCTTCATTGGGACTGGCTTTCTCACTGTGGATGGCCTCGGAGGAGAACCCCTGTGCCCAATGGCTGTGGCCTCCCAGGCAGATAGAGGCTCATGGGGCTGATCTGGCCACCGCTGTTTCCTGAAATATTTGGCTTTGGCAGAGTTTTGCATGCTGTGAGGAGGGCTCTGGTGTGGTGCCCCTTGTTCACGTCTACCTGTGCCACACAGTGGCCTCAGCAGAGCAGCAGAAGGGCTGGAGGCATCTGACTGGGGATGGGGAAGAGAGGGGAGATGCTAGGCATGAGGAGGCCACACGACCCTGCCAGGAAACATCCTGCACCCTGGATAGCAGAGTCGTGTATCCCTCCTCACCCCTTTTTCCTCCCCACAATTAGCCAAGAGTGGGTTCTGCCCATTCATTTCTCCGAATCCGTGGTGAACAGGATAGGCGTGGTGGAGTTGGGACGCTCACTGGCGGAGTGTATGTTGGGGGTGCAGAAAGGCTTGACTATGTTTCAGAGTCACCTCAAATGCACTAAAAGCCTCCCAGACTCCTTTACGCCAAGTGCTTGCCTCCCTTCTTGCCTGGCTATGATCCCTGCGTTGTTTTCCCTTCTGCGTCTTGCAAGTGTTTCTCTGGCTGCTGTTCTGATCTTCAGGTGGGGCTAATTGTGGGAATGAACTGGGTCTGATTGAATCTGTGATGCTGCCAGGAATGCCATAATCCAGGAGCAGTGGATGCCAAGATGTTGACCCTGGCATTGGAATGGCACTGTCTGCTTCAGTTGTTGCTGCCACAAATACTATTACTTCCCAGGATAAAAGGCCAAATATAAATATTTCAATAGAATAAAAACTTTTGTTTTGTTCTTGCTGTCATCCGGAAAGTGCTTGCTTGCAGAAGGGTTTCCAAGTTAGGGGCCGCTGATTGCCGAGGAGGCATAAGCCCTGGCACCCCTCAGAGTAAAGCACTTCTGAGATAAGGGCACCGAACAAGAACCAGTTCCCATCTCTCATTCCTGTTGCTTGCACCCTCAGCTCTACACTTCATGTGCCTTTTTGACCCCATGTTTCCTTGCAGGGTCCCCCCCAGTTCCTGCCCTAATCACCTGTCAAAGACACGAGCCCCTGGAAAAGGGCAGCAAATGAAGGCCGTCAGTCCTATGGGTGGACCAGCAAGAGCAGATAGGTGCCCTTTGCTTTCCTTTTGCCCTTTGGCAGCCAGTCTCTCTAATTCTCTAAGCAAATTCACTAGTCCAGGGGAGAGCCGGGACTCCTTGTCCTCCTCTTCTCTGCCTTTTCTCAGGAACTAGAAGGTATTTGCAATCCCTGGGGACCAGAGCCCATTTCACAAAGGCATGGAATGGAAACTTCCATGAGAAATGCAGCAGCGGCAGCAGCAGGATGAGAACAGGTCAGAGGAAAGACGCCCCTCACTTCTGCTGCCAGCTATGAGCAGCTGCCATCTTTCAGAATTAATTTCAGTTTCAGTCCAAGTTTGGCAGGTGGATCATTGCCCCTTCATGTTCTTCTTCTAGAAATCTTGCCTAAATTGAAGAAGGTCATTAGCTCTAGCAAAGCTGCTCTGTGTGAGTTCCTTCTGTCCTTGAGGTTTCCAAATCTTTTGGGAGCGCTTGTCCCATGCTCAGAGCTGAGATGCTCTCTTCAGCAGTGCAGTGTTTGAACATGATTTCTGAAATGGGTGGGGATCTTGGGGGTCCCTTCAGAGGATGGGGAGAAATTCATCAGCAGAGCAGCTTGGAAGATGGTTGGTCAACACAGCAGTGCCTAAGAAGCCCTCATATTCAACGTGTTCATCCTCTAGTTTGACCTATAAAGCCCTATATGGCTTGAGTCTGGGCTCCTCGAAGGGCCATATTCTCTCTTCTGAACCTGCCTGTGTCTTGAGATCATCTGGAGAGGCCCTTCTCTTTGTCCCACCACCCTCGTGGGTACATTCTTTGGTAACATGGGAGAGGGCCCACCTTCTCAGAGGCTGCTCCCAGGCTTCGGAGGTCCTGCCCAAAGAGTCAGATCAGCACCCTCCTTACTCACTGTCCACAAGCAGGTAAAACCCTTTTTATTCCAGCAGGACTTGGTGAGTTTATTTTCCAAGAGAAACAGGCCTTGAAAATTATACTGGACTTTTTTTTGTTGTTTTAATTTGTTTGAACTGGTTTTAATTCTGTGATGATTTGGTTGGTTTTTTTAAGTTTAATTTATAACCATGTTTGTTCTAACTGTTGTAAGTCACCTTGAGTCCCAAGCTGGGGAAAAGGCGTGATGATGAGGATGATGGTAGTGGTGAGGGTGGTGATGATGATAACAACGGTGGGCTTGTCTACCAGGAACTGCTGATGCTGACCAAGAATCTAGAAATTAGTGATGTTGTTGTTTTGTTTTGCATCCATAAAAAGAACCAAGTGCTGCAGTTGCCTTCTTGAAGGGTTAACAAAGAAATGTTACCATAGATCTTGAAGACTCAAAACAAAAACCAAGTATCCGTGGAGCCGTGGTGGTGCAGGAGCCGTGGTGGTGCAGTGGTTAAATGGCAGCACTGCAAGCCACAAGGTTGTGAGTTCGATCCTGCCCGGCTCCAGGGTTGACTCAGCCTTCCATCCTTCCGCAGGTCGGTAAAATGAGTACCCAGCTTGTTGGGGGCATGTATAGAAATGTTTCGAAATACATGCTATTTGTAAGTTGTTCGCCGCCTCGATCCATATGGAGAGGCGGATACAAATAAATAAATAAATAAATAAATAGAAATATCCAGTGACACCCTGAAAGACTAAGAGGCCTGTTCTGCCCAGAGCTTTGATGAACTAGCATCCATTTCTCTTAGGACCATAACACATGTGTTGGACTGCAAATTGCCAAAGATCTCTGCTCTTCTTGGGCAAAGCATTCAGCAGAGCTATTCTGCTGGGCTCTGAGAACAGAATGTTCATTTCTCATTGAAAACAAATTAATTTCAGTGAATAATCCAAAACCACACATTAGCTCCCAGCTATAGATAATAATAACCTCTTTCTGTTCTGCTAAGTAGATAATTTGGGTGTGTGTATGTGTGCATGCTGATGGGAGAGGAATAAAACTCATCGGTTCTACTTGGCCTCTTAGAAATAGAGAAGGTTTCAGAGCTGAGCAACCCCACGCTGGGTCAGTTTGTGATAGTTCCTGTCAGAAAGCTTCTGTTTATTTTTGACTCTTCTCTGTGCATGCGTCTCTCTTTTCACACCTTTGGTGATCAGACACCAGACTGTTTCCTTCGTGTTGTGCACGCACGTGTTGTGCTCTTGCTTCACTTGTGCTTTTTCACCACGTTAATCAGCTCAGAGGTGGGTCTTCACCCTTATTTGCTGCCTTTGGGGGAAATGGTTGTTCCCTAAACTGTGTCAGCAAGAGAGCGTCGTGGCTCAGAAGGAGTGGTTTCTTCCTGCACGGAAGGGCAAAGAGAGGGATTGACGTCAGTGGATCCCCCTGGAAGTTAGAATGAACAGAGAGGAACGGGTCGAGAGGCCTCTTGGTTTGACTCCCAGGAACAGTTGTCTCATATGTACTTTTATTTGTATGTTGCCTTGCTGATCAACTGACATTAATGGCATTCTTCCTTCCATTGGGAGAAAGTGGGAGGTATGATAGTCTCAGTGAAAGGGAATATAAAAAGAGACAAAAAGGAGGAAAAATGAATCTTGGGGCATCTCTAAGGCCATTTCCACACTAGACTGTTAATAGCACTATGATTCCACTTTCAACATCCTCTGGAACCTGGGGTTTGCAGTTCCGGGAGGGGCTGGCTGGCCCCTCCCAAAACTGCAAACCCCAGGATTCCAGAGGATTTTGAAAGTGGAATCATCGCACTATAACAGGCTAGTGCGGAAATGGCCTAAGACCACTAGATCTATTTTCACATAAGCAAAAGCTCAGGCTAAAATAAATCAGTCTTAAGGGTGTCACAGAACCCCCTCCCCTTTTTAAATCATTAATAGACTGTGCCCTATAATGTGGCTCTCATGGAAAGCACAGCAAAGATCGAACATGGAGCGATGGTTTCAGAATTCAGGAAGAGAGATCCCATCTAAACAGCATCAGGAAGAACTTCCTGAGAGTAAGGGCAGTTCAACAGGGGAAGAAGGTGCTGTCTCAGTGCAGTGTGGTGCAGTCTTCTTCTTTGGAGGAAGCAGAGACTGGATGGCCATCTGTGTCTTCCTCCATGGCAGAAGGGGGTTGGTCTGGATGGTCTTGGGGTCTCTTCCAAATCTAGGATTCTGTGAATGGAGTACGTTGGTGTGCAGGGCCTTTCCCCCTGTCCCATGGGGCCAAAACCAAAAACTGAAGGCCAAATGTTTTCCCTCCCTTCCATTGTTCAGACAAGAGCCCCTCACTTGAGCTGCTGCTGTTAGCATTTCAGAGGAGTCCTCTTTGGACGGAATGGGGGCTTTTCTGAAAATGCAAGTAGCAGCTCAGAGAGAGGGTTTTTTCATGGGAACTCTGGTGAAGGGAGAGAAGTCAGCTCTTCCTTTGCACCAAACACGGTCCAGCAGCTGCTCAGGCTTCCCCTCAGCTGTTGTTCCTGGAACAGGAAGTGCATTGCATTCGCACAGTCCCGTCCATCGAGCTTGGCCTTGGGTGGCTTTCGCTGGTGGAAGAAAGTGAGCAGATTGGCAGTATTTGTATCACCTGACCCCATGTTTCTACCTCTTCACTCTGTCGTGGAAAGAAGTTGTTTTTATTTATATCCCACCTTTTCCTTGGGCTCAAGGTGACTTTCAGAAGTTAGAACAGATACAGCAAAAGTTGGCTCTGTTGAATGACCTTCATTGGCTGCCCAGACTTGGTGTTCCTTTTGAACACAAAGGTGGTGCTCCAGTGGTCTCATCTGACCTAGAGATCAGACGTTCTCCACTAACCAGAGGAAAGAGCAGAGGAGAGCTGGGCCTGTGAAGACGTCCTAGACCAGGTGTGTTTCACAGGCTTGTTTTTTTTTTTTCTGAGCTTGTTTTTGCTGTGCTTGGGGGCCTTGCTTGTTTTTGCTGTTAATTGCTTGCTATTGTTTGCTGGCTACTGCCTGGCCGTGGGCTCTGCCTGATCACACGGTCTGACTAACGAGAGGGGAGGAGGCAGCTGCGGGGAGGAGCTTTATTAGGAGCTACCAACGGGCCTCTAGCTCATTTCCCAGAGGAAAGAGCAGAGGAGAGCTGGGCCTGTGAAGACGTCCTAGACCAGGTGTGTTTCACAGGCTTGTTTTTTTTTTTTGCTGAGCTTGTTTTTGCTGTGCTTGGGGGCCTTGCTTGTTTTTGCTGTTAATTGCTTGCTATTGTTTGCTGGCTACTGTCCTGGCCGTGGGCTCTGCCTGATCACACGGTCTGACTACGGAGGGAGGAGGCAGCTAGCGGGGAGGAGCTTTATTAGGAGCTACCAACGGCAAGCGCCTTCGGCGCGCGCACTTGCACTCCTTTACTTTCTCGAGCTTCTCCTGTACTACTCTCTGTAGTTTCAAGGATGGAAGGTGAGGGAGCTGCTGCAGTCACCTGTAACGCTTGTGGCATGTTCCTTTTCTTGCCACAAGAGGTTCTCGGGTACACCTGCACCAAGTGCAAGCTGGTCACCTTCTTGGAGGAGAAGGTTCGCCAGCTGGAGGCACGAATTTCTGATCTCCATCTTATTAGGGAAGGGGAGGAGTTTTGGATAGGGCAGAGAAGACCTACCAGAAGACCGAATGCACGGAGGAGCTGCCAGATCAGGAAGTCACCACACTTTGCCGGGAAACGGAGGTTTGGGCGAATGTCACACGGAGGAGTAAAAGGACCAGGAAGGTAACAGAGACTCTTAGCATACACAATCGCTTCGAACTACTTGGCCTTATGAACAATGAGGAGCACCACGCGGAGGGAACAGAATGTCAACAAGAAGGAATCAAACTTCACCAACAGGGACTAGATCAACACTCCCAGCCTAAACAGAATGCCCAGGCAGTCCGAGTAGAACAGGTTCGCCGAGGAGCCCAGGACAAGTCTCAGAGGAGGCGAGTTCTGGTTGTTGGGGACTCTTTGCTAAGAGGAACTGAAACAGCAATCTGCAAAACGGACAAGCTCAATCGAGAAGTCTGTTGTCTTCCTGGGGCCAGGATCAACCACATAACGGAGAGGCTAACCAGGCTAGTCAAACCCACTGACTATAAGCCCCTCATTTTGGTTCATGTGGGAACCAATGACACTGCGAGGAGCAGCTTAAACCACATTGCAAAGGACTACGAGCGTATGGGGACCAAGCTTAAGGACCTTGGTGTGCAGGTGGTCATTTCGTCTCTCCTCCCTGTTCAAGGATACGGCGCATGTAGGGAAAGGGCAATAGTAGAGGTCAACAACTGGCTCCGCACATGGTGCCGCCAACAACGGTTTGGGTTTTTGGAACATGGCCTGAATTTCCATGAACATGGGCTTCTGGCGAGGGATGGGCTGCACCTCACAAAACTGGGCAGGAATGTTTTTGCAAACAGTCTTGCAAGGAAGATTAAGAGGTCTTTAAACTAAGATCCACTGGGGAGGGAGACAAATTTCAGGGCAAGGCTAAAGAACATGGGGGAAAAGGCCCAAATGATACTGGACAAGTAGTACAAGCGGCCAATGGCGGGGGGAGTAGAAACAATAGTACAGGACTTGCAGGAAGGGCCTGGGGACTTAAGTGTCTCTACACTAATGCAAGGAGTATGGGAAACAAGCAGGATGAGCTTGTACTCCTAGTACAAGAAAATAAATACGATTTGATAGGCATCACTGAGACCTGGTGGGATGAGTCTCATGATTGGAATATAGGAATAGAGGGGTATAGCCTATTTTGTAAAAATAGACCAAACAAAAAAAGGAGGAGGAGTAGCCTTGTATGTCAAGGATGTTTTCACCTGTGAAGAGATCCTGGGCTTAAACCCAGAAAGCCAGGTAGAGAGCATTTGGGTAAGAATTAAGGCAGCGAGAAACAACAGGGATTTTCTGGTGGGGGTTTGCTCAGACCTCCAACCCAGGCTGAGGACTTGGATGACGCCTTCCTCAACCAAATGACTGAACATTCAAAGAGGAGAGATACAGTAATAATAGGAGATTTCAATTACCCGGATATATGCTGGCAGTCAAACTCTGCCAAGACAGCAAGGTCCAGAAAGTTTTTTGCTTGTCTTGCAGACAACTTCATGGTCCAGAAGGTGGAAGAGGCCACGAGGGGATCAAATATTCTAGATCTGGTCTTGACCAACAGGGATGACCTTGTGAATGAGGTAGAAGTGGTTGGATCTTTAGGGGGGAGTGACCATGCCCTGTTGGAATTTAGCATTCAGTGGGAAGGAGAAGATAAGGGTAGCCAGACACTCGTCTTAGATTTTAAAAAAGCGGACTTCTGTAAACTTAGGGAGCTGCTGGCTGGAATTCCGTGGTCAGGAATAGTGAAAGGGAAAGGAGTTCAGGAGGCATGGGATTTCCCTTTAAAAAGGAGATACTGACGGCACAGTCTAAAACTGTGCCAATAAGGAGGAAAAATGGAAGGCATCTGAAGAAACCAGAATGGTTGACTAAAGAACTCTCAGCTGAGCTAAGAGTTAAGAGAAACACGTATAGGAAATGGAAGAAGGGGGAAACCAAAAGAAATTAAGCAAGTAGCCAGGAGATGTAGGGAGGAGGTCAGAAAGGCTAAAGCACAGAACGAACTTAGGCTGGCCAGAGACATTAAAAACAATAAAAAGGGTTTTTTTAAATATGTCCGCAGCAAAAGGAAAAAGAAGGAGACAGTAGGGTCGCTACGCAGAGAAGATGGCGGTTACTCACAGGGGGGAGAGAAAAGGCAGAGCTACTTAACACCTTCTTTGCCTCCGTATTTTCCCAGAAGGATACAAGCACTCAACCTGGCGGTAGGGGAGCAGGGGAGGAAGCAGAGGAAATGAGGCACTTAATAAGTAGAGAGGTGGTACAGGAATACCTGGCCGCATTGGATGAATTCAAGTCTCCAGGGCCAGATGAATTGCATCCTAGGATATTAAAAGAGCTGGCAGAGGTCATTTGGAACCGCTTGCTATAATTTTTAGAAATCTTTTGGGGGACAGGAGAAGTTCCAGCAGATTGGAAGAGAGCAAATGTTATCCCCATCTTCAAGAAGGGAAAAAAGAGGACCCCCAAAAAATTATCGCCCAGTCAGCCTGACATCGGTACCCCGGGAAAAATCCTGGAGCAGATCATTAAGCGTTCAGTTTCTAATCATTTAGAAAACAACGCAATAATCACGAGAAGTCAACATGGATTTCTCAAAAATAAGTCATGCCAGACTAATCTGATCTCTTTTTATGATAGAGTTACTAGCTTGATAGATGAAGGGAATGCTGTGGATGTAGCATATCTCGATTTCAGTAAGGCCTTTGACAAAGTTCCCCATGACATTCTTGCATCGAAGCTAGTAAAATGTGGGCTAGACAGGGCTACTGTTAATTGGATATGTAATTGGTTGACCGACCGAACCCAAAGGGTGATCACGGATGGCTGCTTTCATCCTGGAGAGAAGTGACTAGTGGGGTGCCACAAGGTTCTGTCCTAGGCCCAGTGCTGTTCAATATTTTTATCAATGACTTAGATGAAGGAATAGAGGGCATGCTCATCAAATTTGCAGATGACACCAAATTGGGAGGGGTTGCTAATACGCCCGAGGACAGGATCAAAATTCAAAATGACCTGGATAGATTGGAGAGCTGGGCCAGGGCGAACAAAATGAAATTCAACAGAGAGAAATGTAAGGTCCTACACTTAGGCAGAAATAATGGAATACAGAAATATAGGATGGGGGACACGTGGCTGGATAGCAGTACGTGTGAAAGGGATCTAGGAGTCTTCATAGACCACAAGCTGAACATGAGTCAGCAGTGTGATGCGGCAGCCAAGAAAGCCAATGCAATTCTGGCTGCATCAACAGGAGTATGGTGTCTAGATGGGAGGTACTGGTACCACTCTACTCTGCTTTGGTTAGACCCCATCTTGAATACTGTGTCCAGTTCTGGGCACCCCAATTCAAGAAGGATATTGACAAGCTGGAGCAAGTCCAGAGGAGGGTGACCAAAATGGTGAGAGGCCTGGAAAACATGCCCTATGAGGATAGACTGAGAGAGCTGGGTATGTTTAGTCTGCAGAAAAGGAGGTTAAGAGGGGACATGATAGCCATGTTTAAATATTTGAAGGGATGCCACGTAGAGGAAGGAGGGGGCTTGTTTTCTGCTGCTCCAGAGACCAGGACAAGGAGCAATGGATTCAAGCTGCAGGAAAGGAGATTCCACCTGAACCTCAGGAAGAACTTCCTGACAGTCAGGGCTGTCCGGCAGTGGAATCTGCTGCCTCGGAGAGTAGTGGAGTCTCCTACCTTGGAGGTTTTTAAGCAGAGGCTTGATGGCCATCTGTCGGGAGTGCTTTGAGGGTGTTCCTGCATGACAGGGAGTTGGACTGGATGGCCCGTGTGGTCTCTTCCAACTCTACATTTCTATGATTCTATGATTCTATGAACCAATGGTCTCATCCGACCTTGAGAGAGCAAGAACGGAGGGAGAGAAGCTTTCTCTTCTAACCCTTAATTAAGGGGTAACTGTAAGCACATCCTTCAGAACTGAAGAATAATCCCTTTACAGGCTGATTGTTCCTTCTTTGTAGTCCTTTCACGGCTCTTTGGATCACTGCCATTCTAATCCCCAAATCCAGTCATGGTTTGATTGCTTCAAGCCCTTAATGTTCTCAGGGGTTGAGCAGATTGTGCTCTCGGAGGCAGTTGCATAATGACCTCCAAGAAACCTTTCCATTTTAGGTGAAGCGAGAACCCCTTTTAAGTCCTTCTGATGCCTGAGACAGCCCTCCTGATTTGTTTGCTAGCTGGCATAAGGTCAGGGGGGAAGACCAAGGGACCGGCCCCAGTGCCATGACTGACCTCATACCAGCAGAACCATTTTGGCAGTAAAAGCCTAGTGTGGGGTGAGCAACCAGGAAGCCACTCTGGATGTTTTGAACTACATCTCCCATGAACCCCAGCCAGCATGGCTAGTAGTTAAGAATCAGAGGGCCATGGGTTGCCTGCCCCGAGCTTGGGCTGGGAGTCATGTAGTCCTCTAGATGATGCTTTGGTCAGACCTCACCTGGAATCCAGTGCCCAAAGAATTGGGTGAGATAGCTAGGCCAGAATCAAATCCTCTGAGACTTGGTCAGCATGAGACCAGATGTGGCTGAGTTTATGGAAAGCAAATGCAGGGAGTCTTGAGGAGGGGTGTGATGTGTCAGGAGCGAAGAAAGGCTGATCTAAAGGCAGAGTGGGGTATCACTGGCAAGGCTCCTGAGTGGAGAGATCCTAGGAGGATTGGAACCAGGGACAATGCTGGAGTGAGTCCCTTGACTGACAGATGTGGGCAGAGATCTCAAGAGCAAGACAGCTGACCCTGGTCAGGAGCAGTTCCCAGAAACAAAAGAAGGTGGGAGATTGTACTGGCTGTGGATTCCTGCATGGCAGGGGTTTGGAACTAGGTGGCACTTGGCGTTCCTTCTAATACTCTGCATTTCTCTACATTTGCAACAGAAGCATGGAGCATGGAGAGAAGATATCTGGCCCTCTTTAGCCAGGGAAGTCATGATTGTCCTTCTTGGTGGTTGCCTCCAGATTGTGGCATTCCTTTCCACAGGAGGCTGGGCTCTCTTCCATCCTTCCACCAGCAGGCAAAGACTTTTAGACAGACTTGTCATTTAGACCAAGATTTGGCTATGGTGGAGTGGTTGCTGCCTTTTAGTTCAGAGAACAGAGGTTTGCTGTGCTTCTGTTTTCATTGTTATGTTTAAAATGCTTTAAAATGATTTTTAGTTCAGTTCTGTTTTCAGCAGGATAGGTTGCCTAATTGTTTTTAAGTTGTTAGGAGTTTCCAACTGTACTTTCCTTGAACTTGTGCTGTGAGCTAACTTGTGGAAAGGCAGGATATTTTTAAAAAAATGTGGAGGCATGCACCTGTGAAAAGATTACCTGGGATGACATTTAGAGCAAGGTATGTCTTGACCTCTGTGATAGTGTGCAGGAACAACTACATGTCATTTCAAACTCTTCTATGCCACAGGAAGATATGAGTAATGCAGAAAAAGAAAAGAAAGGAAAAAACAGACTGTACCAAGATAACTTGAAAGACAGTAGGTGGTACCTTCAGGGTGTGTTGGGGTGCAGCTCCCTGCTTCCCCAGGTCCTTGTGGGGGGGGGAGTTGGCTCTTTTTTGATACAGGTATTCAGGTATAACTCAGTAACGAACCAGCGTGGTGTAACGGTTTAAGAGTTAAATTTATTTATTTATTTATTTATTTATTTATTTATATCCCGCCTCTCCATAGAGATCGACGCGGCGAACAACTTACAAATAGCATGTATTTCGAAACATTTCTATACATGCCCCCAACAAGCTGGGTACTCATTTTACCGACCTGCAAAGGGATGGAAGGCTGAGTCAACCTTGGAGCCGGGCAGGATCGAACTCACAACCTTGTGGCTTGCAGAACTGGCATTTAACCACTGCGCCACCAGGGCTCCATAAATGGTTTAAGAGACCAGGGTTTGAGTCATCATGGCCACCTGTCTTAGGTGTGTCACATACTCTCAGCCCCAGAAAACCCACACAACAACAAAGACCTCCATTACCTGATGTGCTTTAGGGTGTTACTTCTTTAACAGAAACTTTGATACCAAAGATAGAAATAACATGAAAAGAACAGGTTCCTACACCACAAAGAAGAAGACTCTTTAATCATGTTTCAGCAACCAACAGTGTGCCCATGTGAAATGAAACACGGAGGTCAGGCAAGCCTTGCATAAGTAGACACAAACCTTTTGAACCTTGCAGAGCCCACATGAATGCCTCTTCAGAAAGGCATCTTTCAGCAACCTTGATTTTTCATATGATTTTCCTTTTACTGGCCAGACATATAGATCTGTGCTGGCTTAGCATACTAGTTGGGGGAGCTGGGGAAGCAGGCTTGTCCGCTTTCCACTTTTGTCTCTGTTTTGCTGCTCATGCGTGCTCAGTAAGAGATTCTGGAGGCAGCTGCTGTTTACCTTGCCTGTTGTAGGCAGACACACATGACTACACTAGGATTAGATAGCGTGGAACCCCAGCTCAGGTTTTGTTTATTGCATTGTTTACTGTAGACATGCTGATGTAGCCCGACACTGGGAGTCTGTGTTTCTCGTGTCCTCCTTCACCATTTCCCCAGTGCTGATGCTGCTAAAAATAAATTTCAGCTAGACAGAGCATGAGGAGGAAAGGGGGAACTGGGCAGATGGAAAAAAGATGATGTAAAAAGGTAAACTTCTTTATTGTTAATCAAGGTATGCTTGCACTGACAAACTCAGGAGGCCTTTAGGGACTAGATATGGCTCTCTCCTCAATTATAGTGGTACTCAAACTCTAGCTCCCAGAAGCCTCAGCCTGCTCAGCCAGTGGCCAAGAATTCTGGGAGCTGAGTCCAGAAGTTCAGGAGAAGCCCGTTCTTGGAGAAGCCGGGTGCCAGCCTGCAGATCCCTCCTGGAAAAGAGTGTTGCATTATTGAGACATCCGCCTTCCCAAGGGCCGCCTCGTCCCTTCCTTCTGAGCTCTTTTTGTCTGGAATCAACACAGCCAGCCAGTTTCTGTTCTGCCAAGGAAGGCCAGAGGGTGGCAGGACTTGTTCCTTGGTTTCAGCATGCCACTCTTTGGCTTTTGTCTCCCCAGTGACTCGTCACAATCACCTGAAAGACTTCATGCTGGTGGTCTCCATTGTGATCGGCGTGGGCGGCTGCTGGTTCGCGTACATCCAGAACCGTTACTCCAAAGAGCACATGAAGAAAATGATGAAGGATCTGGAGGGCCTCCATAGAGCTGAGCAGAGCTTGCACGACCTCCAGGAGAGGTGAGTCTTGCCTGTTCCCCCACCCCAGCACTGTCAGAGACATAGGAAAGGGGGCTGGGGACAAGGTGGGCCAGCTCTTGGCTCCTTCCCCTTCTGGGTTAGCCCCCATCTGCTGACGAGGAATCTCTCTCTGAGCCATTCTGCCTTGGAGTTTCCTCTGCATTCCACTGCAGCTCTTGAGCAAGAAGACACAAATGACAACCACAGTGCCCCTGCCTGTAGATCATGGTGGGCAACTTCACTGAGTCTGGGGCCCCTTGTCTCTCCCAAAATCCTCTGAGAGAAACTGCACAGACTGCTAAAAATGCTAAAAACTCAAAGTGACTGAGAATCTTTTTCTGGTTTTGAAAAAATGGTATATTTTGAGGCTAATGCAGGTGTGTGTGTGTGTGTGTGTGTGTGTAACTTACTTGAAAAGGGAATTGCTCCTCCTGGATGTCTCCATAAAAGGTAGTTCAAGGGAGTCAGAGGTGGCCAAGCACAGGGGCTTTGAACATATCCAGGGGGCTGCGGCCCACTCTGGCATCCTGACTCTCTTTCCCTTTAGCAGAGAAGATGAGAGCCTGGCTCCTTTTGTGAACTGGCTGAGCCCATGCCAGTTCCACACAGGCTTACTTTAAGCATCCAGTAGGTCCTTCTTGGTGGCTGCTCCCAAGCTATATAACCCTCTCCCATGGGAGGCTGGCTGGCTGTTTCCTTGTTGTTTTTCCGTGGCAGGTGCAGACGCTTTTTTATCCAACAGGCCTTTGGAAACTGACCGTTTTATAAAAAAAGGAACTCTTTCTCATTGTGCTGTTCCACTGTTATCCTTTGCTTTAAAATGATATGCTTCAAATTGTTTAAATTCTGAAGAGAACTCAATAGTATTTTAATCTTAAAAGTATTTTAATCTAAAGCATGTGTTTTTGGTACGTTTTTATCAATGCGTGTTTATTGCTTGCATTTCTTTTTATCTTGTGAACCATCTTGAGTCCTAGCTTTGGGGAAAAGGCAGGGTGGAAAGGAACTGATAGAAAGGCAACCATCCATGTCCTCACCTCCTCCGGCCCCTGGTCTTCATAGCAGGTGGCCCTGGAACCAGAGAGGAGATTTCCCATCCGCTTCAGGCAGCTTGCTCTTCTGGGTCTTACAGCTAAGACATTCCTTCTTGCATTCCCCTTCAAGCTTGCTTCTCTGCATGTTAGATGTGTTGCTTCTTGGCCTGCTGAGGAGGAGTGGGTGGGTGGAAAGATGGGATAAGCAGCTGAGCAAAATCTCTGCAGTCTGAATAATTGATGCAAATCGAACAAAGCTGGCCTCTCTTCTCCAAGCATTCCCGTTTGCAGTCACAGGTGTGTGGCATTGGCACAGTTCTCTGGGTCTCACTTTTCTGCATCCTCTGTCCTCACACAAACCAGTGTGAGCTTCTTGGTGCCCCCCCTCCCCATTCTTTGAGGCATTGGAGGGTCTTTTCTGTATGCCTCTTGCTCTGCATCTTGCTAGGGCTCTTTCAAGTTCACTGCTTTGGCCACCTGGACTCCCAAGGTTGTAAACAACAGCATTGTCTGGTTGGCAGAGCAGCGTTCCCATTAAGAACATTTTGAGCTTCTAGCTTTCAGAAAATTTATACAACAGGGGAATAAGCATACAGCTTTGAAGTATTTGTATAGCCGCTATGTAAAACAGTTAAGACATGGAGTTGCATGCTCTTTGTGGAGGTTCATCATGTCACGTAGACTTTTCCATGAGGCTATTTTCTTCTGTAGACAGATTACATAGTCTCGATCTACACCTAGGATTTTCCACACTTGCAAACGCTGTTCCACAGCCCCTCCACAGCAAGGCTGGCCCTGCACAATCCACAGCTGCATTTCCTCTCTTGCATTTCTCAGGAGCAGTCAAGCAGCAGCTCTTCCTTTCTGTCTGTTCCACAACCCAGAATGCCTTCCTTGTGTCAGAGGATGTGCAAAGGCCAGGCTTCTGGACCAGATGGTGGTGTCCCCTCTCCCCCAGCTCCCCACCTTGCCTGGCCACCTTCTCACCTGAAGCTAAAAGAGAAGGTTGATTGTGGGCCGTTGAGGATACGTGGAAGCCATTTGGGAGCTGCCCTGGCTTGAAGAACACCTCCCTCTCCAGGCAGATGAGGCCTATAGTCTTTCCTAGCATGATGAGTAAACTTTTAACTGTTGTCCAGTGAGATGAAAAGAGACCTTTTGGGCCCAGCCAGTCCTGCTAGTTGTTTAAGTTACAGCTTGGGCATTCAAGGATGTAGAGTTGGGTGGGAATAAAACTTCTTGCTAGCAGCTTGCTTGCACTGTTACCAGAATGGGATGTAGATCAGGCCTGTGCATTTCAGTTTCGTATGTTTTTGCCCTGTACAACCCCTCTGGGGATCTGTCTTCCAGCATCCTTGTCCTGGGGAAGGTGCAGCTATGGGGATTTGCAGTCTAGGCTTGGGGTAGTCTGGTAGAGCCCTGGTTCCACCACCCGCTGTGGAGGAATGCCAGAATCCATCAGCCGGGGAACTCTGATGGTTTCCTCTGCCACAGGCTACTGGCTGCATCCATTGATCACCACCAGCAGCAATGTGTGACAGTATTTGGCATCAAATGAAGCCTTGGGCAAGCAAGGGAGGCTTGGAATTGTCGCCATTTCCAAGGGAGAGCAGCCTTTCTCTTTTCAGGTTGGGAGGGCTCACATCCCTCTGTTATTGCTCTGCGTTCAGATCCGCAGACCCCACTCCAGCACAGGGGCAGGCCATGCTCAGGGCATGGTGTTGCTTCTCACTTCCTCTCTCCCTTAGCACCCCTTGGCATTCAGCTTTACCCTCTGTTCTTTCCCAGCCACCCAGCAGCTTCTTCACAAGTTTGGATTCAGGGTGCTGCAAGGCAAACCCTTCTCTTGTTTCTAAATGGCACGGGGGCTAGAGGGTCCTCCTGGTTGTGGCCACAGAACGGCTGTTTCCTGAGAAGAAGAAAGCCCATCTCTGGTAGCAGGAGGCGCCTGAGAGAGGAGGAGGGAGGCCTGGGCCAGTGGGTTTGGATCCTCTGGATTGGGGCTGGCCATGTCTTCCATGATGGATTGGGTGAGAAGCCCTGAGAAATGACCGCTGCTTCCCTCTTTGCACTCTGGCCTCTTTTTGCCTGGTTTGGGAGCTCCCCACAGTTAACTCTTGCAGGCGGCAGAATTGATGGCGACCCAAGCTGCAGAGGGCTCGAGGTTATCTCTGAAATTTGGCACATGGCAGTTATTCCTTGACAGTTGGAGCAAGAATGTTGTTTTGGTCTTCCCAGCAAAAGAAGCAGTCTTGGGGACGGGTAGAATCCTCTCGTGGCAGACAAGTTGACAGTAATAAGGACAGAGAGTTGACACCCTCCTGGGCTTGTGTGTGGGCATATAAAAGCAAGCATTTCTCTCCTTCCAGCAGATGCCAGCTGCTGATGTCAGGCACCAGTAGTTGAAGGGCTGCTCAAGCCACAGGCTGCATTGGGCTGTTCCCTGCCTCGTGCATTTCCCAGGAGACTTGTGTTTGTGTGATAATGAGCAACTTGTGGGCCAGGGAGCACACATTTTTAACATTCCTGGCTGTGCTCTCTGCAGCCATTGCATGGCAAAGGCTCTCTGCTTGACACTTGAACAGAGGTCTGAAGGCAGCACCATGTTCCCATGTTCTGAACAGGAACTGGCTGAAATTCCAGCCCTCACCAAGAATTTATTTGGTACAGAAAACTGGCTCAGACTTTTAGCTGGGCCCCTAAACAACAGATTTTGCCCCCCACCCAGGCGATCCCACGGCAGATCCCTGGGGCTGGATAAGGGATTCCCTAGGTTGGGGTGCGTGTCCTCCAGCAAGGCTTCTGGAAGATGGATTCCTGGGGTTATGTGGAGCTAAATTAGACCAAGGAAACTGAACTGCACAAATATGTGGTCCGTCTCCCAATTGAATAGCGATGAGAACAGCATAACCATGTTGCTAACAGGAAGTTTATTGCCTGTGTCAGTTTTCAGCTGCCACTGTATGCCTGATCTACCAGACCAAAGCATCAGCCCTCCGGTAGGGCCCCCTAAACATAAAGTAACTTTTCTTATGCCACTGGAGAGCTGTTAGCATGTGGCCATAATGCTGAAGAGCTGTCTCCACTACATCTTCTCCTTCATTAGCTGTCTGGGAACAATTGGGCAGAGCAGAGTCCAAGGCCAGAGGCCTCCTCTGGAAAAGGCATTTGGTTGTTCGTCTCCCTCCTGAGGCTTTGCAGGTCTTGGCCTTCCAGGAAATTGGTTTTGTCCTTCCTGCAGAGCCTCCTTCCACTGAGGTCTCACTTTGGGTAGACGGTCACATGGAGGAAAAAGTGGGCTCATTTTCTGCTGCGCCAGATTTTAGGACATGAACCAATCTTAGATTCAAATGACAAGAAAGGAGTTTCCGACTAAACCTTTGAAAGCACTTCCTGGGGCCAAGAGCTGTCCAGGAATGGAATGGGCTGTTGGAACTCTCCCTGATTAGAGAATCTTAAACAGGCTGGGTGCCTGCCTCTTGGGTGCATTGGCAGCAGATACCTTGCACTAATAGGGTGGCAAGGGGGGGATTGGACTCAGTGGCCCCTGGAGCCGCTATGAACATTAGGGTCCTATGATTCTACTCTCAGGAGCCCCTCCCTGCTTCCTTCCTTCCATTCTGGCCTCCTCTCAACCCCACTAGCATTGAGAAACTGCTCTAAGGGCAGCTTTCTTGCCACCTAATAGCAGGGTGAACTGCATGATAAAACCTTGGTTCTCTGGGATCCCCTCCTCTCTCCACCTGGGACAGTCCCATCCAACACTGAAGAGCAGAGTCCCATGCCCAGATTTTGAGCATGGGCAGATTTTTTGCTGCCTGCTGGCCTGCTGATCAGCCAATGTTTGCTTAAGGAGATGCAGAGTTAAAGAGTTTGCTGGAGTGTGTGGGTGCTGTCTCTCACAGAATGTGGCCCAGTCAAATACCACCTCCTCTTTTATAATGAGAGCAACCTGTGTTCTCTGCAGGATTGGCATCTTCTTCCAATTAGTTGTCAGAACAGCACTGTGGTCGCACCTCAGGTTGAATGACTTAGTGATTTGGCTCTGTCTGAGAAGGATTTGGTTTTGTCAGAAGGCCAGGCCCCTCAAAAGTGAGCTGGTGGGACCTCAAAGGGGCTCACTGGCCCATGCAAATGGCCTAGGTTGGCAGAGAGGGGAGCTGAGTCAGGGTGTCCTCCGAAATCGCAAGGTTGCCTTGGTAAGTCCAGCTGAATCTCTTAGGACTAGAGGGTCAGCCTAGGACGAAAGAGAAATGAAACAAGCACAAACTTGGGAGCAGACAATGGAATCAGGAAAAAAACTGCTCTGTGGATTGTTGATTTAATAGAATCGTAGAGTTAGAAGAGACCACAAGGGACATCAAGTCCAGCCCCCTGCTGTGCAGAAGTACACAGTTCATTGATAAAAATCCCTTACTTGTACTTGTACATCCACTGAGCATCTTGAGATGTGACTCCAGTTTTTTCTGCCCAGGACAAAGGAGAGCCTGCTACTTCTGGAACCTCTGTCCATGAAACAGGACGAGCCTGGCTTTCCCTTCTACTCCCTGAGGGTGGCTGGGCTCAGATACTGCCACTTGCTCACTTTACCTGCACTGTTGCAATACTTCGCAGCTGACAAGGATGTCATTTAAAACAGTGCAGCTTGAGCTACCTGTTGTGGGGGGACTGGCAGTTATTTTTTCTTTCTTTCTAGAGACTGGCACTGCATTTGTGCCCATTGACCACCATGATTTCTTTCTTTCCTAGAAACTCGCTGCAGACCAGCCACCAATAGCTCATGGACCAGCAGTGTCCTTGGGCCACCATTTTAAGTAGGACTGATGTAAACCTGAGCCTTGGGGTCCCCATGGGTGGAGAGGGCAGTTCTGTTTCGCCAAGGAAGAGAGCCTTCCATGAGTTAAGGGATCTGGGGACCAAAGAGCAGGGCTGAGCACCCCTTTCCTTGCTGGGTTTGTTTGCTGGGTCAGTTTCTCGCCAAGCACTGAGGTGTCCCCCCAAAACACACACACACCAGGAAGTAGGAGGACATTGCCACTCTTGACTTTTTGTGCCTCCTCATCTGGCATGTTGCTTTTTTGGATTCTCATAACAAACTAGCTGAACTTCCCCTAAAACTAAAACATAGCCTGAAAAGGAAATGGACTGGCAGGGCTACAGAATGTACAGTATATACAAAGTAGAGGCAGCGAGCGTCCCAGGACAGACCCTGACCCGTAGTGGCAGCTCCAAGGGACAAGAAGGCTCTCTCTCACTCTCTCTTTCAAACACGGAGGACGTCTTGGTCCAGGCTGTGAATTGTTTTCTGTTAATGAAACATGAGGAGCACAGGCACACGGGCGCACGCAAACACACACGGAATCCTTTTCTGACTCCGCAGCGCTGAGAAGAGCCAATGCGTGAAGAGGAGTGTCAGGAGTTCCAGCGGCATCACTGGAGCCATCTTAGGAATGGAGGAAGTGTACAGAGCTTGAGCCCTGAGGGTCCATGTGGCCCAGTTCTGTTGACGGTGACCAGCAGGAAGCAACCATCTGAGAGGAAAGAAGCGCACCAGCCCTGGAGAACAGGATTTCCTCCCACTTCCACTCTCAGAACCCCTGGGCTATAAGGGAGCTCTCCTGGGTGGGCCACCTAGAATCATAGACTCTTGCAGCTGGAGGGGAGCCCAAGGGCCATCTAGTCCAACCCCTTCTGCCAGGCAGGAATGCAAAAGTGAAGCTCTCCGGAGAGACACCCGTCTAACCTCTGCATAAAGACTTCCACAAATGGAGATAGCTTACATTCTCCGAGGCAATTTGTTCTGCTGCCAACAACCTTTTTTGCCAAGAAGTTCTTCCTCATGTTCAGGTGGAATCTCTCTTCTTGTCATTTGAATCCACTGGTAGTTATGCTAGTCTCTGAAGCAGCACAAAGCCTAGTCCAGCATCCTGTTTCCTGCAGAGGCTAGGTGGATATTTCCCACGAAAGACCCATGAAAGACACAGAGAGCAACAACCCTTCCCCTGCTATTTACTCCTGCTGTTCTATAATGGCTGGTATTGAAAGGTATACTGCCCCTGGCCACGGGACTTTCTCAGAGTCACAGACAGACGGCCATCCATACACATGTCTAATCCTCTCTTAATGTCATCTCAGCCAGTGGTCATCACCACACCCTGGGGCTCTGAGTTCCAGAAACAAGCTCTGTGCACTTGTTAGGAAGGGTAGCTGTCTCCTGTTCGCCCTGAATCTCCTGCCTGTGCATTTTGTTGGGGTCATTAGAAAAAAGGGAGAGGAATGTCTGTACACTTGTCCAAACAGAACATGATCAGCTCCTTAAAACATTTTTCATGGGGAATGAGGCATGAAAGGTGCCAACATTGACTGCTGTGGTGCTACCTGGATGTGTAGTCAAGGGAGGCCAAAAAAAGATTTCACTAAAATGGGAGATGCATGGTGTCTTTGCTTCTCTCTCTGTCTCTCTCTTTGTATATATATATATCCATATATACATATATATGCACATGAACAGAGTGTATTTAGGGGAGACAGACATTGGGAAAGTTTCTAGATTTTTATTTTTCTTTCTCTCTCTCTCTCTCTCTCTCTCTCTCTCTCTCTCTCTCTCTCTCTCTCTTTTTCACATCCACCCACCCACTCTCAATACCCATCTCATGTATGCTTATTTTCAGGGTCTAGGGAGCTGACATAAGCTTGAGGGATGCCATTCACTTTTGCAGCTCTGTTAATCCAAGTCCAGAATCCGGTGGGGGCACTGCAGGAATCATTTGCCTTGAGGAGAGGTTTGAATTTCAGAAAGTGTTTGCCTTAGGAAGCAAGGCACCTCTTTTTTAGGGGCAGGACCAATAGGTGAGGGTGAGATGTGCGCAGGGACAGCCAGAGACAGCTGCTGAAACATGAAACAATTGGATAGAAATCTCCAAGCTGACACGTGCATGCAGGCACAGTCCTCCTGGGACAGTGGGCAGTGATGCAAAAGGTTGCACCCCCACGCAAACCCCAGTAGTCTCACAGATCATTGCCTGCATCTCTCCTTGGAAAAGGCCAATGGGGCCTCATTCATTTCTTGGCAGAGCTCTTGATTTGGGTCAGTGCTGCTTCCGTTAAAGCATCGTTTTTCCTCTCTCAGTGCAACAATATAAAATAAATGGAAGGAAAAGCAACTTTTGAGATAATGGCAAAACCAACTTTCAGAGTTGAGAGCTGGTCTCTGGATAGACATTGAAGCCCCTGAGTCTTATCATTATCCTTAGGTAGCAGATCCAGTTGGCTTCATCCAGTTAAGCCTCTCCCCCAACCCCCATTTTCCTCTTGCAGAAAGTGGTGTGCTTGGCAAGATTTTTTGGAGGACGAGTGAGATAAACGTGGTCCAACACTTTGCAGCCTTGAGAGGCATGATACTAAATGCCCTTCAGGGATGAGAGAGGGAGAGAGAGAGACTTCCCTCTCCTCTTACCACAGTCAGCTAAGACCCCCTCTGCCAGCTGTGCTCTGAACATAAGTTAGAATTCTGGAATCCTAAGGGCCATCCAGTTCAACCACCTTCTTCCATGCAGGAAGATACAATCAAAGCACTTCCAAAAGATGGCCATCTGGCTTCTGTTTAAAAACCTCCAAAGAAGGAGACTCCACCACACACCACTGAGGAAGCAGCAGAGTCTGCTGTCCAACTGCTCTTACCATCAGGAAGCTCTTCCTAATGTTTAGGTGGAATCTCCTTTCCTGAAGTTTGAAGCCATTGCTCTGCATCCTCGTCTCTGAAGCAGCAGAAAACAAGCTTGCCCTATCTTCTGTATAACATCCTTTCAAGCTATGTTTAAATATTTGAAAGGTTGTCACATGGAGGATGGAGCAAGCTTGTTTTCTGCTGCTCCAGACACTAGGACATGGAGCAATGGCTTTGTGGCAGGAAAAGAGATTCCACCTAAACCATTGGGAAGAACTTCCTGAGGGTACGAGTGGTTTGACAGTGGAATCCGCTACTGCCTGGGAGAGTGGTGGGTTGGACTGGTCTCTTCCAGCTCTATGAATCCCTGAAATATTTCAGCATGGCTGTCATGTCCCCTCTTAACCTTCTCTTCTCCAGGCTATAAACATCCCAGCTCCCAAAGCAATTCTTCAGAGAGCGTCGTGGTTTCCAGGCCTTTTACAGGTTCAGGGTTCATAGAGGGAGGTGGATGGAGCCCCTTTCACCATTATGAAGTGTCTTCCTTCCAAATGCACCATAAACCAGGCCGTGACGTGGGTGCCTTGTGTTTGGTTAGCCTGGGGATGTTGCTCCTTTGATTTCTGGAGATTTCAGCCAGAAAACCTGGCCGTGGTGGTGGCTGCCTTTCAAAGAGATGCTTTAGTTCAAATATTTCTTGTTGCCACATGCCATCAAATCAGCTTCAGCTTATGGCAACCTGTGAATACAAGATCTTGAAAAGATCTGTTATTAACCACACTTCTCGGGGCTTCCAAATTCAGAGCCAGGTCTAAAGGATCCATAGCTTTGCTTATTTTTGTAAAGGTTCTTGGCCTGCTTGGAGCTGAGCAGAATAGGCTGTAATGAAATGAATCTGTACCA
The DNA here is from genome assembly GCA_948474755.1 of Ctenosaura bakeri. NCBI lineage: Eukaryota > Metazoa > Chordata > Lepidosauria > Squamata > Iguanidae > Ctenosaura > Ctenosaura bakeri. The sequence goes on from CAOLHI010000286.1 coordinate 526,189, forward strand.
TGGAAACAGCTTTGCCTCTCTCTCTGCCTGGAGGTATTGCTCCAAGCCTTCTACTTCCTTTCCCACTCTGAGCTGCTCTCAGCCTTCCTCTGCCTCCTCCTCCTCCTGCCCCTCACACATCTTTCCTGCTTCCTCCGTGTTTCCTCTGGAACAGCTCTCTCATCTTCTGGCCTTCCCCCGCCTCCCCTTTTGGTAAAGCATCATAAGAGCTGGAAGGGAGCCTGAAGGCCATCTAGTCCAACCGCGCCCCCCCCCCGTGCAGGGATCCGTCACCAAAGCACCCTACCAGAGGTGGCCACCTAACCTCTTTTAAAAAACCTCCAGTGGAGGAATGCTGGCCACTTCCTGAGGCAGCCTGGTCCTTGGTTGGACAGCCTTTTCCGTCAGGTTCCTTTCTAAGGTTTAGCCAGAATCTTCTTTCTTGCAATTTGACTTCATGGCTTTGGATCCTCACCTCTTGCTCCAGACTTGCTTATCAGCCTTTTCCCCTTTCTCCTTCCTTTGGCTGCCTCTTCCATATCATCCCTCCTACTGGAAGGCATGAAAGGGTTCTGGAAACAGACAGCATCTTTGTGCCAGTGTTTGTGCCATTTGGATTCCCTTAACGTGCTGTGCGTGGGGCTGCCTCTGAAGAGCACTCAGAAATGCCAGCTGGTCCAAAGAGCTGCAACCAGGTTGTTAACTGGGGCTGGCTGCAGGGAACATACAACTCCCTTGCTGGAACAGTTCCGCTGGCTGCCGGTCTGTTTCCAGGCACAATTCAAAGTGCTGGTTTTGACCTATAGGGCCCTATATGGCTTAGGCCCAGGTTATCTGAAGGACTGTGTCTCCTTTTATGAGCCCATTGGAGCTCTAAGATTGTCCAGAGAGGCCCTTTGCTCTGCCCCACCACCCTCTCAGGCTCATTTGGTGAGAATAAGGGAGACAGGGCCTTAGCACTGTTTGCTCCCAGACTTTGGAACTCCCTCCCTAGAGGCTCCCTAGAGAGGCCAGGATGGCCCCCTTCCTTGCTCTCCTTCTGTCGACAGGTCAGTTTTTTTGTCCTGTCAGGCTTCTACAGATTGACTAAGGCTGGGCTTTTAATGCCATGAGGTTCTGTTTTTCAGGTTTGTGCAGTCTTCTAATGTATTTTAATATTTTTAACGTGTAATGCTTTTAACCTCATAAATTGTTGGATTGCGTTTAGATCTTATATTTGTACTTCTGTGACTGTTTTGTATTGTTTTTAATTTATACTGTTTTAATGCTGTTAGCCTTGAGTCAGGATATAAATGAAATAAATAAATTACTAATAGTACATAGTTGTTGTTGTTGTTGTTCAGAGCACCACTTAACTCTCCCTCTTTCCCTCCCTACACTTCAAGGCTCCAAAAGGCTCAAGAGGAGCATCGCACCGTGGAGGTGGAGAAGGTCTCCCTGGAGAAGCGGCTCCAGGACGAGATCAGCATGGCCAAGCAGGAGGCCCACCGACTCCGGGAGCTGCGCGAAGGCACTGAGAACGAGCTCAGCCGGCAGAAGTATGCCGAACAGGAGCTAGAGCAGGTATGCCCTGGCCAGCCAAAGCAGCAGCAGGGAGGTGGACTGCTCTGGCCACCGTGCTCAGGACTCTCTCTGCCAATCCAGAGGTTTTTGCCTGACCTGCTGCCATTTCAAAATCCTTTGTCCATTGTTAGTAAACGAAAGGAGATAGGAAAAGCCGCAGTATGAAAACACAGAATAAAATATTTAAAAATACATGCTCAAATCTCTTGCTTTTTAGCTTTTCCATATTTCTCTTGGAGCACTGAGTAGCATCTTTTTCCCCGGGAGCAGCCCAACAGGCACAAAACAGTCTTTCCAGCCCCATCTCTGTGGTTCAGGTGGGGCTAGAAGTGAAGGACAGCAGGCCTTTGGGTCCAGCAGGGGGCGGAGGGGGGGTTGTCATTGTTTTATTCATTTATGCCCCACCTTTCTCCTCATGGTGGGAGTTAAGGTGGCTAGCAATACATTTAAAACTATTCAGGGTGGTGGCTTTATAGGGATTCAGTGAACCTCGGGCCCCTCGATATCATTCCTGCTCTCTTCCTGCCTCAGTTTCAGTGCTGTAGGAATTGGGGGAGGGGTCATTGAGAAGCACTCTGGTGAGTAGCCCCCAAAGCAATCCCTCCCCAGAGCCCCAGCAGAGGAATTCTGTGCCACTTTGTCAGAAGGACATTGGAAAGTGGGGGTCAGAGGGAACTGAATGTGTTTGGGACTGGCACTGGGTATGACCCAAGGTCCAATTCATTTGGCCAGGCAGGGGAAAGGAAGGGGTGCGAGTGGCCTGGGATGCTGCTTTGTGATGGACGGCCATGGCCGAGCCTGGCCCCCTCCTGCCCCCGCCCTGCAAGCCCTGTGCTGGATGCTGTCCCCCTTCCCTCCCCACAGGTCCGCATGGCGCTCAGGAATGCGGAGAAGGAGCTGGAGTCGCACAGCAGCTGGGCCGCCCCGGAGGCTCTGCAGAAGTGGCTGCAACTCACCCACGAGGTGGAGGTCCAGTACTACAACATCAAGAAGCAGAACGCAGAGAAACAGCTGCTCCTGGCCAAGGAGGGGGTAAGTGCCTCTCCCCTCAAGCTCACGGGCTGTTCATCACATTGGACTGCAACTCCAATCAGCCTTAGCGCCCCATATAGTCAATTCTGAGGAGTGATGGGAATTCCAGTCCAACCGTGGCGGGAGTGCTGCCTGATTCCCAGCCCTGGTCTGCACGGGTGGGTGAACTGTGTTCCCAAAAAGTCAGCCGTTTGGCCAAAAATACTACCTTGTTCTCTTTCTATTTTATATCCTTATATGTTATTTTATTTATGTCAGGCACTTGGGTATTGCCTCTCCGCCTTCTGGGACCCCATGGCAACACACCAGGGATAAATACATCTACAATGCGCCCCCATTTAACTGGAACAGCAGAGTTGCATCTTTTGTTATTTCCCCCATCTTCTTTCAGGTGGAGGGCATGCTTTCTGCTCTCCTGTCTTTGGTAGAAGGGGATCCGTGTTGCAAAGATCCCACAGAAGGGCACTCCTTCTGTCCTGAGTTATTATACCTGTCCATATACTGCCCGGCTAGCGGAAGGGAGGAGGTGTTGCCTGGCAGTGGGTGACAAGGCCTCTCTGAGTGTCATCCCCACCATTCCAGAAGCGCAGTGAAGGCCAGGGCTTTCAAGGCACGATGCTGTTGGTGGGTTGGTCTCACGGGGAGGCAGCAGTCTCAGCAGCTCCTGTGTACCTCCCCTGGGCTGAAGCCCTGGGCTGCCATTCTATATGGCAGTATACGTGGCGTACCTTTACTCAAACTTAGCTCCGTAGCAGAGGCAATATGGCACCCTCCTAACGAATTGCCAAGATACCTACCAGGGCCTCCACCGGCGCACATTGGCCATCCCTAGCCTTTGTCTGGGTGGGCATGGGAAGCACTTGATGCGCAGCAGTCCCTTCACTGGCTCCCATATGTAGTAACATCATGGCAGTCCTTTGCTGAATATGGATGCTGCAAAACTACTCCATTTTCTTCCCCCCAGACACATGCCTACTTATAGGGGCACATAAGGTTTTCTGCTGGCTCATCTGGCAGTAAGTCCATTGAATGCCGGAGGGCCTAATTCTGAGCAGACAGGTGTAAGACTCTTTTTTAAAAACTCAGGATTGGTTGTGATTATCTCAATGCATATCGTGACATCCTGAATTTCCCTCACTGTATAATGGCCCCCTCCCACTTGAGCACCAAGGAGTCCTCCCTCAGCTTGTACAAGTCCTGGGGGCCTGGCACAGCTCCAGCCAAATCACCTTTGTTAAAGATACTGGCCAGAACCTCCCATGGCAATTACAAGTGCATAAACAAAAGTCAGGTGCATATGGCTGTGGCCTGTTTACAGTCCCCACATAGTTTTTGGTTTAGGGGCCAAATAGAGACCTTGAAAAGTCTCCTGGTCACCACTTGCTGGGCATCAGCCACTGCAACTGACAGAGGTCCATTCTCCTGTCGGTCAGGAAGGAGATGGCTGATGGTCCCACTCTGCTTCGTGTGAGTGATCTCTGGTTTTCTGACAGGGACCCCACTTTTCCCTGTTGCACCAGAAATTGCTCACGGGAGGGGTAGAAGCTGCAGTCAGCCACTTCCCAAGGGACAGGGAAACAGAACCCTGTCAGTCACAGCGGCTGCTGCCTAGTAAGTAGGGATCCTGAGTAGGGTGTCAGGCCAGGAGTCCCTGCCGAGCACCATGATGGCAGTATTCTGCCGCACACAAATCTGCCGTACTGGATTTTGGCCACCATCTTACTTTCTTTACTTTTTTTTTTTTATTTACATCTCCCCTTTCCCCCAACATGAGACCCAAAGTGGCTCACAGGACAGATTAATATGGTATACAGCTAAAAACTGTATTTTTAGTAGTGGTAATGGTAAAAAAAAAAGAGTTAAAAAGTTTTTAAAGCCATTAAATAAACTACCCTTTTCCGAACAGCACCAGCTTAAAACAGTTTCAAGACATTTAAACTGTAATGAGAAGAAAACACATACCTTTAGAAACCCTTCTGCAACAGTCAGTTACATGATTATGCAGCTCAAAAGCTCTCTCCATGCTCCCCACAACAAAGAAGTGGGGGCACTGAGGGCAACGATGGTGGCAGTGATGATGGGAGTTGAGGACTGAAAGCAGAACCTCTGTGAAAGCAGCCGTTTGGTGGAACCAACAGTCTAGAGGCAGTAGCTGCCAGCATGGGCTTGTGAAGAACAAATCCTGCCTAATTAACCTCATATCATTTTTTGATTGGGTCAGTAGTAGATGATGGGAATGTTGTGGGTGTCATTTATCTGGATTTCTACAAAGCGTTTGAGAAGGTCCCCCATAATATTTGGATTAGCAACCTGAGTAAATGTGGAACAGATGGAAACACCAGCAAATGGATCCATGATTGGTTGGATCCATGCTCGAAGAATTATCACTGGCAGCTGTGTTTCAAGACTGGGAGCAGTGGGGCTTCCAGTAACATTTAAAACCACCATTTATTTTTATTTATTTTATCTTTCCCAGGCTGAAAAGATAAAGAAGAAACGCAACACCCTCTTTGGAACATTCCATGTGGCGCACAGCTCATCCCTGGACGATGTGGATCATAAAATCTTAACAGCCAAGTGAGTTTGCCCTCCCCCACCCTGCCCCCTGTCCCCCCTTGAACCCCTTGCTGCCCCTCCTCTCTGAAGCATAAGAAAACCAGGATGCCAAGGCAGCTGTTGGTGCACTTGGGAGGGAGGGAGTGGCCCTGCAGGGGTTGGCTCCTGCTGCTCCAGAGCATCTCCTGAGAGGAGGTGGGCATGGAGAAAGGGAGAGGAGGGTTCAGCCACCCAACTGCCCCTCTGAATTCACACTGAGGGGAGTCACCTCATTGGGGAGGGGGCCTCCGATGGGAGGAGGCCACAGTTGCCAGTGTTTTCAACTCAAAGGCAACCTAGGTAGAATGGCTCAGGGCAGGTGGGGGGAAGCCGTTCAAGGCTGCAGATCCAAGAGGCAGGCCTTGTCCTCAAGGTATGATCCAGTGGGAGGTTCTTCTGCACACAGTCCTGGTCTTGAAATGTGTTCATAGCTGTGCCTAAGCCCTGGGATGTGGGATGAGCTGGTAGGTGGGTTTCTGTCATCATCTGGGTGATCCGCTGGGGATCCTGCTCTTTCTCTGACACACACAACACTTGAGAGATCCAGCACTGCCCAGGAGGAGCTGTTTGGAATGGGTCTCAAGACCCCACAGATGTTTTCCGCAGGGGGCTCTAGGTGGGGCGCAGACAAAGAGAAGTGGCCAGGAGAGGGTGCTGGTGCCCTTCCGTACTGGTCCAGAGGCCTTTTTCCAGGCAGGCCAGGATTGCTGGACTCACAGAGTTGGAGGGCTCCCCAGGGATCATCCAGTCCGTCCCTCAGTCAGTTGAGGACCTCTACCCCTGAGAGGTGGACTGTCCCACCCTCTCCTGAAGGCACTCCCATGAGGAGACTCCTGATCTCCTTCCACAAGAGTCCATTCCGCTCATTAACAGGAAGTTCTGGTGACTCAGAATAGCTGACCTTACCCCTTGAAATGGATTGCCCCTCTTGACTGGCAGCGCCTTCACAGCTCTGGCTGCCCCTCTGTGCCCTCTGACTGTGTTCTCTCCCTCTCCCCACACCATTTTCCTCTCTCCCCCTCCCCAGGCAAGCCCTGAGCGAGGTGACGGCCGCCTTGCGGGAGCGCCTCCACCGCTGGCAGCAGATCGAGATGCTGTGCGGCTTCCAGATCGTCAACAACCCTGGCATCCACACGCTTGTGGCCGCCCTCAACATCGACCCCGCCTGGGTGGGCACCCCTGCCCCCCGGGCCAACACCTCCCACTTCATCATGACAGATGACGTAGACGACCTCGACGAGGAGATTGTCTCCCCCATGTCCATGCAGTGTAAGTGTCTCTGTGTGGCGGGGGAGGTGGGCAGGCAGAAACACCCCCACCCCAAAGGGGGCTCCAGAGAAGATATTGAAGGCAGGGCAGGCAGTTAGGGGTGGCATGCCCCCATGTACTGCTACCCCGGTTTTGACCATGCACAATTCTAGACGGAGAGGGAGTCCGCCCTCTGTTGTCTTTCGGGGGAGGGGCTTCTTCTATTGAAGAATGGTACAGTTGGAAGGGATCCCAGGGCCCCTCTAGTCCAACTTTGGCTTTGATGCAAGTGGCCCCGACTGATTGGCCCCCAGCCTCTGTTTGAAAACCTCCAAAGAAGGAAGGAGGGGCCACTTTGGCCTTCTGCGGTGGGCACCCCCAAGACACCCGCCTTGGCCAGAGGAAGGAATTGGAGCAGGGCTGAAGCCGGGTGGAGGGTCACAAGGTCTCTAGCTGGGAGCGCCCAGGCACTTATGGGAGCAGGATTCCCGCCAGGGATCTCAGGGGAAAGCTCCAGGCAACCTTCTGAGAGAAGGAGCTGCTCTCCACCGAACAAAGGAGTCTGAGGGGAAGAGAAGGCGGCAGCCCTCAGAGGAGAGCTGTCTGCATCATTCACAGAGGGTGCACAGTTTGGGGGGTTGGACTCCAACTCCCAGAATCCCCCAACTAGGATGGCCATTGCCCATCCAAGCAGGGGGAGGAGAGGGTCTTGGGATCTGACAAATACCACTAAGCCCTGGGAGCTGTAGTGCATTAACCCCCAGAGAGGGCCAGTTGGCCTTCCTCCAGAGATTGCTCTAAGGTCTTATTTGGAGCAGGGGACGAGGAATGGGGCTGGCGTTGTCCAGGTCAGGTGCTGGGGGTGGGCACAGGGCACAGCTGAAACGCTCCACGAGGGGCAGAGGAAGTTGATGGGGGAGGAACATCCACAGGTGCCACCTCCTCCTTCACCTCACCCATGAGAAATGCCAATGGGTGCAGTGGTGGTTTTTCTCCCTGCCAATGACCCTCTCTTTCCCCCCAACCGGTCGGCTCACACCAGACGCCGCCTTGCTCTTGGGGCCCCGGTTCAGTGACCGCTCGTCGCTCTGCTCGGAGGACCCGTCCATCTGGAAATACCCCGGTTTGAGGATGTTTCTCTTGGACTCTTCCTTTCTTTCACCTACTGGACTAAACACCAACTGGGCAGATGAAGCTGGGCGTCCTCCCAGCCCTGCCCGCTCCCCCCATCCACTCACCCACGGCTGCTTCCTGTTCTAGCACCAGCAGCTAATTCTCACCTCATTTTTTTTTCCTCCCACTCTGCTCTGGCAAAAAAGTTGGCATCTTTACTAACACCCTTGAGGGATTGCAGGCTGGGATGAAGAACCGTCACAAGGCAGCGCTGTCTGGGGCTGAGCGGGGGACATCTCTCCTGTTTCCTGTTCTGTAGCTGAAATAAGCAGCACAGAAGTCGCACGGCATTTATCAGTAATAGTGGCCAGAACTCTCTGTCGCAGTGCCCGTTATGTACCTTTATGCACACCAAGCTGTGTAGGAGAGGCACTTAAGGAGTGCTGTTAGTGAACTTTGAAGGTGCGTGATGGGGTGCCGGCAAGAGCCTCCCCGCGCGCATTCAAGCCCTGCCAGTGTGCATCGGTAGTCCCTGGCCAGTGTCCCATTGCGCATCAGCCTTGTTGTGCATTGGTTGTGAGTTGCAAAATCACTTTGCCGGCTCCCCTACGTAAGTAGCGCAACAGCAGCCCTTTGGTGAATGTGGGTGGTACAGAACTGCCTGGTTCTATTTCCCAAAAACATTTCAAGTTCCCAGCAGGATTCCGGTCAGTATCTGTTATGTTGTTAGGAGTCGAATAACATAATTTTATATAATGAAACATTAGCAGAGTTTATTGAATTTTGTTGCTGGGAGGCTACATTCTCCACAGGCCACATCCAGTGTTGCTGCCTTCCTCATGCTTGGCTCTCTGCCCTGATCCCCTCTCCTTTCTCCTTTTTGTTAAACCTCTGGTATAAGCCTTCAGATTTGGAGGCAAACCTCTCATTCTACACTCTCACAGGGAGGGACAAATATTCTCCATAATATTCTCCCGGCACCAGAGAAAATGAAGGTGCGGGCCAATTTTCCGGAGGTCTTCTCACTGTTTAAGGCCTTTGAGGGGATTATTTGGTGCAAAGGTGCACAAGGTTTTTGTTTTGCCTGTGCAGAAACTCTTTTTTTGCACCACTGTACCAAAACACACGTGTAGCCCCAGCCCCAGCAGTGTTTGGGCACAAAGCAATAGTGCTGGGGAAGAGGGAGTCAGTCGGAAGAGAGAGAAGGGAGAGCTGCAGGTGAATGGACCCCATCCAGGAAGCTGCCTAGATTTTGCAGGTCCTGAGCAGGAAGGTTGAGAGCAGGTCCTTTGAGGGGGGGCCGTCTCAGTCAGAGGGGCACCGAAACTCCCAGCCAACCTGACAGCAAATCACAGCAGCCCAGTCTGCCTGGAGAGTAGTAATTCCTTGAGAGACGTTGCAGAGGGTAAAGAGCCTTTGCCCACCCTCAAGAAATCCATCATTCTGCCAGGAAATGAGTAGCTACACTCTTCTTCATGTCCCTGGTTAGGGAGAGACCAGCACCCCACCAAGGCGAACTGAGGGAACGCTCCGGTGCCCTCCCTCTGTCTCTCTCTGCCCTGCGTGGCTGCCTCCCCCTTTGGGTGCGCTTTTCTCACTGTCTTCTGCCTGGCTATGGGTGGTCTCTGCTGCCCCCTGCAGGAGACGGCCTCAAGAAGCCTCCTCACGCCACCCACCTGGGTGTGGGTGTGGGTATGGGCAGCAGGGTTTGCACCCAGGCCTGCCCTGCAGGGTCGGAGGGTGGCATAGCCCTCGTGGTTGGCTTCTGGGTCCTCTGTGGGAGGACAGATAATTTCCCCTTAGCAGGCAGAGTTATTCTTTTGAGTTCTTTGAAAGACTCCCCTTTCGTGGTAGTAACAGATTTTAATTATTTATTGATTATAATTGTAACTTCTCTGGGCAGCTTATAGCAGAATTGCTTTTAACATTTTAAGATTTAAAACAATAGAAATAATTTAAACATTCTAAAAATCATAAGAAAGAATGACTAATTTTTAGTACTTAAAACAGTGCAAAGCCGATGATTGATTGATTTCTCTGAGTGAAATCTTTAGACCTGAAAGATTATAATAAAAAGCCCAGTTTTAACTTGGCACTGGGATTGAGCCAGCTTTGATGCCAATTGGGCCCCAGGGACAGGGCATTCCACAAATGGGGTGCCATGCCAGGTCCCCCCACCCTGTTTGCCCCCTTGGTTTGGGGAGACAGAGGAGAGCCGCCCCGGCTTTCTCTGGTTGACTGAGGGCCATTTGCTTGGTCTCCCCCAGGTGCTTTTGCCGTTTCAAGGGGAAAATATCTGCGTTGTTGTCAGGATGGGGATGGAGTGAGGGTCCAAATTTAACCCAAACATCCAGAAATGAAGCCTTTTTCCTCCCCACACCCTGCTCAAAAGACTTCCTGGACCTGATTAAATCTCCCAGCCCTCTGCGGCCGCTGCTGCTACTTCCTGTTGCAAAAAGGGAGTCTGAGCAAAGTTCCCTTGGGGGTTGCCCTGACTAGTGGTCTGAGCAGCCGCTTCCCGGTTCTTCAGTTTCCCACCTCGCTCATCCCTCGTGGCCTCCTTTTTCTTCTAACCCTTCAGCCATTGTTGCCTCCTTTGCATGACCTTTTTCCAAGCGCAAGGGGCCATACGCTGATCCACTGGGGTACCCACTGTGCTGAAGTGAATGTTTAGAAGGTATCGCCCCCAATCTCCTCTGGCACCCTGCGAGGTTGTCCCAGTTGGGGTGCCAGAGGGAGACTGGACTGTGGGCTGGATGTCCCCCTTCCTGGGCTCAGAGGCCAGAGGCTGATGGGAAGAGCTGCTTTTATTTTTATTTGGGAGCTTCATTTTAGGCAAGGTAAACTCTCCACTTGGTTGAGACACAGCCCATTTCCGCACTAACCTGTTATAGCGCGATGATTCCACTTTCAACATCCTCTGGAATCCTGGGGTTTGCAGTTTCGGGAGGGGCCGGCCGGCCCCAGGATTCCATAGGATGTTGAAAGTGGAATAATCGTGCTATAAGAACGTAGTGCAGAAATGGTCACAGAGGGACTAGGAGGAGAATTCTGGTGGGGTGGGGTGGGAGGCAGAATACTTAAAAAGGTCCTGGAAAGAGTGTGGGGAAACAGCCACCTCCTGCCCGTCTCTGTTGAGGGCAGGATCAGCAGCAGCAATGGGGGGCATTGGAGGGGAGCTTTGGGGTGAAGATGGCGAGCATTTTTGCAGGGGAACCAGCTTCCAAAGGCAGTCGAGGGGCTCCTTCCCTGGGAGATGCTTGGAGAAAAACACTGGGGGTGTGTGGGGTGCTCATGGTCCTTATTCTCTATTGATTCCTCTCTCTTTCTCTCTCTTCCCCTCCATCTAGCTCCTGCCTTGCCCAGCAGTGTCCGCCAGCGCCTCGTGGACCCCCAGCACTCCATGGGATCACAGAGGTTGGTAGAAAGCCACCAGGCCCCCGGGCAGGGCGAGTCAGGCTCGCTGGTCCATTACCTGCCTTCCGGCAGGGTCACTCTACGCCGGATGCCCAGCATCTCTGGCGGGTCACCCTTCGGCTCGGACGTCCACACCGCCGCCACCACTGCCTCTCCTTCTTCTTCTCCTTCTTCTTCTTGCTCCTCCGCCGGGCACATGGCGAGCTCGGCCTCCCCTTGCCACACCCTCCCCATCCTCTACCACCACACCACCTCCTCTTACATCCTCCAGATGGACGCCCTGCCCAACCTGCCCCCACCCGACGTCACCTCCGGGATGCGATGTCGCACCGAGAGCTTTGGGTACCGTGCCGATGTCAATTTCTCTTTGGCATGGTGTTTGGCACATGGCTTCCCCCCGCCTCCTGCAACTCTGACCTCCTTCTCAAGGGCCCTGACTGGCCTTTGTCAGCACAAAAGCCTGCCTGTCCTGCCTGCTTGCCACCTTTGCCTGAAGAAGCCAACCCGCCCTGCTTGGCAAAATCACTAATCTTCTGCTGGCCTTCCTGAGCCCTCTGTGGGCCTGCGAAAGCTCCGCCTGGGTTGTATCTACTAATTTTTCTGACACTTTGTGGGTGCAGAACACTTGTTGTGGTTTGATGTCCCTGTGTTTGGATGGGTCTGCTCTCTTGCCGCATTGAGGAGAAGGTGTGGGTGTGATGCCTGACGTGGCTGAACTGGGCTGGTACACTAGCCAGGAGTCCTCCAGTGAGGGAGGAGAGGAAAGGGCCCTGCTCAATTGGGGTGGGGAAGGTGCAGACTGTAGACTGCATGGGGCCCCTGGGGCCTTCGCCCTTCTCCTCTTGCTACAGGCAGGGGCATGTGCTTGTCTGCCTGGACCCTGCTGCAGAGCAGCCCTGACTGGGAGAAGGGTGGCCCCTCGTCCTACAAGTGCCTCTTCCCCCAGAGTGGGTGGCTGCACTCAGGGGGCACCAGGGGGCACCCATGGTCCAGTTGCATCATCATTCCGGTCATACCAGGGACAACCAAACACTTGGCTGTAAACCCCCAAGTACTTGGCTTGGTTCCTTCCCATACCAGCGTTGCGAGGCTGACTGCAGTGGCAGCCTCTTCAGGCTTCACTGGACCATGAGTGGGGATGCAGTGGGAGTGGCTTCCTTGTGGCTCCACAGCTAGGCCAGCTGGGCTATTCCCTGAAAGCCTAGAAAAGGTAGTGCTCCCCCCCACACACAGCTTGCATTTTAGGCATCTGAGGCTCAGCCGCGCTAAGTAGTTTGCACCTTCTCCTCTTGTCAAGTGTTGCTGCCCCAGGGCCGTGGAGGTAGGGGGGCTTTTGAGATTAGAGTCTCACAGGGGAGAGTCAGCAGCCTCAATCCAGTTTGTGTGGTTTGAGGGAATACAACTCCAGGAAATCTGGGTTCAAATCTCCTCCGCTCAACCCTCAGCCTCCCTCCGCCCCTGGTATCCCCAGGTCCCGGTCTCTCTCAGCCTGAGGGGAAGGTCATGGGGGCAGACGCTCTCTGAAGAAATCTGGCCCAGAAGCTCCTGTGGTAGGATTGCTTTAGGGTCACCGCACAGCAACGAAGAGTCACCAGAGCAGTTGGCTTGACCTCCGTGCCGAATCTCCCTGTGCTCCTTGATGCAGCAGGTCTACTCTAGATGGATAGATGCCCAGGATTCCAGCCAGCCTGAGTGGGTGCCACTGGGTAAGGGCACAGGCATGGCACTAAGTCCAGCTTGCAGCTCCATTTTACTCCTAAGAAGATAAACATGATGAGGCCGGGAGGAATGCAGTGCAGTATCTGGCATCCTTTGGATGCCGCTCTCTGGGGAGAGAAAAGGAGAGAGGGAGAGGCAGATGGATGTGCGAGGGTCTGTGGCGCCAGCTCTCCTGGCCCTTTTGTTGGCAGGGTCCCCACTTCTGTGCCTGAGGAGGGGTGAGCAAAAAGGGTAGCAGTCGCCTGAGCAGGCCTTGCTGCCTCCCCAGTTCAGCCTTGCGTGTCTGTGTGAGTGTGTTGGGTGTTTTCTGTGCACGCGGGTATAGACTTGTGCTGAAGTTCCTTCTGGGTCATGGGCCAGCTAACTTCCTTCCTCTCTCCCTCCTTGTGCCCACCAGAGACCTCTCCCGCTCTGACTCCGACTCCTCCATCCCGCACCTGAGCGACCACCAGCGCATCTCCAGCTCAACTTCCAAGCTGCTGCCCACCAGGCCTGGCTTTCTGAACAAGTCCGAGGAGGTGGCCGCCTCCAGCCTCCCCGCCCTGGGGGCTCCCTCCCCCAGCAGCGGTGGGGGGGCGGTGGCAGCTGCAACCGGCACATGGAGGCATCTTCCCTGCCGGAGCAGCTTCCCGAGAGCCCCATCGTCATGAAGAAAATGATGATGCTCAACCACGGCCTGGAGAAGTCCACCAGCCTCGGGGAGATCTCCCACCCAGCGGCAGGAGCGGTAACAGGCGGGGGGTCGCGCCATAGCCACTCCGACTCCTCGCGCTCCCACAGCCCCAGCTCCACCGAGCCTGACACCCCCTCACCCACCTCTGAGGGGCGGCTGAACAGCCTCGGGAACAAGAGCAACAGCCGAATCCCCCACCTGGCCTCCAAGAAGACCACGTCAGGGGCGCCGGGCGAGGAGGACAGCGGCTCCACAGGCGAGGAGACCGACTCGGGCCCGGGCAAGAAGAAGTTCCCCCTCAAGATCTTCAAGAAGCCCAAGAAATAGCTGGTGAGGGAGGAAGGAAGGAGGGGAGAAGGAAGCCCACCACACAGACCCCTGGGACAGGAGCTCCCTCCTGTGCGATGGACGGAGTGGGGTGAGGGGAGGGGGAGCGCCAGCCCACACAAGCACCTTATGGGGAGGGGCATGCACCCGCCTTCACCCCACCCCCGGAATCCCCTGCTCCCCCTTCCGGGCTGCTGAGGCTGGAGGAGCCAAGGAGGCCTATTTATTTCTATTTTTTTGACGATATTGGCCGCCCCCCCAGTTCTCCAGCCCGAGTGGCCTTTGCTTTTGCTGCTGCTGCTGCTGCTGCTACTATGCATGGCTTCACCTCAGCCCCCCCTCCATCCACCAACATGCATAGTCTCTTTTGGTTCCACTGGGTCTGTTTTCCTACCCCCCCCCCATTTCTGTTCTGTCCATTTTCTCCTCAGCACCAAAACCTGCAAGCACAGGTAACCCCCACATCCCTCCTCTCCGGGATCCTGAAATTCCTGCCTCTTCTTCAGCTGAGAACAAAATGAGCCAGACCAGGGGGCTTTGGGAGCTGGGGGGTGCTGTCTCATTTGGCCCCCCGGTAGGGAGGGGCAGCCCCCTTCCCTGGGGAATGCAGAATAGGCTCAGAGACAGGGCGGTGCCTCCCCCCATCCCACCAGGCCTGTAAGGTGGGCTCTGTTCCCCTCAGTTCACCAGGAGTCAGCCTTCTAGCTGCCCTGCTTAGAAGCGGGCAAAGGCAGAGGGGCCCAGACTCGTTTCCCACAGCTGAGCCCCCTCCCCAGTTCCCCCTCTTTCTGTCTTGGAGAGCAGCCCCTCTCCAGCAGGTGGCCCCCTGGATTGGGAGGGGCAGTTCAGACTTGGGGTGCAGCAGGGCAAGGGAGGCTCTAAGGGCACTGACTTCACCCTTGGGAGAGGACCCGCTGGGACCCCCCATACACGCTTGCCGATCTCTCTAGATGACTGTGCCCAAGCAGTTTCGGGGATGGGTTCCGGCCCAGCCTGCCGGGGGTGTGCCAGCCGTCCCTTTGTTGGGGCCCCATTGAGGCCCTGCTTTCTGTCTCCCTCCGATGGTAGCTGGAGGGAAGGGCTCTCTCATCCCCCCTCCCCTCGCGCTCTCGCTCGTGGGGGGCTCCTCCCTGGGCCTTGAGGAGGGAGTGCTTGCTGGGTTCCTCTACTGGCTGCTGCAGCAGGGTTGCCAGAGAGAAAGGAAGGACGGGGCTCAGCCAGTCCATGTGGCCACTGCTGCCCTTTCCTTTCCTCCCATTGCAGCAGCCACTACCAAACGGCTTTTGTGTTTTTGCACTTCGGGACTTGGTTGTACGTGGCAAAATGAGGTGGCTAGCAGAATCCCTCCTGGGCATGTGTGTGCCCACCCTGCAGCCTCCTTCCAGAGCACATGGTTCCTGTCCATGAAGAACCCTGCGGGACAGCAGCAGCCTCTCTTTCAGGGCCCAGGTGCAAACAGTGCACCGCTTTCAGCTGAACGTGGCAGCCATTCTTCCCCCGCCGCTAAGTGCCTGGAGTTCCCCATTCCCCCTCCTGCCATTTTGGGCATCCTTTTGCCAGAAAAACCAGGAGCCTCGTGGCTGCTGCGGCCTTCAGGTTTTTCACTCACCGGCTCCCACCCGACAGAGACCGGCTTCCAAAGAGCCCCCCCCCGAAGAGGCCCCCGAGGAGTGTTGTGTCCCCTTGCCCCAGGTAGAGGTTGCTTTGCTGCCCCACCAGCCACCCACCCAGGGAGCCCACCCCTCCTGGGCAGAGTCCCCTCCGCGATGCCCGCTGCCTTCCCGTGCAGCAATGGGCATTTTGGTCATTGAGCTTCTTCCTAAGAGGCAAACCCTCACTCTGCATCTGCCAAGTTTTGATTTTATTTAACAGCCATTTCATAAAACTGTTTTCAGTCCAATAAAGCATGTAGATTCTTTTAAGAAGCTGAGCAATGTGGTGTTGTTTCTGACCCGGTCCCTGGGATGGCTGGGGGCACGAGGAAGAGCCACCGGGGCTGCCCACCGAGCAAGAAGAGCAGCCAGGCCGACCCTGCTCTTGTGGGACCCTCCCCAAACTCTCTTCCCTTGGTGGAAAGGGGACTGTTTCCTCAGGCCAACACCTGCATCCTCATCCAGCCCCTGCAGGCTGAGGCAGGGGCTGGGAGGAGGAAATGCCGCTCCCACTGCCCACCTCGAGGCTCTGCAGAGGAGGCACCCAGAGCAGCAGCGTGATGCTGGGCAGAAAATGCATGGCCTCTCAGAGGGCACTGACTGCAGCTCCCACCATCCTTGGCAGCCTAGCCAACAGTGCAGGAGGAAGGGTGTTCCAGTCCAGCAGCCTCCAAGCGGACCAAATGGCCCCAGGCTGAGCAGAAGGCAGGCAGGCAGGCTGCCGTGGCCAAAGGGGAAGCCGCGCTCCCCTCTCCTCTTTTGTGCTAGAAATGGAACATGGGGGGGGGCTAAGCATGTGTCCCTTGGAGGGGTTGTTCCAGCTGCCTCTGTGCAGCACAGCCAGTGGTAAAAAATGCTGAGATGTGCAGTCCAAGAGCCTCTTGAAGCCACACAGTCCCCATCCCTGAGTGAGCTACAGCCCTCTTCAGACAGCCCCCTCTTGTTGCAGCCTCCCTTGGAGTGGCCAGGGCAGGGGTGGAGTGGGGGAGACGCAGCTGCTTCCAGCTTTTGAGGAAGCTGCTGCACATGGAGGCCAGGGATGTCCTCATTCCACAGCCAGCCTGCACAGGGAGACACCCCCCCCCAATCACCCAGACTCCTCTGTTCTCCACTCGGCCTTTATTGGAAATTCCACCAAAGGCCAAAGAAAGTGGTGGGTGGGCTTAAGGACTGGGAGTGGAGGAGATTTTGAGGGAGGGGGCGAATTCTGTCCCTTCCCACAGCCCATCTCCATTGGACGAGCCAAGCTAGCCGGCAACTGGGTCAGCCGGGCTCCTGCTTGTGGCCCTGGGTTTGGCAACAGACTCAAAGGCAGCAAAGGCCGTGAGCCTAACTGCCACCCCCAAAACAGAGGGACGTTCAGCAAGTGCCCAGTGGGTGGGCAGAAAGAGAGGGGGCAATGCTCCGGCCATGGATGGGGAGAAGAAAAAGCAATGCACAGATGGCCAGGGGTGGGGGGCAAAATCTTGTTCTGCTGCAGACTCTGGAGGAGCAAAGGAAAAGGAGAAGATGGCTGGGGGGAGAGGAAGGAAGCCCCCTGCAGCTACCAGAGAGGGGCAGCAACTCCTCCCCAGAGCCAAGCAAGGTGGGGGAGCTCTTGGAGCCCATTGTTTCTGGGCTGGAGCCAAGGGGGCAGGTGGCCCCAGCATGGCCAGTTCCAGCTGACAGGCCTCTTGTGCTCACATCACCAGCACCCAGGAGAGGCTTCTGAGAAACAGTCCAGAGCAGCTCAATCCGGCAGCCTTCCCTGAGCAAGAGGAGCGGCCCAGCCCCACCAGGGCTTCTCCCGTATCACCGCCTCTCCCAAAGTCAGCCGCCAGCCACAGGGGTGCAAAGAGTGCACCCCTCGCCTGCTGTCCGTTCTCCACCAGAGTCACGCCTCACTGCTGTCCGGCAGCTCCCACTGGCCGCTGAAGTCATTATCTGTCAGGTTCACCGTGTACGGGACGTCGATGACCGCCTGGGAGATGTCTCGGCCAGTTGCGGTGCGCCAGGAGTTGAGGGGGCAGATGGCCTTCCTGAACCGCTGAGGGCGCAGCCGAGAGAGAGAACACGGGATTAGGAAGGATTCAGATACGGACTCGTCCACTTACCTACCCACTCTTTTCAGGCTTTTAAGCAAAGCCCGCTTGGCTTATGTAAATCGGAATTTAAAAAACCCAAGACAGAGAGGCACGCACACCGGTCTCCCGAGCATCCCGTTGGGGACCACACAGCCCAATGCCCACACGCATCTTTCTAGGTTTGCCACAGAAGGAAGAATCTCGCACGTACACTAACAACAGCTCTGCAGGTCCACAACTTGCCTTCCTGCTTCCAAGTCCCCCTTCCCTTGACAGCCCTTCAGTGTCTCGGGGAGAGTCCTGTGACCCCTCCCAGACCCCGAGGAAGGCCAGGAGAAGGACCTTGGATTCTTGTGCCCAGCTGACTGGTCCCCCTTCCCTCCCAGCCACCCTCCTCAGCAGAAAGGTAAACTGTGTGCCTGCAGAAGAAGCAGAAATGGAAATATGTGTGTCGGGGGGCTTTATGCTCCATCTGTGCCACACAGGATCTTGGGCACAGAGAACAGCGATCTAGCGGGAGCCGGGGGCGGGCAGGGGATCACGGCCCTGGCCTCACCCCAAGGCATTTGGCCAAAGAGCCCACAGCAATGCAGGGGCTGCTGGGGTGGAAAGCCTCCAGGTAAGAACAGGGTGTGGGATTGGGGAGCAGAGCCCAACCAGAGGAAGGCGGCAGGAGCTCCTCTGCCCAGCGCAAGCCTCAAGAGCGCCACAGGACAGGTTTGGGGCTCCCTTCCTGTCCTGTATCTGCCTGCTCCCAATTGGGTCTGTAGACCCTCTCTGAGAATTTAGGGCTGGAGGGAATCACATGACCCTCCAGGTGTAACTAAGTTCAGCCCAGAGTGATGCTGGTTTGCTAAGGCTGCTGGGAGCTGCCCTCCCACAGGCTGTGCGTTGCCCACCCCCTGAACTGGAAGAGATCTGTGGGACTGGCTCCTTCCCAGGGGTTGTGCCCAACAGCCAGTTCAGGGCCACCACCCACAGAGCATAAAAAGAGATGGAAGGAATCCCACAGGTGGAAGAGTCCGTGGCCACTGCAGAGGTCCTCTGCTGACCCAGGGAGCTGTGAGCTGGAATGACCCCACGCAGCTTTGCCCTTGTGAGCCCACAGATCCCGTGAGGAACGGAGGGAGGGGTCCTTCTCCACCCCAGCAGAGGGGGTCTCAATGAAGTGCTGCCCTGGGACGACAGCCTCCCCGCTGGCCATACTCACATCGGCCAGCGTCCCGGTCTCCTTGAACAAGGCGATGCCTGCCCAGAGGGGGATCTGGATGCAGGTCACGACCCCCATGCAGACGCCCAGGGCCTCCCCCCACGGGGGGTACTCGTAGGTGCCGTAGTGCAGAGTTGTGCTGGACAGGTCCAGGAAGATGTAGAAGAGGGTGAACTGGGGAGGGAGCAGAGAGAGAGAGAGATGTGCTTGTGAGCTGTACTCATAAAGACCCCCTTCAAGAACTAATCCCCCTCCCAGAGGAGTCTCTTTAGTTCTCTGAAGCTCTGCAGCAGCCACAAGAGCTCAGGACCCCCAAGTGAGCGGTTGCAGAGTAGGGGGTGGGGAAACTGTGACCCCCCCGCCCTCAGGTGTTGCTAGACTGCAACTCCCACCATCTCCCCCATGATGACTATGGCTGCTGGGATCTGTAGCCCAAAAACTCCTCAGCAGGGGCTGTTCTACCTGGGTGGAAGAGGGACTCTCTCTGGGTCCCCCGAAACCAGTGTCCCCCCTCCTCTCTGGATCTGGAGCGAACGCTCAACATCTGATGCCTGGAATGGCTGTCAGACCAACTGACTAAAAGGCTATGAAACAGTTTCACACTGAAGACAGCCGGGCAGCGTAGAGCTGCGCTTGGGCAGATTTGGGTCCTGCAGTGAGGCCTCCAAAGGCTTTGACAGAAGGCTGCCTTTCGACCTGCCTCTGAAAGGAAGGGAAGGGTCTCCAAGCGGAGCGTGTGCCACAACCAGGGGTCCGCAACACAGAAGTCAGCCCAGTTATTTACTTTAGATGAACTACAGGAAACCCTCTGGGATCTGAAGAGCTGCCATCCCATGGAGGACTCCGGGAACTGGATTTCTGCTCTTCCAGAGAAGAAGAGCCAAAGGTGGGAAGGACTCAAATGATAACAAAGGGGATATTGGCTGAGCATGAGGAAGAACTTCCAGAGGGTGAGAGCTGTGTGGGCTCCATCGGAGGACTCCCTTGGAGGGCCACGGTGGACGCTTTCTCACTGGGTGCTGCTTAACAAAGCCTGGACCCCCACCGCCTCCCAGGGACACTGTCTCAGTAGATCTCCTGCCCCACTGGCAGGCAGTCCATCTAGAGGCTGCTGGAGATCCCTTCCAACTCAGTCCTTCTGCTTCTGATTTGTCCAGATGTGTGCCTAATCCTTCCCAGCCTCTCTGCCCAAGAATGGCTTCCATACTTTATTTGCATTTTTGGCAGAAAATTGGCCTCTGGACCCAGTGCCCTGGCCCACCCCTGGTTTAAGCAACAGACCCCAACTCACCGGGGGCTGCAGGATGTCACAGCATGCGATAAGGCATCCCACACTTTGTGTTGAATCGTTTTTTGGGTGTTCTGCTCTTTAGACCATTGTAAACTACACACATACGGCATACGGTTCTTTCAACACGGGGTCCACTCTTTTGTCAGTTCTTCTCCTCTTGCCTTCAAGTGAGCCCCCATAATTCCCACATGTCCCCTCCAGGAAGAAGGAAGAGGAGAAGAACTGACAAAGCCTGGGTTTCTCTTTGCAACCAATTCCACGTTCTGACCGCGCTCCGGTTCCTAACCCACCAGATAAGCCAGGGGTGCCTGTATATAGAATACCAGACCCCATCTCCCTCCTCCTCCACCCCTCTACCACCCCCAAACCTGCAGGCTGACAGGAACCCCAACTTACCAAAAGGAGTCCCGGGGTGAAAATGGTCCAGCAGGCTTTGAAATAAGCCACCAACTGGCTGCACCAAGGCGGGCATCGGCTGATCATGTCCACAATGTCTTGGCAGAACTGGTTCACCCCTGAGAGAGGGCGAGGGCGAGCGAACCGGAGAGAATAGAAAGCGCTTAATGGGTGGGGCCGCCGTGGGGGGGAGCCCCTCTCCCCCTCCTCAATTAGACACACACCTCCTTTAGCTGACTACCGGCACCCCACAAATCATTAGTTAAGCTGAAGTGCTGGACAGAGGGTGGTGCACAAAGCATGGTTTTATGACCCTTGCCCCCTCCCAATTCTGTGAATTGCCCATTTTCTCGTCTCCCAAAGGTGTGAAGCCGCTGGGGAGACAATTCACCTTTTAAACAGGTTTCTCGCACTTTCCTGCACTGTTTAAACATCAAATAATCCCCATTTTTCAAACCAGAAGTGGCCATGGCTGTTGGTGGTTCTTGCTGGTATTTTTGGCAGAAAATTGGCCCCTGGGCCCCAGGCCCTGCTTTGAGCAACCCAAATAGTAACCATTGATGGGTTTCCTTAATCTCTGGAAGGAAAACCCGGTTTGTGGCTTCGGAGGGCAGCTCAGCACAGCCAAGCCCGATCTTTAAAAAATATACCAGCTCTTCTTTGGCCATTTGGTGCAAGGGACTCACCGTAAAAAAAGGCCACTCCAAGGCACATGAAGAGCACGATGATGATGAGGCCAAAGCTTGTGCTGTAGGCGTCAATGAGGGTGAACCAGTAAATGCCGCCCTGCGGAAAAGGGGGAGAAGCCACACCCACTGGGGTCACAGAATCACACCAGGGACCCCCAGGGACCCCCGTCCAACTCCCTGCAAGGCAGGAACACACAGCTAAAGAACTCCCAAAAGATGCCCATCCAACCCCTGTTTAAAAGCTGCTCAAGATGGAGAGTTCCACTGTTGAACAGCTCTTGCCATCAAGAAGTCCTTCCTTAAGTGGAGTTTCTTCCCTTGTAATTTGAATCCACTGATTTCCGTCCTAGTCTCTGGAGCAGCAGCAAACAAGCTCATTTCATCATCTACAGAACACCCCTTTGGGTAAGGCGACCTTGAACCCCAGCTGGGAGAAAGGCAGGGTATTTATTAATTAATGAATTAAGGATAACTATCATGTCAGCTGCCATCCTTATGCAAGTTAAGCATCCCCAGCAAGCACAGCCATCTTCAGAAGGCTTGGCCTCCAGGCCATTTGGCCACCTTGGCCGGCCTCCTCTGGACACCTTCCAGCTTATCAAAACCCTTCCTGACCTGGGATGCTGTGAAGGCAACAAGCTCAGCAGATGGACTGGAGGGGAACCGGGGACAACAGAACCGGACCTGCCAACTGTGCCTCCCCCCCCACTGTCTCCCCAATTTAGGAGATGCTTGGAAACCCCCAACTAGCCGAGTCTCAGGACAGCTGGGGGAGATCAGTGCACCTCTGCTCCCACCCAAAAAGGGAGACTCCCCATAGTCTGCATTTTGGAGAGAGATGCTGGCTAGGCTCACCCCCAATCCTCAAATTTTACGCCATCTTGGCCATCTTCCCCTCTGCCGGGGACCCCTGATTCCTCTTCCTCTCCATTAAACAACCGAACCCCCCTCCACCAAGCGCCCAGAGCTCTACTTGAACCCAAGCATACTGTGCAACCCAGCCAGCCTTTTCTGCAAAAGGTTTGTTTACCTGAATGCCCAGAAAGAGTGATCTGCTCCCCACAACCCACATGGCATGGTGGCATTCCCCTTCCATCCTGGCCAAGCAAGTAATTATTGAGCTTCATTTTGCTTTCTCTCATTAATTAAGGAGTCCCTTTGCCTGGGACTCTCCTTAAAGCTGGGAGAGTCTTTGGCTAACAAACGGCAAGCCGACCAAAGGATGAGGCTTAGCATCTTCAAGCATCTTGGCTCTGGGTCAGTGAGCACAGCTGAAGCGGGGGCCATTCCTTCTTCCATATCCCCAGTGGTCTGTAACATTGCACTTTGGGGTACGGAAGGAGAGATGAGATGTCACTTCCAGCTGTCACTTTGGCCAATTTTCTGCCATTAGGGGAGGGTTGAGGGTTTGGTATGCTGGCTGTTACTGAAAATCCAGCATCCCGCAGCCTGAGTGGGTGTGAAGGAGAGAAGGAAACTCTGAATCTGGTCAGAAGGGGGTAACATGCAACACAAAGCTTCTGATCAAGGGGTTTCCAAGCATCTCCTAAATTGGGGAGACAGTGGGGGGGGAGGCACAGTTGGCAGGTCCGGTTCTGTTGTCCCCGGTTCCCCTCCTGCCCATCTGCTGAGCTGGTTGCCTTCACAGCATCACAGGTCAGGAAGGGTTTTGATAAGGGATCAAAGCCTACGGAGCCAGAGAGCGGATGAGACCAATTTACCGAGTCCGCACAGGCCTTCCAGACCAGGTTAAAAACAGGAGGGAGAGTGAGATCCAGGTGGAAGCTCCTTGCCTGCACCCTCTACGCCCCAGTGCCACTTCTCACCTGAAGCCCAGGGGGGCACGTGCCCTATCAAGGAGGGCTCCCTTAAACCTCAATGCACCCCAGGCAGTGGGGCAGGCGCTGGCGGCATTGCGGGAGCTGACCATTGCATCTCTGGCCAGCTTCAGAGATAGCCATGTTTAAATATTTGAAGGGATGCCACGTAGAGGAGGGAGAGGGCTTGTTTTCTGCTGCTCCAGAGACCAGGACAAGGAGCAGTGGATTCAAGCTGCAGGAAAGGAGATTCCACCAGAACCTCAGGAAGAATTTCCTGACAGTCAGGGCTGTCCGGCAGTGGAATCTGCTGCCTCCATGGAGTGTGGTGGAGTCTCCTTCTTTGGAGGTTTTTAAGGAGAGGCTTGATGGCCATCTGTCGGGAGTGCTTTGAGGGTGTTCCTGCATGGTAGAAGGGGGTTGGACTGGATGGCCCCAGGAGTCTCTTCCAACTCTACATTTCTATGATTCTATGATTCAGGTGGACTGGGATTATCTGGGGACAAAACACTGCCTGCAAATTGCTTTTCTTCTCTGTACATTCTCGTCTGGGGACTTAGCAGCCGCGCTTGGGGTCCCAAGGGCCACGTGTCCCATGGGCCATCCTCCCTCCGCTTCCATCCCCAGATTGAGTGGGCAGAGAGGGGGCACATGAGGACCGCCTCCCCCTCGGCCCAGGGCAGGGAGGGCAGAAACAGGGTCTGTGTGCGAATGATGTGGAGCCCAAAGGGGTACCCCCTGCCCCCCTGCAAAGAGAGAGACCACCTTACCTCAGTGATTAAGAGGAGGCCCATCAGGTAGAAGGCAAGGCAGAGGAGACCCAGGAAGACGGCCTTGCGCCTCCACTCCCGCAGGGAAGGGAATTCGTCCAGCACGGCCGTGGTGATGCCTTCCATGTTGCCGAACTGGTGGGAAAAGGGGGGCATTATTGGCACGGGGGGGGACAGGGTGGGAGAGACAGAGGATGACCGAAAACGACCTCCCCAACCCCAAACACACAGGCACACGCACGTGCTGGCAATGAAAATCCTGGCTGCCACGTCTGACCCCAGTTCATGGATTCATTTTTCCTTTTCCCCAGTACAGGATCCAAGGTAGTTTATGACAGGGGCTATTTCCGCACCAGACTGTTATAGCGCTATTATTCCACTTTCAACGTCTACGGAATCCTGGAGTTTGCAGTTTAGGAAAGGGGCCTCAAAGGTCATCCTCAAAGGTCATCCTCAAAGGCCCCCTCCCTAAACTGCAAACCCCAGGATTCCATCGGATGTTGAAAGTGGAAAAATAGCACTGTAACAGCCCAGTGCGGAAATGGCCAGGGTTAAAGTAGAATATAGTTAATATCAGTTATAGTAGTCAGCTCAGTGCTGCTATTAATAGGACACAGCAACTGTTCTTCACACTTTTTCAATAGGATCCTTGCGTTTTATCTGCCTTTTTTGAGGGTGTTCCTGCAATGCAGGGGGTTGGACTGGATGGCCCCTGGGGTCTCCTCCAACTCTACATTTCTATGATTCTGTGGTACCACAGAATCCCAGAGCTGGAAGGGGCCGCCAGGACCCCCAGTGCGACCCCCTTCTGCCATGCAGGAGGGCACAACCAAAGCAGTCCCAAAATAGGCCCTTCTGAACTCTCTTTAAAGACTTCCAAAAAAAGGAGGGACCACCGCCTTCTGGGACAGCATTCTAACAATTAACAATTAATTGACAGCTGTCAAAGTCAAGCAATTCTTCCTAACGCTTATGGGGAATCTCATTTGTTTGCTTCAATCTACGCCATGGGTCTCGGCCTGGGAGAAAGTGGGGGTATAAACTGAATAAAAATAATCAAGTAATTGTTGGAATGGTTAAACCAGTATTGCTTAAACTGGTTTTATTGTGCAACACCTACGTTACAGGGCAGGGTATAAATGCTTTAAGAAAAAAAGCTATCACATTAAAATGGTACTGAATTTAAAAAAGGGGTTGAAAGCTTTTTAAAATGAAGAAGGGTTTAAATTAATCAGCACTGGCCCATTAAAAAAAACCTCTTCCACAGGGGAGATTTTTTTAGGAGGAGAAGATGTACCCCTCCTGGGCTCCGGATGGTGTGACCGGTGGGTGCCTCTGGAGAGAGACCCTCCTGCTCTCTCCCCCTCCCACCAGGGCCGCTGGAGACCTAAATGAGCTAAAAACATATTAAGCAATATAATGAGTGAAGAACCAAATAGGGAAGCCATGGAGCCCTCTGAGGAGCGGGACCTGGGGATGTCCAGCCTTCGGAAGAGAAGGTTAAGAGGGGACATGAGAGCCAGGTGTAAATATCTGAAAGGCTGCCACACAGAAGACGGGGCAATCTTGTCTTCTGCTGCTCCAGAGAACGGACACTATGGGCCAACAGATGCAAACTACAGGATTTAAGCCCCCTCTCTAAACATGAGGAAGAACTTCCTGGCGGTAAGAGCAGTTGGACGGTGGAATCTGCTGCTGCCTCCTTGGCGGGTGGTGGAGTCTCCTCCTCCTTCTATGGAGAAAGCTGGGTGGCCATCTGTCCAAGGGAGGGCTTGGACTGGGTCTTCCTGCAGGGCAGAAGGGGTTGGACAATGGAATACAGAAATATAGGATGGGGGACACGTGGCTGGATAGCAGTGCGTGTGAAAGGGATCTAGGAGTCTTCATAGACCACAAGCTGAACATGAGCCAGCAGTGTGATGCGGCAACCAAAAAAGCCAATGCAATTCTCGGCTGCATCAATAGGAGTCTGGTGTCTAGATCGAGGGAGGTACTGGTACCACTCTACTCTGCTTTGGTTAGACCCCATCTTGAATCCTGTGTCTAGTTCTGGGCACCCCAATTCAAGAAGGACATGGTCAAGCTGGAGCAAGTCCAGAGGAGGTCGACCAAAATGGTGAGGGGCCTGGAAGCCAAGAAGCCCTCTGAGGATAGACTTAGAGAGCTGGGTATGTTTAGTCTGCAGAAGAGAAGGTTAAGAGGGGACATGAGAGCCATGTTTAAATATTTGAAGGGATGCCATGTTGAGGAGGGAGAGGGCTTGTTTTCTGCTGCTCCAGAGACCAGGACAAGGAGCAATGGATCCAAGCTGCAGGAAAGGAGATTCCACCTGAACCTCAGGAAGAGCTTCCTGACAGTCAGGGCTGTCCGGCAATGGAATCTGCTGCCTCCATGGAGTGTGGTGGAGTCTCCTTCCTTGGAGGTTTTTAAGCAGAGGCTGGATGGCCATCTGTCGGGAGTGCTTTGAGGGGGTTCCTGCATGGCAGGGGGTTGGACTGGATGGCCCCTGGGGTCTCTTCCAACTCTACATTTCTATGATTCTATGACTGGAGGGCCCTTGAGCTCTCCTCCAATTCTAGGATCCTATGCACTTGGCACCTAAATGGCACAAGTGTTTGTGCCAGCCAGGCCTTCAGAGGAGAACACTCCACATTGGGGTGCCACGGCTGAGAAAGCCCTTTCCCATCTCTGAACATGGTGTATTGGCCTCACCGGAGGGACACATAGGAGCCCCCCTGGCCCTGCAAATCTCAGTCCTCAGGCAGGTACATAATGGGGAGAGGGGCTTTGTCTAGCACCAAGGTCCGAAGCCATTTAGAGCTTTAAATGTCATCACCAGCACTTTGGATTCAGGCTGGAAACATATTGGCAGCGGTGCACTTCTTTTAAGACTGGTCTTGCATGCTGTCAATCCTTTAGGGCAGCCAGCAGTCAAGATGCTGCCTTTAGCAGTAGCTGCAACTTTGGGGTCTTCTTCAAGGGGAGCCCCACACAGAGCGCATTACAGTAGTCTAATCGGGAGGTTTCCAATGCATGGGCTACTGTGGCTAGGTTATCTTTGTCTGGGAAAGTCCGTAGCTGGTGCGCTATGCCACCTTTCTGCTGGATGCTGAGACATCTCTGCCCATATGCCGGCTGCTGCCACCCCAGAGAACCAAGTTGCACATGGGATGCACTGGCAAATTGTCACACAGCACTCCAGAACGTACATCTGTGTGGCCGAAATCCAGTCGATTAGGCCAACTGGAACAGAATTATTTAACTAATTGCTACACAGTGATTCAAAACATAGGTAAATCCAAGAGATTCAACGGCTCATAGATCATAGAAATGTAGAGTTGGAAGAGACCCCAGGGGCCATCCAGTCCAACCCCCTGCCATGCAGGAACACCCTCAAAGCACTCATGACAGGTGGCCATCCAGCCTCTGCTTAAAAACCTCCAAGGAAGGAGCCTCCACTACACTCTGAGGCAGCAGATTCCACTGCCGGACAGCCCTGAACATCAGGAAGTTCTTCCTGAGGTTCAGGTGGAATCTCCTTTCCTGCAGCTTGAATCCATTGCTCCTTGTCCTGGTCTCTGGAGCAGCAGAAAACAAGCCCTCTCCTTCCTCTACTCTAGTCAGGGTTAGGAATAATTTACGGGACCCTGTATAACGGTGACGCTTGTGAAACACTGCTTATGCAACCAGGACGTGGCCACATCTGTCGCCCAACAACCGGAAAAGCACAACTGCTGGTGGAAGGGAGCTGGCAGGTGGGGGAAGAAAGACACCAACCAGATTCTGCCAAAGGGACCCCCCCCCACTTACCAAGGTGTCCACCCCCAGGGTGAAGAGCATCAGGAAGAAGAGGACGGACCAGAATGCAGAGCCGGGCAGCAAGGCGAGGGCTTCCGGGTAAGCCACGAAGGCCAGCCCTGGACCTGGTGGGAAAAAGAGAAGGGATCCTTCGGGGAAATGCCGCTGCACCCGTCTGGGAACCACAAAGCAGAACAACTCTCTCCCCCGCCTCTCCTTCTCCTGTCTCTGCCCAAAGGGACCCCTCCCCAGGGAGAAAGGGGCCAGCCGGTTTTTGACGGCTTAACTTTTGTGCCACTGTTAGATTATTTTCACGGCACCTTCACAGTGAGGAGTATCTTCTCTACACCACGCAGTTGTAAACCGGATTAAATCCATTCTGGTTCTAGGTTGTGACACAACAAAATGTGGAAAGGTCAGCTAATAGGGGTATGTGTGGGTGGGTGTCTGTGAATAATTCTGGAAGCCTCTATAGATTCAAGTCCCACCCTGATCCTTGCTCTCCAAGATGTCGTTGGCCATTTCTGCACTAGCCTGTTATAGCGCGATGATTCCACTTTCAACCTCCTCTGGAATCCTGGGGTTTGCAGTTTCGGGAGGGGCCGGCCGGCCCCTCCCGGAACTGCAAACCCCAGGATTCCAGAGGAGGTTGAAAGTGGAATCATCGCGCTATAACAGGCTAGTGTGGAAATGGCCATTGACTGAGCATCCCTACGACAAAGACGTATTCAAGGACCAGCCATGCACAATGGGCTGCAGTAATAAAAGGGCCCTCTGATCACGTGCAGAGTACCTTCCCCACACCTTGTCTGTGTACAACTTCGGATCAGAGAAACTGGTTTTATAGCAGGTGCAAATCCAAACCACTGGCCAGATTCGGATTTGAAATCTTCCGGGCAGGGACAAGATGGTGAATACGTTTAATTACGAAAGAAACAACCCAACCAGCCAGGTCTGATACATGGCCCAGACAGCAGAAAATGTCACCTTATCCTTTGGCTTGAACAGAAAAACATTTTGGGCCAATGCTGGATCTCTGACTTCCCTTGCAGTTTTTACTCCAAAGATGCAAGTGACACATGTCAGACACGTTGGGGGATTCCGGGTAGGAGTGGGGGGGGATGAGGAGGCAGGAGGAGCGTTTCCCTTGAGACCCCCGCCTCCTCCCGAAGGGCCCCTGAACGACAGCACCGGCTGCACGCTTGGTGACCCAGCCCTGTCCGTACCTGAATCTGCCACCTTCCCCACCGGCACCTTCTTCCGCCACGCCATGTGGCCCAGGATGGAGAAAATGGCAAAGCCAGCAAAGAAGCTGGTGCAGCAGTTCCCGATGGCAATGACCAGCGTGTCCCTGCAAGGCAAGAGGGAGGCGTTGCGAGGTTTCCGTCTGGGAGCAGCGAGGGGGAAAAAAGGCTGAAACAGAGCTTGGAAAAGTGGAGGCGGGGGGACGTTGCACCACAATGCCCAGGCTGGCTGGGGCACCCTGGAAGTGGCTGTCTAAAAACTACTTTTCCCATCTCTGGGCTGAAGGTATCATAGAATCCTAGAGTTGGAAGAGACCAACCCCCTTCTGCCAGGCAGGAACATCCATCAAAGCCCTCCCTTGGACAGATGGCCACCCAGCCCCTGCTTAAAAACCTCCAAAGAAGGAGGAGACCCCACCACACTCCATGGGGGCAGCAGCAGATTCCACTGCTGGACAGAATAATAGAACAATAGAGTTGGAAGAGGCCCCCAGGGGCCATCCAGTCCAACCCCCGGCTATGCAGGAACACCCATCAAAGCATTCCCAAGAGATGGCCACCCAGCCCCTGCTTAAAAACCTCCAAAGAAGGAGGAGACCCCACCACACTCCATGGGGGCAGCAGCAGATTCCACTGCTGGACAGAATAATAGAACAATAGAGTTGGAAGAGGCCCCCAGGGGCCATCCAGTCCAACCCCCGGCTATGCAGGAACACCCATCAAAGCATTCCCAACAGATGGCCATCCAGCCTCTGCTTAAAAACCTCCAACGAAGGAGGAGACTCCACCAAGCTCCACTGAGGCAGCAGCTGATTCCACTGCTGGACAGAATAATAGAACAATAGAGTTGGAAGAGGCCCCCAGAGGCCATCCAGTCCAACCCCCTGCCATGCAGGAACACCCTCAAAGCACTCCTGACAGATGGCCATCCAGCCTCTGCTTAAATACCTCCAAAGAATGAGGAGACTCCACCACACTCCATGGGGGCAGCAGCAGATTCCACTGCTGGACAGAATAATAGAACAATAGAGTTGGAAGAGGCCCCCAGGGGCCATCCAGTCCAACCCCCGGCTATGCAGGAACCCCCATCAAAGCACTCCCTTGGACAGATGGTCACCCAGCCTCTGCTTAAAAACCTCCGAAGAAGGAGGAGACCCCACCACACCCCATGGGGGCAGCAGCAGATTCCACTGCTGGACAGAATAATAGAACAATAGAGTTGGAAGAGGCCCCCAGGGGCCATCCAGTCCAACCTCCTACTATGCAGGAACACTCATCAAAGCATTCCCAAGAGATGGCCATCCAGCCTCTGCTTAAAAACCTCCAAAGAAGGAGGAGACCCCACCACACCCCATTGAGGCAGCAGCAGATTCCACTGCTGGACAGAATAATAGAACAATAAAGTTGGAAGAGGCCCCCAGGGGCCATCCAGTCCAACCCCCTTCTGCTATGAAGGAACACCCATCAAAGCATTCCCAAGAGATGGCCATCCAGCCTCTGCTTAAAAACCTCCAAAGAAGGAGGAGACTCCACCACACTCCATGGAGGCAGCAGCAGATTCCACTGCTGGACAGAATAATAGAACAATAGAGTTGGAAGAGGCCCCCAGAGGCCATCCAGTCCAACCCCCTTCTGCTATGCAGGAACACCCATCAAAGCCTTCCCAACCGATGGCCATCCAGCCTCTGCTTAAAAACCTCCAAAGAAGGAAGTTCTTCCTGAGGTTCAAGTGGAATCTCCTTTCCTCTACTTGGCTTTTACAACACAGAAGCTTCCCAAAGGTTTGAATCCCACTTTTGGAGAACAAACAAGGAACAAATACAGTAACTGACTGATTGATTTGGACAGAGATTTTAGCAATCTAGAGGGAATCTGTTGGACAGTTTCCTCTTTTTTTTTTCATATTTAATATGTATTCATTTTAGTTCCAAAATACAAACAGACTAATTCACAAGTAGAGACAGGCAAGTACAAAAGAAAAAGGAACAAACTCTACATAAGCAATATACACTAAACTAAACTAAAACTAAGGCCTAATAACAAAACCCATTACTAAAAGACTGGTCTAGGATGCTGAACACATCCTACCTATGCTAACTAAAACACAAAAGAACTCTGTCTGCAATACAAACTGTAATGAAAAGGAAAAAACAATTAACATCTCATATGTTATTCTACCAGATCCACTGAGCTTTCTAGGATTGTTTTCTCTTCTGAAGATAATAATAAAATAGTAATAATAATTTGGTTGTTCTTCATAGAATCCTAAGGTTGGAAGAGACCCCAGGGGCCATCCAGTCCAACCCCCTGCCATGCAGGAACCCCCATCAAAGCACTCCCGACAGATGGTCATCCAGCCTCCGCTTAAAAACCTCCAAAGAAGGAGGAGACCCCACCACACTCCATGGGGGCAGCAGCAGATTCCACTGCTGGACAGAATAATAGAACAATAGAGTTGGAAGAGGCCCCCAGGGGCCATCCAGTCCAACCCCCTGCCATGCAGGAACCCCCATCAAAGCACTCCCGACAGATGGCCAACCAGTCTCTGCTTAAAAACCTCCAAAGAAGGAGGAGACTCCACCACACTCCATGGAGGCAGCAGCAGATTCCACTTCCTCATAAATAATTTTTTCCCTCTTATTGCCAGGCCATACAACCCCACCCAGATGTTCTCAGACACATATGTCATAGAATCCTAGAATCCTAGAGTTGGAAGAGACCCCAGGGGCCATCCAGTCCAACCCCCTACTATGCAGGAACACCCATCAAAGCATTCCCTTGGACAGATGGCCATCCAGCCTCTGCTTAAAAACCTCCAAAGAAGGAGGAGACCCCACCACACTCCATGGGGGCAGCAGCAGATTCCACTTCCTCATAAATAATTTTTTCCCTCTTATTGCCAGGCCATACAACCCCACCCAGATGTTCTCAGACACATATGTCATAGAATCCTAGAATCCTAGAGTTGGAAGAGACCACAGGGGCCATCGAGTCCAACCCCTTGCTATGCAGGGACACCCATCAAAGCATTCCCAACAGATGCCCATCCAGCCTCTGCTTAAAAACCTTTAAAAAAAAGAGGATGGACCAGTTTATGTTTCCATTGAGTTCTATGGCAAACGGCCCCACAAAGGACGAGGCCGGCTCACCTGAGGCACCCACCTGATGACGTTGTTGTCGAACTTGTTGTAGGAAGCCATGGAGAGGAGCCCCCCAAAGCCGATGCCCAGCGAGTAGAAGATCTGGGAGGCAGCATCGTTCCAGACCTAGCCAAGAGAGAGGGAGAGTTGCGGGGAGGCAAAGAGATTTGGCCAAGGGGCCCTGCCCTCCTGAGTGGCCACCAACTTTTGTCCAGCGTAGATATAGGGCTTCAAAACAGCAACAAAAAGAACAGCTAATAACTCGTTTTGGGACCTCACATTTGCAAATACACATGAAAATAGTGTCCAGCCTATAACTCTTCTCCTCTTCCTGTTTGGCAAGCAGGCTTTTTAAACCAGGACCCAGGCTAGGCAAAAGATTAGGGAGAGGCAGCATGGCATAGTGGTAATAGAGCTCTCAGGACAAAGAAAATGACAGTTTTCTGCGACAGAAGCCTCAAGCTGAAAACAAAAAACCAAAAACCTGTGGAAGTTCTCAGAGAGATAAATGCGTAGGAATTGATAGGACTTATTCCGCTTCTACTACTTTTGGTGCAAGTTCATGCAGGGCATTGAAAGGTCACCCCTGCAGCTTCTGGAAACCCTACTATGGGTTCTGACATGGCACGGTTCTCCAAAGAAGGGCAACCAAAACTGTCAAAGGCTCGGGAACCGTGAAGCCCTGTGAGGAGTGACTGAGGGATCCGGGGATGCTCAGCCTGGAGAAGAGAAGACCAAGAGGGGACATGACAGCCATGGTGAAATATCTGAAAGGGGGTCCTATGGGGATGGAGCAAGTTTGTTTTCTGCTGCTCCAAAGACTAGGACACTGTGGAACAACGGCTTCAAACTGCAGGAAAAGAGATTCCATCTAGATAGCAGGAAGAACTTCCCGATGGTAAGAGCAGTTCAAGAGTGGGATCTTCTGCTGCTGCCTCAAAGGCCTATGGAAGAGTCTCCTCCTTCTTTGGAGGTTTCCAAGGAGAGACCGGGTGGCCATTTGTCAGGAATGCTTTGATGGTGTCTTCCTGCATGGCAGAAGTGGGTTGAACTGGGGGGCCCTTGGAGGGTCTCTTCCAACTCCAAGATTCTACTCTACTCTACTCTACTCTACTCTACTCTACTCTACTCTACTCTACTCTACTCTACTCTCCAAGCTTCTACTCTACTCTACTCTACTCTACTCTACTCTACTCTACTCTACTCCTACTCTACTCTCCAAGCTTCTACTCTTGTTGCTGTTTTGTGCCTTCAAGTAGTTTCTGACTTATGGTGACCCTATGGAGACCTGTCATGGGGTTTTGGGGGGCTGGTTTGTGTTTCCCTTGTGTCACTGGGGGTCACCCAGTGGGTTTCTATGGCTGAGTGGGGAACCAAACCCTCATCTCCAGGGTTGCAATCCAACGCTCAAACCACTACAGCACTCTGACTCTCATCCTATTTTTGCAGCCATTTAAATCCCCTCTTTGCGCTCTTGCAGACTGGAAGCTTGTCTCTTTGTTTGACAACAGGAAGTCTGGATTCTCAGAAGAAAAGGGTTTCATGACCAAGACTTGGATTTCTTGGAGTGCAGAGGTGGTATCGGTGGGACCCCCAACCCCCAGAAGGCGTACCTGAGCGCTGCCCAGCCGGCTCCAGTCCGTGGAGAGGTAGAAGCGGACGCCGTCGATCGAGCCCTCCAGCGTGGCTCCTCGGACGATCAGCACCAGGATGACCACGTACGGGAAGGTTGCCGTGAAGTACACAACCTGGGCAGAGAAAGGACGCTTGGACTCGCAGAAAGGAAGCACACGTCCAATCACAGGAGGCAGCGGCTGCCAGCGGGCCAACAAATCCGCTCCTGGCTTTGGTCTGAACTTCAAAGCAGGGGTAGCAATCATGCTGGCCCCTGAGACAGCTAAGACACAACTCCCAGCATTCTTGGCCACTGGCTAAAGGGCTGCTCGAGCTCCATCCGCCCCCATTTGAGGGGACTGGGGGGCACCGAGAGTCACCTTCAGACTGTTCTAGGGGAGTGCGATCCCCTGTGAATATAATTTGTTGCCGGAAACCCTCAACTCAAGATTTAGATATTCAAATATTTATTTAAATATTCAAATATTTATTTATTAAAGGCTTCTGGAAACTTAAGATTCAAATCCCAGCTCAGATACTGGGTGACCTTGGACAAGTCACACCCTCTCAGCCTCAAAGGAAGGCAAAGGCAAGCCCCCTCTTGAATAAATCTTGCCAAACACACAACGTGATAGCTTCACTTTAGCATCGCTATATGTTAGAAGTGACTTGAAGGCACACAACAACGAAGGGTCGCTGGTGGGAACGTTCTTTCCAGCCATCACGTCTCTCCCCTTTGAAAACTGACTCACGGTGACTCTACAGCAAAGCTGCCACAGATCTTTTTGGGGGTTTTTTGGCTTTGCCTTTCTCTGGGTCTGAGAGAATGTGACTTGCATGAGGTCACCCGGTGGGTTTCCATGAATAAGGGAGGATTCAAACCCTGATCTCCAGAGTCATGGTTTCGGTGCGCACACACTGCAAAGGAGGGAGCAGTTTCAGCATCTGCAATCCCACGTCCCTTCTCAGTTATGCTGTTGGTATCCTGCAGAAGGGCCTCGTAGATCCCCTATGAGGGCGCTGTGGACCCCCAGGGATCCCCGGACCCCAAGTCAAGAACCACTCTTCTAGAGCGTTTGTTTGCTTTTGCTGTTTCTGGGTGGGGAGTCCCTTGGAAAAGGGGAGTTATGAAAGGTGTTATGATGACTTTCAGGTGGGAGGTATATGGCTAAAAAACCCCTTTTCTGGCTTTTCTTTTTTTGAGACGATTGTCAGGACCTGGGCAGGGTTCACGGAGGTCCCAAGGACCTTGCTGGGCCCAAATTGTGGGCTCCGTCTTGCACAATTCCCACCCCAGTGAGGGTTTAAATGTTAGGAGGTGGGGCGTTATATTGTCATATCATTGCCAGGAAACACCATCACTACCCACCTTGCCAACTGTTGGCATTGCCATCCCTTCTTGGTAGCTTTCTGCCCCATGGCTTTAAGGGGGAAGAAGCTGCCCCAACTTTGACTGAGCCAAAGAGCAAGAAAAGAAAGAAAAAGAGCGGCACTGCTAAGGGACTTCTGGGTGGCTGACCCCTCTGTCCGGAGGCCAAAGCAGTGCCGGAGCGTGAACGCAAATGCTGGGACGGCGCTGGGCGAAGCGTCCGGCTCCACCGCCCCCAGCCCCTCACCTTGCCTGAGCTGCGGATCCCCTTCAACGTGCAGAAGAAAATGACCATCCAGGCCAGGAGCAGGCACAGTGCCAGGGGCCACCTCACGGGGCCGGGGTCCCCGAGACCGGAGCTGTGCGTCACCCCCAGGACCTGTTCGCTGGGAAACAGAAAGAAAAGGCTGGGCACCGATGTCCTGGGCAGGAAAGGGTGCCCCATTGCCCCAATCCCCACCTTCCTTCCCCTCAACCTCAGGACAGAGCAGGTCCAAGATCCCCGTCTACCACACCCATAGGAGCCTGGCAGAAAAATATGTTCTTTTCCTTAGAATGAGGCCATTTCCGCCCTACACTGTTATAGTGTTATTATTCCACTTGCAGCATCCTATGGAATCCTGGGGTCTGCAGTTTTGGGAGAGGCATCTTTGGCCTCAGTAAACTCCAGAATTCTACAGGATGTTGAAAGTGGAATAATAGCACTATTAACAGGGTAGTGCAGAAATGGACTAAGCATGCCTATAGAGCTTGGGGAAGTTACTTGTAGAGATGACAACTCGGCCAGCCAGGATAGCTGGTGAATTATGGGAACCGTTACCTCTTTCTAAGCTCTGTGCATCTGTCTGGCTGCCACCTCTCACTGTTTCCTGGAAAGAGTTTTATTTTACAAATGCTAAAAAGTGTTTGGTGAGCTCCTTTGCCAAAGAACCACTTTCCAAATGGTCTCCCACCAGGAGAACCACAGAAGAGGAACAAGGTCGTGCGTCAGTCCCAGCCAAAGACTCCATTATTACCCTGCCGCCGCGACAACAATTCTCCTGCCTCCTGTGACAAAGCCCACAGTGGACCCCAGCAACGTCTCTGCTCCCACAAGGAAACCTGTGAGGGGGACGGGGCTGGGAGCCCACCACCCCCATTTGCAGGCATCCTTCAAAACAAGAAGGATCCCAGCCCACCTCTTGCACTGGTCGCCCTGTCAGCAGCCTCACAGCAGACCCCAGGATTCCATAGGATGTTGCAAGTGGAATAATACTTTCTTTGGCTTTGGAAAAGACTTAGAAATCACTCCTGTGGTTACAGTGGCTCCCAACCTCACAACTGGAATAAAAAGAGGCTGCCAGACGACATGGCACTTTTGCAGAAAGGGAAGGGGCAATATTATGTTTTTGTTAACTGCTGACAAGCCAACTTTGACTTGCGGTGCCTATAAATGAGACTATAAATGGGGACCCCCAAGTCCCCCTGTCATCGCCGGCCCAGCTCAGGTCTCGCAGAATCAGGGCAGCAGCCATTGTGGCTCCCTTGACGGAGTCCACCCACCTCTTTCCCTCCTGCCTTCTACCTCCCCAAGCATCATTGTCTTTTCTAGCGAGTCCTGTCTTCTCATGATACGGCCAAAGCAAGACAGGCTCAGCTTAGCCAACTTGGCTCCTAGGGAAAGTGTAAGCTTGCATTGCTCTGGGACCCATTCATTTGTCTTTTTGGCAGCCTGCAGTAGCCACAGAATTCCTCTCCAACGTGACATTTCAAATGAGTTGTCTTCCTTCCTATCAGCTTCCGCCACTGTCCAGCGTTCACGACCACACACAGAAATAGGCATCACTGAAACCTGGTGGGATGAGTCTCAGAGGAATTCTGTGATTGTATGATTCAAATTGGAAATACAAAGGTACGGACAAGCCTAACTTTGGCCTTCAGTGATGATGATGATGATGATGACGACCACAAAGGTCATCAACCCCCTCCTGCCATGCAAGAAGAAACACTCAAAGCACCCCCAGCAAATGGCCCTCCAGCCTCTACTTAAAAACCTCCAAAGAAGGAGGAGACTCCACCACACTCCACGGAGGCAGCAGCTGATTCCACTGCCGGACAGCCCTGACCGTCAGAAAGTTCTTCCTGAGGTTCAGGTGGAATCTCCTTTCCCGCAGCTTGAATCCATTGCTCCTTGTCCTGGTCTCTGGAGCGGCAGAGAACAAGCTTGTGTTACTACAGTTCCTAGGCCACACTTAAAGGTGACATAGATATCATTTTGATATCAATAATTTGGCTCTCTTCCACCACCCCTCTCCACGTGTTTGTAAGGCCCTCAGACAAGCACAGAACTAGACTCGGCTACTAATCACTGGACATTCCATTCTCCACCCAGGCAGGCCAGAAATAGCCAGATCACCGCTTTAGGAGACCTCTCTGCAAACACCCTCATTCTGTATGCACGCTGCTTACAAAGGATTCCCTGCCCCGAGCAGGCAACTTGGCAAGCTGGATGCTCAGTTGCCAAGCACACTGTGTTTGCAATACTGTCTACCTCTTTGTCAATTTGGACTTAACTCAATCATGCTAAATTCTGACCTTTCCAAAGCTTTGTCTCGTGCCCGAAACTCATTGTTTTCCCCAAGTACGGCATAGCCTGTAGCCACATTCCTCCCTATAAAAACACCTGATTCCGAGACCTTCCTCGGATCGCTCCTGAGTCCCATCCCGTCTTGCTGTTGCTCTGCTTGGCGAGCCTTCCCCTCAGTCATATTGGCTGAGGCTGCGCAACTTTGGACCTTCGCAGTGACCGATCCGGGCTTCAGGACAGGTGTCGTACCACCCAATTCAACCATCCCTCTGAAAAATCCCTCTGTCCCACTCCAACCTTTATTTTCTACAGTTCTCTGAGTGCGTGTGTTGCATACACTCTTTGTCTGTATTTAATAAAAATCTCCATTATTCTTAAACTTGGTGTGCTCCTTGGCTTGGCCTGACCCCATTCACTTTGGGTAAAAGATTCCACTGCATTGCCCTGCCTCCCACATTGCTAGCTTGTGCTCTAGCTAATTTCCCCAAACTTAGTTAATTGAGAGCATATTTAGGTGTTCCTCCCGGACCCCCGTAAAGAGGGTAACACTTGCTCCCTCTTCAACATGACATCTCTTCAAATATTTAAACATGGCTATCCTGTCTCCTCTTAACTTCCTTTTTGTCAGGCTAAAGACTGATATACCAGTCTTTTGCATGGTGGATTGGGATGCCCCATGTGAAAAATAATTATTTCCTGAGGACAAAAGAGCCGTTTGGCAATGAAATGGGCTGGGGGACTTTAGTGGGGTTTCCTAAACAGAGAATGTGGGGTGCCTCAGTGGGGCATTCCTGCCCGGCCGGGGGCTGGACTCGGAGGCCGAGGCCCCTTCCGACTCTATCCTTCTGTCTAGTCTGGTGGCAGACGATTAAGCTGGCCTCGTTTTAATGCTGACGCTCAGCGGATTCAAAATTACAAGGAAGGAGGTTCCAACTAAATAAGAGGAAGAACTTCCTGGCAGCAAGAGTTCTTTGAGGGCGGAATGGGCTCCATGGGAAGAAGGTGCAGCCTCCAGCCCCAGCGATCCTGAGCGGTGGCAGGATGCGTGCTTCACGCCGACGGGCTGTGCATACGTCTCCGTGCCCTCCAGCTGCCTGTCGACAATCCCACGAACCTTTCACAAGGTTTTCGTGGGCAAGGAAGACTCAGAGCTGATCTTGCCGGTTCCTCCTCTGAAACACAGCCTGCAGCACCTGGGATTCACCGGCGGTCTCCCATCCAAGTCCTAACCAGGGCTGACTCTGCTTAGCTTCCAAGTTCAGGTGGGATCCAGTGCCATTGGTGTATGAGACCCCTCTGATGGGCTGTAGCAGACTGCAAGAGCAACTGCCCGGAGGCTCCAGGGGGTTGGGACGAAAGGGCCTTTGGGATCCCACCCTGTGATGACTCTGCGGGCCATACAGTGCCTTTGGTGCAGAAGAACTAAAGCTACGAAACACTGCGGTTTAGAAGCCTTCCTGGAAATCCTACGTACCCAAGGTGACTTCATTTCCTGAATGCCCCTCCTTGCGCAACTGAAATGGCACCATCTGCCCTGGGGAGGAGGGGGGTCAGCAGCATGAGGGGAAGCACCCACATTTCGGGGGGAACCTTCCTCTCCAAAGTGCGGTGGTGGCGGCGGCGGCAAAACAGAACCGAAGAAAGTTCCTGAAGTCCTCGGTGCCACAGGATGTCCTTTGGCAGGAAAAGCACCTTGGCTTTAATACCTCCCAGGGTTTAAAATGTCAGAAGGCTTGAAGTTCTGAGAGCGGAAACCAAGCAGAAGCAAGGAGACAGCGCAGTTCAAGCCCTGGCAAAAGCTGCCCCTCTGGATCCCCCCGCAGGGAAGAGCAGGGGCACTTTTAGGGAAAGGATCAAATGACTCAAGAAAGTGAGCCAAGTCACGAGTGAAACCAGGTGGCCAGCCGGGCAGCTTGGGAGCAGGAGTCTCCCTTTCGGAGAGAGGGACCCAGGATTCTGCGCCAAGCTGGAAGGCAAATCTTCAAAATAATGTCACAAGTTTTTTCCCCCACTGGTGGGAAAAATTACCAGGATTTTTTTGTGCGTGTGCACTTTTCATTTTCTTTTTCCATTTCAGGAATTTTGTGAAATATTCATTTTGCACAACAAAACTTGTATTTTGCAAAAAATACACTCTCTTCTGTGCAAAAAAATGTGGATTTTGGCACAAGATACTTTTTGTTCCACATATAAAACAAGCAAACCAATTTTTCACAAAAAAAATTCCCAGATTTGAAAACTCTCACAGATATTTTTGTCAGCAGGGTAGGTCAATGTGTTAAGACAATGTGCCTCACTGAGGATGAGAAAATGGGCGAGCACTCCTTACACTTTTACCTCCCAAACAAGCAGCAGTCTGCAGAAATCTGGGGGAAGGGGAGGAAGCATTCCTTTCTGGAGAATGGACGCTGCTTATTGACAAAGCAATTTTGTACACGTAGGAAGTCTCAGATTAAAGGCCCAGCATCTCCAGTTTTTAAAAGTCTCCTGTATGGGTGGCAGGGTGGGTGAGCTGAGATGCCCCCATCCTATATGTGAAAGGGATCTAGGAGTCTTCATAGACCACAAGCTGAACATGAGTCAGCAGTGTGATGCAGCAGCCAAGAAAACCAATGCAATTCTCGGCTGCATCAATAGGAGTCTGGTGTCTAGATCGAGGGAGGTACTGGTACCGCTCTACTCTGCTTTGGTTAGACCTCCATCTTGAATCCTGTGTCCAGTTCTGGGCACCCCAATTCAAGAAGGATATGACAAGCTGGAGCAAGTCCAGAGGAGGGCGACCAAAATGGTGAGAGGCCTGGAAGCCATGAAGCCCTCTGAGGATAGACTTAGAGAGCTGGGGATGTTTAGTCTGCAGAAGAGAAGGTGAAGAGGGGACAGGATAGCCATGTTTAAATATTTAAAGGGATGCCACGTAGAGGAAGGAGAGGGCTTGTTTCCTGCTGCTCCAGAGACCAGGACGAGGAGCAATGGATTCAAGCTGCAGGAAAGGAGATTCCACCTGAACCTCAGGAAGAACTTCCTGACGGTCAGGGCTGTCCGGCAGTGGAATCTGCTGCCCTCCATGGAGTGTGGTGGAGTCTCCTTCTTTGGA
This sequence comes from Ctenosaura bakeri, assembly GCA_948474755.1. Taxonomy (NCBI): domain Eukaryota; kingdom Metazoa; phylum Chordata; class Lepidosauria; order Squamata; family Iguanidae; genus Ctenosaura; species Ctenosaura bakeri. The sequence continues at coordinate 566,568 of CAOLHI010000286.1, forward strand.
GGTTTTTAAGTAGAGGCCGGATGGCCATCTTTTGGGAATGCTCTGATGGGTGTTCCTGCATGGCAGGGGGTTGGACTGGATGGCCCCTGGGGTCTCTTCCGACTCTACATTTCTATGATTCTATGATTCTATATACACACAAGAGTTTAGGAAAGCTACACCTGCTTGGAGCAGGAGATGCAAAGCTTCACAGGCCTGCATGGAAGGCAGTTCTGACTTGTTCTTAAGTGCCTCCAAGTTGGCTTTGACTTCAGAGATATCCCTCTATACGAGAGACCTTCAGGTCTCGCAGTGTTGGAGCACCTGTGGCTTCCTCGATGGAGTCAATCCGCTTCTGGTGGGATCTTCCCCTTCTCCCTTGCCAACGACCATTCTCTCTCCTAGTGAGTCGTGCCTTCTCCTGATGTGTCCAAAGTATGAAAGCCTCAGGTGGCTTCTAAGGAGGCTTTGTGCTTGATTGTTTTTGGGCCCACTTCCTTCCAGCCTTTCCTCAACACACAGTCACACTTCCCCAGATCTGCAGCCATCCCAGGACTAAGACCTGATTAATTGCTTCCCAGTTTGGGGCACAACACAAACCCTCCTTTGACCCTGGCACCTTCTTCCCATTTTGTTTTTTAACCAAATGATTCCCCCGAAGGAAAGAGCACATGGTCAGCAAGGTCAAGCTCCTTGCTGACCACCACCCGCCCCTGGCCAACCCCAGACCAACTCACTTCCAGAAGGCTTCACTGGCGCTGACCCGGGAAATGTTGCCTGATGACGTGTTCTGAAATACAACAAAAGTAGGTTACCCTTCAAGCCGGAGCCTCCAGGGGCTGTTTATATACCTGCCTCCCCAGGGGTTTCTGACTTTGTGGAAGGGCAGCCCAAGAAATTTTGCTGCCCGAAGCAATGCAAGCCGTACCACCCCAGAATCCCTTGTGGTTTTGTAAAGGATCTTGGGAGCCCAGTTCCCACATGGCACATACCAGCGCCACCGGCACCCTCCTCCCCCAAAAAATGCACACACCTGAGGCTGGCAAAGGAGGGCATTCTCTGGGGCATCGCAAGACCAGGGCAGAGGGCTGTGCAGGGACATGGCCAGGTAGTAGAAGGTCCAGGCGATGATGACGTTGTAGTAGAGCGAGACCAGCGAGGAGACGAGCAGCATCCCGATCCCGATCCCTGAGGAGGGAGAGCAGGGCATCAGCGGGGTGGGAACGGGTGCCACGGGCACACGGGCACGGGTCATGAACGCACTGAGGCTGAGACCACATGTGACTGAGTGTGGCACAAGAGCCCCACATGTCGTCACCATCCCGGACACACCCTCCCCACTGCCATTCTGTGGCTGGTGGAGGATCGCCATTTATGTATTTATTTATTTGATTCCTTGATTGATTTATATTCAACCTGTCTCCCAAAAGAGGACTCAAAGCAGCTTGCAATGTTAAGTTAAAACATACACAGGTGTAAGGCAACCAGAATTTGGGACTAAACACATCATCCAGCTCGCTTGCTGCCACCCTCCCCCAAATGAAGTGTCATTTTAAAAAAAATGACACTTCCTCTCCGAATCCTCAAAGTCAGCTATTCTTCAGCGTGCCTTTGGTTACACAATGTGCAATTAGGGAGAAAGGATTGTGCGTTCTGAAAACAGAGAGAGTACAGGTGGAAAGGAGATAGGAAATGAGAGCCGCGAAGTGTTTACGAGGCACCCGGTGGCTGTGTTTTATCCGGCCATCTCGGTGGAAAACGGTTTTGGAGAGGGGCCAATTCTGGCAGCACAAATTGCATTTGGCCGCAGCACAGGCGTAAGGAGCGTCACTTGAGCGGGCATTTACGTTGGCGTAGGGGCCGTCGGATTGTCTTGTTGGTTAATGAATGAAGGCAGACTAAAACTGAATTGTTGTTGCGGAAGAGATAAGAGCCACCGGCTGTCTGGAGAGACTGCCAAGGATAACGGGAGGGTGGAAGCCAGGTGGTGCAACACAAGCCAGGGGTTCATTTGGCCTTTTAATCCACCTGGGCGAATCTGTGCAGTGAAAATGTCTGCTTTTCTGAAACCCAGGACAAAGGATATAGAAGTATCTTTAAAAAAAACAAAAACAAAGGTTATTTGGACATTTATTGCAGATTTCCCTGCTGGACCAAGAGGGCACTGAAAAAAATAAATACTTCTTAGTCCACTCTGTTCCCCCCACCTTTTAATTCCTTTCCGACTCCCTCCAATTCCATCAGAGGAATCCCCACGAAAAAATGCAGCCCTGAAGGCAGTTACCTTTCAAGAGGGGGCAGCACTTCCAGACGGTGATGGGTCCGGCAGCGCCATACTGGCCCAGGCTGAGCTCCATCAGGAAGAGAGGGAGCCCCGTGAAGAGAAGCATGATGGCGTACGGGATCAGGAAGACCCCTGCAAGGCCGGGCAGTGGGGAGAAGAGAGAGAGGGCCAGTCAGCTGACTTTTTTTTTTAATCAGCACATTTCAGATTTATTCGTTTTTTTTAAGCCCCAAAGATCCACCTTCCCAAGATGGGCACCATAGGGCTCCCTGCAGGAGAACCCCATTCCCACTGGCTGCACCGGCTGATTCAGAAGAGCAGGGACCCCTCCTTGCAAGAGCACACGGGGGCCCCAGGGAGAAGGCAGAGCGCGCCTGCTTTCAGCCACTCGACAGGGCTAGTAGCCGGGTCCAATCGTGGATTCCAAGGACAAGAAGGAGATTCGGACCAAACATCGGGAAGATCCTCCTGGTGGCAAGAGTCCTTCAGCAGTGAAGCGGACTTTCTCAGCTGAGCGCAGGCACCCTTCACGGGAACAAGAGGGCACCTGGTCCAACCCCCCTCGTGCCAGGGCAGGAGTCTGCCCCAGAAGCATCCCGGACAGAGGTGGGCCTCCGACCCCTGGGAAAGAGAGTGCCCCACCCTGTTCGGTGGGAGTCCATTCCCCTTGTCAAAACAGCTCTAAGTGGTCAGAAGTCCCTTCCAAGGTTTCATTGGAATCTCTTCCTTGCCATCTCAGCTCACTGGGATTGGGGTCCTACTTTGGACAGGTGGGGAGATGGCTAAATGATAAAGGTGAGAGCCCTTGACAAAGAGGAAGGCAGGAGGGGGAAGAGGAAGGCATTTCTCGCTTCCACCCAGGAAGCCCCGGCTGCTGCCCTGGGTCTGCAAGAGGATGGCGTGGTCGGGGGAGCTCTTGGAATTCTCTCAATCAAGGGGTGATGGTAAGCAATAGCCACCCCTTCTCTGCCAGGCAGCAGAAAGCAATCTGGCTCCATCTTCTCCAGGGCATCCTCTTTCCTAAGCTGTTCCTCAAAGGGTTTTGTTTCCAAACCACTGACCGTCTGGGTCACCCTTCCCTTGAACATCCACCAAGTTCCTTGGAATCCATGATTGGACCCGGCTACTAGCCCTGTCGAGTGGCTGGATAGCAGTACTTGTGAAAGGGATCTAGGAGTCTTCATAGACCACAATCTGAACATGAGTCAGCAGTGTGATGCGGCAGCCAAGAAAGCCAATGCAATTCTCGGCTGCATCAACAGGAGTATGGTGTCTAGATCGAGGGAGGTACTGGTACCACTCTACTCTGCTTTGGTTAGACCCCATCTTGAATCCTGTGTCCAGTTCTGGGCACCCCAATTCAAGAAGGATATTGAGAAGCTGGAGCAAGTCCAGAGGAGGGCGACCAAAATGGTGAGAGGCCTGGAAGCCATGAAGCCCTATGAGGATAGACTTAGAGAGCTGGGGATGTTTAGTCTGCAGAAGAGAAGGTGAAGAGGGGACATGATAGCCATGTTTAAATATTTGAAGGGATGCCATGTAGACGAAGGAGAGGGCTTGTTTTCTGCCGCTCCAGAGACCAGGACAAGGAGCAATGGATTCCAGCTGCAGGAGAGGAGATTCCACCGGGACCTCAGGAAGAACTTCCTGACGGTCAGGGCTGTCCGGCAGTGGAATCTGCCGCCTTGAGTGTAGTGGAGTCTCCTTCCTTGGAGGTTTTTAAGCAGAGGCTGGATGGCCATCTGTCCAAGGGAGTGCTTTGAGGGTGTTCCTGCATGGCTGAAGGGGGTTGGACTGGATGGCCCCTGGGGTCTCTTCCAACTCTACATTTCTATGATTCTATGATTCTATGAAACACATTATTATTCCAGCATTCCCTCTCACTGGCCACTGAAATGCTTCTCTTCCAGAGCAGCCACTTGCAACAACCCCACGACTTAGTCCTTTAGTGCCCCAAAGGAGCAGCCAGAGCAAAGCCCCTTCATGCACCCAGCACGTGAAGGCAACTCACCTCCTCCGTTGCGATAGCAGAGATACGGGAACCGCCACACGTTCCCCAGGCCCACGCAGTAGCCCACACAGGAGAGCAGGAATTCGTACTTGCCACCCCATGTCTCCCTGGCCGGGCTGGCTTCAGGGGCTACCGGAGTCACGGGTTGGATGTGGAAGGGGGTCTGCGGCTGGGTCAGGCTGGCGGCAGAGGGCGAGGGGTGCGCCTCCAGAATGGCCCCGTTCAGCTGGGCGTCCCGGCCCTGGAGCCACAGGAACAGGAGAAAGGGCCAAATGAGAAAACGGGGAGGAGAGAGTCTGGCTACTCGGTCAGACCGAAACGCCCAAGGCCACTCGTCCAGAAAGACTGCGTCCCTGGGGGCTTTTTTGGACAGCAGGGAAAGAGGACAGGGAAAAGAGAGAGCAAGACAGTCATAAGGAGTGTGGACAGAGAAAGGAAAAGGGGCACGGTTCCCACCAATGGAGTCTCCTCCTTCTTTGGAGGTTTTTAAGCAGAGGCTGGATGGCCATCTCTTGGGAGTGCAGGGGGTCGGACTGGATGGCCCCTGGGGTCTCTTCCAACTCTACATTTCTAGGATTCTAGGATTCAATGTCACAGGCATGGCTGGTGAGGAAATGCAAGACCAGGCCTTCTTGGTGACTGTTCTTAGGAGGCTGTGGAACTCCCTCCCACTGGAGGCCCACCGGGCTCCCTCTCTGCTCTCTCTCCTCCAGCCAGCACAGGCCTGTTTATTCGGACAGGCTTTTGCCATGAACCAGTTGCCGCGGAGGGAGATCGGGGTGGGGACTTGCTGTACATTTGTCCTCACTGGTATGTTTTCAAAAGCCTGTTCGAATAAACTGTCTGAATGCTTATACGCTATTTTAAATTAGTGCTGTTTTCAACAGCATAGCCTATTTATTTGGTTTCTTTATTTTTTTATTGCAGTGATGGGGGTTTCTTTTTTAAAAAATTCTATGTTCTGCTTCCATTGGTGTTGTGAGTCCCCTGGGGTGTCACAAGTACGATTGGTGGGGAGAGGCCAGAGGACCCCCAGACTCCGAGCCCCCTCCCCAGGGAGGCCAGAGGGGCCCCTCCTTGCTGGCCTTCTGGCAGCAGCCCAAAACCTTTCCATTCAAACTGGCTTTTAAAACAGAAAGTTCTTAAAGAAAGTGCCAGCGGGTGGTGCATTGTTTTTAATCCTTGTATTTAAGAGCTATGTATAGTCTTTTACTGCATTTTTTTTTACCGAGGTCTTACCGTTATAATACTGTGGTTAGCTTAATTAAGTTTTAACTTTCACTTTTTTGTATGCTTGGGTTTTGTTGTTGTTTTTTTTTGCTTTTAAATTGTGGGCTGCTTTGACTCCTCTTTTTTTTTTAAATATACTTTTATTAAGTTTCACAAATAAAAAAACATCATCTTAAGTTGTACTTTTACATGTATTGTTTTTTGTTCTTCCAGTCTGATCTAGTTTTCATTTTCTGAATTTCTATCCACATAAAAAAATTATGCATCACAATTCCATGTCCATCTTGCATGCTTCATCTTGCATGTCCCTCGTCCACTCCTGTTATGTTATGGTTATTCCTCTTTAATTTCAACCCTAATTCAAGCATTTTCACGCGGCAGTTCCCAGCAATGACCCGTTACAATTTGCTGTTCTGCTTTTATCTGATCGTCCGATTTCCTCTTTAATCTCTGAGAGGCAATATCCGCATTTCTATTCCCAATAAACGTCTTGGGAAAAAGCAGGATAATGGCGACAACAACCAGCTGCCAGGAAGGGCCAATTCACGCCACCCCTGGGAAGAAGCGGCCTCAGGCATCAGAAAAACATGGGTCCACCTTCTAGCCCAGTAGCCCACAGGCAGGAGGGGCAAAGGGAGCCCCCTCACCTGCAAAAGACCCCTTAATGCAGCGGTTCTCAACCTGTGGGTTGTGACCCCTTTGGGGGTCGAACGACCCTTTCACAGGGGTCGCCTAAGACCATCGGAAAATATGTATTTCCGATGGTCTTAGGCTCCATTCCCTCCTCGGTGGTGGTGCGCAAGTGCAAGCCACGCACTCCCATCCTCCTGCCCCCTTTGGCGGGAGCGCCTGTGGCCACAGCGTCGCCACAGCAGGAGTGGTGGTGCACAAGCGCGAGCCATGCGCTCGCATCCTCCCGCCCCTGTTCAGAAGGGACTGAAATCGCTCCCCTTCTCCACTACCGGGAGAACCTCCCGTCTGATGGGCCAGCTTGGGGGGGGGCGGCGGCAGCATGGGGGGCAGGCCCCCTCCTCGCCACGGCCCCTGCCCCACTCGCCACGGAGGGGAGCGCTGCGGAAGGGCCGGGGGGCCGAGCTGCGCCCGGTGCAAAAGACAAAGGTGCTGGGATTCCTCCCCCCCCCGGCCAGGGTCGACACTCTGGAAACTTTTCCCGCACTGCCCCCCCCCCGTGAAAACGAGAGCGAAGCAGAAGCAGAGCCTGGGGGGGTGTTCTTGGAGTTTTTTTCCCGGGGGAGACGCGCGGCTCCTCTTTCCCTCCCTGCCTGCCCTCCCTTGTTCCTGGCCGGCGAGGCGGCCTTTGCCGGGGGGGGGGCATTGCAAATAATAAATAAATAATTTTATGGCTGGGGGTCCCCACAACATGAGGAACTGTATTAAAGGGTCGCGGCATTAGGAAGGTTGAGAACCACTGCCTTAGTGCCACCAGCAGCCACTGCACGTCATTGCTACGCAGAGGCCGACTGTGAAAGCCGTTTGCATCCACTCTTTCACCAACGGCGGTTGTGCAAAATTGCTAAAAAATTCTGGAACACTAATCCACATTCCGATGGAGAGAATCCTGGGGTTCCATTACGAATCGTCTCCCGAGCGTTATCTACTTCCCATAATGAGCGATGACTGAGAAAAAAAAGGGCTGGGAAGTTGGTATTTTATATGACTGCGGCAGCCAGGATGTTCCCAGCAAAAAAATGGAAAGAAAAAACTTTCCCCTCCATCGCCGAAGGGGAGATGAAGCTGTTTGATCTGCTACAAATGGAGAGGCTCACATATGTATCAAGGGTAGTTAAATTTGAAAGGTTCACCCATGATTGAGACTGTGCGGCAACATATTTCAGAAATTTATGGGCACATATTAAGGTGGTGAATATTGATTTTTGCTGTAATAGGAGTCTTCATAGACCACAAGCTGGACATGAGCCAGCAGTGTGATGCGGCAGTCAAGAAAGCCAATGCAATTCTCGGCTGCATCAATAGGAGTCTGGTGTCTAGATCGAGGGAGGTACTGGTACCACTCTACTCTGCTTTGGTCAGACCTCATCTGGAATAATCCTGTGTCCAGTTCTGGGCACCCCAATTCAAGAAGGACATGGTACAAGCTGGAGCAAGTCCAGAGGAGGGCAACCAAAATGGTGAGAGGCCTGGAAGCCATGAAGCCCTATGAGGATAGACTTAGAGAGCTGGGTATGTTTAGTCTGTAGAAGAGAAGGTTAAGAGGGGACACGAGAGTCATGCTTAAATCTTTGAAGGGATGCCACGTAGAGGAAGGAGAGGGCTTGCTTTCTGCTGCTCCAGAGACCAGGACAAGGAGCAATGGATTCAAGCTGCAGGAAAGGAGATTCCACCCGAACCTCAGGAAGAACTTCCTGATGGTCAGGGCTGTCCGGCAGTGGAATCTGCTGCCTGGGAGTGTGGTGGAGTCTCCTCCTTCTTTGGAGGTTTTTAAGCAGAGGCTGGATGGCCGTCTGTCCAAGGGAATGCTTTGAGGGTGTTCCTGCATGGCAGGGGTTGGACTGGATGGCCCCTGGGGTCTCTCCCAACTCTAAATTTCTATGATTCTATGATTCTAGACAGGGACAGAGGACTTAGAGATGCAGCGGACAGACAAACAGAATTTCTTCTGGTTATTTTATTACTTCTCCCTCAGGGGAAAGTCGTGGATGAATGGAGGACGAAACTTGTGAAAATAGGTTGTATAAAATTAGGTATACTAATAATATTAGGTGTACTAATAATAACACTACCTTGGAAAAAATTAGGTATGCTAATAATATAATTGTTAGTTAGTTATTATAATTATATTTATTATATAATAATATGATTATATAATCATACTATTATTCTTATATAATAATTATTAATAATTAAGTATACTAATAATTAGGTATACTAAAAATTAGGTATGCTAATA